>CM076574.1:678632184-679249684 GCA_034641835.2 Pinus albicaulis | reverse complement strand
GTGGATCACATTTTGGATGTGAAATCCATCAAAAAAATTGAAGGTGATTACCTATTGTGGAAAGGTAGAATGAACAGAGTGAGAGGTAATTAAATATTTATGGAGATTTATAATACATATAAATTTTCATTTTTGTGTTATCATACTTATTTAGTTTGTATTATTTCATAAATTATTAAAATTAACCATGTTAAATAATATTTATTGGTGAATTATGATTTTCCGATACAGTTGGTCGAGGGTGGATGCACTACATGTGTACAATACAAAAAATATTAACTGGATGAAGGTATGGATTGAAATATGCATACAGCATGATGGTAGGTTATGATGGTAAGGGGTGTCTATTTTGGTTATATAATCTCATCGTAAAGGAGATATTGATGTTACACAAAGGGAAATTGATATAGCAAATGGTTTGAAAGATAAATAGGCAAGCATTCATTTTCACCATGAAAAACTGCATTAAGTTATTTTATAAATTATTAATGTGAATGTAAGTGTGTGTGTGTGTGTGTGTGTTTTCTTTTCGTTTCTTTTCTTTTTCTAGATATTTTCTAATTTATAAAAATATATTTATTAATTAACAATGGCTTTTTTATGTGCTTGTCATATTGCAGTTAAGAAACCACAAGGATATGTGGTACATTGGTCGTAAATTTCAAATAAAAAATTTGGATGAAAAGAGAAAAAATTCTTATTATGGGATAATTGCAATCTTTCAGGTCACTAATGTTTCCTCTAGAAGTGACAAACATCCAAAAGCCTCTGAAAATTGATACTATGGGTATTTCAAAGACATACTTGAGTGTGACTTTAAATTTTCAAATTGTTTATGTTTTATGTCAAATGGTAAAGGCTATGAATTAATAAACATGATCTTGGTAGAACTATTATTCAGCATGATAATGGATTAATCATGGTTAATACAAGGTCATTTGAGCCAAGAACATATCACTATGTTCTTCTAATCCAATGCAAATAGGTATTTTACACAAAAGAGGGGGTTGGTAATATGTCGTTAGATATGATCCAAGAGCAAGGTTGGTAAAGTATAATGTAGTGTAATAAGATTATATTGAATAATAAGATGATGTAGACGATTAGTTAGTTCACGTGTCACATGAAGACATTGAAGAAGTTCAAGGAGATGTTCAAGACAATGTTCTAGATGAAGATGACATCAATGATGTATTGTCATATGAAGAACTTGAAGAAGTTGGACCAAATGTAGGAGAAAATGTTCCTCGTGATGATATAGACAATGATATCATTGGAAATGATGACATTGATGGTGATGTTTATATGGCCAATCCTTTCAACATCAGTTATGAACTGGATGATACAAATGTTGAGTTGGATGAAAAATAAGATTAATGATATTGAAATGTTGAAATGTATGAGTTATGTGTTTAAATGTTTTCTTAGTTTGTATCTATGATTTATTATTGCAATGTTGCTTTTAAATATTTTATAGTATATAAATTGGGTATTGGGGAATTGAGAGTGATGTGAGGAGAGGGGGGAGGGACTATATAACCTTCCACCTTCACATGGTTGCCCTTGTTTAGTATAGAATATATTATTATTGAAACCAAAAATCTGATTTTGGTTTATACCATCATATCCAATTTTAAATTTGGTTCATCTAACAATTTTCAAGGTTTTCCATTTACCATTTACTTACACAGAGTGACCTATGAATGAAGCCAACAATGATTTTTTTTAGTTTATGCTTGTATGCACTAAAAATTGCCATGGTTATAGTAGATGCATGCATTTATGGTATGGGAGGGTTTTGAGACTCAAATAAGACTCACACAAATATTTAGACAATCAAACATTAAAATTATAACATAAATGTCAAGGAGATGAAATTATTCAGTATTTTTTAGTGTCCTTATCATGGTATGTATTTATCCCCTAAGGTTAGCTCAATTTGTTGAGAACCCATTATTAAGAAACCTTAATTTTATATTTATAGGTCACAAGTTCATGGTTCAAAACATAGAAGGGATCATGGGAACATGTTATGTATGGTAAGGGGAATGGGCAAGTGTTGACTATTACTGGAAATATTTCAGCCAAGGGGGTCTCCCTGATATGTGATCCCAATTATACCTCGCCATTTTGGATAGGATCCCCATCTGGAATAAGACCTAGTTACCATTTTCTTAGAGTTTTTCCTTGTCTCTAACTATTATCAAGAGGGAGGAATGCATATGTTACTTCGAAAAGCTAGTCAGTGTGCCTACTGAGTGTTCATTTTTTGGTGTCTCAAGGTTCTTCTACTGCGGAGAGGGATAAAAGTGCAACCCTAAGAGACAGGTAATGGTACCACCCTAGTAGAGACACATGAAAAAAAGAAGGATTCATATAACATACAACATAATAATCCAAAAATATGTGACGGTTAGTGCCACCAAAATAAACAGTAAAGGTTTGTCTAACATCCAATGGAATAGTCCACAAAGATGCGACAACTATAACAATCATTATAGCACATTCTCAATATGATAAGCACTAAAATAACTGAAATATTTCAACTACTTTAACACAGATAAAAGAAAACAATAATTAAAAACATTCACATAATAGTCTTGCAAATATTCATAATCCAAGCATAGATAACATGCTGGCCATGAGGCTTCTGATATTAAGTAAAAGTATCAAGACACATGTATACAATGAACACCACTAGCTCCAATTATGGAGCATCGAAGCCACTCCTTACTCCCAAAAATAACTAGCTTGTCTCTCTAATGCCTTGGGGGAGAAGCCAAGGTGAAAATTCCTTTGCTCATACAATGAGGATGTATATATAACCAATGGGGAGGTGATGCTTCAAATTCCTTGTGATTCTTTAACTACCCTAATGAATTTTTAACTTCCCATGACCTTTCAAATTTACATGACTATTCATATTTTGTACATGTCCTTTAGACTTCCACTTTACAATACATTTCGAATAATAAATTACATAATCCACAATAATGATGTGGCATATAGTGACTCATGACATGACATGACATGACATTGTTTACATGGAGTACATGATGACATCGCAATGTCAAGCCATTATTGTTGCTCTTAGCTATGCATCCTCTTGTGTATGCTTTTCTAACCACCTCCATATGGCTTAGAGGTAAGGAGTCGTCAATGATATCAAGCCTTTAGCCGAGGTCACAAACAGGTGTCCCTTTTATTTGTCTTAATCGATGAGCTTGCATAATCAACCACAAAGTTGACTTTCATCATGTTTCCCTTCTCTTTCTACTTCTTCATCACCCTATCATGGTATGATAGAGTACATGCATCTACAATTCACTCATGATGAGATGACATAAGTCTAATAAAACCCTAGTCTAAGATGGTGCATGTTGATCCACTAACTGAGCTGAAATTGGGTGGCATGCTGAGGGAGAGGCTAAGTGATTGCGCAATTGTGCAACTCAAAAAGTTAGGGGTGAAGCTTGAGCCTTGAGACTGTGCAATGTGCAGTTCATGCTGGACTGGGCAGGCAAATTGCACAGTTTTGGGACTCAGTGAATTTGGTTGAGGGGTTTTTCACTGTCTAAGCTAACTCCGTAGTTCTAGGAGGTATATAATATCTGGTGATTATCAAATTACACAGATCTGGATCTCAAGGGTTGAGCTTGAACTTAGAGACTGTGAAATGCATAGTTGGGGCCACGCTGGAGAGATGAATTGCTCAATGTTGGAGGCCAAGTTCCAAGCTTTAGCACTGGAACTTTGCAATGCACAATATTAGGAGGCAAGAAATCACACATTATGTAGTGTCAAAGGGAAAGGTTACAGCTTGAGGGCTAGAACAACACAATGCACAGTTGCTGGAAAATTTACGAAATTTGCCTAACTGTGGAATCAATGAGCTGATGTGAATAGTGATATGACTTGACTTTGATCACACACTTAGAATACTTGATGAAACAATAACATAGAAAATCTAGGATACATGAACAATACATTTCCCTCAGTGTGACAACTTTGCAACGACTTTCGACAAGTGTGACACCAAAGATACACTTTGCGACGACCATGACGAGACTTGTGCGACAGTGCATAAAAATTTATAAATGAGTATGCCAGATGTTTACATTGTTAGATAAACTCATTTACACAAGGATAACCCCTTGAAACCACCAAAAAATATTACACAAATCCTGCGACACTTAACATGCGAAAAGAAGAAAATTTTCCTTTCTCACAAAAGGGACCAGAACACTTGTAGAAAACACATGGAATGGATCTCAATGTTTGCAATGAAAATATACATGACCAAGGTAGGATTTTAAATTAAGTGTAGGAAAAATTTTTGGAGGGTGTTGTAGCAATGACAACACTTGGCAACACACTGGTAGAATTCCATCTTCTCTATATTAGTTAACTCTTTTGTGTAGGGTCTCAGTTCTTCAAGGAGTATTGATACATCGTGCAGATTAATGTTGCCTCCCCACTTACCCTATGAATAAACATTGTCTTATTTGTCCCTTCGTGGTTGAACAAAAGCATAAGATTGAGCAACATCACAATGTTTTGAATTGGAAAGGTTAGTGTAACTCGCGACCTTTATATTTTCAGAGTATATTTTTTCATCTCTTGTGCTTCTCTTCTGCCGGTAGGCTTGGAAATTACCCCATAAGAGTCACTACAAGAACCCAAAAATTTCTCTGTTATCAGTGCGTCTAGATAGTACCCTAGCATATTTTCTCGCTTCACCTCTCTACGCATTAATATTCTCTCTTCTTTCAACTTTATTTATATATATATAGAGTACTATGCATAGGAAATTATTAATTTTGTGGCAGAAGAGGGATCCCAACTTATTAAGAGAAGGAGAGGTTGTTCCTTCATAGAAGCATATAAATACCTTTGATTTAGGTTTTCTCATTTATATTTTCCCCTTTTCCACTTCTACTGATTAGATAAGCATCGAAACATTGAAACATAAAGAACTGAGTGTGGGAATAAGGTTTCCTGAATAGACACAAGTATCATTTTTTTTTTAAAACTCTCCTTATAGATGAATCATATTTTCCGTCAGAACTTCATCAACTGAAAGATGCAAACAACACAAAGAAGGAGGATCAAAGGTTAGCCAAATGTTTCAGTGTCATGAGACTCTTTTCAATTTAGCCACATTTCATTTTGAGCCAACAAATAATCTTCATGAAAGGCTTTACAAAATAAAATAAAATAAAAAAAAACATAACAAGGAAACAAAACCAGAAGACAAAATGGAACGTGGCTAAACCAAAACATGATGTGAAACCAAAATCAGAAAACACAAGAAAAAATATAGAAAATGGATGCAGGATGAATGTGAAAAGGAAACTAACATGCAACTAAACCTACTCCTAACCTAACTGGTTATAGGGTCAGGGTTAAGTATAACTAAATTTCCAATGTATCCAATGTAGTTTTTCCTGACCTACAATCACAAAGATATGATTGATTAAAAGCTATATAAAGTATTGTGTAAGAGAAAAGATAAGATCTTGAAGGCCTTGCACAACAAAAATAAGGTTTGCAGCTTGTGGGCAGAAAGATGTGTCACCACCATTACTTCTAACCAATTCGCATCCTTACCGTTTTTATAGAAACCATAATCAGAAAACGTTGAAGAATTCTTTTGAATGCACCCTCTTTTGTGTCATCCTACCTAGCAAGCATGAGAAAAGCTTGAAACCTGTTATTTGCAGTGGAGCTTTCCAAGTAATATTTCTCTAACCATTTGATGATTGGATCATGAAACTCAAAATAATCCTCTTGAGAATCTTGAAATATTTAAAAGGATGAATTTTCAAAAAGCACGGGATCAGTATGAGAATATTGCAAGGGAAAATCAATCTGATCATATTCAAAAAGCTTTTCAAGATAGTGAGGGTCTGACATAACTATCAGTGAAGGTTGAAATGCTTCAGTTGCTTGAAAAGTATTTTAATTTTGTGATAAACCATAAATATTAATCGATGTGAAACAATTGTCATCAAATATATTGGTGGGAAAATGGTAAAATGAATTACAATTAATATTATGATCATATGGACCATTTGTGGAAAGATATTCTCTGTTAGAAGATAACATAGAGATATCTGTTTGAACATATTTATGAATGCCTTGAACATATGAATCATATTCCTTGACATGAAGTAGAATTTGATTCAAACAATAACTCATGCATTAATTAACACTCAAGAGGATTCCAAGTGTGATTCAGAACAAGGTTTGTGATATGATATTCGCAAGAAAACCTAGGAGTTGCTCATGATGAAATAAATATTATACATATGATTCCTTCGGCCAAAAATAATATTTGAGGTAGTAAACTTCACAGTTCCATGAATTTATGAGAGATACACATTCCAAAGAAATATTTTATGTAAGATATTTACATGAAGATGAATCGACTACAGAAGATTCTTGAATCCAATCATAAGTAAAATCTTTAAAGTTCAAAAGATTACATCTGCAATACCAAACATATTTCAAGAAGAAATTTACATATAGTGAAACTATGCAAAGAGAAGGATTGTGCAAGAGAAACCAAATCTGACTTAGTTCAGGGGGATTACCAGAGTCACAAGATCCTAACATAACGATCAATGAAAATTGAAGTTCCTTGACTTTCTGAAAAGTCGCATAACTTTCAAGGATTGTAAAATCGCATCCTGGAAATTGAAACAGATCATGCATAGTTTAAGGATAGTTTCTCCATCTACCTTCAATGGAACCACTACTAATCGAATGGAAGCCATATTTGTCACTGATTTGACTGGATTTTACAACTTAAACAACCAAGTTACTTAAATTAAAATAAACTTCTGGTCGCAAATCAGGAGATGTATGAATCAGATAAATTTCATAAGCAAGATGATTTGCAAATTTCTCTTCATGGAAAACAAGAGATGATGAGGGATTGAAAGGATACTCGATGACTTGATTTTTTTCACTTCCATCATGGATATCCTCACCACTTTGTGCCAATTGATAATTTAACTCATCGGATATAGAACTTGAAGATCATGTAGTGTCTCCATCACAACTAGATGCATCAAATATAGTAGCGCATAAGGGATTGTGAGATGAAGAGGAAGTTTAAATAAGAACGACTTATTTTACTAAATTAGATTCTAAATATAAATCATGAGAAACCTAAATATTAGTTTATTCACTGGGTAATTCGTGATCGCATACATCAACAGAGTCATCATCATTGGAATGATTGTTTCCCAAGGCTACAGATTGATAAGAAAAATTGATTGCATTTGATTCACTAGTGAGATTACAAAATTGAAAATAATCCAAGAATGGAGTGCATCATCTTGACATGGGTTATTTTAAAAAAGGGAAGAGAGATCAAAATTATATTCACTTTCCTCCTCCTCTACTAGTGTAATGTGATTTCCTTGTATTTGACCGCAATTTGAACCAGCAACTTGAAAATTAGAAAAGCATGACAGCTTGTTGGTGGATCAGATTGATTGAGAATATCATGATATAAAGAGTCATGGAATGTAGATGATAGAGCATAACAGAAACCCAAATTAGCTTTGAGACTAGAGTTATGAACAGTAACATGATTTGTGGAATGAAGGAGCTAGTCTTCACCATAGGCTTCATGAACCATTCTATTATTTCCTCCATTGAATCTAAATCATGAAAAGTAGAAGAAAAATGAGAAGATGGAAAAAGAATTTGATTTTCATAATTCCCAAATTTATTATCATCGCGAGGAGGCACCCTCATCATGAATAGAAAAGGAGGAGGACGAGGAACAAAAGGAGTAGTAGATTCCTCCTCTAAAATTAGGGGTGCCTTATGGTTTACAAGGGTTGGGGGAGCATAAAATAAGGCAGTTTGGATTCACCATGCAAAGAGATATGAACCAAAAACTTGAAATTTTGTTTAAATAAATTCCAATCTATATTTTCTTTAGGAAATTCATAGAAAAGGTGAAGGAAACAATCAGAGAAATCCACAATTGATTCATTAGGCTTCATTCTTTGTTGATTAATTCTTTTAAGAACATCCTGGTAATCATACCTATAAAATTATTTATGAAGCTTCTTCACAAGCTAGTTGAACGAATGGATAGAAGAAGCACGTAATGTATGACAACATTGTTAATACAACCTTCAAATGTGAGGGTGAGTAATCTAGGCATGACATCCTTGTAATGTATTATGTTAGAAAGAAAAAATGGACAACTTGAAAGAGATGTTAACAAAGATTTAATTCACCCTCACCATAAAACTTAAATTGGGACAGGTTATGGAAAACTTCCATAGGGATGATAAGATTAAGCTCTTTATAAAACATCTCAGTATCATGATTTGAGGAAGAGACATTTTGAATGACATTCAAAGTAGACTCAAGAGGAACAACCTGTCGTTTGGCCCTCCTTCTAGCACCATTTATTGACGGTTGCTGGAAATTCGTTAACCAAGAGGGTATCCTTAATATGTGGTCCCAATTATACCTCACACAATTTGGGTTAGGATCCCCATCCATAATACGGCTCAGTTAACATCTTCTCATAGGTTTTCCTTGGCTCTAACTATCAGAAAGAGGGGAGAATGAATATGTTCCTTCAAAAAGCAAGTAAGTGTGCATGGTGAGTGTTTGGTTATAGGTGTGTCAATTTTCTTCTACTATGGAGAGGGATAAAATTGCACCCCTAAGAGAGAGGTAATAGTACCACCCTAGTAGGGACACATGAAAACAAGAAGGATCTATCTCACATAGAGTGTAATAGTACACAAATATGTGATGGTCAGTTCAACCAACATAGACAAGAAAGGCATGTCTGACATCCAACAGAATAGTCCACAAATATGTGACATCTATAGCAACCATTACAACACATTCTATGTTATGAAACCAACATAAAAATAGAACAAAAGAGAGATCAATGCCTTATAAATAAGCCACTTTGAGGGGGAAACCTCCTTTACATCAAATAAATGAAAAATTCTTAGATGATACAAATGACAAAACCTCATTTATATATATAGGAGTCCATGGGGTCACAATATAATCCTAATCTACATAAAAATAATAATTTAAGGGCACAATAATAATGATATGGGGGTTACAAGGGTACAACAATAACAATAAGGGGGGTACACTAACAATGATAAGGGACTACACTAGTAATATAGGGACCTAACATGCCCCTCTCCTTAAAAAAAGTGTTTTCCTCAACACTTGAGTAGCTCTAGATGCTTCTATATAAAATTATCATTCTCCCATGTAGAATCTTCAATGGGTAAGTTCTTCCACTTGATGAGATACTCTGAAATTGATTGATTTCGTAGCTGTCGATTTATTGTTTCCATGACTGCGTTAGGTTCCAATATGATTTTTCCTTCCTCATTAAGTTCTAGAAATATTGTTTGAACTAGAATTTTGTCACCTATAACCTTCTTTAAGCATGAAACATGAAAAACTAGATACTCGAAAAGACGCGGGAAGCTCCAATTTGTATGCCATAGTGCCAATATTTTGCAACACCTTATAAGGACCATAGTACTTTGGCGATAATTATTATCCTTCTTAGCTTTCTTGAGGGACATTTGTTTGTATGGCTGTATCTGTGAAAATACCCAATCTCCTACATCAAAACTTCTCTCGATGTGATGTTGATTTCCCTATTGTTTCATTCGATTTGGTGCCAAATTTAGGTTATCCTTTAATAGTTGGAGAAATTGTTGTTGATGCTCATGTGATCTTCCACTGCTTGAACCTTAGAATTTTTTCTTAAATATGATGTGATGGATGGTGGATTATATCCATAAAGTGCCATAAATGGGGTCATTTTTGCTGCCGTATGGAAGGCAGTGTTATACCATCTTTTAGCCAAAGGTAGCCACTTGATCCATTGTGTTTGTTTATCAAATACAAAATAACAAATAAATTCTTCCAAACATTTGTCCACTATCTTAGTTTTCCCATATGATTTCGGATGATAAGATGAGTTATGAGCTAGTTGAGTACCCAGACAAGAAAATGATTTCATCCAAAAATTTCTAGTAAAAATGGGATCTCTATCTCTTACAATAATATTTGGGTTTCCATGTAGCTTTTGAATTGTTTCCATAAATGAAGTAGCAACTATAATTTCTTTAAATGGATGAGATAACGCACAAAAGTGTGCATACTTGATAAGTCTATAAACTACCACCATGATGGCACTATTTTCTTCTAAATTAGGTAAACATGTGATAAAATTCATTGAAATCCCCTCCCAACATTGACTTGGAATGGATAAAGGTTGTAGAAGACCTGGGGTCTTAATTGTCTCGACTTTATTTTTCTGGAAAACCAAGCATTCTGCCACAATGTTTTGAATATCAAATTTAAGGCCATCCCAAAAAAATGATTTCTTCACCCCGTGGTAAGTTTTAAAAAATATTGAGTGTCCTCCTAAGGGATAAGTGTGCAATTCCAAAATATTTTTTTTTTTATTTGGGAATTATTACGAAGATATAATAGATATTTGTACCATAAGGAATCTTTTTTGCAACTAGATATATCAGATGTACTAGGATCTGGTTGCAACTTTTCAATGAGTGTCCACACTTCTTCATCCTTCTTCCATTCATCCCTTGCTTCGATTATCCAATCTAGTTGGATAATAGAATGGCACAAAGAAATGCTTCCACCTCTTCATCCTTTCTTGAGAGTGCATCTGCAACAACATTTAGCTTCCCTTTTTTTGTAGATTATTTCAAATTCATAACCCAACATCTTTGTGACCCATTTTTGTTTCTCTTCTAAGGACATTATTTGTTCCAAAAATTATTTAATACTATCATGATCAGTTTTTACCTTGAAGTGTCTTCCCATTAGGTAAGGTCACCATTTCTTTAGTGCATGTAGTATTGTCAACATTTCCTTCTCATAAATAGCTTTCTATAAATACTTTCCTTTTATTGGAAGAATTTCCAACGCAGTGAATCTTCCTTCTTGCATTAAAACAACACCAATTCCATTTCCTGAGGCATCACATTCCACAATAAAGGTTTTTGTGAAGTATGGGGTAGCTAAGACCAATGTTAGGCACATTTCCTCTTTAAGATGTTAAAATTCCTTAATTACTTCAGTATTTCATGAAAATGCATCTTTCTTCAATAATATTGTTAGAGGTGTTGTTATTCTCCCATAATCCTTAACAAACTTGTGATAATACCTTGTTAACCCGAGAAATCCTCCCAATTTCTTTATAGTTGTGGGGAATTTCCATTCCTTAATGGATTTAATTTTGTTAGGGTCTATCTTAACACCCTCATGAGATACAATATAACCCAGATATTCCACCTCTTGTACTCCAAAGAAAAATTTGTAATTTTTTTCATATAATTGTTCCTCCTCTAATAGTTTGAGCACCTTGTCAACATGTTGAACATGATCCTTCCAAGATCTATTGTAGATTAGTATATCATCAAAAAATACTAACACAAATTTTCTAAGGAAGGGTTTGAAAATGGAATTCATCAACCCTTGAAATGTAGAATGTGCATTGGTAAGGCCAAAAGGCATGACCAAAAATTAATAATGAGCCTCATGAGATCGAAATGTTGTTTTTGGAATATCTTCAATCTTCATTCTAATTTGATGATATCATGAACAAAGATCCAACTTGGTAAAATAAATTGATCCATGTAATTCATCTAGTAATTCATCAATCATGGGAATAGGAAATTTATCTTTAATAGTGAGTTTATTGAGCTCCCTATAATCCAGACACGTGCACCATGATCCATACTTCTTGTGCACCAATACTACAGGAGAAGAGAAATAACTTTGACTCTATTGAATTATACCAGCCTCTAACATTTCTGCAATCATACATTCAATTTCACTATTTTTGACATAAGGTTATCTGTAAGGCCTGATGTTTGGAGGAACACTTCCTAGAATCAAATGAATATCATGATCATGATCATGAATAGGTGGGAGTCCTTTGGGAGTTTAAACACCTTGGAATTATTGTACAATAATTTTTTGATATCTAGAGAAACAAATGATTTTGATGTTGTAACTTCTAGTGAGCATAATTGTGCAATTACGCCTAGGTGTTCTTTCTTCAAAATATTTTTCATGACATTAGAGCTTATTATTTTTATCAACTTCCCTGCGATACCCCATAATTCAAATTCCTTTCCCTCCAAAACAACTTTCAATAAAATTTCTTGAAAATTAAAAGCTACTGTTCCCAACGATTGTAAGCATTGAACTCATAGTACAACATCAACACCTCCCATTGGAATGGAAAGAATTGGACTATGCAGTACATATTATCCCATGGTTAGCTTGATATTATGGCATTTTCCAAAGAAATTTATAGTTCCTCCATTTTCAACCATCACTTGAAATTATGGTGCTGGGTATAGGAAGAAATTCAATTACTTGGCTACCTTACAATGAATAAAATTATGGGCACTACCCGAGTCAATTGACACTATTACCTTTTTCTTATTGATATTTCCTTCTATCTTGAGATTTTGAGGAGTGGTAATTCCTGCCAATGCATTATAGGATATGGTCAGACTCATTTCTTCTTTCTGCAGGGTCGGTTCCTAGTGTATATCCTCTTCTTTTGAAGTTTTTTGTTCATTTTCTTCCTCCTCTTCAAAATCTATGTAAAGTTACGACTCATTTCTTCTTTCTCTAGGGTTGGTTCCTGGTGTATATCTTATTATTTTGAAGTTTATTTTTAATTTTCTTCCTCCTCTTCGCAATCTATGTAAAATAATTTCTTCTCATCACACTTATGACCTTTAATGTATTTTCTATCACAACTGTAGCAAAGCCCTTTTGCTCTTTTCTCTTCCAATTTTTGTGGTGTCAAAATTGTAGGTTTTCGAATTATAGGAGTAGAAACACTTCCATATTTATAGATGTGAGTGGTAGGCTTCCTTGTCGCCAGAATTTTACATTCCATTTTTCTTACCAACCTGAATGTCTTCTCCAATGAATCAAGTTCCCAAAGGTGAACCTCATGTTGGATGTTATCCTTTAAAGTTACTATGAAGACATCAATTTTGTGTTCCTCTGGAATATCAACTACCCTTATATTAAATTTTTAGAATTCCTCAATGTGCTCCACCATTGAACCCTTTTTTTTTAGATTTATCAATTGGCTAAAGGAGGTGACTCTCTTTGTATCCTCATAATGTGTTATCATTCCTCCGTAAAAATTGACCAAGTGATAATTTTTTACAAAATCAAAGCCATCGATACCATACAAATGTATTTTGTTCTAAATATAAAGTTGCAAGGCATACCATTTGTATTTTTTTCACATTATTGAGATTAAATTTTTTCTCCATCTATAGTATCCAAGTTATGGGATCCTTGCCATCCAACTTCATCATATCGATCTTTGGAATATGGTGGGTCTTCAATCTAACATTAGATTTTATGAAATCACGATTAACATTTATTTTTTTCTCATCATGAGTTTCCTCTACTATCTTTTGCTATTAGGAATCACTACTTGTATCGAATTTTTCAAACCTTCCTTCAAACCTTCCATGTCTTCTTTTATATCATTCTTCATGTCTTCCATTTTTTCTTGTATGTCTTCCATGCCATTCTTCAAACCATCCATATTAGCTTCCACGCCTTTCTTCAAACCATCCATATTATCTTCCATGCCCTTCTTCAAACCATCCATCTTAGCTTCCAAGCCTTTCTTCAAAACTTCCATTTCATTTTTTGTTGCAATTTGCGAGAGCGAAATTTTGGTACACTTTCTCTTGTAATTTTGATATATCATGTTGCACTTATTCCTTTTCATGAGTCATAGTAGAGTATTCTTAGGGATTAATGGGTGTTGAATTCTTTTTAGGGTGAATTTTAGAACCCAATACTGATATCTATTCTTCAATATTCCCTTGGAATCACTTTAAACTGATTTTTCAAACAAGACTTATGCAATTTGAAAAAAAAATACACACATTTTTCTTTCTTTTAAGGAGCTCGATATTGAAACTGAATTATCTTTGTGATTTTTGATCTTCAATATCTGAAATTCAGTCCTGTAGTATCCCTCTGAATCTTCATTTGAGCTCCACATGTCTGAGCTTATTTGGATTCTTCAAGGAAAATTTATGCCCAATCTCCCACAATGACCTAATTATGGACTTGTTCAGTAGAGTGAACTTGTATGGTGCACCACATGTCATTGTTTCCTCCTTCAGCTTTAAAATTTCTACATAGGAAACTACAGTCCATTTACTTTCAGCTAGTTTTTACATAATTCCAATCCAATGCTCAGATAGAGAATTATGACGATTTTCCCAAGGTCACCTCTTTTAGATTAAATTCGGGAGCCTACAAAAACCCTAAATTCTATAGATCATATCTACGAAAATATTGCAAATCAAGATCGGAAAGTTTTACACCCAGTTCCCTAGGATTGCTTCGAAATGGGCTTTTTTTTTTTTAGTGTTTTAGCCCTTGTAGAAAAAAATTTATAGCGAAAATTCCATGATGACCTATTTGAAGCAGTGAAATCCTAGAATCCAAAGATCTGATACCAAATGTTATGAAACCAGCTCCAAAAATAGGAGAAAAGAGAGATCAGTGCCTTAGAAATAGGCCACGTCGAGGGGTAAAAATCCTTTACATTACATAAATGAAAAATTCTTAGATGATACAAATGACAAAACCTCCTTTCTATATATAAGAGTCCATGGGGTCACAATATAATCCTAACTGACCTAACAATAATAATGTAAGGGAAAAATAATAACAATTTGGGGGTTATAGGGGTACAAAATTAACAATAAGGGGCTACAATAACAACAATAAGGGACTACACTAGTAATATAGGGACCTAAAATTCTCAATATGATAAGCACTAAAATAATCGAAATAGTTCAACTACTTTAGCACATATGAAAGTGAAAATGAATTAAAAAATTCACATTATAGTCTTGCAAATATTCATATTCCAAACATGAAGAACACGTTGTCCATGAAGATTTTGATATTAATTAAAAGTCCCATGACACATGCATACAACTAACACCACTAGCTCCAATAGTGGAGCATTGGATCCACTCCTTGCTCCCCAAAAGAAATAGTGTGTCTCTCTAATGCCTTGTGGTAGGAGCTAAGGTGAAAAGTATTGTTCTCATACAATGATGGTGTATATATAACCAATGGGGAGGTGATGCTTCACATTCCTTGTGACTCTTTGACTACCCTTATGGCCATTTCACTTCCCATGACCTTTTGACTTTGCATGAATCTTCATAATTTTTACATGTCCTTTGGACTTTCACTTCACAATACACTTTCAAATAAGAAATTACATAATCCACAATAATGATGTAGCATATAGTGGCTCATGACATGACATGACATGACATGACATGACACTACTGACATGGATTTCATGATGACATGGCAATTTCAAGCCATTATTTCTTCTCTTGGCTATGTGCCTTCTTTTTCATTCTCTTCTATCCACCTCCATATGGCTTAGAGGTAAGAAGTCTTCAATGATATCAAGTCTTGAGCTGAGGTCGCAAACTAGTGTCCATTTGCTTTGTCTTGATCAACTAGCTTGCATAATCAACTGCAAATGTATCTTTCAACATGTTTCCCTTCTCTATCTCCTTATTCATCATCCTATCATTGTATAATAGAGTACCTGCATCTTAAATTCACTCATGAATATATGACATAGGTTCGATAAACCCCTAGTCTAAGATGGTGCATGTTATCCATTGAATGAGCCTGAAATGGGTGGAAGGCTAAGGGAGAGGATCAATGAACTCAAAATTGTGCAACTTGGGAAGTTATGGGTGAATCTTGAGCCTTGATACTGTGCAATATACAGTTCAGGCTGGACTGGGTAGACATATTACGTAATTTTGGGACTTAGAGAGCTGGGTTGAGGGGTTTTTCACTACTCAAGCCAACTACATAGTTCTGGGAGGTATAACAGACCTATTAATTTTGTAATTACACAGCTCAGGAGCTCATGGGTTGAGCTTGAGCTTAGAGACTATGAAATGCGTAGTTAGGGCCAGGATGGAGGGTTAAATTGCTCAATTTTGGAGGCCAATGTTCGGGCTTGAACAATGGAAATACACAGTGCACAGTCCTAGGAGGAAGGAACTGCACATTACACAATGTCAAGGGGTATGATTGTATCTTCAGGGTTGGAACTATGCAATTCCTAGTTGAGGAGGGCCGGATGAAGCTAAGTTGCTGGAAAATTTCCGAAATTTGGCTGAGTGTGGGATCAATGAGCTTATGTGAATAGTGATATGACTTAATTATGATAACACACTTACGATACTTGACGACACAAAAACATAGATCATTGAGCACACATGAACAATACATTTATCTCAGTGAAACAAATTTGCAATGACTTACAATAAGTGTGACACCAAAGATACACTTTGTGACGACTATGACGACACTTGTGCGACAATGCTTAAAACATTGTAAATGCGTGTTACAAATGTTTACATGGTTTTATAAACTCATTTACACAATTATAAGCCCTTAAAACCACCAAAACAAGCTTATACACATCGTGTGACACTTAACATATGAAAATATGACATTTTTCCTTTCTCACAAAAGGGACCAAAGCACTTAGAGAAAACACAAGGAATGGATCTCAATGTTTGCAAAAAAAATATAAAAGACCAAGGTAAGCTCTAAAATTTAGTGTAGGAAATTTTTTTGGAGGGTATTATAGCAGTGACAATAACATGCTACCCCTATCAATGTACCATAGTAGTACCCTTTCTACCAAAGAGCTGGAACACTTGACTAGGAGATTAATGATGTGCACCAAGGTGAAAAAAGGCAGAAGGAATAACTCTTAACCATCATAATTCATTATCCAATTCAACTCATGGTGATTTATTTCATGTCAAATATATTGAGTGTTAGCATTTAATATGAACCAATGGAAAAATGTGTCTCATGTGTGTCAAGCTAAGGATGATATGAGAGGAAATGCAGGAAATTTTCTAGAAAAATCATAAATGTCATCATTGGGACCATTTTTTGTGATGTGTATCATCAAAGAAAAAATATCATCTAGTTACCCCTAGATGTGAGGGGGTAAAAAGGTATACATAAGGATATAACCTCACAATTTGTAACCATAACACCAAATTTTAACCTGTATAATTTCTCAACATGGTTGACCAAATATGACATGTTTCAGACATTTTTTTCACATGATAGTGTGGTGTGACAAATAAAGGAGAGGGAATTTCCCTTGCTCATCCAAGTTCAAATCTCACTAAGGTTTGTTGAAAGACGAAATTGGAGGGATTTCCTTTAAGACCATATAGGAACACATGTGAGGTGCATATAAGTGATATAACCCAATGATTTATCACAGTGAGATCCAAGTTTGACTTGGATAGTGTCCCATTATAAATCACCATGGAGATGTTGTAATGTTTAACATTCTGACTATGTCAAAATAAAATTTTATTTCAAATTATAATTAAATAAATAAATAAATAAAATATTTAAAAATAATATATATATATATATATATATATATATATATATATATATATATATATATATATATATATATATATATATATATGTATATATATATATATATATATATATATATACATATATTAAAGAGACGATTATAATTTTTTCTATTAAAATTATTTGGTTGAAAGGCCATAACCTTTTACATCCTGAGAAAAAAAATCTACCAAAGTCTTCAAAATATTCGAAAAAGAGTTTCTTTTTATTTTTTCTTGATTACATACTTTATAACAACACTTTATTATCTTATAGGACCTCTATAAAACTCCTAATATAAATATATATTTGCATGACATGTTTAAAATAAAAAATAAATCTAACCTGTTATCACTCCACTAGATCTCTAAGGCTGAGAAAGAGTCCAAACAGAGGTAACCACAAACCAATATTTTAGCTTGGCAGCTAGCCTTACCAAACTGAAGAGGGCTCTCTCCAAAAATTCACAACCAAGAGAGCTGGATGAATTAGGGTTTTAGGCTAGGGATGAGTACAAGGGTTTGTTTGTTTGAATTGGTTTTGTTGGATGGGTGAATTAGGTCAAACACGCTAGGTCAGGGCAAATAAGATTAGGATTGCAATCCATTAAATGGGGCAAGGTAGGTAGAAAACCTAACACTTTATGGTTTAAAAGTGAGATGGATGAGACTAATGAGGATCTAGAAAGAGCAAGGAAAAGCATGTATTCTTTCTAAACTGAAGAGAATGAACAAACTATGAAGATTTTCCCAAAACAGAGAATAGAAGATGTATTTTTCTTATCAACTTGAAAATCAACATACAATAGAGATGAAATGGATAATGAAGATAATAAATTCATACATATGTAACATAAGAAGAAACTATGCTAAATTTCCAAACGACAGGTATCCCAAAGAAATAGTTGCAACTCTTTCATTAATTTCCTGCCAAATACTAATTACACTAGAGTATCTGATCAATGCAACAACATAAAACCTCTGAAATGAGTCAAAAAGTACAATATATAGACCACAAACAACCTCTCCCAACCTCAGGGGTCGAATACATGAGAGGTGGAGTAGTTCCATAAAAAACTGAACTAATACCCAGAGTGTAGGGAGGTCAAACTGACTCATCCCTCATTTTTTGGAAACTGATTCATTACATCATCATCAAAAGTTTTCATCTAATTTATTTACCCTATGTAAGTGTAAAAACACCATAATTACATTTACATCACTTAATTACACAGGTAAAACTTCATTTTACCAAGTGAAACTGGAAAAAATGATAAAATTTGGAAATAACAGCAAACTGAGAAATTTTTTAAAAGTGCACTGCCTACTTCAGCTCCACTTTTGATGGGGTTCCAGGTGTCCAAATTGAGCTCATGATAGCTCATTGGAAATAACGTCTAGTAAATTTTCCAGATATATTCTTGGTTTCCAAAATGGTTCTTATTTGACCCTCCAAAAACTAATTCTCCCAAGACTTGTCAAAAGTGCAGTGCCAACCTCCAAAACAGGGCAGAAATGTCATTTTTTGAGTGTTTTTTGACCTTTTGACTGCTCCTTTGACCCAAAAGAGCTTATAAAATTTATTTTCCTCAATGTAAATTTCCTTTTGAATCCAATGGTACCTTCATTTTGGCCATTTGAGGTCCGTAGGAAAATCACAGTGCCTATGGCGTTGCGCTTTTGCCAGTGTGACTATGTAAAAGTGCTAAAAATGCAAAAATTCCCAAAAATTCCCGAAAATTGTACAAATTTCTTCAAATTTTCTTTTGTGGGAGGCTGATGAGGTGTTTTAGGTAATGAGTGACACCTCAGCAATAATATCAGGCTTTTACCCTTCATTTTTCTTGGTTATGGTTTCAAGTCTTGATTTGGTCTTTTGGAGCTTTGACCTTGCAATTTGATTTCTCTTGTAGAAGTGTTTTTCCCTCTTCCTCAATATGTCATTGTCCTTGTTTTCATTCTCTGGGAGCTTCTCAAGATTTTGGTTGGACCTGTTAAGCCAGTGCTCCCTTTTCTCATTAAATATTATGGAAAATTATTCATTCAAAGTTAGCTCATTAGCAACCTTAACCTCCTTTTTCTTCTCTAGTTATAGAGCTCTTTTCAACTCTCTAGTCCTAGGTCTTCTTCTTGGAACTTGTTATTTTTCCTTATTGGTTTAACCATACCTCTCATAAGCCTCACCAAGAAAATCCTTTTCCTTGTTTTCTTCTCTCTTTTCCTTGAGAAGTTGAATCTCCATGATTTCCTTCTTGGTTTTGAGTCGTTCATTTTCCTGCTCATAGTATGAAAATACAAACTTAGATATCTCTAAGTTGGTATGAAGCTCCCTGATTTGGGAATCCTTCTACTTGATAATAAATTTGGAGGTCTCATCATCATGTTGCTCTTCCAAGTGAACAAGGTCAAAATCAATCTCTATCTCATAGAGATCTTCCTCCTCATGAATGGCTTCCTCATGTACATATTCATCTGCCATATTTCGTTTTCCCTTCTACACCTGCTTTGTTGGTGAAGAAGGCAGGGCCCCTCCCATAATATGTGGGGAGAAAAACTTCCTATACCCTCTCTGATATGTCTTTTCCAATATTCCCAATTCAGCTTCTTTAGGTTTTCTTCCCATAGATCTACTAGGTGACTCATCCTGGCCATGAAATGGTGATGATGATGGTGATGGTGATGGAGTAGGTGAAGTGGACTGAGGTAGATGCATATATGTAGCAGGGTGATATGAATAGGCACATATTTGGCATGTGGAGCTTGTGGAGCATTGAATATGTCATTTTCAATGAAGGTGTCCCATGATATGCCCAACTGATCAAGGTGATAGACGACAATGATCTTGATCAATGAGTGGTGGAAGAGGCTATTCATATGTTGGTCATAGTCTCTCTTTTGCACAATGAAATCCATTTTATCTATGCTCTTGAATATAAAGTATGGAATATTGAGAAATATTACCCTTGTGAAGTGCATCAGCAATATAATGTGATATGTGTAGAGCCTAGAAAACCCCCCTTCACAAGAGAAGTACTTCATGATGATTTTCATCATGGGTGCATACCTATCAATAAGATAGCTGAAAGGGAAGACCCTCTTCCTTTCATCTATGTATCTTGTTTTAATTAATGTTTCATAGTACTGATCCTCCAAATCCTTGGATTTAAACTATTTCTCACCCACGTTTGGAATCCCTGTGGAAGCAACAATGACAGATGTAGATACACTGAAGATCACACCTACAAGGGTAACTTGATTGTCTCTGAAGTTTGAGATGAAGGTTATAATCAGCATAGGATGATGCTGGATCATCTGAATCATGTTGCAAAAATCAAGGCAACCTACATACTCAAAACAACTGAAAGACATGGGAGAGGCTCTCCATTCATTTGTGTTGGTGGGCTCTAGCCTTAGTATTATTCATCCTTTGTGAGGCCTTCTCTGTTCTCTATCCTCCTCTCTCTATCTACCCTCCTCTTCCATATATTGTATGTCTTCCTCCATGGTTTTTGGTGGCCTAGAAACCCTGGGGATGAGGTGAATGGAAATGGGGAGTGGAGATGGGTTTAGGGAATAGGGATAACTCTAGAAAAATTTAGGGAGTTGGGGGAAGGGATTATGGAGTTTTGGGAGGTGATGAGAGGTCAAAATGTCAAGGGAATTGGAAATGAGAATTTAAGTACAAGTTTAGGGAAGTGGCTTCCTAGGAATGTAGAAGCCTAGGACTTAGGGTTTTAACGAAAAGAGAGTTAGGGACTAGGAAATGGTAATGTAGGGGTAGGGATAGGGTTTTTAGATATGTGGGAAGGAAATGCAGGGTATTAGAGCATGAAAGTTGGGAATTAGGAGTAAAACTAGGGTTTCTCTTAGGAACACATGTTAATTTAACTTAGAATCTAAAACACTGTGAAATCATTTTTAGGAGTGCAAGGAGGAAACAAATTTGGTGTACTAACTTGTTAGAGGGTGTAACAAGCATTTTCTGAAGTTTTTGAAATATTTGGAAGTGTTTTGTTGAGTTTTGGTGCCTGGAGAGGTCATTGAGAAAAAGAACAGTGCATCGGTCAACAACACAATGCCTTGCCCAGAAGTGCATCGCCAGTGGGATAAAAGTGCATTTTTGGCTACTCTAAGTGTAGTTCCACTGCTCTAAGTGCAATTCCACCCTCTGAAAGCGTAGCGCCACTGAAAAATTGGCCTCTAACCCTGTAATTTTATTTTTCCGGCTAAGGGAGTGCAGGCTTGATGGATGAAATGACAAATGAAATTCTTTGTGATGTCTTGGTGGTCTTTATAGTTCATCATTTGAATGAATTGGGCCTTGGGACCCACTTTTTCTTTCTTTACATTCACTTTAAACTTTGATTTTTTACCTTTGTACTTGACTTTTTCTTTGAAAAATTGATCATCTGATGACTTTGAGAACTCTTTGATTTGACATTTTTATGTTTTCGCATGTTGAAACTTTGAGTTAGCATCTTGGGAATCATAATATTTATTACATTTGAATGACATAAAATTACATAGTGAAAATTAAAATTTACATCTAAAAACCAAAATTACATGTTGAAACAAGAATTTTTCTTCAAAAGTAATCTTCATATGGTGAAGGGATGTTATTGGATCACCATTTAATTGCTAGTCTTATGAAGTGGAAATGAAGTTTTAATGAACCTTGGAAACTATAATGACTGAATAAAAACTTAAAAAACCCTAAATTACCTAATGAGACCTTGAAAGACTGAATTTCAAGATGACATAACTGATATTGACTTTATGGATGGTGTACAATCATAAAGGTATGAAACAATGCCAGAAAGCAATCAAATTTGAGGAAGAGTGATGTTTTTGGACTCGAGTTACCATCAGTGACTAAATTTTTGCATGACCTCGTGGAATGATAAAAAAATTCTGAGTGGGACCCTTAAAATGATATGAAAAGAGGATTTTTGATCACTGATGGCAGGATGCAAATACTGACACTAACATAACCTATATAATTTCCTCTAGCATTATAAAATGCATCTATTCCATATTTCTCAGGCTCAATCTTGAAGTGAGGAGATTCCAAGATTTTATTTTTCTCAGCGTTTGCTTCCTCCTGTAGTTCTAGCATTTGATTCCAGTGCATCACACACCCCTCAAAAAATTTAGAATTCATTTTATTTACCTTTGAGCCTAACAAGATGTCCAAGTAACCCATATGTAGATGTTGGGTATGGAGCCTAATTATCTTCTTTATTTTTTATTATAGCATTGGACCCCTGTTCTTAATGGGGCAGCAACATCACCCTTAATTAAACATTGCCCGAGGGGTCCAAGGGGGTCTTTCCTTGTAAAATTATTGTAATTTCTAGTCAATGTGGGTCATTCATTAGGCAGATGATATGACGGTAGAAGTTATGTTTAATTTAGGGTTTTTTGCCCTAGAAGGAAACCCCTCATTTTGTATGAGGGTATTGTATTTCGGCTATATATTGTATGTGTATTCTCAGAGTGAGAAAAAGATAGCGAGACTATGAGAGAGAATAGAGGATATTACAGTGGATCTATTGTAGGTTGTGTCTCTTCATTTTTCTGGATAATAGAAAGGAAGTACTAGCTAATCAGGGTGGACGTAGCCCAAACTAGGTGAACCACGTATATCTGTGTCTCTTTGATTTTATGTGTTTTGTATGTTTACCTTTTCTGCATATTTTATGTGTTGCATTTCTTTGTAATATATAATTTATAACAGTATATTTATCTTGTCCACTGCTACCTGCAACCTATCCATGTTAGTTTCCAACAATTTGAGCTTGAATTTGGGAAAGGAGAGCAAAATGTGCTCATTACTAAGTCAGTTTTACCATTTCTCCATGATTAGAAATCAAACTCATTATGAAGTCTATCAATTCCATTAACTATGACATACAAGAGGAGGATTCCTCATGCTTGTCTCTAAATCAATATTCCATTGAACTATATGTGGAAAAATCAACTTCTTCTGAAAATTGTAATAAGCTCCAAGTCTGGATCCTTAAAATCTCATACCAACCGATCAACTTTTTATAACTTTTATCAGTTCTTCATCCTAGGTGGATGTTCTTTGAAGCATTCTCAATGCAGCATTTATGATCAATCTTATGTCGGACCTTGAAATCATTTTCCCTCAAGTTAGTTCTACAAGATAAGACCTTTGAAATTAAAATAGAGGAATTCGAGTGTGTTTTCTAATCTAAGAAGGGATGTTAATTCTGAGCATCCTTCCATATTTAATGAGTAGAGGGAACCTCATCCACTTCTCCACCATTTTTTCTTGCATAGCATATTTCAGCTAGATGTGATCATTATCTTCACCCTTATCATATATCAGAGACCACCATAAAAAATTAATAATTGCAGGAATTAACGAATGTTCAAGGTTTTATATGGGAAAGAGGTCTCAAATTTCTTATTAAGTTTCAGTACTTTTAATTTTTCAAATGTCTTTCATATTCATTAATTTTCAGTTTTTAAATAAGTCAAAATTATAATCATTGTCGTTGTGATAAGTTTGAAACTCAATGTCTGACATTTCCATGGGTTTAGTCATTAAGTGGTTTATTTGAAGCATGAAACAGTATCAATTCATTAGGAGTCATGGTCACACATTTTTGAACAGTCAATACAAGGGATATATGTTAGTTATGTATCTATCACAAGTTGTTCATTTGAGTCAATTATAGAAAAAATTATGATACTCAAGGATTATGGTATTTTAAAGGTACCCTACCTCTTATTCCCTCTTATAATATAAATTTTCTTCCCTAATTATGTAACCTAAATATTCCATTATTCATTCATAAATTCCCTTCCCTATTACCCATTCATTAGTCACATGAATTTCATTGTCCCCCATCCCATCCTAAAATCTATTCCCTCAAAACACCATAATTACAACTTATACATGAAATAACCCATATATACCCCCACTATATAAGAAACATATCTACCCAAATGTTCTAATAATTTCCCATGCACAAATGATATTATCATCCTAGATGGAGTTCCTTATGACATCATGCTACAAGATAAAACATGTATTAATTCAAATCAAACGAGATGATCACTATAATTTCTCCATGGTATCTCCATGCTGAGTTTGGGTTGGTAAAACATCAAGTTCAAAGATCTTGGATTGATCCATAGAATAGAAAATGACATAGAAAAAACTTACATCCATTGTAGACCCATCATTGTGAAACAGTGCTACCCAGCCTGCTCACTGCACAGGGTTGCGTAGAATACTTTGTTTTCGACATCATTTTGAAACAATGATTTCGACCACATGAAGGAAAATTATGAAAAACTAAGAAAGGTTTTTCTCAAGCATAGACCAATGTACAATAAAATTTTTCAGTTTTTTCACAGGTGTCATAGATTGGGAGTTTCGAATGCATATTTAAAGCATATGTTTCGGATTGTGTAAATTTCTCGTTTTAGTCATTCTTTTACAGAACATTTTTTGAGGAGCTGGGGAAGAATTTGAAGGAAATGATAGATTTGTTTCTTCACAACAATCTTATCTACGATAAACTCCTTCATTTTTCACACAAGTACTACTATTTGGGAGCTACATGTGTCTCTTCGAGGCCCATTTTCGCAGATTTTGTGCGCATAATTATAAAAAAAAATGTTGGAATTTGGTTTAGATTGTGGAAATTCATGGATATTTTTGAATTCTGGAGGTTAGATTGGTAGTCTAAAGTGTTGATTGCATATTTGGGGTCATCTTGTGTGAGTTTGAGGTGGGAAAGTAGGTACTAACAAAATTTTAAATTCTTGTTGCACAATGACTATGCAGCGTTGCGCAACGAATGCACACAGTTTTATATGGAGTATTAAGGATGCCACATGTTAGGGAAATAATGGTGGAATGTTTTGTTTTTCTAGGATCTTACTCAATGCTTAATCACCGGCCATATGTCTTCTAGTACGTATAAAATCATGCCAACATGACATGTTATGCAACTATTGTGAAACACAGATTGGTAGTTGAGTGTTGTTTCCTGTTTTATATTTCTAAAGGCATGGTTACAATGTCAAGATAATATTTTCATATATTAAGATTTTATCTAGATAGGATAGCATGACAGAGTTAAGTTAGTTTTTTGTCTTTTTCCACTGAAAAAGAAGAAGATGATTTTAAGAAACTTGTTTCTTTTGTGATCATTTCAATCCATCTCATGGATAACACATTCATTGTAAATGGTCATGAGGATTTTGAGGTTGTAAGGCTATTTAATGCCAAATGATACAAGGTAGAAATGGTTGATTTTGTGGTGAACTGATTTTGAGCATACTTGTGTGCATTATGATTTATATTTTTAGTAATAAAAATTATTCATGCAGAGTTTTTCTAGTGATTACTCATAGATTCTTCCTGTACATTTCCTTGAATTTGTTTCTCTCGAGTGTATTTTTTACCTTATATATTTTTCCTCAATTCTTATTAAGGGTGAAATGGAAAAATTTTGCTAGAATGCATCATTCATGCTCTAGTTTAGTTATGTATTAATGTTTCAAATGAAAATTAAATGTGTTATTTCTTTATC
Organism: Pinus albicaulis; assembly: GCA_034641835.2. Taxonomy (NCBI): domain Eukaryota; kingdom Viridiplantae; phylum Streptophyta; class Pinopsida; order Pinales; family Pinaceae; genus Pinus; species Pinus albicaulis. The sequence continues at coordinate 679,223,550 of CM076574.1, read as the reverse complement.
TTCTCTGTTTCCTCTAAATACTTATTCATTTGAGATTTGGTAACATACTTTTTATATTTTCTGTCACGTGTGGATGAGTGATGTTATATGTTTATTTCCCATTGTACTACAATTGTTACATATTCGAAAGATGTGCTAGACAAGCCTCTGTGTATGTAATTGGTTGGTATATGCATTGGTATGATGATCTTAAATTAACCTGTGTGATCACATGCATTGATATTTCCAAATCCTCCACCAATTTCCAATAATTTTTTAGAAATTTTATCCAAACTTGGTGTCTGTAAAATCATGAGCTTTAGAGTCTTTTATCTTTATATTTGAGTGAGGAAGCCCCCTCTGGCTAGAAAATACTAGTTTCTAGTCCAAAGCAGTCTTGTGGTTACCTTTGTGGCCCTTTCCTCAACCTAAAGGGATTTGCAGAGTGCTAACATAGTGGTGTCATTTTCGGGGAGCTAACAATCAATTTTTACCTAGAAGCGAATGACAAGGATCAGATCTAATTGTTGATGGTGAAAAATAGTTGGACATCAAAAGGTTGAACCATTCATCTGATGACTCCAAATAAAATTTCAACCTGATCCAAAAACTCCACTAGCAGTAGGATCTGGAAATCATTGTTTTACTTGAAACTATATTGGCCAAAAATTGAATTTAGCTTCGAGTATTCTCCCATGAAACAAGATCACATTCCAGGTTTTCCAAATCACATGCCTCATGTAGATTGGCGATCATATTTTCAAAAATTCAAAGATGATAAAGGAGAATATGTTGCTCTCCACTTCATTAAATTTCACATGCATGCACACAAGTTGAGGGTTCAATTTCCTGAATATTTTCTAATGAAGATGTTCATGCTTACTCTAGAAGGAAAAGTTAGATATGGGTATGAAGAACTACCATTTTCTAGTCTTTATTCCCTTAAATATTTTCATTTAGTATTTTTTGAGAAATACAAAGAGTCTCATCCTTATTTGTCTTTGGTTGATAATTGTTTTGAAAATTTTGAGGATTTGATTCAAAATCTAGAAAATTCTTATGGAAATGAAGATTTCATGGATGAAGAGATCCTAGAGCCTTTGTACAAGAACTCTTTCCATCACCAATAATAAAAAGGTGTTTTCTCCCTTAGATTAAAGTGAAACCAAAAAGGATATAAATCATAAAATTCATGTTCCATCCTTTATAGATGATGAGAATTTGCAGCAGTATTGTAATTAGGAGGGAGAACTAGTAGAGTTTAGTAGCCTTGATACACGAGAACATTTCCCAAAAACAGTGTTTTCTTCCTTGACTGAAGACCAATAAGATTTGCATGATGAAATCCACATTTCATCTCACAATTTTAATGATTATTTGAAGCAAGATTGTCAGTTTTCATGGGACCAAAACCGGGATGAAGACAATGTTTCAAATTTTCCTTCTTTTCATTCCTCTGATGAATTTTTCTCTCATGAAAAATTTCACAAAAACAGATTACTGGAATTGTTTACATGGAAAATATAAGCAGTGAACTAGTTCATGTTGGCAACATTTCACATTTGAAAGAGGATCATGTGCCATAAATTATCTCCTATCATGAAAATCAAAATTACAGCTGTCAAAAAAATTTATTTAATGATATCAAAACAAAAAAAAATTGATCAGCAAAAGGATAACATACATAATTTGGCTATTATGTTTGAAAATGTTAAGGAAATTTTGGACATTTTTATAGCCAAACCTATTGATTCCATTTTCTTTGAAGTTGAACTTGAACAAGATAGGATAATGTTTCATGTTTTTAAGGATCCATTTGATGATTTCCTATAGTCTTCAAAAGGGGTGGTTTTTCATGGTTTTAAAGAATCAATGGTAAGACTATTGGAGTTATCAGTTAAGGAAATTTTTTCGTCCTCTATGTAGAATGGATTCAATCTTTATTCTGAGTTTCAAATCTCTTATTTTTTCTGCCTTCTCAAGGAAAGTGTGAGCATAATTAAGTCAAGAAGTCATTTGTTTGACTGGTTACATTGCAGAGAAGAGATTACCTATGTATACTTCCAGCAAGTGTGGACAACTCTCATTGGAATTTAAAGCCCGAGGAGAAGGCCCTAAGACTCTAGTGATATGATAAAAAAATTTCTTTGAAGCTTTCAGTTTGGTTTGTACAGTTTTTTTTTAATAAATCTTAGTCAATCAATCAATCAATCACAATTTTTATATTGACTACATTGCCCAATGGTGCGAATAGGCTACTAGTCTACAGTTTTTGTTCTTGGCACCTCGCTAGGAGGTTTCCATCCCCATTGGAGCTAATTTTAGTGTTAGTAGTTTTCATTGTCGAATGTATTTCGTATTCTTTAATTTTCAGTTTTTAAATAAGTCTAACTTATAATCAATGTCATTGTCATAAGTTTGAAATTCAATGTTCGAAATCACCATGGGTTTAGTCATTAAGTAGTTCAGTTGAAGCATGAAACAATATCGAGTCATTGAGAGTCATGGTTACAAATTTTTGAACAGTCAAGACAAGGGGTATATGTTAGTTATTTGTCTATCAGAAGTTGTTAATTTGATTCCATTATAGTCAAAGTTCTAGTACTCAAGGATTATGGTATTTTAAAGGTACCCTACCTATTATTCCCTCTTCTAATCTAGATTTTCTTCCCTAAATCCATAACCTAAATCTCCCATTATTAATTCATAAATTCACTTCCCTACCACCAATTCATTAGTCATATGAATTTCATTTTCCCCCATCCCATCCTAAAATATATTCCCTCAAAATACCATAATTAAACCTCATACATGACATAACCCATATATCCCCCCACTATCTAAGAAACATATCTACCCAAGTTTTCTAATCATTTCCCATGCACAAATGATCTTATCATCCTAGATGGAGTACCTTATGATATCATGCTACAAGACAAATCAGGTGCTAATTGAAATCAAATGAGATGACCACCATAATTTCTCCACGATAACTTCATGTTGAGTTTGGGATGGTAAACCATCAAGGTCGAAGATCTCGAATCCATACACAACAAATATAGTGACATAGAATAAATTTACATCCATTGTAGAGCCATCATTGGACAACAGTGCTACCCAGCCTACTCGTTGCACAATGTTGCACATAATAATTTGTTTTTGACATCATGTTGAAACGATGATTCCGACCACATGAAGGCGAACTATGGAAAACTAAGATATTTTTTCTCAAACATGGACCAAAGTAAAATAAACTTTTCCATTTCTTTGACAGGTGTCATATATCGGTAGTTTTGAATGCATCTTTAAAGCATATGTTTCGTATAGTGTAAATTTCATGTTTTAGTCATGCTTTTGCATAACATTTTTTGAGTAGCTGGGGAAGAATTTGAAGAAACTGATAGAGGTTATTATTTCAAAAAATATCATATACAATAACATAATTTATATGTTACACAGTTCCTACTGTTTGGGAGCTACAAGTGTCTCTTCGAGGCTCATTTTCGCAGTTTTTGTGGGTAGAATTATAAAAATTGTTAGAATTTGGTTTGAGATTGTGGATATTCATGGATATTTTTTCATTTTTAAGGTTTTCTTGGTAATATAAAGTGTTTATTTCATATTTGGGGCCAACTTGTGTGAGGTTCAGGTGAGAAATAAGGTGCTATCACAATTTTAAATTCTTGTTACACAGTCGTTGTGCAGTGCTACGCAACTGTTTTACACATGTTGTGCACAATTTTATATGGGGTATAAGGGTGCCACATGTCAGGGGAAGAATGGTGGAATGTGTTCTTGTGCTAAAATCTTACTCAATTCTTACTCACTAGAGATATGTATTCTAGCACGTGGAAAATCATGCCAACATGACTTGCTACGTAGTTGTTACACAGCACAGTTTGGTAGCTGAGTGATGTTTCCTATCTTTTATTTATAAAGGCATGGTTACAATGTCAAGGTAATATTTTCATAGATTAGGATGTTATCTAGATAGGATAACATGATAGTTTTAAGTTAGTTTTTTGTATTTTTCCACTGCAAATATAGAAGATAATTTTAAGAAAATTGTTTCTTTTGTGATATGTTCAATCAATCTCATGGATAACACATTCATTGTATCTAGTCATAATATTTTTGAGGTTGTAAGGCTATTTAATTCCAAATGATACAAGTTAGAAAGGGTTGATTATGTGGTGAACTGATTTTGAACATACTTGTGTGCATTGTGATTTATCTTTTCAGTAATAAAAATGCTTCATGTGGAGTTCTAACAGTGATTACTCAAAATTATTGCGGTACATTTCTTCAAATTTGTTTCTCTCCAATGTATTTTTTACCTTACATATTTTTCCTCAGCTCTTCTTAAGGGTGTAATGGAATAGATTTGTTATAATTCATCATGCATTCTCTAGTTTAGTTGTTTCTTAATCTTTCAAATGCAAATGAAATGTGTTATGCCTTTATCTTCAATGTTTCCTCTGAGTACTAGGTCATTTGAGATGCATTAACAAAAAATTTATTTGCTCTATCACATGTGGATGAGTGTAGTTATATTTTTATTTCCCATTGTTCTACAATTGTTTCCTATTTGAAATATGTGCTAGACAGGAACTTTTGTATGTAATTGGTTGGTATATGCATTGGTATTATGAGCTAGTAACCTTTGTGATCACATGCATTGAAATTTCCAGATCCTCCACCAATTTCCAATAAATTTTTAAAAAATTTCTCTAGACCTAGTCTTTGTAAAATCATGAGCTTTATATTCCTTTATATTTATATTTTAGTGAGGCAGCCCCATTTGGCTAGAAAAGACCAGTTTCTAGTCCAAAGCAGTCTTGTGGTTACCTCTGTGGCACTTTCCTCAGCCTAAAGGGATTTACGGAGTGCTAACATAATGGTGGCATTGTTGGGGAGCGAATGGTCATATTTTCCCCGAGTGTGAATAGAAAGGATCATATCTAATTACTGATGGTGAACAAGATTTGGACATCAGAAGACTGAACCATTCACCTGGCGACTCCAAATCAAATTTCAACCCGATCCAAAGACTCCACTGGTAGCAGGACTTGGAAATCATAGTTTTGATGGAAAATCTATTGACCAAAAAAATAATTCAGCTGTGAGGTATGCTCCCATGAAATGAGATCACATTCTAGGTTTTCCAAATCACATGCCTCATGTAGAATTTTAATCATATTTTCTAAGTTCAAAGATGAGAAAGGAGATTATGATACTCTTCACTTTATTAAATTTCACATGAATGCACACACATTGAGGGTTCAATTTCCTGAAGATTGTCTGATGAAGATGTTCATGGCTACTTTGGAAGGAAAAGTGAGATCTTGGTATGAAGGAATGTCATTTTCTAGTATTTATTCCCTTAAATATTTTCATTTAGTATTTTTTTATAAATAAAAATAATCACATCCTTCTTTGTCTTTGGTTGAGAATTGTTGTGAACATTTTTAGGATTTCATTCAAAATCTGGAAAATTCTTATGGCGATGAAGAATTCGTGGATGAAGAGACCTTGGAGGCTTTGTATGAGAACCCTTTCCATCACCAAGAAGAAAAAGTGTTTTCTGCCTTGGATGAAAGTGAAACCGAACTGGATCTAAATAATAATAGTCATGTTACATCCTTTATAGTTTATGCAATTTGTAGAGGTTTTGTGATCAGGAGGGAGAACTAGTAGAGTTTAGAAACCTTGATACATGAGAAAATTTCCAACAAACAGTCTTCTCTTCCGTGACTCAAGACCAAATATATTTGCATGATGAAAGCCATGTTTCATCTCACAATTTTAATGATGATTTGCAGCAAGATTGTTAGTTTTCATGGGACCAAAACATGGATGAAGACAATGTTTCAAATTTTCCTTCATGTTATTCCTCTGCTGATTTTTTCTCTCATGAAAATTTCCATGAAAATCAGATTTATCAAATTGTTTGCATGGAAAATCTTGGCATTGAACTAGTTCCTGTTGGTAGCATTTCACATTTACAAGAGGATCAGGTGCCAGAAATTGACTCCTAGCATGAATATCAAAATGATAGTTTTCAAACAAAGTTATCTAATTAGATCACAACAAAAAAAATTATAAAAAAAAGGACAATCCCAACATACATAATTTGGCTATCATATTTGAAGAAGCTAAGGAAAATTTGGAAATTTTTATAGGCAAACCTACTGATTCCATTTTCTTTGAAGTTGAACTTGAAAAAGATAGGATAATGTTTCATATTTTCAAGGATCGTTTTGTTGATTTGTTGTAGTCATCAAAAGAGGTTGTTTTTCATGGATTTCAAGGATCAAAGGTAAGACTGTTGGAGTTATTAGTTAAGGAAATGTGTGTGTACTCTATAGAGCATGGATTAAATTTTTATTCTAAGTTTCCAATCTCTTATTTTTTCTGCCTGCTCAAGGAAAGTGTGAGAAGAATTAAGTCAAGCAGTCATTTTTTTAATTGGTTACATTGGAGAGAAGACCATAACAAGTGTATATATTTTCAGTAGGTGTATACAACTCTGATTTGAGTTTGAAGCCTGAGGAGAAGGTCCTAAGTCTCTCGTGATATGCTGTGAAATTTTCTTTGAAGATTTCAGTTTGGTTTGTACAATGTTTTTGAATAAATGTTAGTTAGTCAGTCAGTCAGTCTCATTTTTTATATTGACTCCATTTCCCAATTGTCCGAATAGGCTACTATTCTATGGTTTTTGTTCATGGAACCTTGCTAGGAGGTCGCCATCCCCATTGGAGCCAATATTAGTGTCGGTACTTTTCAGTGTCGAATGTATTTCATACTCTTTAATTTCAAATTTTAAACAAGTCAAACCTATAGTCACTGTCATTGTCATAAGTTAGAAATTCATTGTCTGATATCGCCATGGGTTTAGTCATTAAGTGGTTCAGTTGAAGCGTGAAACAATATCTATTCGTTGGGAGTCATGGTTACACATTATTGAAGAGTCAAGACATAGGGTATATCTTAGTTATGTTTCTATCAGAAGTTGTTCATTTGAGTCCATTATAGCCAATTTTTTGGTACTCAAATATTATGGTCTTTTAAAGGTACCCTACATCCTATTCCCTCTTCTAATCTACCTTTTCTTCCCTAATTCCACAACCCAAATCTCCCATTATTCATTCATAAATTCCCTTCCCTTACACCCATTCAGTAGTCAAATGAATTTCATTTTCCTCCATCCCATCCTAAAATCTATTCCCTGAAAAGACCATAATAACACATTATACATAACATAGCCCATATATCCCCCAACTATATACGCAACAAATCCACCCAAATGTTATAATCATTCCCCATGCACAAATTATCTTATCATACTAGATGGAGCGCCTTATGACATCATGATACAAGAAAAAACAGGTGCTAATTCAAATCAAATGAGATGACTTCCATAATTTCTCCATAGTATCTTCATGATGATTTTTGGTTGGTAAACCATCAAGGTTGAAGATCTTGGTTTGATCGACAATAAAGACAGTGACAGAAAATAAAGTTACAACCATTGTAGAGCCATCGTTGCGCAACTGTGAATTCTAGAAAAATAAGAGATATTTTTCTCAAGAATGGACCAAAGTGAAATAACCTTTTCCATTTTTTTCAAAGGTGTCATATATTGGGAGTTTCCAATGCATCTTTAAAGAATATGTTTCAGATTGTGTAAATTTATTTTTTAGTCATGATTTTGAAGAACAATTTTTGAGGATATATTGAAGAATTTGAAGAAACCGAGAGAGTTTTTTCTTAAAAACAAGATCATTTACAATAACCTACTTAAATTTTTACATAGGTGCTACCTTTTGGGAGATACAGGTGTCTCTTTGAGGCCCATTTTCACAGTTTTTGTGGAAAGAATTATAAAAAATGTTGGAATTCGGTTTAAGATTGTGGAAATTAATGGATATTGTTAGGTCCCTATATAGTCCCTTACTGATGTTAGTGTAACCCCCTTATCTTTATTGTTGTACCCCTGTAACCCCCATATTGTTATTATTGTGCCCTTACATTATTATGGTTAGGTTGGTTAGGATTACATTGTGGCCCCATGGACTCCTCTATATAGAAAGCAAGTTTGGTCATTTGTATCATTCAAGAATTGTTAATATATGTAATGTATTGCAGGTTGCCCCTTCGAAGTATCTGATTTCTAAGGCATTGATATCTCTTTTCTTCTATTTTTGGAGTTGGTTTCATAAAATTTGGTATCAAAGATTTGGATTCTAGGGTTTTGCTGCTCCAAATAGGTCATCATGGAATTTTCACTATAACTATTTTTCTACGAAGGTTCAGATGCTGAAATTTTTACAGCACGAAGCAGAAATCCTGAGGAAAGTCATGGAAAAATTTTAGATCTTGGCTCAAAATTTTTTTGGAGATATGATATATGGAAGTTAGGGATTTTTGCAGTCTCCTAAATTTAACCTAAACAGTTCATCATGGAATTTTCGTTATGACTTTTTTTATAAGAGGGTTCCGAAGCTAAAATTTCTACAAATAGAAGCCGAAATCAGGAGGAACATCGTGGAAACATTTCAGAGCTTGATTTTAAATATTGGCAGAGATAGGGTCTGTGGAAGTTAGGAATTTTTTAGGCTCCTGAATTTAATTTGAAAGAGGTGATTGTGGGAAAATCTTCATAACTCTCTCTCTCTGAGCATTGGATTGGAATTATGTAAAATGTGGCCACAAGTACATGGACATCAGCTTATTTTCTATCAATTTAAGAGCCAAATAAGGAAAAAGTGACACGTGGCATGCCGTGCAAGTTTTCTCTATTGAACCCATCCATAATTAGGTCATTGTGGGAGATTGGGCATAAATTTGCCTTGAAGAATCCAAATCAGTTCAAACCTCTAAAATTTGAAAGAAAATTCAAAGGGCTACAACAGGGCCAAATTTTAGATATTGAAGGTCTAAAATCACAGAGATAATTCAGTTTCAATATCGAGCTCCTCAAAATCAAGAAAAAGGTGTGTATTTTTTTTCCAATTGCATAAGTCTTGTTTGAAAAATCAGTTTTAAGTGATTCCAAATGCCTATTGAGCATATATATCAGTATTGGGTTCTAAAATTCCTCCTAGAAATAATTAAACACCAATAAAGCCCTTAGAGTACTCTACTATGACTCATGAAGATGAACAATTGTAATATGATCTATCAAAATAACAAGGGCAAGTGCACCAAATTTGGCTCTCACAAAGAGAAACAAAAAATGAAATGGAAGTTTTGAAGAAAGGCATGGAAGCTAAGATGGATGACATGGAAGAAAAAATGAAAGACAACATGGAAAACATGAAGAATGATCTAAAAGCATACATGGAAGGTTTGAGAAATTTGATACAAGAAATGTTTCCTAATGGTGAAAATATAATAGAGGAAACTCATGATGAGAACAAAATAAATGTTAATCATGATTTCATAAACTATAATGTCGGATGGAAGAACCACCATATTCCAAAGATGGATATGAGGAAGTTTGATGGCAAGGATCCCGTAACATGGATACTACATATGGAGAAATATTTTGATCTCAATAATGTGCAAAACACACAAAAGGTATGCATTGCAACTTTACATTTAGAAAAAAAACATTTGTATGGTATCGATGGCTTTTCTCCCATAAAAAAATTGACAATTGGTCAATTTTTATAGAGGAAATGATAGCACATTATGTGGATACAAAGAGAAACACCTTCTTTAGCCAATTAATAAATCTCAAACAAAAGGGTTCAGTGGGGGAGAACATTGAGGAATTCCAAAATTTGAATATAAGGGTAACTGGTATTCCATAGGAACACATGATTGATGTCTTCATACGGACTTTAAGGATAACATCCAACATGAAGTTTGCAGTTGACAACCTGATTCATTGGAGAAGGAATTCAGGTTGGAAAGAAAAATTGAATGTAAAATTATGGCGACGAGGAAGCCTACCACTCACATCGATAAAGATGGAAGTGTTGCTACTCCTAGATTTCCACAACCTACAAGGTTGACACCACAAAAATTCTAAGAAAAAAGAGAAAAAGGGATTTTCTATAGTTGTGATAGAAAATACACTAAAGGTCATAATTTTGCTGAGAATAAATTATTTTACAAATATTGTGAAGAGGAGGAAGAAAATGAACAAGAAACTTCAAAAGAAGAGGATATACACTAGGAACCAACCCTAGAAGAAGAAAAAATGAGTCTGACCATATCATGTAATGCATTGGCGGGAATTACCATTCCTCAAACTCTCAAGATAGAAGGACATATCAAGAAGAAAAAGGTAATAATGTTGATTGATTGGGGTAGTACCCATAATTTTATTCATTTTAAGGTAGCCAAGGAATTGAATTGTTTCCTATACCCAGCATCGGAATGTCAAGTGATGGTTGCAAATGGAGGAACTACAAATTTCTCTGGAAAATGCCATAATATCAAGCTAGCCATGGGGGAATATGTATTCAAATTCCAATGCTTTCCATTCCAATGGGAGGTGTTGATGTTGTACTAGGAGTACAATGGTTACAATATTTCGGGATGGTAGCTTTTAATTTTCAAGAACTTTCCTTGAAATTATTTTAGGAAGGAAAGGAAATAGAATTACGAGGTATTGTAGGGAAGCCAGGAAAGATAATAAGCTCTAATGTCATGACAAAGCTTCTAAAGAAAGAACAATGAGGCATAATTGCACAATTATGCTCACTAGAAGTTCCAGCATCAAAATCATATATTTCTCCAGATCTCCAAAAATTATTGGACAATCATTCCAAGCTGTTTGAAACTCCCAAAGGACTCCCACCTATTTGTGATCATGATCATGCTATTCATTTGATTCCAGGAAGTGTTCCTCGAAACATCAGGCTTTACAGATATCCTTATGTCCAAAATAGCGAAATTGAATGTATGATTGCAGAAATATTAAAGGCTGGTATAATTCAACCTAGTCAAAGTTCTTTCTCTGCTCCAGTAGTATTGGTGCAAAAGAAGGATGGATCATGGCGCATGTGTTTGGATTATAGGGAGCTCAATAAGATCACTATTAAAGATAAATTTCCCATTCCTGTGATTGATGAATTTTTGGATGAATTACATGGAGCAATATATTTTACTAAGTTGGATCTTCGTTTAGGATATCATCAAATTAGAATGAAGACTGAAGATATTCTGAAAACAAAATTTCGAAATCATGAGGCTCATTATGAATTTTTGGTCATGCCTTTTGGCCTTACTAATGCACCTTCTACATTTAAAGGGTTGATGAATTCCATTTTCAAACCCTTCCTTAGAAAATTTGTGGTAGTATTTTTTGATGATATGCTAATCTACGACAGGTCTTGGAAGGATCATGTTCAACATGTTGATAGGGTTCTCAAACTATTGGAGGAGAAACAATTATATGCAAAAACATCCAAATGTTTCTTTGGAGTACAAGAGGTGGAATATCTGGGTCATATTGTATCTCATGAGGGTGTTAAATTAGACCCTAAAAAAATTAAATCCATTAAGGAATGGAAAATCCCCACAACCATAAAGCAGTTATGCGTATTTCTCAGGTTAACAGGGTATTATTCCAAGTCTGTTAAGAATTATGGGAGAATAGTAGCACCTCTAACAACATTATTGAAGAAAGATGCATTTTCATGGAGTCCTGAAGAAACTAAGGCCTTTGAACATCTTAAAGAGGTAATGTACCTAGCACCAATCTTAGCTACACTAGACTTCACAAAAACCTTTATTGTGGAATGTGATGCCTCAGGAAATTGAATTGGTGTTGTTTTTATTCAAGAAGGAAGACCCATTTCTTTTGAAAGTCGTCCAATCAAAGGAAAGTATTTACAAAAGGCTATTTATGAGAAGGAAATGTTGGAAATACTACATGCACTAATGAAATGGTGACCTTACATAATGGGAAGACACTTCAAGGTAACAAATGATCATGATAGTCTTAAATACTTTTTGGAACAAATACTGTCTTCAGAAGAGAAGAAAAAATGGGTCACAAAGATGTTGGGTTACAACTTTGAAATCATCTACAAAAAGGGGAAGCTAAATGTTGTGGTAGATGCACTCTCAAGAAATGATGAAGAGGTGGAAGCATTTCTTTGTGATATTTCTATTATCCAACTAGATTGGATAACCAAAGCAAGGGATGAATGGAAGAAGGACAAAGAAGTGTGGACACTCATTCAAAATTTGCAGCAAGATCCTAGTACATATGATACATTTAGTTGTAAAAATGATTACTTATGGTACAAAGATCGCTTATATATTTGCAAGAATTCCCAACTAAAAAAAAGATTCTTTTGGAATTGCACACTTCTCCTTTAGGAGGACACTTAGGATTTTTAAAAACTTACCACAGTGTGAAGAAAGATTTTTTGTTAGATGGCCTTTAATCTGATATTCAAAATTTTGTGGTAGAATGTTCGGTTTGCTAGAAAAATAAAGTTGAGACAATTAATACCCCGAGTTTTCTACAAACTTTATCCATTCCAAGTCAACGTTGGGAGGATATTTCAATGGATTTTATCACAGGTTTACCTAAGTCCGAAGGAAAGAGTGTCATCATGGTGGTAGTTGGTATAATTACCAAGTATGGACACTTTTGTGCATTATCTCATCCATTTAAATCAAGTACAGTTGATACTACATTTATGGAAACAATTCAAAAGCTACATGGAAACCCAAAGATTATTGTAAGTGACAGAGATCCCATTTTTACATGAAATTTTTGGACAGAAATATTTTCTTTTTTTGGTACTCAACTAGCTCATAGCTCATCTTATCATCCTCAATCTGATGGTCAAACTGAGATAGTGAATAAATTTTTGGAAGGATATCTTCATTGTTTTGTATCTAATAAGCAATCATAATGGGTCAAGTGGTTACCTCTCATTGAATTGTGGTATAACATTCCTTCCATACTGCATCAAAAATTACCCCATTTATGGCACTTTATGGATATGATCCACCGTCCATCACATCTTCTTTACGAGAAAATTATATGGTTCAAGCAGTGGAACATCACATCGAACATCAACAAGAAGTTCTCCAACTCTTAAAGGATAACTTAAATTTGGCACAAAATCGAATGAAACAATAGACAGATCAACATCGCAGCGAGAGAAGTTTTGATGTAGGAGACTGGGTATTTTTATGGCTACAACCATAAAAACAAATTTCCCTCGAGCAAGCTAAGAAGGATAATAAATTATCACCAAACTACTATGGTCCTTAAAAGGTGTTTCAAAAGATTAGTACTATGGCATACAAATTGGAGCTTCCTACTTGTTCGTGAGTGCATCTAGTTTTCCATGTTTCATTCTTAAAGAAGGTTATAAGGGACAAACTTCCAGATCAAACAATATTTCCAGAACTTGATGAGGAAGGAAAAACCATATTGGAACCTAAGGCAGTCACGGAAGCAAGAACTCGACAGCTACGAAATCGATCAATTTCAGAGTATCTCATCAAATGGAAGAACTTACCGACTGAAGATTCTACATGGAAGGATGAAACTTTTATACAGAAGCACCCGGAGTTACTCAAGAATTTAGGAAAACACTTTTTTTGAAGGAGATGAGCATGTTAGGTACCTATAAAGTCCCTTAGTGTTGTTAGTGTAACCCCCTTATTGTTATTGTTGTACCCCTGTAACCCCCATATTGTTATTATTGTGCCCTTACATTATTATTTTTAGGTCGGCTAGGATTACATTGTGGCCCCATGGACTCCTATATATAGGAAGGAGGCTTGGTCATTTGTATCATTCAAGAATTGTTCATTTATGTAATGTATTGGAGGTTTCCCCCTCGAAGTGGCTGATTTCTAAGGCGTTGATCTATCTTTTATTCTATTTTTGGAGCTGGTTTCATAACAAATATTTTTGCATCATGAAGGTTTTCTTGGTAGTCTTAAGTGTTGATTGCATAGTTTGGGTCATCTTCTGTGATTTTGATTTAGGAAATCAAGTGTTAAGACAATTTTAAATTTTTGTTGCAGAGTCGTTGTGCAACGCTACACAACTGTTGTGCACATGTTTCGCACAATTTTATATGGAGTATTAAGGATTTCACATGTTAGGGGAAGAATGGTGGAATGTTTTGATTTTACATGAGCTTACTCAGTGCTTACTCACCAGATATATGTATTCTAGTTCATGGAAAATCATTCCAACATGACATGATATGCAACTACTACACAACATAGATTGGTAGTTGAGTTTTGTTTCCTATTTTTTATTTCTAATGAATGGTTACAATGTCAAGATAAGATTTTCATATATTAGGATGTTATCTAGATAGGATAGCATGATAGAGTTAATTTATTTTTTTGTCTTTTTCCATTGAAAAAACTAAAGATACTTTAAAGAAACTTTTTACTTTTGTGATCAATTCGATCCATCTCATTTATAACACATTCATTGTACTTGGTCATGATATATTTGAGATTGTAAGGCTATTTAATGAGAAATGATAGAAGGTAGAAAGGGTTGATTGTGTGGTGAACTGATTTTGAACATACTTGTATGCATTGTGATTTATCTTTTCAGTAATAAAATGATTCTTGCAGAGCTCTTCCAGTGATTACTCAGAGAATCTTGTGGTACATTTTTTCTAATTTGTTTCTCTCGAGTGTATTTGTTACCTTATATATTTTTCCTCGTTTCTTCTTAAGGGTGTAATTGAACAACTTTTCTATAATTCATCATACATGTTCTAGTTTAGATGTGTCTTAATGTTTCAAATGCAAATGAAATGTGTAATGCCTTTATCTTCTTTGTTTCCTATGAATGCTTAGTCATTTGAGGTGTAGTAACGGAACTTTCATATGTTCTTTCACATGTGGATGAGTGTTGTTATATGTTTATTTCCCACTATACTAAAATTGTTTCCTATTCGAAAGGTGTACTAGACATGCCTCTATGTATGCAATTGGTTGGTATATGGATTGGTATGATGAGCTAGTAACTTGTGTGATCACGTGCATTGATATTTCCAGTTCCTCCACCAATTTCCAATAAATTTTTAAAAAATTTCTCCAAGCCTGGTCTCTGTACAATAACTATCTTTATATTTGAGTGAGGGAGCCCCCTCTGGCTAGAAAAGACCAGTTTCTAGTCCAACGCGGTCTTGTGGTTACCTTTCTGTCCTTTGTGGTTAAAAAAAATTGTTGAATTCATAAATGAGCTGCAATATAGCCTATCATCGCAATGGCTTGTTAAACGACCTCCCATTGTCCACCATCATCATTCCTTGTTCCAATAGTTGACCCTGATTTTCTAAGGAATCCACCACCATGTTAATTTTTCTTTTAACATGGAATAGATCAATACATTCAAATTTTTTGAGTTGAAGGCTTATTTTGTGAACATAGCTTGAATTGGATCAGAGGCTTATTTAAGCTTACACACCTTTTGTATTACTACCATCAAATCTCCAAAGACCATGAAGTGTTGATCCCTTTATTATTGCTAAGTTCATCCCCTACTATAGTGCGAAAAAGTTATCCTAGTTGTTGGTTGTAATCCCCAATCCACAAGCATACTGAATCTCCCTTTCTTCATCGGGTCGAAAAATAACCCTTCCCCCTCCTACATATATATATATATATATATGTATCTTTGTATATATATATATATATGTATGTGTGTGTGTGTGTGTATATATATATATATATATATATATATATATATATATGTATGTATGTATGTATGTATGTATGTATGTATGTATGTATATAATAGGTGTGCATGAAAATCCATTGTTTTGACTATATTTGAAAGCATGAGAGCACCAGGTTAAAAGTCATTTTGTCGACTATATTCAAAAGCAAGAGAGAATTGGGTTAAAATCCATTATGTTGACTATATTCAAAATCACAATAGAACCAAGTTAAAAAAATGTGGAGCACAAGAGCACTCCTCTATAATTTGGTACTAAAGAGATGTCAGTAAGCACTACTTTGTAATTCTCATTTTTTCGTCATTATTCATCTTATTTTCTTGCCAAAATTCATGGAACCTATTGGGGTTTATCAGGTGATATAACCCTATTTTTAGAACCATATCGATGCCTATGGCCTTTGTTACATTTT
The DNA here is from genome assembly GCA_034641835.2 of Pinus albicaulis. Taxonomy (NCBI): domain Eukaryota; kingdom Viridiplantae; phylum Streptophyta; class Pinopsida; order Pinales; family Pinaceae; genus Pinus; species Pinus albicaulis. Next base: position 679,207,461 of record CM076574.1, on the reverse strand, counting down.
CTAAGTTCATCCCCTACTATAGTGCAAAACATGTATCCTAGTTGTTGGTTGTAATCCCCAATCCCCAAGTATACTAAATCTCCATTTCTTCATCGGGACAAAAAAAAACCCTTCCCCCTCATACCTATGTATGTATTCATATATATATATATATATATATATATATATATATATATATATATATATATATATATATATATAATAGGTGTGCATGAAAATACATTGTGTTGATTTTATTTGAAAGCACGAAAACACCAAGTTAAAAGTCATTTTTTCGACTATATTCAAAATCATAGGTGTGCATGAAAATTGATTGTGTTGATTGTATTTGAAAGCACGAGAGCACCAGGTTAAAAGTCATTTTGTCGACTATATTCAAAAGCACGAGAGAACTAGGTTAAAATCCATTATGTTTTCTGTATTCGAAATCACAATAGAACCAAGTCAACAAAATGTGGAGCACAAGAGCACTTATCTATAATTATGTACTAAAGAGATTTCAGTAAGCACTACTTTGTAATTCCCCTTTTTTAGTCATTATTCATCTTCTTTTCTTGCCATAATTAATGGAACCTATTGGGGTTTATTAGGTGATATGACCCTATTTTTAGAACCATATCTATGCCTATGGCCTTTGTTACCTTTGCTCTACTTTATGTGTTCATTGGTGCTCTATTTCTACCATTAAAATTTGGTCCTGAAACCAAATATGCACCTATGGCCTTTGTTACTTTTTCTCTCATTTCTTTTTTTGTTGGTACTCTATTTCTACTGGTCAAGCCACTAGAGTGGTCAAGATGGCTCCACACTATGTACATGCCCATATCCAATTCCCATAGAGTTTCCCATGGGAATTTTAAGCCCATAGTTAGGATAACACCCACGGGTGGCTTACTAGGGTTGTGGATGGGAATAGTAAGTGGCCCAAGAAAGCAGTGTTTCATTGAGAAATCAGTGTTTCTAACCCGTCGTTGCATATTTTTAATTCCCATAAAAAGAGTGAATGATTCGCCAACTATCTTGTTATTCACCCAACGACACATTGAAATATTTCCTTGGACCCCTATACTATATACATGTTATTGATCCTACAATATCTCTCTTTTTCCCTTGATAGGTTAGCCCATCAAGAAATTTTTTGAGCCCTCTAATATATCTAGTGCTTTTTTAAAGGAAAAGGTAAGAAACATATCAAAATATCTAGTAGTCTCCTTTGTAAACTAGTTCCTACGTAAATAATCTAGTTCTTTTCCTACACAAGTAAACTTGTTCTCTTCCCATGCTATTCCGGGTTTACAAACCCATCTTCTTTACCATTCATTCAAAAAAAACTATGGGAAGCCTTGAATCCTGACATGCAACCCTACAAGAACATAATCACAAATAAAGATCTAAAATTCAAGATTTCACTCAATTGAATATCATTTCTGAAAAATGTAATCTATTTCTAACGATGTTTGTGGTGCTACTGCCGGTGTTTCTTTTGCCCAACTTCTCTAGGGCTTCAGACCTTTCTTTCACGATCTTCTTAGATATTTTTTGCTAAATTCCAAAACTTACATAGCTAAATTCTAACAATAGCTACTGATAGATATATATATGTAAAATACAAAATATAAAATAATAATAATAAATAAATAAAATAATAAAAAATAAAAAATAAAGAAGAAGAAGAAGAAGAAGAAGAAGTTGCATGTCTAAATTTCACCTCATCCCTATAGGAAATTTAAAAATTGTTTCCAAATTCCCTCTATCATTAAATGTGATCTATACATTATTAAAACATAAACAATAAAACATATTATAAATTTAACCATGTAATATTATCCATCGATTGAACCTTTACTTTTTTCTATTTCAAAGACTACTAAACCTTCTTCTTTTTAGATAATGGGAAATCATGTCATAACTCATTTTTCCATCCAGCAATGGGGACAATATATATGCCCCATTCATAAGGACATTAGTTTGTTTATCAATGAAAAAGTGCATCAGATACCTCAACATACTTTTTTTCCCAACATCAAAAGAAATATGATCTTCAGTGCCCTCTTCATGCTTTCTGAGGCAGTTCTTAAGGTTGACTCGAGAAAGGAAGGTGCAATTTCGTGTATTTATCAATCAATATCTCACCATCTATGCCATATATAGTATCTTTAGGAACAATTTAGTAACCCATATCCCATATACATCTCCCAATTAAAAGAAATCAAAATTTTCACATCCTCACCCTTTGGGATGTTATGTTCTTTATCACATGAGCTAGTGGAAGCGCCTATAATTTCTTCATCTTCCAAGGGGTTTTCTACAAGATATATTGCCTTCAAATTTTCAAAAAATTAATCGTGTACATTATTTGAAAAGGAAATTCATCTTAAATTACAAAATCATGGCAGTATGTGTTGGTTTTTTCTTAGGAAAGGTGGTTTAACCTTTTATTTTGTTGTCTTTTTCTTATAGTTTATACTTCCTTGTATGTATGTGTTTTATGGGATGTTTGGATGATGTTGCATGAAAAGCTAGGGATTTTAAGAACTTGTCCTTTATACTTTCCCTCGCTTACTAAAACTCAATTGAAAATTTGTTTTATTTTCCATGGATCGAATGTTATGTCCTTATGGTTTGATGAAGTTTATCTCTTTTTGGTTGTGGTTTTGTCCTTCACTTCAATTTTCATTGAAAATTATATAAGTCTCCTTTTTCTTTAGTATTTCTTGAGATAGTTTTGGTTTTTACATGATTGGTCAGACTAGATTAATATGAATTAACTTTACAAATTTCATTTGAGCTTAAAGTAGGATGATTTTAAACTCATGTTGAATTATTTGAATATTTTATAAATAGTAATAAATTGAAAATTTGTTCCGTGAACTAATGTTTGGGTGAAAACTAGGATCTGAAACAATATAGATAAATCTACTATGTTCTTAGATACAATTTACCTTTCAATGTTTTATAAGTGATTGGGATTATGAGGTTTGTTATATTTTTTTTGTGCCCCATAAGAAATAACCATCATATCCAAAAGGGTATATTTGATGAAGTAAGTGACTTTGTTAATAATAAAATAAATCATATTATCAAGAAATGAATTCGACTTAAAGTTCCAAGCTTGTTCATGATTTATTTTGTTTTCTCTATTTCATCATTGAAATTTCGGTTAAAGTGTTAGGATTGGTCCAAATAAATTTGAATTCCAATCCGAATTAGGACATTGGACAGATACTTTAATTTTCAAACAATTCTCAAAGTTTTGACAAATTAGTTTGAATTATGTTTTGAAAGCCTAAATCAGTTGCATCATGGGACAAGTTGAGGTATAAAAAAATTATTAGGAGCATGATTGATTAGAGTGTCATATTCACCAAAAATGGCCTAAAAATGTGGTTGAAATGTATAATTATTTAATAAAATTGAATTCACTTCTTATTTTCAGAATTCTCCATCAACTAGAATTTTAGAATCCATACTGCTAATCTATTCTAGGCTCTAGATTTAAGGTTTGACATGTTGTTTTTAAAATATTTATATGGAATAAGAATCTTTTTTTAAGCATGGAATCATGGATAACAAAAATTAAGGTATATTGTTAACACAAGTGTGATTTAATGAGAGAGAATTGTAAAAAAAAACTCATTTTTTTAAATATGTTATGCCTTGTAGCCATTGATCTTCCTTAAGTATATGTAGGTTGTAAATCTAGATCATCAACAAGTTGTCATTGATACTTTTACTCATGGGAACAAATAAGAGAGGAAAATAGGAGTGGAGTTGTAAGAAATAGCACCACAATATAATATTTTGGGGTAGTAGCACTATGATATTGAAAGCATCCAAGGATTTTATCTGGTATCAAACATTAGAGCTTGTGCCTCCCTTTCTTGGTTGTGGTAAGTAAAAAATGTAGTGTGGACATATTGGAAATTTTCAAGTTGATCTTCTTCTTCATAACAAGAAATCCCAACACTTGTGACATGCTTTGGTTAGACATACAAATGAAAATGTTTCTTTTTCACCCAAACTCTAAAACCATATTTTGTAGAATCTCCAAGGTACATATAATCATTTTCATCATGGCATCCTTGTGTATAACATCTAGATATAAAATAATTTTCATGAAAGATGTAATATGGAGTGCAGTTGCATTAGTATTCTATGTAACTTTGGATTGTACTTCTTCCAATATGGCATTGGGAGCTCTATAATTGGTATGAAATCTTGAAAACATATTACAACCATACCTTATTTCAATATTAATGGAGTTTCCAGGTGAGGCTTAAAAATGTGTGAAACATTGTGATCATACACAATCTACCTTTATACACTCTCTTCCTCTTCTCTAATGAATGTAAAATGAATTCAATTTAACTTATGTGCATTCATTGTACCCATGATACATATGGATGTGTCTAAGTTTTATGTTTGTGGATCAATTCGCTAACTGCTTCTCTCATTTGATAGATTGTAGGTACAACCAAACAAATACCTATAAATTGTTTCTTCATAAATCAAGGGAATTTCAGGTAGATTGGAGGAAATTTAGATATTTAGTATGTCTAGTAGACATAGATCAACTAGAGGTTATAATATCATAATAAAATTTTGTAGATGCATGGGATTTTTTCTTGTTGAAGGGGGGTCATGTTCTTATGATGTTGAGAGCATAAACAACATTGAGGTTCCCCTGAGGTACAACCATCTAGTGAAATTATGGGTACCTAAGAAACTTCCTCAAGTAAACACTAATTTTTGTCTCAATGAGAGGATATATCGCATTGATACATCATTTTTACATGGTTTTGGGTTATTCTCCATGAATGGAATAAAGGATTATTATGGTGGATTAACCGAATTTAGGGAGTATGTCAGACCTTGTTACACTTACAAATATGAAATGTGGTTGGTCCAACATACATGAGGTATATGGAGATACGGAGTGGCTGAATTTTATATATAGCTAAGAGAGAAAATCATTTGGTAATAAACAATGGGAAACAAGTGTGTTCCAACACTTCGTGTAAACCAAATTTTAATTTGGATTTAATTTCTTTTGTTTCCATGGATTGTTGTGAAAGAATCATGGGCCTTGACTCAGAACCAAGGGTAGGAATTTCCCTCCTTTGCACATATTACATTTCCTTTATTCTTGGATCATTAAACCTTTTGTTGAGACACCTACCCAGCTTTGTTAACAGCGGAATCATGCTCCTTTTGTTGGTAGTCCCCAATTCTCTCAAGGTCATGCTGGGGAATAGGATACTCATAGGTCAACTTTTTTTCTTGAATTTCTCTCTCTTTCTTCAGTTCACGAGCATTGAAAAATATCCAAGATTCAATAAATAATTCAAGCCTCCAATTTTGGTGTTTTCTTGCCTAAGGAAGAGTTGTGGACCTATGAAATTATTGATGCTTTCAACGAAGCCATGGAGGATGCACCCATCTCAAGGATTAATTCAAATTTTAGCTTTGGAAAATATGTTCACATATTTAGTTGTCAAGTGGACAAACCACTGGATTATTTCCATTCTTTCATTTGTCACAGACTTACAATGGAATAGGGATGAGCTTCCATAATCCATTTCACTGAGTAATAATAAGCTTAGCTAGATCCCATAGGACCTTAACAAAGGTAACACGGAAAATATTTTGTTTCCTATATTTTTATTGTTTTTAAATATTCTAGTTCATTGATATTCTAACAACATGTTTAATGCACTTACATCAACATGCAACCCTTGAACTATCAAACGGAAAGGGTGGCAGGTATGGAAATTTTTTCAAATTATGTTTTGTTTCGTTGGTAGACTAACTCTCACTATATTTAGTATTACAACAACCATTAATGTGTAACCATAAAATGAAAGGCATGGTGGGTATGGAACAATATTCAAATGATGTTTGATGTCATCAGTTGATCCAATGGAATTTGTGTCAGACTTGCACACCAGGAAACCATTCTTTCATAGATATTGTAATGACATGGAATGATGGTTATTGGTGTTGGAACTCCAACAAGCTCTTGTGTTAGGAAACACATTTTGTCTTCAATGACATTTTTCCATAAATATCATCGGAATACTGATGGTTGTAAAAAAAATTATAGTACGAATGTACCTAAAATCACATTTAGTGATACCTCCTTTTTTCATTATAATGAAGAACTTTCTTCCAAAGCATGGAAAATCACCGGAAAAAAATTGGCTCAATTTTTAGTAGTGCCCAATATAATGTGGACCTCCATTCCATTCATTTTAAAACCAGATCCACTTTTTTCACACAATTTCAAAATCAACTGTCAATTCTTCTCTGCAACCTCTTCTTGATCAATAACACACCAACATTATGGAACATTTGATCATAACATATTGTTAGCACTGAAAAATAGTAGAGAAATCAACAAGATTTATATATCAACAATCCTCCAATAGAAACACACTAACGCATATTCACCATTGGTATTATATGGTAATCAATTCAATCAAGAACAAGCTCAAACACACATCATAAAGTTTAGCTATATCACTTCTTTAATAACTTTTGGTCATACAAGACTATAATCACACAAGTCTTGGGCATAATTAACATCACTAAATTTTCATGAGATTGTCATATGATAGCAGCAACTAGGGATTAAAAAATACACATGGAATAGATTCTATGTTTCCATACAACATTAGTAACAATAATAGTCAATATAATAACTCAACCTTTGTTTTAATTCAACTCTTTTCCTTCCAGTATTATTCCCTTCTCTACTTGAATGCTACTTTGAGGAACATATATTACTTATCGATTATGTCATGGGAACCAGAGATCATAGGTTATAGGGTGTTTGAATTGTGCGAGTACAACGCTGATTTTTAACCAAAATATACTTAAGCCTTGTTCTAAACTTTTTTTCACAATGACTATATATAAATGTTATTGAATCCTCCAATAGGAATAAGTGTCACGGTGTATTTCCTTGCATAAATGCTATAGGATATTGGTCTCTTCAAGCAAGAAACATCAAAATCTAAAAATAGTTTACAATAGATACTTAGAATATATTAGAACCATGGAAGTCTTCACCCAGTAATAGATTTGGCCCTACAAGTGTTAAGGTGAATATGTTTGAGATTATTCTACATAACGACCCCATTATATTGAACTCACAACATTATCCTAAAACACAAAAGTTTATAATAGTCTCTCACACTGGTACTACATTCAAAATTCAAGAGAGAGATATTTTTGCATCAGGAAATTAGATCACACTTCAAATGAACATAGAAATGAATAATATTAGCAACGACCATGGACCACCAAAGAAGACAAAAATACTTACACCTCAAGGTCAAAGGCACACTCCTTGATTTCATTCCATATACAACAAATGAGCTTATGCACTCCAAACATTCTCCTTTGTGCACAAGTTAGATCATAACTAGAAAATCACACCCCTACTTCCACAAATCGCACCACTTTAGGGAGACTCACCATTTTATCACACAGGAACATAGAATTAAACCCCCATTGACACACCATATCATGGAAATTAAATTATTGAATCACACTATAACACTAATACATGAGAGCTACCCTTTCGATTAGTTTAATATTTCACCAGTTTGCAGCAGATTGAACAATTTTGTAAAAATAATTGATTTGAAGATATTGGAAATTAATTGCGTGCACCTATTCCAAAACAAAGAAGAGACACAATTTTTTATCATCCAATTCTATTATGAGCAGTTAGGGTAATCAATCCCTTCATTGAATCATGGTCTCGGGTTTCAACATAATGACACACGTATACCATAAAAAAACAGAGAAACCATGTTGTTTATCAAACCAAACCATAATCATCAATTTGCACTTGATTGCTTCACTCATACATCATCATTAATCATGTGACCAGATATACCTTCAACTCCATAAGGTGTTATTTGTTAAGGGTATAAATATACTTTGAGCCTTTGAAAAAATTAAGGTCAAAACCTTAATAACATGGGGATTTACTATCGTAAATTTTGATCGTACTTTAATTGATATAAAACCACTAAGCCGACATGAAATTACCATGGAAAAAAACCAAGGGATAAAGCCAAGGTTTTGAGGTGCTGCCCTGGTTTCCATGCTTGGCAACATCTGTGTAGGCTACATATGGGAACCATGCTAAATTACACAATCTTTTTGGGATATGCCAATGTAAATGATTCCTTATACCAAAAATATTTAGTGTTACCATACATCATCAACCTATCATACATCTTCGTAGTAAAAAGAAAATTCCTTGCATCAACAATTTGTTAGACATTTTCATACCCAAAATACTTCCCTATATAAGAGATCATATGAGTGTTATTCCAATAATTATTGACATCAATAGAAATCCTATATAATAAATCCATTAGATATACATATGAGAGTTCTATCAAATATTTTTTACATCAATGCCAACACAAAATCACCAACAAGTTATGTATGACATTTCTTAATTGCATGTAGTATGGAAAACATTTATTTTTCATAGTTTTGTATGAGTAATTTTTCTTCATTTAATTTCATTACTTTCAAGGGAAACATGTATTCCTTCTTGCTTCAAAGTTTCACAAAGTACATGGTCTGAGGCATCACAGTTCACAATAGATCATTTTTGTGAAGTCGAGTGTTTCCAAGATGGGAGTTGTACACAGCCTCTTTAAGTTCTTCAAACACTTCAGTTTCTTCTTTAGTCCAAAAAATGATTCCTTATTCAATAATTTTGTTAGATATGATACTATTTGACCATAATTCTCAACAAATATGTGGAAATATCCTATAAATTTTAAGAATCCTTTGAGTTTCTTCAAGGTATTTGGGACTATCCATTCCCTTACAGCTTTGATTTCGTTATGATCCACCTTGACACCATCATACAATATGACCCAAATATTCCAATTTTTTAATCCCAAAGGCACACTTGGAAGGCTTTTCATATATTTTTTTTTCTTCTAATAGTTTCAAGAGATTCTTAACATGTTGTGCATGTTATTCCCGATATTTGTTGTAAATTAGTATGTCATTAGAAAATATTAGCATAAATATTTTAAGGAAGGGTTTTAAAGTAGAATTCATCAAGCTTTGAAATGTTGAAGGTGCATTTGAAAGTCAAAATGGCATAACCAAAAAACTCATAATAACCTTCATTTGTTTTAAAGGTTTCTTTGGGAATGTCTTCTTGCCTCATTTTGAGTTGATGATATCTAGAACAAATATCCAAATTAGTAAAGAAAATTGCTCCATGCAATTCATCTAATAAATCATCAATGACAGAAATAGGAAACCTAAATTTTATTTTCATTTGGTTGAGTTGTTTGTATTCTAGACACATATTCCATGAACCATAATTTTTTATAACCATCACCACTAGTGAAGAGAAAACACTCTGGCTAGGTTGAATGATTCCCTCCTCTAACATTTCTTGAACCATATGCTCAATCTCACTCTTTTGTGCATGTGGATATATAGAAGGAATAATGTTAGATGGTACACTTCCTATTTTCAAATAAATAGCATGGTCATGCTCTCAAACAAGTGGAATACCCTTAGGCATTTCTCCCAATACCTTAGCATGATTGTATATAACCTTTTGAAGATCCTCTCCTTTTGAAAAAATATCATGAAAACATCTTGGAAATTAAGGGCCACTTTTCCCAATGATTGTAATCAGTGGACCCCTAATACAACATCATCATAACCCATTTATATTCCATTCATGAGAATAACTAATAAATACTCCCCCATATTCATCTTAACCTTATTTCACTTCCTTAAACAATTTATGGTATCTCCATCTGAAATTATTACTTGAAGATGGTGTTGGATATACAAAGAAAATAATAATTTTTTCCAATTTGTAACTGATGAGTTTATGATACTACCTTAATCAATCAATATTATTAACATTTTCATTTTGATATATCCTTATATATTGAGGGTTTTTGGTGTACTAATTCCATCCAATGCATGACAAGAGATTTTTGTAGTAGTTTCTTCTAGCTAAATATCTTGTGAATTGTTTCCACTTCTTGATATTCGTCATATTCACAATCTATGTATAACAATTTCTTCCAACTACATTTATGGATTTTAATATAATTATTTTCACAATTGAAACATATTCCCTTTTCTCATATTTCATCGATTTTTTGAGGACTCAACCTTGTCAGTTTAGGAAAGGGAGAATGATTTTCTCTATAGTTATAAGTGACCATTTTTCTAGTGGCCATATTTTTACTTTCAACTTTTCTTGTCAGACTGAAAGCATGTTCTATAGATTTAGGTTCAAAGAGATGCACCTAATTTTGGGTTATTTTTTTAAAGTACCCATAAATATGTCTAACAAGTTGTCCTCTGAAATATTGTTTACTCTGAGACTCAGCTTTTGAAATTGTTGAATGTGATTTATAACAAGACCTTTTTTTCAAACATTTACCAATTTACTAAAGAATGTGTTGCTCTTAATATCCCCATACTGTGTTATCATTTCCTTTGTAAAAATGGAACAATATATAATAAGTCCATTGGTACCATACATGTTGGTATTTTTCTAAAAACATGGATGCAATTCACCTTTTATAAGGATGCCACTTGGTGTGAACGGGAATATCCAAGCTTATAGTGAATGAGAATTCAAAAAATTACTATTTTTACCCTGAGATATCTTCTCAATATCTTAAAATTTTCATGATTTGAATTATCCCAAAAAAAATAGAGCCAAATGAGCTTATGGGATAAAAATCATGCTACATTCCCATCTAGTGCTGCAAGGCCAAAGCAACTTATGGAGCTAATTCATAGTGATGTATATGGGCCAAAACTAGTACACTTACTAGGTGAATCCATATGTTATGTTTCCTTCATTAATGATTTCTCTAGGATGACATAGTTGGATTCTCAAAAGAATAAATCTAAGGTTTGCATGAAATTTAAACTCTAACTAGATAGATATGAATGTAAAGGTTCTAATAACTAATAATGAAAGTGAATTATGTGGTAAAGAGTTTGAGAGATTCTACAAAGAGCATAGGATAGTATTCCAAATGACTTATCCATATACTCCTTATTAGAATGAAGTTTTCAAGATAATCAATAGGATTTCGATGGACAATGAAAGAAGCATGCTCAGTAGTGTGGGACAAGCACAAGAATTTTAAGCAGAGGCAATCAACATTGTGTATTACCTAGTAAATAGGTATCTATCATCAGTTTTGTAAATAAAATACACATTAAGTATGGTTATCTAAAATTTCATCACTCACACATCTCATAGTTCTTGGTTGTGAGGAATTTGTCCATGTATTGAAGTAAAAGAGGAAAAATCTAGATAATGAGGCAATCAAGTGTATTTTTATCGGCTACAAGGATGGAATGAAAGGATATAAGTTTTGGGATCCAGTGATAAGGAAGATATTTTATATATAATATGTGATCTTAAGCTAAGTTTGGTGTACTTAAAGGAATGAGGAGACTCTGGAAAAGTAGAAATGGGGTGTTTGACTTGCAGTTAGAGGAAAGTGACTTAGATGAGTTGACCGAGTTAGTCAAAGAGGTGGAATGTAAAACTATGGTTCTAAGAAGGTCTAAGTGATTAAGGAAAGAACTTGAAAGGTATACCATACCTATTTTTTAGTCTAATTTTTTGTTATCCATGATTGTAATTAACACAAGATAGTTAGGAAGGAAAACTACTCAACATATGAAAAACTTTGTTTGAAGGCTATTAATGAATAAATGGTTCTTTACACAAAAATGAGACATGGGATTAGGTTAAGTTGATTAATATAAGAAATATTATTCATTTCAAGTGGATTTTTAAGAAAAAATTGAATGCAGTAGGTCAATTCAAGAAGTACAAGGCTCAATTGGTGTAAAAATGTAATTTGAAGTAGAGGGATTCAACTCCGGGGAGATAATTTCTCATGTTGAAAAAATAACTTCCCTTAGAGTACTAATGTGTTTGGCTAAAACATTTGATCTAGACATAGATAAATTGGATGTAAAGGAAAAATTATTTCATGGTGAATTGGAGGAATAAATATACATGAAATAACCTAAATATTTTGCAGTAAATAGCAAGGAGAAGTTGGTATGCAAGTTGAGGAAGTCCCTTTATGGTCTAAACAAATCATCTAGTATGTGGTACTAAACATACATCCAAGGATTGGGATTTATGAGAATCCAAGATAATTGTATATATTTCAAGACTAAAGTAAAGGATTTCATATAAAATGGGCCTCCTAAGGAAGTTACAAAATAATAGTAGAAATAATGAAATAAGATTAGATTACATCATCAAATTTTAGCGGGAAAAAAAAGAGAAATTGTTTTTTCAACTTATCTCCCTATGGGTTTACTAAAATTTCGAGATGGAACATTCGTTGGATTCAAAATATGAATCCTCACCCAAGGAGTACCCATGTTTCATACTTTTGATGGACCCCGCTACACAAGAAATGAAAAATACATGAAAAATGTGATTACAATCATGTTTTTTCATGTATTTCTCATTTTTCATGTACCAAGGTCCGTCGAAAGTAAGCAACATGGGTACTCATTGGATGAGGAATTAAATTTTACATCCAGTGAGTAATCATACTCGAAATTTGAGTAAAACCTCAGGGAGATAAGTTGAAAATACAAGTTGAAAAAATATTTTTATTATTTTATTAATTTTTAATCGTTTAACTTTTTAACCCCAAAATTGGTGAATCATCCACCATGGTTGACATCATCATATTGAATCATATTGGTTCTTATAAAGTTTATTTTTTGTACATTTTTCTAAGAGGCCCATTTTAAACATCAAAATTTCTATAATGGCAACTAATATCGGTTAACTGGAGTTTAGTTGGTCAACTAATTGGTTATGAAAGATGACTAGGAATGAACCTCAATAATTTTAGTTGGGGACAATAAACTAATATAACAAGTCAATATGATGGTCAAATTCAAGTCAATGTGAAGATAAATCGATGGTTGAATCAATAGGTCAAAAATTAATTTGAATGTAGTTACATCACTATGGTTGAAGACCTTCTCATCTATTCTCCTAATACTCACAGATCCCATTCCCCAAAACTTTAGCTGCATATTCAAGGCTCAAAAATCTGATCCCCCAAAGCTTCCTTAGTGGGGAAAATTATTATTGAAATTAAATATTCCCCCAAACCCAAAATTATTCATGTGGCTACCTTTTTGAAATAAGGAAACAACCTGGGACAATCTCCAAAAGTGATCATTCAATGGCCTAAGAAGATTCCCTTTATGCTTAGCAACATTTGAATATATTGTGCACTTTTCCATCACTTATCCTTTTGCGCAAGCAATATGGCATGAAATTCAAGCTCATGAAGACCCATATTTCATATGGAAAGTAGGCATGATAAATAATGTTTAAAATATTGGCTAGTAAAAAAACATAAAACTCAATACATATCCCTTCCCTTGATAGTAACTTAGGGTATCTGGATAGAATGGATTTGTGCTACTTTTGACAATCAAGGGCTCTCCTACTTAAAAGTGGCTCTAAATAGTTTAGAAATTCAAAATATTGTGCCTTCTTCCATCTTCCTCTTAGCCAACTATAACAACTTGTCCACTTGACATTATAACTCAAAAAGACTCTCCATGAGAATTTTTTAATGGTGCAACAATTTTTTTCACTTATATGGGTGGCGAGAGTTATCTTCCATAATGAAAAATATTTTGCTAAATTCTCCTACAATATTAGGACGACAGAAAACAACTATGCTAAATTTTTTATCTCAAAATTATTCTTCGGCGATCTTTTCTTTAGAATATTAACAAAATTCATATCTATGGGGACTCACAAGTGGTCATAAATTGGATGAAGGGAGAGATAATTCTGGAAAATTATACTCTACTATGACTCTTTCAAAAAATCATGCATTGGCTTACTTTTTCTCTCACATTTCTTTTCATCATATCTACAAGTAAAGAAACAAAGAAACAAACACTCTCAAAAGTTGGAATGGAAATGGACCAAGGAATATCGAAAATTACAGAAAAAAAACAAGTCCAGCTCAAAAAATATTTTATTAACCCTTGGGAGTGACTAGATTCACTCTTTCTCTTTTTTTACATCTTGGATTGTCTGGAATACTTGATATATGTAGTTTTTTTTTATAGTAAATTGTATCTATATGAGAGGCAATTGTTGGTGCCATAATATCCATATACTACAATATCTTTTTATGGAACTTATGGTTCAAGCATGTATGGAATAACACATATCTTTTTATGCACAAAACATTTATGTAAGCTACTCTTCTCTCTGGTTCAAATAGAAATACGAGAATCTTTTTGCAATTTTGTACTTATTTTGGGGTTGGGAAAGCTACATGAATGCTTGAAGCATACGCATTTATAATTTTATTTTTTCTGTAAATAAATTTTCATATTGTATTTCTTGAGTGATCCTAATGGTTAAGAACATGTGGTTCCTTGGAAGAGATCACGAGTTAAAAACTAGAGGGGGGTACAGTATGTACAAATGACTTTGTTTGTAGACATATATTGTGATTGGCTTTAATTAATAAATTTTATTTAAAGGTTTATAAGATGATATGGATGGATGAAATGAAAATTGATATAACATAACTTGCATTATTGATTCACATGGTTATGCGACAATGAAATGAAGGCATACATATATTTTAAGAAGCATTAATTTTCAAATTCTATTGATGGTCTGCATAGTGTGACAAGGAAGCCACTATTTTACATTGACATGTGATTTTTTCAATATTGCGTGGACTCTATATTGAGTCAAGATATTATAAAATTTCATGTGAATGATGATATAATTTAATTTATGACTATGGAACAAATTAATATATTATTTTTAATGTGTCTAGGAAAAACATTCCTGTTGCCATCAACTAGCACTTATTTTCCATGTTTCAAGTTGAAAATATTGTAACAATTTTACTTAGAGGTTGCAGATTTCCATCAGGTTTGTTCATAGCTTTGATTACTCATGAGGTTTAGTTTAAGGAATCATAGGAAGGTGCAATTTATAATCCTCAATGATCATTAGTCTCTAAATAAAGTATTGACAATTTGAGTTAACATGGTGTTGTACCTCTATTTGCCACAAATTAGACTCATATAGGACCTACTAAAGTAAATTCACATAGATATATTGATACATTATCCATCAAACCTTGAAATTCTAATTTTAGGAGAAAAATTACACTTTGCATAGCTAGCAATCACACCTTGCACATAAGAAAGGAGCAACTAGTCATGTTTTGCATCACTAGAATGGCATGACCACCTCCCTGGCCTTATAGAATCGGTCATGTTTTAGGAGACTAATGTGTGATGAGTTTTTTTCCTCACATGTGGATATTTTGAACTCATGATCCACACACGATTCCTAATTTATAGGGGTCTAGACTCATTTAAAAGCCTTCTCTACTATACTATAAAATGCGACATTATAAGGGTGAGAGAGGAGGAAGAACAAACAAAAACTTATGTTTTTGGAATTCTATTGTGAATACCACTCAACCTTCAGATACCAGCAACCTTTCCTAGTTTATGGCCAAATAAAGAATGGATCAAGGAGCCATGAGGAGCCTTAATCAAGACTCAAGGTAAAATGCTTAATTGATTCAATCTCTCTTTCATTTAATAAATATATATTAAATATATATTTTCCACCCTTAAGACTCATAGAAAACCTACTAAATTCACTTCACAAATACTTGTTGAGAGACTAGCCCACACACCTTGGAATTCTCAACTTTGGAGGACAGACGCAACTTCCATAACTAGCAATATGTGACCAGTCACACCTTACAACATAGATCAATCATGTTTTGTGTAATACCCATGATTTGACCCCTAGATTGTAAATAAATGCATACATATGAAACTTTGGTTGGTGAAACGATATATATTAATTAGGTTGGTGAGTCGAGGACTAATTTAGGTGCCAGTGTGCCCATGTGCATATGTGTTTATATGTTTTGAGGCCAAGGAGCTTAGTTTTGTAAATACGAAATCACACGCACATTAATAAAATACATTACTATTGCATACTGAAACATATAAAAAGAGTATGGAGGGATAAGACTCATGTTGGGTCTTAAAAAATGGGGTTTGTATGGCTTAATATATTAATAAAATAATCCTAAGTAATAAGTGCACATTTTTTAGCTTGATTTTGTAAAGAGTCTTTAGGGGAGGTTCCATGTGTCAATAGGGAAACATGCGCATAAAATAAAAGGTGATAGTATTATGGGAGTCACATTCTACATCATTTTACTATGGTAAACGTTATTATACACCCTCAATGGGAAAGATGAGAGGACCCTATGGCATGGGGAAAAAGGGGACAGGTTCCCTAATTTGAGGTCAAATGTGTGCCTAGAGACCCATGAGCTAGTAGGAAATCCTAGAAACCACAAGGATCTAAAACATCCCTAGTAGGATGAGATGGACACCGCGACAGGTACTAGAAAATCCCAAGGGACTATGGGTATAGAGAAGGGGGTGCACTACTTGGGTTGTGGGGTTTATGGGGGATGTAAACCTCTATTGGTTGGAGGTTTTTGGGTTTGGTACCTTGACCTGGTTATGTCTAGTACTAGTATGCACTTTGAATTATATAAGCCTATGCTTTATGTATTTGAAACCATAGCTCAAGGATGCCCATTTGTTGAGAGAATATGAGTAGTGTATTCTATGGCTAGGATGAACATATAAGGTCTATATCTAGATGGTATATTCTATCAAATAAGTGTGATTTTTAATTTCATTTGAATTCCACTTCATTAATTATGTATTACTTCTTGAGTTGTGTAGATTCATCCCCTGTTATGTTGGACAAGATGGAGAAAGAAGTTCTCAAAGATGAACAGGGAGATATCATGTTTAACCCTGATGGCACAGCACAGACAAATATGATTGGTGCATTAACATCACTAATTCAGGAGCACTTCTGTGGAGCTGAGTTTGCTCTCACAGATAAAAATGAATTGATACTGATGAATTTGAAATGCAATAATATAAATCAGTATGAAGACTTCCATAGGGATTGGATTGAGAGAATATTCTTGGTTAAGGACCCTAAGAATATCTTGTGGAAGCAAGTTTATCTTGTTGCTCTACCATCCAAGTTGGTAGACATTTTGAAGTTACAGGAAGCATTCCCCTTGCCACTGGAAGTTTATCTTTGGGGAGATTTTTATGCAATAATTACTAGAGTTTTGATTTCTTTGTGTACCAGTTCAAAGATGCAAAAGTCTATAGATAAGCTCAATAGACTTCCTGGTACCAAGTCTTTCTATAGCAGGTATGGCATAACAGTTGATGATCCTTTGGTACATCGCAGAAAGCATAAGAGGCATGCAAAGAAGGCTTACAAAAGAAGTAAAGCCTCCACATACAAATTGAGCTCAGGGAAAAGATGAGAGCTCAGAAGGCCTAAAGAGAGCAAAAGGCCAAAAGAACGAAGAGGACATTATCACTATAAGCCCAAGACTCATTACTATCAGCCCCATGACATCCGTCCCAAAGATGCCAAGCTGAATAGAATGAAAGAAGTAGTCTGTTGGCTATGTGGTAAGCCTGGTCATACCTCAAATATGTTTCCAACAGCCCTCAAGTCTAAGAAAGGTCTTGGTAAGAAATCTGCTAAATTTACACAGCCATCTACGAGTCAGACTGTCAAACAAGAACCTAGATGTGCTCACTGTCATTCCTCATTTCATAAAACTGCATATTGTCACATTCGTGCTCAGCCTCTCTCCATTCAGCAACATGCTGAGCAGTCCTCTGCCTCTTCCTCATCTGATGACTATTCCTCTTCCTCTTCTGAGGAACAAGTCAATATGTATTGTAACTGTTCCGACTCAGATGCCTGTCATTGTTCTGAGTTTGATTCTAATTCTTTTTCTTCTGCTGAAGAAGAACTTCCTCATGTTTTCATGGCCCAAGTTGATGATGATCTTAAATTTTTTGCCCAAATCCGTGCCATGGAGGAAGGTGATCTCAAAGCTGCCCTTCTTGCAGCTTATATGAAAAACCTGCCTGGTTCTTCTGGTTCTTCCAGTTCCTCCACTGGTAAGAAACCCAATTTTTTTGATGCTTCCTATGAGCACAACACGAAGACGTATCTCCTCCACAATTCTAACAAAGCTCGTGCACTCACTTTGGGGGAGGTGAGCAAGGAGATACATGATCTAAAATCAGAAATTCGCAGCATGAAAAATGAAATTTTTGTCCTGAAATCCCAAGTTCAACAGACGTCATCCTCTTCTACTACCATTTTAGGAAAACAAACAAGTTATACGCTGCATTTTGCTCCCAAGGCTGAAGTCCAGTTTGCAGAAGGAAAATTTGATACTTCAGTAGGATTCAGAGAAATTTGTGACATGCAAGTCATGGCCATCCAATACCAGCAGCATCATGTACAGGTAAATATTTGTATTGCTGGTCATGTTTTTAAAGTCACTGCACTTATAGATTCAGGAGCAGATATAAATTTGATCTCAAAGAAAATAGTCCCATCCAAATAATGGACCACCTCAAATAAAGAAGTAAAGGGAATAGGAACAAAACAGTTGAAATTTGAAGTTTCTAAAGCTGCTGTCTGTTTTGACTCAAAATGTATAAAGCTTTCCCTAGCAGTTTCTGATATCCCAGTTGACTGTATTTTGGGAAATATATTTTTAGCAGCAGTAGAGCCACATGGGTCTTTCAGATTTCCTGAAAAATCTGCAGGATATTTCATTACTATTTCTGGGGAAAGAATTGAATTGCCTTATATATCCAGACCCAGAATTTCACCCATGGTTCTGGCCATGCAAGAACTTCACAAAGCTGAGAATAGCTTGGAAGAACTCAAGGATCACAAAAGCACAATCAGGATTGAGGAACAGTTGAGTTCTCCAAAGGTCCAAAACAAATCTCTGAAATTAAGAGAGAATTTGAAGAAACATGTTGCTCAAAAGAGTCGAATGCCTTTTGGCATCGGAAGCAACATTATGTTGAGTTGCCTTACAAGGAAGGATACGCTGGCAGACCTTGTAAGTCTAGAGCCATTCCCATGTATGTTGAACACAGACAATTATGCCAGAAAGAAATTGAACAGCTTCTCCAAAGGAAGCTAATCAGGGAATCCAGCAGCCCTTGGAACTGCTATGGATTCTATGTCAATAAAAGAAGTGAGCAAGTCAGAGGTGTCCCAAGACTTGTAATAAATTACAAACCTCTGAATAATGTTTTAGCAGATGATACCTATCCGATCCCTCACAAAGGAGATCTGATAAGAAGAATAGCAGGAGCCAAAATATTTTCCAAGTTTGATCTAAAGTCTGGCTTTTGGCAAGTAGCAGTTGCAGAAAAAGACAAATGGAAAACAACATTCAGCATTCCAGCTGGGCATTATGAGTGGAATGTAATGCCATTTGGTTTAAAGCATGCACCTTCTAAGTTTCAGAAGGTAATGGATTCTATTTTTAGGCCATATGCTGAATGGTTACTTGCATATATTGATGATCTGCTAATATTTTCCAAGAACTTGCAGGACCATTTCAGACATCTAAAAATCTTCATGAAATTGGTCCAGAGAAATTTTTTAGTCTTGAGTAAGAAAAAGATGGAACTATGAAAGACTAAAATCAGGTTTTTAGGGCACGGAATTGAAAATGGTCAAATTTCTCTACAGAATCATGCACTGGAATTTGCAGACAAATTCCCAGACATAATAACGGATAAAACTCAGCTACAAATGTTTCTGGGTTGTTTAAATTATGTGAGCAACTTCTATCCCTCATGTGCCATTGATAGGTCTCTGCTCAACCAGAGACTCAGGAAAAACCCAAAGCCTTGGACGGAGAAGCACACTCAAGCAGTCGGGGAAATAAAATCCAAGGTTAGTAATCTCCCTATTTTATATGTTGCTGATGATAATGCATTTAAAATTGTTGAAACAGATGCAAGCAACATAGGATGGGGAGGTTTCCTCAAACAGAAGCCGAATGAAGACAGCCCAAAGGAGCAAGAACAGGTTGTGCAGTTTGTATCGGGAGTTTGGAGCAAAGCAGAGAAAAATTATGCTCCAATTGAAAAAGAGGTAAAAGCAGCCTGGAATTGCATCAGTAAGTTTTCTGTTCATTTGGAAAATAAACACTTTCTGCTAAGAACTAATGTGAAAGCCCTGGAGAAAATAATTACTAAGGTAATAAAGAACCCAGAAGATGCAAAGTTTGCAAGATGGCAAGCTTTATTTGCATATTTTGATTTTAAGGTAGAACATATCAAAGGTTCTGAAAATTGTCTTCCAGACTTTCTGAGTAGAGAGTATATCCAGCAACAAGAACAAAAGAATGAATCTGAACAAGAAGAGATACATGTAATGGTTATTCTCACAGAATGGGACCAAGAAAACCAGAAAGAAACATTGAGATATATTGCAGATGATGAGCCTTGGCCCATATACCAGGAAAAATGGAGGCCTACGTGGCAACTCCGAAACACCAAAGTGCTTGATGCTAATTTTCAGAACCATAATGATTTACAGCACTTTGTTCCAGAAAGGAAAGTATATCCAAAAGGAAGTAGGTGGATACATGACTTGATGTATTCACATAGCATGCTTGCTTCACATGAAGCAGAAAGATCTCTCTCCCAAGATTTCAATGATATCTATGTTATCTGTACGGGGGGAGGAGACAGAAGCAGGGTATACTACAAATCTATCATTATAAACAGGATGAGGAACCTTGGCCAATACACTGGAGGATAATTTCAAACATGGCCAGGTAATGATCCGAATCTTATTTTTCCTGATACTGTTTATAATTTTGCAGGATATAAAGATCTATGGTGGGACTTGCTAAACAAAGATGGTTGTGACGAAACTCACTACACCAAACTTAAGTTTGCCTGCACCTGGATCAATTCAAGAGAAGCAGCAGCGCCATGGGTAGAGAATTGGTGGCATGACTATGGAGTCATTCCATACAGTATGGATCCATATTACTATGAATCTTATGTCCATAGGAATTGTCATGAATGTATGGAAGGACCAGCTGGTGAATGTTTTCATTATCCTTGCCAAACTGTAAAAGAAATTGGGGGACTAGAACACCAGATGCGAAACCCCATTCTGAAATCATACCTGGAAATGCACCACCAATGGCTCGTCATGACTAAGATCAAGCACCAGATCATCCTCAATAAACCCATGATCGTGAGACGTATATACACCAAAGCATGGGATGATGAGTTTTATGGAAAAATTAGATATCCTGATGCAACAATCTTGGATCCACCTGCAGCTGCTAGCACAAGTGGTCCTCGGGAGCCCCACTAAAAAGGCTTTCCCTGTGTAATAATTGTACCTAGTCACGAGTCTATAGTGACAGAGCTTTTCTCGAAGGCTTTTCATCTGTCCGAAAAGTATTCTCACTGTATTAAATTATTCTGTTTCCTCATGGGCCTTGTACTTAAAGGCATCCAGAGTGTACAATCCACCCACTTTCACATGTGTTTGTCGGAAGGTCGAATCTCCGTGCGGATGTCCCGACAAGGGTTACCCGAAAACGATGATCCACCTTCCAGGTGTCAATAATCGGATGTGCTATAGGAATGTTTGTCCCCTCTTCTAATCTATTTAAGGAAGGGTAAGGCTCATTCGAAGGAATCGGCATTTGGAGTTTTGAGTTTTGCATTTGTGTGTTTTGAGTTCGAGTTTTGCTCCCTGCTCTGCATCTGCGCAATCTTTGCGATCTGCTTGCATCACGGAGTCTTGACTCACAGTCCATAGGAGAACTGAGAAGCCTGCGGGTCTATGTGCTCGGCATAGATCAGAACCTAAAGTGGCCAGTTCATTAGATAGAGTCTTTATGTTTGTGTGTAAAAATATCTGAGACAAAGTCTGTAATTTTTCCAGGAAGCCTCCGGTATCGATCACTCGTTTTTGAGTATCACAAGTCCGGTAAAAGCCATTACAGTCGATCTCTGATAAAGAGTACTGAGTTCAGAAAAGTCTGTAATTTGATTGTGAAATCATTCTGCTATCAATAAAGAGAGAAGTCTTTCATTCCGCATTTAAGTATTGTTACTCTGTGCACTATCATATGCTGTTAAAACACTGTTAATCTTCTCATATTACTGAAAGTTCGCTGGAGGTTTGCCAGAAGTTCGCGAAAATACTGAGGGACGCCAAGACCGTGTGAAGGCGAGGGAAGCCATGTGAAAGGCCGCTAGTTGCGTGAAGGTCTAGTAGGTTCTTGTATGGGTTCATCTGGGTTCACATAAAGTAGTGTTGAGAAGGTTAAGAAGAAATTTAACAAGGCCAAGTCTGCATTTGAAGCAGCAAGCAAGCTTGTTGATGAAGCCTCTGCAATTTAACTAATGTTATTATGCAATTATATCCATGTAAATGAGCGTGATACATTATAAAATGCATTAAATACACATAAAATATGTCACTAAAAATAAATTAAATAAAAAGAAGTAGAAAAATAGGGGTATATATGTAATAGGGGGAGAAATACACCCTAGTAAGTTGGGGGCATTGCATTTTGCACCATTAGCAAGGTATGACCACTTCCCTGGCCTTCTACACTAGATCATTTTTTAGGATATTAGTAGGTTATGAGTTGTTTTCCTCTCATGGGGAGCTTGGTAACTCATAATACACTCAAGATTCCTAATTTATGGGGTTATAGACTCATCTATAATCCTCCTCTACCATTTTATAAGAAGTAGATGCTCCAAAGGTCCGAGAGGAGGAGAAAGAGAGAAAAACTTATGTCAATAGAATTCTCTCAAGTATATCACTCATCCTTTAGATATCAGGATCAGAGTCAAAGAAGGAGTGAAACAAGGAGCCATAAGGAGCCTCTGATCCAAAAATTATCGTGGATATTCCACTATAATTTTTGTCACGACATATATGATAAATTATAATTTGAAATTTGAAATATAAAGAGAAATAAACCCTCATAGTAATAAGTTTGTTGATTCCTTCCCATTGATGGTAATTTTACATGGCATCAAAACACACATCTTATTGAACCTCTCAACTACCTTGAACATGTATTCATGTACCTTCCTTGTTGTTGGTAAACCTCCCACAAATTCCATGGAAATACTTTCCCAGGGATGAGTGGGTATAGGTAAGGGATGATATAGACCATGTTTCTTGTTATTAGGATTTTTGGTGCAATAAAGAATGCATCCTCTTATCAACCTAGTTACATTTTCTTGCATCTTGGTCCAGTAAACTTACTATTTCAAGTTGGCCATGGTCTTCCCTACACCAAATTGCACTGCAACCTTGGATTTGTGAGCCTCTCTGATCAGTTAAATTTGTTCACCTCTAGGAACACAATTTATCTAGCATGTCAACTAACTTGTCCTGGAGATGGTATTCAATTGTGTTGTCACCATCGTGCACATGACTCTAGATTTGCAACTATTGAAACACCTCCTTGAAGTCCTCATCCTTTTATTATGTCCCTCTATATGCATTATGGGTAAATGGATCCATGTGCATCAAAATTCCCAAAATTGTGATCTTTTATATGGGTTGCCTTGAAAAAATGTATGCCAACTTGTTTGTGTTTCCCTTATTATACTTGATCACTATATAAAACTATTGTAGAAACCTCATCCACTTGTAATGCTTGGTTTGTTATAGCTTACTTTGGGCCTGCAAGTACTATAGTTGTTGGTGATCTATGTTTATTATTGTCTCCTTTCCAATTAAATAATGTTTCCAATTCTTCATAACTTGCATCAAGGCATATAGCTCCTCGTCATAGGTAGGGTAGTTAATAACTATCCCATGAAATACTTGATAATGGTAGCATGCAAGCCTTCCTCCCTACATCAAGACTACTCCCATAACATACGCACTCGCATATTTATACACTTTTAAGGGTTGTTGCAAGTTCATTAATTTCAGAACTAGTGCTTGACCGATATTCTTCTTTATCCACTTAAAGGCCATATACTAACCCTTTCTCCACAAGAAACTCCTACCACTCATTTTTATGGCATCAAGTGGTGTTTCAACCACTAAAAATGTGGTTATGAATCTCCTCGGATGTTGTTACACTACAAAAAAACTCCTAACATTAAAAAAATTAGTAGGAACCATCCATTTCATGATGGCCTCCATCTTGGTAGGATCTATCTTCAACTCTCCTCCACCTATCACATTCTCCAGATACACCAAATATTATTGTGCAAACTCACACTTCTTGATATTTTCTAGCATTTGGTGCTTCTTTAGTGTCTCCAGAACTTGCGTCAAATGTGATATGTGCTCCTCCTAGGTAGCATTATACACCAGTATATCATCCAAATGGACAATAACAAATCAATCTATAAAAGGGCATAGTATATCATTTATTAACATCAAAAACATATTTGGTGCATTATATAAGCCAAATGGAATGACTAACCACTCATACAAACGTTGCTTTGTTTGAAAGGTGATTTTTTAGGTATATTCTTCTCTAACTTGAACATGATGATATCCAAAATTTAAGTCCATCTTGGTGAATTATTTCACGTGTTGCAAATTATATCTAGTAGACCATTTATCCTAGGCATGGGGTACCTATTCTTGAACGTGATTTTGTTTAGCGCCTTTTAACAAATACACATCTTCCAAGCCCTGCCCTTTTTTGGCACTATGATGATAGGCGACCCACACAGTGATGTACTTGTTCAAAAGACACATTTTTCCAGCACTTGTTGAAATTATTTATTCACCTCACTTGATTCTATACTAGACTTCTTATACAGCCCAATGTTTGGAAATTGGGAGTCTAGAAATAGTTGGATCGTGTGCTCCACTTCCCTCTTAGATCATAACCGTTTAGGCTCCCAGAACACATTCATGTATGCCTATATCAAATCTTCCAGTTGTTTTTTATTATTATTATTACACCCTTTTAGGGATTCCTTTACTCTTAATAACTCTTTTGTAGATTGATTCTATCTTAAAAATAGTAAAAACAAATTCTTTCTAGAATTGATCAGTCTCTTGGCTTGGTTGGAGCTTACCAGTGAAATTTTTTACTTTCATTTGTGCACATTGATGGTGAAATATTTTCAATCCTTATGGATACAATTTTGGTTGGCTCTCCACATAAAGCTTGCATCTTGTGAAAAATGCAGCAAGAAATTCTCAATTTGAGTTTTCCTTGATTAAATTGATTCTCAATTTTTTTATGTCACCCAGTTTACTTAGTAAATTCAAGTTGGAGGATTTAGAGTTCAGTTAAGCATGTGTGATTTCTAATTTTTAGCAACCAAGGTCAGTGATATCAAGTTTTTGTCAGTTAAACTAGTTCTAATTGTTGAAGGAACTAGTGGAAGGTCAGTTGTGGAGTAGGACTTCAATAAAACTCAGTGATCCTCCAATTAATTTATCAATCAATCCAAAATAGATATTTCATGCATATAATTCAATTTCCCCAAGCTTAGTGGAGATTCCAATGCAGCATAACATTAGTTGCAGATGTAATTTACACCTCCCCTTACATCTTCCCAAGTAACCGGCCAACCGTGTAAACATGAGCTAAGGGAATTTAAAAGTAGAATCAACCTCCTTAGTGACTTTAATGAAGTGGAATTGACGTGGAAAACCATAACACAGACTCCCTGCACCTACTACAGGACCCACAGAGGCTATCTCAGCCATCAAGCTGACTTGTCCTTGGGTCCCACTAACTTTTGCTGAGCAAAGCCCCTGGACGATCCCTTGATATGGGCAAGTGTGCATCTGGAAGGCTCTGGGTGCAACCAAAACATATGAATGTGTGCATCTAGGGACTCAATTTCCCATACATGTGCCCTTTTCTGTGGTATTTAAGGCACTTTTTATGCCCATAATATCAAACATTTTCCAGAACTTCCTGTAGCTTTTAGAAATCATTAAAATCATGAAGACAATGCCAAATAACCAAAATTGACTCCAGGACTAGGCCTGGCCATCCCCAACCGAGACCGACATTATGTCAAACACTTGGCATGAATGAAATATTCAGGTCTAGGATACAAGATAGAACATGAATGACTGAAAACTCTTCTCAGACATTACAAGAAGGATCACCACCCCCTTCCTTGAATGGATATGACATCAATTAGGTATTTCATCCATTATTTTAACAAGTACAAGTAAATACATGAAATAATCATGACATGAACCAGTCATTTAACCATGCTTATAGAAAGAATAAAACCACAGAAATAGCATTGAGATAATATCCATTAAATCCACACTTTAATAAGTAAAAAGAAAGAGAACTTATATTCCATTAAACATAGGAAATAACCGACCAAGTCCAGGACTTCCACATACCACCCAATCCTAGACATAGTTGAGCCAAATATCTCTTCAACAAGTCACCCTCGTGCCATATTCCAAGCATGAATGTGGGATCTCATGGATAAACAATCCAAAACACAACCAAGGGAATCCATAAGTTAAACCACCTCCACCCTCTCCAAACCATGATCACACCAAAATTGGTGCTCCTATCACTATCCTTGAGGAATTTTATGTCTCCATGTCTCTCAAGATTTACCGCAATCCAATATTGGATCACTAAGACCTAAACCAAGACAACACCCTTAGGATTTACTGTGTATCCTATAAAAAACTGGTAAAGGGATTCCTAGGCCTTTTGGAAATTTCCTTGAGGCCACCTCCACCCTGGATTCCAAAATCCATTCAACAATTCCAAAGCTTAAAACCGAGATCAAAATTTCAACACACCATGGCATCCAGAAAAAGAAATGCAAGGCTGAAAACCACTATCAAAACCCTGAAAAACCATGTCACCGACAACAAGAGAACCAAATACCAACATGCATGAGCCATGCATGTCCAAAGTAGCTAGGGAATCACACATGCAACATGTTACCTACAATTATTCCTATTGAAGCTACTAGATCCCGCTCTTACTTGCTTGATCCCTACTTTCCTTTCCTTTCCTCATCCTTCCTTTTCTTGTGTTCCTCCTTCTTGGATCATTATTAAACTTCTCCAAGAAAAATCTAAGTGTACTCGAGTGTGAGAGAGAGAGAATAGAGAGGAAAAGATTATAAAAAACTTTCCAACTTATCATCAAAATCCTTTTCATCAATGAGGCCTCTATTTTATTCATTTTCCATTATTTTCCTTTGTTTTCCTCCTCACATGCAAGTTGTGACCTTTCACCTTCCTTTTGTCCAAATTTCCTTTATTTTCATAAATAAATGTTCCAAAAATACATTTTTCCTCCTTAATTCCTTAGCCATTTCCTTTACCAATTTCCTTTAGCCATAATAACTGATGAACAACCTCACTAGGATTTTTTCCGCAAAATTTAGCTTGGAATGAATGTCCCTTAACCGTGGTCTTATTTCTTTTGTGTTTATTAACTTTTATTACATGAAATTTTAGCCCGAGTCTATTACAAAACCCTCCCCCTTGGGGGAACACCGTCCTTGGTGTTCAATGACACCTACAAACCAGAAAACCATTGAAAATAAAACATATTGCATATGGAGATTTATAATATAGCTCGTTGCAGTATTTACAATGGCCATTTTTGAAAACATGACAAACATATTGTTTATTGGAGCTTCATAACACATCTCATTACGATATTTATAATAGTAACCACATATACATATGCACATTTTCTCAACCAGCAATTAAAAGGATGTGATGCCTGCATCTGCAATAAGGTAATCTAGAGGCTCACACCTCCACCCTCAAAGTAGTACCAGGATTCACTTCCTTCCTAAGAGGTCCAGAATCCACTGTCAGAGCCAAAGCTACATCCAATGCCCAGTGCTACAATCCTGCGCTACTGTGCCCTTAGTGAGTATTTACCAGATCATTGTTATAGGGAACACTCCCAATGTGCATCTGATTCCATCTCGAAATGATAATGACTAAAACAAATCCATCCTCAACCTTCCCTTCTCTACCACATAGCCCCTTAGGCAATCTGGCCATCCCCTTCTGTGTATTCACTCACCCCTATCTAGGGAAATCCATCCCTTGGTATGGCTTCCTCGCATCAGAAGATAAAAAAACCAAGGCATATAATCTCTTCAAAAAAAAAGCATATCTATGCCTCAAAACCATCACACCAGTAATAGCATGCTCATGGCAATCAATGGACACTATTGGGTACTAGTGTCCCACAATGGCCTTACTACTGAAGCGCTTTACCAGCATACTGTTGCATTTTTCACTTCCTTTTGTTGTTGTTGCTAATGCTTGCAATCAGTTTCAGTCAACCAACCAAGAATTTCCATGCTTTCATGTACCAAGAAAATAATCCCCATTAGAGTCAAAACAAATTGAAATAAACTCAAATCATACCTCATTGGTGGCTCGTCAATAAGGTACACTTTAAATCTTGTTTACTTCCTATCACAACAAGTCAAATCAGATCTTTGACCAAATCATCATCAATAAACATATCACATATGGTTAGCTCAAAACACAACCATCATAAGTCAAAATCATGAATCATATGAAATAATCATAGAACATAACCATAAATCACATGCAACCACCATAATTTAGAATCATAGATCACATGCATAATAAATCTGAAATAAAATACAGATACTTATCCTTCATCAATCCTTATTTCTTCCTTTGTTCTTTTGTACACACACTAGATCAGTTTCCATACCCAAAAAACACTCAGTGCCTTCTCTTCAACTACGTACACATACACATAGTGTACAATATATACATCCACCCAAGGCATACAACACCACAAAATACATACACCCACACCCGGTGTACAACACAACACAATATGTACACCGACATATGGTGTACAACAAAACACATACACCTATAGCTAGTGTACAAAAAAATGAATACACATGTCACAATACCACAACTACACCATGCACATACATAGTATTGCATTCCCTCAACACATGTACATGACACCACCTGCACAACGTGTACACAATGCCAAATGTACACTGCACCATGTGTACAATGTGTACACAATGCCACATGTATACATCACCACATGCATGACATGTACACGACACCACATGTACACAACGCCACATGCACAATAGGTACACAGCACCAAATGTACAACATGTACACAACACCACATGTACAATCATGCACACAACACCATATGTAAAACACGCACACAAAACCATATGCACATAGAACTACATATACAACATGTACATAGCACCATACGTACACATAATTGCATATCCAACATGCGCACAACACCATATGCACACAACACCGCATATCCAACATCCACATAGTATAGTATGTACACAGCACTGCATATCCAACATGTACATAGCACCATCTATACCCAGTAATGCATATGCAATATACACACAACACCATATATACAACATGCATACAACTTCACATGTACACAATACTACATATGTTACATGTACACATCACCGAGGTACAATCACTGAATATACAACATGTGAAAAATATACACAATAGTAGTACTGCAAATCCATAGACCACATTATAACTCCACAAATCAACCTTGTTTCTAGTGTTTTTACACTATCCATGCTTATCCTAACATGCCACATATCACACTTATTTTACTTCGTTGATGTACCCATCAACATTACATTTCCATAACATAAAAATATACATAGTATTATCACATAATATCAAATCATACCCACATGATACTGAACTTGTAGATATGTCAGGTTTATTCTTCCCACTTGATTCTGCATATTCAGGAGCCTCTTCATGCCATTCACTTGCATAAGAAATCATTCCTCCATAAGAATGATCCCTGACAACCATGTCAAATAGTGACATAGATACATAGATACATACATATATAATAATTAGCATAAAAAAATCATCATCCTATCAGAAAACAACATACATACACACATAGATACATATAAAAATTTAGCATAAAACAACCATGATCCATGATGACCCTATCAGACACAACATACATACATACATACATAGATATATACATATATAAACACGAGCATAATAATGATCACATCATAATTACGAAATAGCATAAGGTCAAGGTTAAGAGAACTTCATTTATCCGTGCACAAAATTGAGAACAAAAATTCTTGACATAGCCAAGGCATCTAACACCTTATATCCATTTTCTTTACATTTTATCTTGCCTTTATCATGCTTGTATTTCCACCATCCATTTACCACAATGGACCCAACCAGTCCAACCAACTACCATATTCTTACCTTCTGTTGCACTTACTCATTCATTGAGCTTAATCTGTGTCTTTCATTACATGTTGGGTACCACACAACTCTCCCCAAGCTCCATTACTTTCCTCTTTCCCAAACCAATTCCCAAGGCTCTCAAACAAAAGGAAAGAATAAGAAACAACAAGAAGAAAACCATGAGAATCAATAATAGTACAAAACTGCAACAAGGTGGTATGGCCATACACTAGACATAAACAAAGCCGCAAATCAAGCGCAAAAAACCATAAGAGAACAAAAGAACAAGACTGGAAACATACACCATGACTTAATGCCCATGGGTGCCTAGTGTTTCTTAAGAAAACTCAACCTGATCCTTCTCCAAGATTTCATGGCAATCTCTTCTGCCATGCAATCCCTGCATCATACTTCCATAGCCACATGATTTTCAGCGCATAAATAAATACAACAATATACGAGTTATCTTACCTTGTTGTGCCAAGCATGCAGACCTGTAACTGAACACGCGTGTCGACTATATGCATCAAAGATGAAGGCAACGTATATATCAATTTGAAATCAAATTTTAACAATACTAACAACCATGTCATAATCCACAATCAAATCACATTCATCGGTCATAATACATAATGCTACAACTATCACCTAATTACACTCACGTACGTATCATCTTTCCCTTCACATATCATTTTAGTACAACCATCATAAAACAAGATCATTCCTTGATCTAATCCTACAGAAACATACCCATATCATGCAACTAATAAAACATTTAAACAACTTGCAAACATACCATGTTAAATAAATAAACTAGATGACATAATCAAACACTCAAACACCAAATAGATGACATAAGAAAAAAGATACCTTATTGTATCTCATGGGAGGCTATCCTATCGGCACAATCAATCTAGATTAGCATGATATAACTTCACAACATGTTAACTTAAACATAAATAATGTCATGATATCCTTAACAATAACTAGCTATCATTTTCATGTTATAAACTCAAAAAAAAATTTCATTCATGCATAACAATCACATATGCACAGTCAGTATAGATTAGTATGCCATAATATCACAACATATTAACTCATATGTAAATTTCATAACCATAACCATTTGCATATGCCAATCCAAATTAGCACGATACATATAACATCAATATATTAATTCCATAACCCTAATCATCAAGTTAACTAACATATAACAACAAAAAGTCAACATATAACATACTCATCAACAAAATATAATATAATCATCAAGTTTAACTAACATAAAAAAACAACAAGTTACTACCATGCATGACTATCCAACGAACATACATATGAGCACACTAATTCACTAACATATATCATACATGTAACCACAACAACATTAAAATGAAAAACATTTATATAAGTATCAATAATTATTATAACAACCATTAACCACATACATGTATGCCAAACATACAATCTAGATGACAATTTTCTCTTACCCAAAGGTCCAATGTTGTAGCCTAGCTTCAATGATCTACATATCTTATTCTCTCTCATCCAGTGTATCATCATCCTATCAACAACATCATGATGACCTAAAATGCATACAATGACCTCATGGGCAATATCCTTAACCATGGAAATGTCTGCATAACAACATATCGACACTCACATTCATAAAAAATGCATATAAAATGACATCCACTCATGGAGACCACATCCAATTACCATACAATTTCACATGGCAACACCATTGCAACTCTGACCAACGTCATGCATATGTGACAAGCACATAGAAAATAAGCATGAGGAGCACATACGCAATCGACATGAATGAACGTTCAACACACACCACCCAAGGAGAGTGCAACCATGCTCTGATACCACCTGTAATGTACACCTCCCCTCACATCTACCCAAGTAACCGGTCAACTGGGGTAAACATGAGTCGAGGGAAGTTAAGAGCATACCCAACCTCCTTGGTGAATTTAAGGAAGTGGAATCGATGCTAAAAAACATACACAAACTCCATTCACCTGCTACAGGACCCCTAGAGGCTATCACAGCCATCAAACTAACTTTTCCTTGGGTCACATTGACTTTTGCTGAAGAAAACCCCCAGACACTCCCTTGATATGGGAAAGGGCATGTCTGGGAGGCTCTGGATTCACCCACAACATATGCATTCATATGTCAAGGGACTCAATTTCCCATACCTATGCCTACTTCCAGGGGATTTAAGGAACTTTTTAAGCCCAAAATCCTGGACACCGCCCAAAAATTCTTGTAGCTTTCAGAAATCATTAAACTCATGACGACAATGCCAAATAACCAAAGGGACTAAATTTTTTTCAAACAATTGGTATGAATTAAATCTACAGGTCTAGGATATAATAGATAATGAATGAATGAAAACTCTTATGGGACATTACAAGAAGGATCACCACCCCCTTCCTTGAATAGATATGACATCAATTATGTCATGCATCCATTATTTAACAATTACAAGTAAATACATGAAATAAGCATGACATGAACCAATCATTTAACCATAATTATAACCATCAGTAAACCATGGAAATAACAATGAGATATTATCCATTAAATCCACAATTTAATAAGTACAAAATCAAGAGAACTTAGCTTCCAATAAACATAATCAATAAGCGACTAGGTTTGAGACGTCCACATACCACTCGTTGTAGACATCGATGAGCCAAATATCTCTTCAAACAGTAACCCACGTACCATATTCCAAGCATGAATATGGGATCTCATGGATAAATCAATAAAAAACACAACCAAGGGAATCTAGAGGTTAAACCACCTCCACCCTCACCATACCTTGATCACACCAAAACCGGTGCTCTGGTCATAAAACCAAACCGAACTTGGAATTCCATCTAAAATCCATCACTATCCTTGAGGAATTTTTTGTCTCCCTGTCTCTTAGGCTTTACCGCAATCCAATCCCAGATCACTAGGCCTTAAACCAAGACACCACCCTCAATCTTTAACGTGTATCCCACCAAAATCATTCAAGGGATTCCTAGGCCTTCGGGAAATTTCCTTGCGACCACCTCTGCCCTAGATTCTTAAATCCATCTCAAAATTCGAAAGCTCAAAACTGAGATCAAAATACCAACACACCATGGCATCTAGAAAAAATAAGACAAGGCTAAAAACCACTGTCAAAACCTGGAAAAAACATGCCACCGACAACAAGAGAACGAAATACCAACATGCATGAGCCATGCATGTCCGAACCAACTAGTGAATCACACATGTAATATGTTACTTGCAAGTATTTCATATGAATCTATTAGATCATGCCCTTCCTTGCTTGATCCTTTCTTTCATTTCCATTACTCGTCCTTCCTTTTCTTATTTTTCTCCTTATTGTATCACTGTTGAACTACTCCAAGAAAAATATGTGTCAAGAGTGTGTGAGAGAGAGAATAGAGAGAAAAATCTTATCAAAAACTTGTCAACTGATCTTCATAAGCCTTTTTATCAATGAGGCCTCTATTATCTTCATTTTCCATTATTTTACTTCATTTTCCTCCTCACATGCGACCTGTGACCTTTCACCTTCCTTTTCTCCTAATTTCCTTTATTTCCATAAATAATTGTGCCAAAAATACTTGTTACCTCCTTAATTTCTTAGCAATTTCCTTTTTCCAATTTCCTTTAGCCATAATAACCAATGAACACCCTCACAAGAATGTTTTACCCAACATTCAGCTTGGAATAAGTGTCCCTTAATCATATTCTTATTTTTTTTTTCCCTTTATTAACTTCTATTACATGAAATTTTAGCTTGGTTTTGTTACAGTCAACTATTCTTGAGTGTATTGGTGTTTCATACAGTCAGATGATCATCTTAAGGAATTTCACTATCCATTTTGGATAAATTCCAAAATAATACAGGGCTAATTTCTCAAGGAACAATGCAAGGAAATAGGAGCTCAAGAAAAGGTATAAATTGACTAAGTTTGGGTTAGATATTCTTAGTGAGAAGAGAGATAGGTTATTCACTTATAGTTTGCGCTCAGTTGAGAAAAAAAATTGTAACACATCTCTATTCATCATATTAATGCAAGCAGGCATTTGGTTTTTTAGCATATTGCCTTCCCTTGGAAAAATACTCTTTGCATGTGTGTCATTTCTTATTACATGTATAAAATTATTGTTCTAGATTGTGAATTACTTTCCATAGAGTAGTAGAGTAGTTTTCTATCTTGTGATTTTGATTAAAATTTCATGAGAAGTTGCAAATATACATCATAAATTTTACATGGTATCAGAGCAGGATTCACATTAGAGCGAGAATTTTGAAGTTGTTTCTCAGGAGGTTTGAATTTGGAATTCAATGCAACAATATCTCTTCAAAGCTGAGAATATCACCTTCAATGGACTAAGGTTAGAGTATGCCTTGGAAAGAAGGTATAATTTTTTCGCATGGAAGGATCACATGGAGGTAGTATTGGATGACAATGGATTTCTATAATACATCAATAAAGATGTTGCAAAAACACTGGAATCTAATGCAAAAATGTAATATTCCTAAATGGAATATTAAAATTTTTCTTTTATCACCTTAGAGATAAATAAATGGGTAAAGGAACCCATTCTTATTGAATACA
This sequence comes from Pinus albicaulis, assembly GCA_034641835.2. Classification (NCBI taxonomy): domain Eukaryota; kingdom Viridiplantae; phylum Streptophyta; class Pinopsida; order Pinales; family Pinaceae; genus Pinus; species Pinus albicaulis. The sequence continues at coordinate 679,172,565 of CM076574.1, read as the reverse complement.
TGAATAAAATCCATCATAATGTGAAAGTGATCATTAGAGTAGCTTCATTTTGCACCCTCAAGTGTGAAAAGGGGAAAATGCATGAAGACAAGGTCATGTTTGACCAAGTCAATAGCGCTGCCATAGGAGGAGTGGATCACTTTATGAGATAGCACAGTGTGAATGAGGAAGAGGATATTTGGTGGAGGAAACCCTAGTGGATGGGACCCATGGAGAGAGAGATTTCACTTTTTTAAAAGGAGGGAAAGGTATCCATTGTTATTCATGCTTATATTATTCATCTCATTGTCTATTCAGACAATTGTGCATTCTTTGTTGTTTAGCAAAAGTTTCCAGGAGGAATTCCTGTTTAGGATTCCTTTTCCTTATTGAGAGGCCTCTTGAGGAATTGCACTAATTTTCCTCACATCCAGGCTTGAGGCAAAGCATCCTCCATCAAGACAGCATTATTTCTACAGCAAAATAATGTTGTGTTGCTGGGTGTTGCAGTGAGGGTTCACTACACCACCTCCATTAGCTATTTTTCATAGGAGGAGTCTCTCTTCCCTTTGGAATATTAGATTGGAGGCATTCTGGAGCTTATTGCAGATTTTGGCATCAATTCCAACTCATTCCCTAGCCCTACAGCGTAGTTTCATCCAGTGACTGCGTTATTTTAGTGGAGCATATGCAGTGGGGCTTTGCAGATCTCTTTGTAGGGTAAGATCTTAGGAGAGAGGATTAGCCTTTCACTCTAAAGATCCATTGGAGGAGATCTTTTCATTGGTTGCAACATCTTCATTCTTCTCCATCCATTTCTATTTCTGAGTTGTAGCTGCTACCCAACAACTTCAACATTTTGCACATTTTGTATTTTACAGCCAATCCTTCTAAGATTGACATGAGGTAACCTTTGGGAGCTAATATCTTCACTCCCAATGTTGTATTGGGCCATATAGTTGTACATCCATGTATTTGACATATGTAGCATGTAGTTTCTATATAAAATTGCGCTATCATAGCTTGAGCATACATGTGTAGCAGTGGTTCTATCATGTTCCTTGTACTTGTTTCTTGAGGCTGAGTATTGCCTATCTTGAGTGACCTTCTTCCTCAAGATCTTGTATTCATTTGTTTCTGCTATTATCTAATGAGATGGCTATGGATTTCTCTTACATTTCTATGAGTTGAGTGTTAGCGCTACTCCATTATTCTGTTTGCATATTGTTGGGTCTCCAACATTATAATATCTTGAGACATTCTCATTGTTGTAGCATTTTCCTAATTTGGGATATTACAATGGTATCAGAGCAGCTTTCTTGGCTTAGCTTGTGAGTCTTAGCCCAATAATATCAAAATGATGAAGAAGATGATATTACTCTCATCAGTATTTAAATCCAGAGAGAAACTCTCCAAGGAGGTCAAGAATATTGAAGAAGAAGAAGAGGAAGGACCATGCACTTCCTATTCTCATCAAGAATAAGACAAGCATGAAGGAAACTTGGATTATCATATTCTAAGTGATTACCTTGTTGAGTAGAGATCTCAACCTAGAGCCTTCAAGGAGACTCTATCTTTTCCTCATTTCATCCAGTTGAAGGAAGAGAAGAGACCCTGTAGCAAAAGAGGAATCAAAGGCTATAGATTTATGTTGTCTACCTTTGATGGGTTATCTACAGCAAGAACTTGGGTGAGAAAGTTGGAGGAATGTTTCCTACTACATCATGTAGCAATGGAAGAAGCTATTGAAATCTCAGTGCTACACTTGGAGGGTGGAGCTTATGTTTGGTGGTTCAGCCACTTGAGAAATGCAAGGGTAAAAAATTTTGCAAAGTTCACTCAAAGGTTAATAAAAAATTTTGATGGAGAAGAAACAAAGGAAGGAAAGCTCACACCACCATTTGAGGAGCCTTGTGATAATGATGTCACACTCATGGAGGAGCAGCGACATGCAAAAATATTTGGGGCAGCCAACACTTTGGAGGAAGGAACTCTTGCAGCCCTACATGAAGTTCTCAAACATCATCAAGGTATGAAAAGATTTCCACAATCCATTTTTGCAGAAAATTCTTTTGATAATTGTGGAAATTTTCTTTTACATGACCAAGGGTCAAATCCCATTGCCACCATAGAGCAGCTTGGTTGCACTATGTTGTGCAACATGAAAAAATTCAAGAAAGAATCAAACCACCATTCTCATGGGCCATTGTTGGATTGTACATCACACTGGAGGTTGGGGTTTGAAGACTTGAAGGAAGATGTAGACATATTGAAGTGAGAAACTCCTTCTCCTTTCAAGATGAAACTTTCTCAATGAGATCCTCTCAACTCAAAGAGGAACTTCTACTTTCAGCAGATCCAAGACCTCATTGGTTTTGGAAGACTATTGTTAAGAGGGAGGTATCAAGGAGAGATCTCATTAGATGTGCACTTCAACACACCATGGAGTGAAAATATTTTCTTCCTTTCTCACAGGAGCAAATAGAAGATGGAGGACATATTAGGATGGATAAAATCTCTCATGCTTGTGTCGGACATTCCTTGAGCCATGCACATCATGATGGGATGTTTTTTCCTACCACCTATTTGGGTCCTTATAGGGTCTCATTGATCCTTGAGAAGATTGCATTTCAAAATCCCATGAAGTGCAAAGACAGATATTTGGTTTGGGAGGATGGTATCCCTCATAGGAGGAGTACCAAGATGAAGGAAAGGAGAAATCATCCACAAGTGGTTGAGTGGATGTGGTTGATGAGAAAGGAGCTGGGAGGCTACTTGCAAATTTATGATACCTGGAAGCAGGAGGCTTGGCTGCGCTGGTTACTCTTGAAAGAGTTTGGCCATCACTTGGTATACACTCTTCCTAAGAGTAGGAGGATGGAAGAGAGATGGCAGGATGCTTGTATCATTGGGAAGAATAGAGTATGGATGCATGGTGTTGATGTGATACTCATACCATTCATTATGTTTTCATCACATAATCTGTATGATGGAAGTATGGGGAGGCAACAAAATATTTTGTTGCTTTTTTTGTTCTTGGGAGAGCAAGAGAAGATTTGCTCTCACACTTTGCATGATGTTGCAGGAGGAGGAGATGTCATTATCTCCTTGGCTTTAGATGATGGAGAGTTACTTCCACATTGGGAGGAACTTCTTATATATTACAGCATTATTAAAGGAGTCTTTGACAATGAGCATGTCAGAGAACAGAGCTATGTATTGACAGGATCTTATTTGCATGAGTTCACAGCGTTGTCAATTTGGAGAAGAGACTTATGGATGAAATGTCCCTAGGATAAATTCACTTTGGATTCAATTGGTGAACAAGGAGGAGGTGAGGATGATAGAATAGTGGATAGAGACATCTATCACTATGACATATTCTTGCAGCACACGGTTCATTCATCTTCATATCATGCCAAAACACTATGGAGAACTCACTCATGGATCCATGTACCATTTCACTTCTAGAATATGGTAAGAATTTTTTTTATACATTCATTGATTTTCATACTCTTGCCATTACTATGCAGTGCATTTCTTCACAAGAGGGCAAGCTTGTCACATTGCTCCATTATCATAGTTGGGCCAATCTATATGATCGAGGAAGACATATTTTATGTGGCCTTGGGAAAATGTTTTACGATCACATGTATGTTCAGTTGTTGCACTCAAACATGTACCACATGAAGACATGCATGATTAACCTGTAAAAAGAAACATTTTGCCTTGTACTTTTCCCAAGCAACAGCTTGTAAAACGACGTTGTACACACCTCGGAGATTGTTGGTATCTCCTTGCACCACATGAAACCTTCAACATTTTCTTTATTTTTTTGCTGATCATGAATTCATTTGCTGATATAGATCTGATTTGTATTGGAGGCATCATTATGAGGAAGACACATGATTTGGATCCGTCCTTGAGGGGAGAGAATTCTCATATTTTCTGCACTACATGTTCTAATGGGAGCATGGGAAGAGATATGGCCACCACAACCACCTATTTGTTTTCTTTTGAGGTGAGCCATGAGTTTGATATCCATCCATTGTACAGCCATGGAAAGTATTTTATCATGTATTGTTAACACATTCAACCATTTACTATTCATTAGTAGCTGTGATGATTTTTGTATGTTACTTGCCATACTATTTTCTAAAGTTGTAGTGGATGAGACTGCATTGTGTCCTTTTGAGACATTGTTTGTATCATGTACCATCATGTAAAACCTTCAACAGACTTCTCATTAGGATGTTATATGATGATCATGTCCTATACATCATGGATGGATTGTGTTGGACCAACTTGTTTTTCAATGTTGGAGGAGAACTTTTTGGAGGATTGTTCTTCACTTTGCCATGTGAGGGAAATAATTTTGTAGCCCAGGATCAGCACACACTCTACACTTATCATAAGTGGAGATAAGGAAAGATTTGGGTAGGCTATGATGCTTACCATGCCTAGATTTTCAGTCCACCTTCATTTCTAGAGCTTGAGGTGGAAGAAGATGATTGTCAGGAGTTGCCATGTTGGGAGGTAACTCACTTTGTATGGATGATTTCTTGGGGGGTGAAGGATCTACATGAGGAAGATGCTCCTCAACATATTTCAGACTCCATGCCTTGGGTGGAGATTCTACAGTTCTATCCTTGCAATTGCTTGAGGACAAGCAACATTTGGGAGGGGAGGACTGTAATATTCCCATTTTAGCACATGGCTAAATGGAATATTAAAATTTTTATTTTATCACCTTGTAGCTAAATAAATGGGTAAAGGAACCCATTCTTATTAAAGACATGAATAAAATCCCTCATAATGTGAAAGGTATCATCAAAGTAGCTTCATTTTTCACCCTCAAGTGTGAAAAGGGGCAAATGCATGAAGACAAGGTCATGTTTGACCAAGTCAACAGTGTTGCCATAGGAGGAGTGAATCACTTTATGAGACAATGCAGTGTGAATGAGGAAGAGGATATTTGGTGAAGGAAACCCTAATGGATGGGACCCAGGGAGAGAGAGCTTTCAATTTTTTAAAAGCAGGGCAAGGCAGCCATTGTTATTCATGCTTGTATTATTCATCTCATTGTCTATTCAGACAATTGTGCATTCTTTGATGTTTAGCAAGAGTTGCCAGGAGGAATTCCTATTTAGGATTCCTTCTCCTTCTTGAGAGGCCTCTTGAGGGATTGCACTAATTTTCCTCACATCCAAGCTTGAGGCCAAGCATCCTCCATCAATACAGCGTTATTTCTGCAGTAGAATAATGTTGTGTTTCTGGGTGTTACAGTGAGGGTTCACTACACCACCTCCATTGGCTATTTTTTAGAGGAGGAGTCTCTCTTTCCTTTGGGAGATCATATTGGAGGCATTCCAAAGCTTATTGTAGACTTTTGAATCAAGGCCAACTCATTCCCTAGCCCTACAGCATAGTTTCATCCAGTGATTACGTTATTTTAGTGGAGCATATGCAGTGGGGCTTTGCAGATATCTTTGGAGGGTGAGATCTTAGGTGAGAGGATCAGCCTTTCACTCTAAATATCCATTGGAGGAGATCTTGTAATTGGTTTCAGCATCTTCAGACTTCTCCATCTAGTTCTATTTATAAGTTGTAGCTGCTACCTAGAAACTCTGGAATTTCACACATTTTGTATTTTACAGCCAATCCTTCCAGGATTGACATGAGGTAGCCTTTGGGAGCTGAGATATTCACTGCCAATGTTTTATTGGGCCATATAATTGTACATCCATGTATTTTACATATGTAGCATGAAATTTCTCTATAAAACTACGACGTCATAGCTTGAGCATACATGTGTAGCAATGGTTCTATCATGTTCCTTGTACTTGTTTCTTGAGGCTGAGTATTGCCTATCTTGAGTGACCTTTTTCCTCAAGATCTTGTATTCATTTGTTTCTGCTATTAACTAATGAGATGGATATGGATTTCTCTTACATTTCTATGGGTTGAGTGTTAGCACTACTCCATTATTGTGTTTTCATATTGTTGGGTCTCTAACATTAGAATATCTTGAGATATTCTCATTCTTGTAGCATTTTCTTGATTTGGGATATTACAAAAAAACCTTGCTAAGTGGAAGAAATGTTTAGCTAAGGTGAGGAGAATAATATTGGAGGGAGTATGGGACCACATTGTCACCAATTTCCATGTGAAATAAAATCCTTATGCAGTGTGGCATGCACTGAAAAATCTATTCCATAACAGAAGCAAGCATAGGAAATTGTTGCTCAAGGATAAAATTTGAAATATCAACATGCAGAAGAATGACATTATTTAGTAGTATCTAAGCAATTTCACATAAGTTATTGATGAACTTGCAAGAGTTGGTGTTACTACTTCATATGATGAATTAGTAATCCTAGCCACTTTGGGCCTATTAGCCCCCCTATAAATTTTTGACAAGCAAAGTAGGGGGCTAAAATGTTTCTGAGACTTCAATGAATGCATCTCCCCTGGAGACACATCATCCTTGAAGTCTTCTATGCCTTTTCCCTATGATGTAATCCCCTCTATTGATTCCCATTATAAATCCTTTTTGACTGTAAAAAACTGTGCTCTAAAGGAACTTCATTTATTCCTTGTACCCCTGCAGAATCCTTCATTTCATCCCTTTTCACCCTTTGCCTAAGCTCCCCTTTTTCCCTCTAAATCCCCCTTCCTCCCCTAAATCATCCCCAAAACCCCCTTTAAATCAAACCTCTACCTTTTTTTCAGCCAAATTCCCCTTTGTTCCCCTTATCGCTTCCCTTCATAGGCCTTAAAATGCATTAAAAAAGGCCTAAAAATCCATTTTATCCATATTATGGGTCTTAGCCCCTTTTGGCCAAGCCCTTGTATCCATTTCCCCCCCACAGAACCCAACGCTATGACCAACCACTGGCCTGAAAGGCGCAAATCTCCATTGTATATCGGGAGCGTTCCTCACCATTGATCTTTGTAGATCAGACGACAATCATTAACTCTACAGCTCTCGTGGTATTCCCTGTTATAACTCCGGTTCACCGCATCTTAACCGTCCACTTACCCGCCAGATTCGACAGTTCGTAGTTCATTCATATTAGGCGCATTTTCAACCGTTGATCTGTATAGATCCAATGGTACGGAATCCGCCTGTCACGGTGGTCCCCGCCCGCTTTCACTGTTCCAAAACCTGGTGGTTTCTATCGCACCGCTTTCGGGTGGTTGGCGGTATTTTCTCATCAGCTAGCGATTCCATACATCGCGCAACACGCGTCCTCCTGTACGATTTCAAAACCGTTGTGCTCACGTGTTAGCCACCACCCATCGCACATTATTGTTCAGACATGGATGCCCATCGATATTGCCGTGGACCATCCGATCTGGGGCGGCCCATCCAATGGCTATCACTCGCCGAAGATGCGCAATCGTTAGCTCAGATGCGCACGCGATAACTCAGGGTGTGACGTGCCATCCATTCAATCTCCGCCGTTGATCTGATCTGCAGATCGATGGTCCATATTCAATCGCCCTCCGTAGTTTTTCACCGTCGATCTCCTCCTGGGATCGGAAGGTCCGCATTTGTCTTCCCCCTAATGTTGACTATTCCACTGTCAAGCGGTCTCGCCACGTCACCTCCACGTGTCTCACCATACCTCCGCCATCCTATTGCATGAATTCGTTCAAAGGTCGAGGTTTATAAGGTTTTTACGTATAATTTTTCCGCATTCCGCCAACTTTACGCCATCTTTGTTCTCCACCATTCCACAACATTCTCTGCCATTTCTTCGCAGTCCCATAGTCATCCACATCATCCAACCCCCCCATTGTTTTCTTAACCTTTTTTTGTATTTTGCAGGGTTATCAACAGTAAATCACCTCCATGATGCACAGTCTCTGTTACAGTGACCGAGAAATCGAAGAAGACCATGCACAGAGGCTAAAATTATGAAACAAAGTTTGGGAAGGTTATTGACATGAATTCCATTTAAAGAATAGGATTGAAAAATAGGTACAATCTTCCCAAGGCCATTAAAAGCACAAAGACTGTAGACAGAGATTTAAATGGAGCAGCAGAGAGCTTAAGGCATGCAAACGAAGGTATTTAAACCTTATGTTCAGGGATTTAAAGGTAAGGTATCAAAATCAAAGACCTAGTGAATCATTCAGATGGTCCAATGCACTGAAATATAATACTATCAGGGTTTCCGTATCAGCAGAACGTTCTTCCATGAAAGGAAATGGTACACATTATTGTTTCAGTCGACTATGTGTCCAAATGAATATTTCCACCCTATCAGCAGTCCTACACCATCAGAAGCATTTTTTACACGGTATGGCAGACCCTAACATCATTATTCTGCCTTTTTTGTGCAATTCACCAGAACACTGCAACGAGTACCAAAGATAAATGCTCAGATTAAAACCATATGGGGCCTCGGCCCTCCTACTACTTCAGATTGTTAATGTTGCATTTAAGTTTACAACTACCATTGTATTTATTTCCTCCTATAAGAATCCAAATGAACATATTGTAAAAGGTTGTTGTTGGGCCGTTGTTGTTCAGCTGCTGCCGTTGTAGTTTGAGGGATTCATTCTGACTGTTAGAACAGTCTTGGGAGGGAATAGCAGAGTAGTTGTTATGTAGTAGGCTGGGAGGAAAAGTTTGGATTGTAACAGCTATTGAGCTCAGTGTATGTAACTAGTTTTGCATCAATTAATCAAAGCACATTTCACAGGATCCTGGTCTATTACTATTGGTGATGTCTTCTAACTTTGTTTATTACATTTACATGTTGTTTCATGTTCTACTGGCTTGCATCAGAATATTGGCATAGGATTCACCCTTGCTAGGTGCCCTATGTTTCTGCTCTCCTTTCCTTCATTGTTTTCTGCTAAATTTGTTATCTAAGGATTGATCTCAAATGATTTAACTAGTGTAGTAGTTCCTTATGTTGCTAGCTGATGTATGAGTTAAATGGAATCTGTCTTTAGTTGTTCTTGTTTGGTTTAAGCTGGAATATTTGGGAACATTGGGGATTATAGTTAGCCTTGTCCACTAGGATCCTTGTGCAACCAACTGACCTTTCTAAGATCTCTTCGTTAAAAATTATCTCTGTTTTTCCCCTGGGAGCGTGCTAAAGCTGACCTGGAGTTAAATGACCTCTGGTCCAATCTATAAGCTGCCCCTTTATCCCTCTTTTAGAGTTTCCTATGAGTATTTCCAAGCAGGTCTAGAGTTAAATGACCTTTGGCCTGATCTATAGACAGAAATTGGGTTACTTTCCTTCTTCCACCTTCTTCCCTTAATGTTCCATTCCATCATCTATATAAAAATATCCTTTAGTGTAGATGACTTGCCCTCTGAAAGCCTTGGCTATTTTTTGCATGCAATTACCTTTCATGACTCCATAGCCCAATGGATGGCACTTTCTTGACCTATCCTCTTTGCTGAAACATCCTACTACTTTTTCCTTTTTTCTCCCATTACTTTCTCATGTCTATGATCTCATGACCAACCCAGCAACAAACCAACCAAATCATTTAAAACCCCCCTTTGTGCTTCATACCTAGCCTAACATCTGTTTTGAGCTTCAAATATATTTATCATTCTGTGTTTTAATGGAGAGATCCCTCTCTGGGTCCAGGAGGGCTAGATCCTAGGGCCCCAAAGCAGTTCTGATGTTGTCTCATCTTTTGGTCTTGCCAATGTGGCCAAAACATGGGAACCCCAACATAATGGCGACTCCGATGGGGAAGAGGCCACTTTGCCTTTAGATTGGCATCTCATTGTTGATGGTGGACAACATCCTTCTTCAAGCATTCATATACATCCACCTGGCGACTCCACACTCCATAACTCCCAAAAGACCAAATGACTCCATTGGTAGAAGACTCTGAACTGGTGGAGAAGAAGCAGTAGCCTTATTTTCATAAGCATGAATCCAAACATGGACAGAGATACAAAGTATGATGCTATGTATAATCAATTAAATGAATTAACAGAAACATTTGGTAAAGTGCTGGAAATGTACATGGCTAACCTGAATGCAAATGATGATTATTTCGAACAGCCCATGCATCTTCCAGAACAAGAACAAACTCAGGACCTAGAAGATGAGAAAGACATGTATGATTCCCAAGGATCTATTGAAGATGAAGAGGAAAGTGATTAGGAACTGCCTAATTGCTTACCTGTGCCTTGTGTTACGCTGAATAGAGAAAATCAGGACCTAATAGCAAAGGCTAATAGGGAACGCTTCCTTGAAGAAATAAGAGACCATATAGAGGAGGCAGAATCTAATGTGGAAGAAGAGGCTCAAGTAAACATTCCACCTCCCAGTTAGCTAATACAAGAGAATGAGGATTGTTTTTCTTCTAGCCATGATGAGAGGGAAACCCCTCTTTTGACAGAAGAAGAGATTGATCAGATATTAAACCAGCAGTCCACCTCCGAAATATTTTGTAGAACACATGCTACTTCTCATTCATCTCTTGATTTTGATGATTTAGATCCTGAAGACTCCTCTGTGGATCAGGACAAAGAAAGACCTGCTGAGAATCCAGAAGGTTTGGTGGGTGACATTACCTACAGTTATGATTTTCCTATTTATGATCTGTTTGATGATGAGTGTTTTCAAAGGGAAGCCGAGCTTGTAGGACCATCATCCTTAGATTCATGGGAGGAAGATCAGAGCCAGCAATTTCAAAGAAGTAATGAAACCAGTCAGCCTATCTATGATACTGATGGGGAGAGCTATGATAGTATAATAGCAGATGAAGATTCTTTTAATCTCCATTCTGCTCTACTACAGATCATCAGTGAGACTGGAAACCAACAGCCTTTCCTTTCAAAAGAGGAGGAGGAAAGCAAAGAAGAGATTCTTGAGCAAGCTGAAAGCGATGAGCCTTCTTCTGAAAAACAGGAAGCAATGGAACAAGCCCCTGCTCAAGAATACATAGACCTTCTCACAGAGCTCAGCACCTCAGAGCAGAATATATCAGAGCTCCAGGAGGACAACACTGCCATATATGATGAGTCCTCCAGTTCAGAATATGAAGAAGATTCTCTTCCTCAAGAAATTCATGTTCTTGACCCAGTGGTAGAAGAAGAAATCCTGGTTGAAGCATGTCTACCAAATATTCATAACCAGGTATCATATCATGATCCTTATGCACATTTCCTGCAAACATTTGAAGAAGGATCAAAGGTATTTTTGAGCAGCATGTTGCAGATAGAAATAATTTTTTTCAAAGCTGCTGTTGTGGAACAAAAAGAGTGGGAGTTGCCCTGCCTATCTAGCCTGCTCAAGGCATTGAGCAAGAAAGACCAATCATGGGATCATTTGATGGACTGGCTGCATTGGAAGACAATTTTTGTAAGCTAGACTGTAAATATTTCAGTTAGAGTAGGGTAGGTAGGAAAAGCTCAATAAAGCTCAGTCTATGAGCATCTAGTTAGTTGTTTTAATTTCTTCAAAGCCTAGCAAGTCAGATAGTTTAATCCTGGCTTGAATGTTTTCAATTTCTGTCTTAGAATGTAGAGAAGTAATCTGCTAGACAGTTTAATCCTAGTAGATATTAGATTAGGTAGAGAAGCTATGAGGCCAACAGTCTAATCTGGCTTCATGGAGAAATAAGGGTAGAATTAGGATAGGTTTATTTTCTTTTTTGTAAAAATAAATGATGTAAAGGGTCTGCTAGTCCAAATCCACCCAGGAAAAAAAAGGTTAGGACTGTATTATGGGTAGGTAGTTGTATGGGAGAATGTTTACTGCTGATATGATTTCTTCATGATTTGTGGCAGTTGATCCAAGAAAGAAAGGGATGTGCCAAGCAGTAGGCATCTGGCCTACACCAAAGATCATTCTCTAGATTCTTGACTCATTCAAGAAGAAGCCATCCCCATGTGGAGCCACTGTTAGCCCCCCTATAAATTTTTGACAAGCAAATTAGGGGGCTAAAATGTTTCTGAGACTTCAATGAATGCATCTCCCCTGGAGACACATCATCCTTGAAGTCTTTTGTGCCTTTGCCCTGTGATGTAATCCCCTCTGTTGATTCCCATTATAAAGCCTCTTTGACTTAAAAAACTGTGCTCTAAAGGACCTTCATTTATCCCTTGTACCCCTACAGAATCCTTCATTTCATCCCTTTTCACCCTTTTCCTAAGTTCCCTTTTTTCCCTCTAAATCCCCCTTCCTCCCCTAAATCATCCCCAAAACCCCCTTTAAATCAAACCTCTACCCTTTGTTTAGCCAAATTCCCCTTTGTTCCCCTTATTTTTTCCCTTCCTAGGCCTTAAAATGCATTAAAAATGGCCTAAAAAGCCATTTTCTCCATATTATGGGTCCTAGCCCCTTTCGGCCAAGCCCTTGTATCCATTTCCCCCCCACAGAACCCAATGCTATGACCAATCGCTAGCCCGAAAGGTGAAAATCTCCATTGTATATCGGGAGTGTTCCTGACCGTTGATCTTTGTAGATCAGAAGACGATCATTAACTCCGCAGCTCCCGTGGTATTCCCCATTATAACTCCCGTTCACCACATCTTAACCATCCATTTACCCACCAAATCCGACAGTTCGTAGTTCATTCGTATCGGGCACGTTTTCAACCGTTGATCTGTACAGATCCGACGATACAGAATCCGCCCGTCATGGTGGTCCCCGCCCGCTTTCACTGTTCCAAAACCCGGCGGTTTCTATCGCACCACTTTCGGGCGGTTGGTGGTATTTTCTCATCGGCTAGTGATTCCATACATCGCGCGACATGCACCCTCCTGTACGATTTCAAAACTGTTGTCCTCATGCGTTAGCCACCATCCATCGCGCATTATTGTTCAGACACAGATGCCCAGCGATATTTCTGTGGACCGTCCGATCTGGGGCGGGCCATCCAACGGCTATCGCTCACCGAAGATGCGCGATCGTTAGCTCAGATGCGCACATGATAACTCAGGGTGTGGCGCGCCATCCAGTCAATCTCCGCCATCGATCTGATCTACAGATCGACGGTCCACATTCAATCACCCTCCGTAGTTTTTCACCGTCGATCTCCTCATGGGATCAGACGGTCCGCATTTGTCTTCCCCCCACTGTTGACTATTCCACTGTCAACCGGTCCTGCCACGTCACCTCCACGTGTCTCATCGTACCTCCGCCATCCTATTGCATGAATTCGCTCAAAGTTCGAGGTTTATAATGTTTTTACGTATAATTTTTCCGCATTCCGCCAACCTTGCGCCATCTCTGTTCCCACCATTCCACAAAATTCTCCGCCATTTCTTCGCAGTCCCACAGTCATCCGAATCATTCGACCCCCCCCCCATGGTTTTCTTAACCTGTGTTTGTATTTTGCAGGGTTATCAACAGTAAATCACCGCCATGATGCACAGTCTCTGTTACAATGACCAAGAAATCGAAGAAGACCATGCACAGAGGCTGAAATTATGAAGCCAAGTCTGGGAAGGTTATGAACATGACTTCCATTTAAAGAACATGATTGAAAAATAGGTACAATATTCCCAAGGCCATTAAAATTACAAAGACTGCAAACAGAGATTTAAATGGAGCAGCAGAGAGCTTAAGGCATGCAAACGAAGGTATTTAAACCTTATGTTCAGGTATTTAAAGGTAAGGTATAAAAATCAAAGACCTAGTGGATCATTCAGATGGTCCAATTCACTGAAATATAATACTATCAGGGTTTCCGTATTAGCAGAACGTTCTTCCATGAAAGGAAACAGTACACATTATTGTTTCAGTCGACTATGTGTCCAAATGAAGATTTCTGCCCTATCAGCAGTCCTACACCATCAAAAGCAATTGTTACACGGTATGGCAGACCCTAACATCATTATTCTGCCTTTTTTATGCAATTCACCAGAACACTGCAACAAGTACCAAAGATAAATGCTCAGATTAAAACTAGATGGGGCCTCAGCCCTCCTACCACTTCAGATTGTTAATGCTGCATTTAAGTTTACAACTACCATTTTCTTTCTTTCCTCCTATAAAAATCCAAAGGAACATATTGTAAAAGGTTGTTGTTGGGCCGTTGTTGTTCGGTTGCTGCCGTTTTAGTTTGAGGGATTCATTCTGATTGTTAGAATAGTATTGGGAGGGAATAGCAGAGTAGTTGTTATGTAGTAGGCTGGGAGGAGAAGTTTGTATTGTAACAGCTATTGAGCTCAGTGTATGTGACTGGTTTTGCATCAATTAATCAAAGCACATTTCACAGGATCCTGGTCTATTACTATTGGTGATGTCTTCTAAATTTTTTTATTACATTTACATGTTGTTTCATGTTCTACCGGCTTGCATCAGAATATTGGCATAGGATTCACCCTTGTTAGGTGCCCTATGTTTTTTCTCTCCTTGCCTTCAATGTTTTCTGCTAAATGTGTTATCTAAGGATTGATCTCAGATGATTTAACTAGTGTAGTAGCTCCTTATGCTGCTAGCTGATGTATGAGTTAAATGGAATCTGTCTTTAGTTGTTCTTGTTTGGTTTAAGCTGGAAGATTTGGGAACACTGGGGATTAGAGTTAGCCCTGTCCACTAGGATCCTTGTGCGACCAGCTGACCTTTCTAATATCTCTTCGTTAAAACTTATCTCTGTTTTTCCCCTGGGAGCGTGCTAAAGCTGACCTAGAGTTAAATGACCTCTGGTCTGATCTATTAGGTGCCCCTTTATCCCTCTTTGAGAGTTTCCTATGAGTATGTCCAAGCAGGTATGGAGTTAAATGACCTCTGGCCTGATCTATAGACAGAAATTGGGTTGATTTCCTTCTTCCACCTTCTTCCCTTAATGTTCCACTCCATCATCTATCTAAAAAGATCCTTTAGTGTAGATGACTTGCCCTCTGAAATCCTTGGTTAGTTTTTGCATGTAATTACCTTTCATGACTCCATAGCCCAATGGATGGCACTTTCTTGACCTATCCTCTTTGCTGAAACATCTTGCTACTTTGTCCTTTTTTCTCCCATTACTTTCTCATGTCTATGATCTCATGACCAACCCAACAACCAACCAACCAAATCATTTTAAACCCCCCTTTATGCTTCATACCTAGCCTAACATCTATTTTGAGCTTCAAAGATATTTATCATTCTTTGTTTCAATGGAGAGATCCCTCTCCAGGTCCAGGAGGGCTAGATCCTAGGGCCCCAAAGAGGTTCTGATGTTGTCTCATATTTTGGTCTTGCCAATCTGGCCAAAACATGGGAACCCCAACAGGGCCTTCCTAAGAGCTAGCATAGCAATCAAGATTTTTTGAACAGGAAGGAGAAACTACCATATTGGGAGCAATTATGGCATGATTTGGTATAGGAGGAAATAAAGTAGAATACCATAGATGGTACTTCATCCAAGGGTAAGGATGAAGAAAAATTCACATTGGTTGGAAATGGAAAGAAGGGAAAAGGGAATAAATATAAATCCAAACCACATTCCATCCAAGGTGGCAATAATAAATATTTATCCAAAATTAAATGCTTCAATTGTCATGAATTCAGGCATTATGCCACGAAATGTTAACACAAACATGTAAGAAAGAAGACCTCGGGAGGAGGAATAAGTGAAGATTTGGCTTCATGGTCTGAGCTTAACTTTATGCTTATCAAATGCATGGCCAACACATTTATGGGGATCATGTCGTACTTAGACTCAAGTGCCTCGTTACACATGACAAGGTGTAGATACTCTTTCAATAATCTAGAACAAAAATATTCTCATATGCACATTGAGATGGGGGACGATAGAAAGTATAGCGTGACCAGAGTTGGTAAAATTACCTTTCCGAGGGAGTCGAGATCCCTTCTCACACTTAAGGATGTCATGTTCATTTTGGTCCTAAATAAAAATCTCATCTCTTTTGCAGTTTTGGAAGACCGTGGTTATGATGTGGTCTTTCGAAAAGGAAAATAATTCTTCAAACACATAGCCACAAGATACGTGAACTAGATCGGGGTTCGTGTGAAGAAACTATATAATATAGATGTGGAATATTGTGTTGCATTTAGAACATAGAAGGAGAAGATCTAGAACCATGATGTAGATGAACTTTGGCACATAAGACTTGGCCATTTTCATCATGGGGCCCTGAATATTATGCAGAAAATAACCACAAGCCTCCCTAAAGGAGAACTTGAGAAGAAAAATGTATGCAAAGGATGTACATTATGGAAGTACACAAAATCCACATTCCATGATCGGGATATCTAAGCACATGGATTCCTAGAAAGGATCCACTCTGATGTCTCTTGACCTTTCTCAGCAACATCCACTACCATAAACAAATATTTTTTATTTTTTATTGATTACTTCTCACAAAAGTGTTGGATATTCTTCATGAGGAAGAAAGATGAGACATTCTCCAAGTTCATAGAATTCAATGCACGTGTTGAGAAAGAAACTAGAAATAAGGTGGAGGCTCTTAGGAGTGATAATGGAGGTGAGTACGTGTTGAATGAATTTAGGTGAGTACGTGTTGAATGAATTTAAAAATTTCCATGCAAACGAAGGCATTTTATAGGAGTTGACAGCACCCCACAACCCATAGAAGAATGGGGTGGTTGAGATCAAAGAGGGAAATGTTGCATGACCAAGGCCTACCTTTGCATTTGTGGGTTCAGGCATGCAACACAACAATCTATTTTCATAACTAGAGTCCTCATCAAATTCAGGCATGATTACACCAAAGGAGGCTTTCTCAAGGAGAAATTTGAATGTGTCGCACTTCAATATTTTTGGATCCTATGTATACTGCCATGTCTCCAAAGAATCAAGGAAGAAGATTGATCCGAAAACTAAATTGGGGGTATTTTAGGGTTACATATAAACTCCCCACAACTTCCTCGTGCACTTTCCATCACTCATAATGATAGTTGTGTGAAGGGATGTAAAATTTGATGAGGAGAAAGCAATGTGGTGCTCTCTTGAGAGGGAGCTTCAGATCCCACCAGAAGAGGAGATTTTAGCTGCAAAGGAGGATCCTTAAGAATTCATAGAGTAGCCAAAAATTTAGGATCAGATAGAGGATACAGCCACTCAAGTAGAACCATCTAGAGAAGGTAGGAAAAATACCAGGGAAGCTAAGAGAATGTGGATGCTCCTTCAAATTTGTGTAGGCAGAGAAGGTCACCTAATCAGTACATTGGGTGCATGGATCTAATTATTAAGCTTCTAGAGCCTAAGCCATCCTCTTTCGAGGAAGAAGTAAAGAAACCTATATGGGTTGATGCAATGTGGATGCAATGGTGGAGGAATATGAATCCATTGTAAAGAACAATGTTTGGGAAGTGGTCCCAAGGCCGACAGATAAATCATTTGTGGGTTCATGATGGTTATTAAAGATTAAGCATGCAGTAAACGGGATCATAGAGAAGTACAAGGAAATATTTGTGGCCAAGGGTTACTCTCAAGTTGAATAAATTGACTATGAGGATACCTTTGCTCATGTAGAAATGTACTCATCCATTAGATCAATTTTTCCTCTGGCTTTGCATATGGGGTGGAAGATCCACCAGATGGATGTAAAAAAATAATTCCTTAATGGATTTATTGAGGAGGAGGTGTACATCAAGAAACCAAAAGGATTTGAGACTTTTTATTAGGATTTTCATGTGTTCAAACTCAAGTGAGCATTGTACAGTGTCAAACAAGCACCTTGTGCTGGTACACTAGGATCAATAGCTATCTCATTGGTTTGGGCTTCACCAAAAGTGAAGTGGATGCAAACCTCTAGCATATCTTGGTAGAAGGTAAATTGCTCATTATTTTCTTATATGTTGATGATTTAATTTTAATTGGTGATGTATATATGATTGGATCTTGCAAGGAGGACCTTGCAAGAGAATTTTAAATGAAGGACATGGGTCTAATGTACTACTTCCTCAGATTGGAAGTATGGCAAGGCGATGGAGAAATTATTTTCTCTCAAGGAAACTATGAAAATGAGATACTACAGATATTCCACTTGTATGTTTGCAAACCCATGGAGACACCTCTAATGGCCAACTAGAGGAAGGAGGATGCCACTTCAGGTGAAGAAGTATATGCTACCATTTACTGATTGCTAGTGGGTTCACTGATGTACATTGTGAACACATTGCCATATATGTGATATTTAGTCAACCAACTGAGCCAATTTATGGTTAGTCCAACCAAATTATTTTGGAAGGTAGCTAAGCATGTTTTATGGTACCTCAAAATCACTACCTAGTTGGGAATTTGGTACAAAATGACAGAGGGAGTGAAGTTGTGTGGCTTCACTATTTATATTGGGCAGGGATTCCATTAGAATAAAATAGTACATCACATGGAATTTTCAGTGTTAGGACTATAGATTTTTCCTAGTACAGCAAGAACTAAAGATCTGTGGCGCTCAACTCGGCAAAAGAAAAATACATGGCTACAAGGCAAGAAACATGTGAGGCGATCTGGATGAGAAATATACTTGCGGGATTTTTTGGTCAGATGATGGATCCAACTGTGATCTACTATGATAATCAAAGTTGCATTAAGCTCTATGAGAATCATTTTTTTTGTGATTGATCCAAGCATATATATATCTGGTATCATCATTTGCGAGACTGTGTGCATATGCATATAATGTTGTTGCAGTACATTCTGACAAAGCAAAAAGATGTTGACATTTTGTCAAAGGCCTTGTCAAGAGGTAAGTTCAAGTTCCACAAGTGCAGGATAGGGGTGGTTGATAATCCCTGTCTTGCTGAGAGGGAGTGTTGAAAAATGCAGCAAAAAATTCTCAATTTGATTTTTCAATGATTAAATTGAGAAAATTTGAATTTCGACATTAGCAGAAAACTTGGATATAGTTAACTTGTGTGGCATGGATTGTGTCACCCATTACTTATTAAATTATATTTGGAGGATTTAGGGTTCATTTAATCATGTGTGATTTCTAATTTTTAGTAGTCAAGGTCAAGTATCTTAGGTATTTTTCAGCTAAACTAGCTCTAATTGTTGAAGGAACTAGTGGAAGGTCAGTTGTGCAGTGGGACTTCAGTAAAATTCAGCGATCATCTAGTTAACTAATAAATTATGCCAAAATAGCTAGTGCATGCTAATAATTTTATTTTCCCAAGCTTTGTGGTGATTCCAAGGCAGTGTAACATTATTTATATACTAGTCTTGAGTGTATATGTGGTTCATGCATGAGCCTAAGGAATTGTGCAATCCATTTTGGAGAAATTATTAAATAATTGGGGCTTAATTTATCAAGGAACAATGTAAGAAAATAGGAGCTCAAGCAGAGGAATAAATTGACTAAATATGCATCATATCTTCTCAATGAGTAGAGAGATAGGTTATTCACTTGCAGGTTGTGCTCAAGTGAGCAAAGTAATTGTAATACATATTTATTCATCAGATTAATTCAAGCAGTCATTGAGGGTTTTAGCAGATTTCTTTACCCGAGAAAAATTATCTTTTCATGTGTGTTATTTCTCAGTGCATGTCTAAAATTATTGTTCTATATTGTCAATTACTTTCCACGAAGTAGTAGAGTTATTTTTTGTCTTGTGATTTTAATTAAAATTTCATGATCAGTTGCAAATATACATCATAATTTTTACACATATCACATGTACATGTATGTATTTCGAAACACCACTCCACATAAATAAAGGGGATATACATCTAGTTCTGCTTCATCAATAAAATAAGCACTAATAAAAAATATAATTTTGCACTATTTTGTTACCATTAACTTTTCATCCTTATTTACCCATCCCAACGAATATGGGCTTGGATGATCACAAAATTTCAATCCAATTTTGTAGACTACCTCTATTGCGAAGATATTCACCTGCGATCCTGAGTCAAACAAAGCATCAATATTTTTCTTCTTGACATGTATTTTTATGTGGAAGTGTTTGGTCATTTATTTCTCTTCATATGGCTAAAGGTTACTCATATTCACATCCTTCTACATTTAATAACAGAAAATATTCTCATCCATGTTTGGGTTGCTTTCAACTTAGTTTCTTGATTCAGTGTCCATGAGAGTAATATTCTTATTATCTTTATTTTTTTCTTCAGGTTAATATTTGGATGCAACTTCCAACACTTCTCCTCTATATGACCATCAATATTACAGTGATTTTTAGAATTATTGCACGTGTGTGTTGGGATTGTTATATTTTTATCTTCCTCCTCTACACTTCTTCTTCCCCTCCTTAGAAGTGTCCTAGTGTTATTTTTTCTTCAATCCACCGTATTTCCCTTTCTTCAGGCCTATGTTCTCCAAGTACTTAAACTGTCGTGGAAAAAAAAATAGTGAAAAACTAGATTTGCATTAGTTTTATTTTATTGATGAAGTATTACTAGATGTAGTTCCCCTTGATGTATGTGGTCTGGTGTTTGCAATCCCCAACATGTACATGCGAGATGTAATATTCATGCATAGATCCAACCAATATTGTCTCATCAAGGATGGAAACTCATTCACTATCAACACACACAAAGGAAAGAAAAAATTTTCGTCAGTAAGTGTCAATCAAGCCAGGAAACTATTCAATTCTAGAAAGAAGATTTTTTTACTATTTTAAATTGAGAATCAATCTACAAAATATTCAACAAGATAAAAGGCATCCTTACATGGGTGTACTAAGAAACAAAAACAACAACTAGAAGAGTTGCTACATGAATATAGGGATATGTTTTGAGAGCCTAAAGGGTTACCACCCAAGAGGAAATTGGAGCATGAGATCTAGCTATTTTCAGACTCCCCATTTCCAAACATTTTGATGCACAAGCAGTCTGTTATATAAGCAATTGAGGTGAAGAAATAATTGCAACAGTTGCTGGAATAGGTTGTCTTTCACTGAGTACATCACCATGTGTGTTATGATCCTTGCAACATAAAAATAATAATAAATAAATGATTATAGTCCACTTAAAGGGGTATGCCTCCTTATACATTAAATAGAATGAACAAAACAAAATTTGATAATGTTAAGACTAGGTCTCCTTCGTATATATATAGGAGACAAAGGATATAGTTATAATAAAATGGGACCGTGATGGGTTCTGGACTACATAACAATATAACAATAGAAATCTAAGAACACAATATTTAGGGCTTGATAATGGGTTTTTGGGTTAACATGGGGTTTATATAGGGCTTAACATGCCTCACCCCTTCAAATAAGTGTTTTCCTCAACACTTTCCTATATGTGGGTGTTTTTGTATGAAACACTCATATTCCCATTTTTTTTCTTCCACTTATACATTAGTTCGTTGAATGATGTACTAAATAATCAAAATAATTCTCATTCTCTTAGTCCTTGTTTCCAAAAAAAAATATGGTTCTAGTATTATTTTCCCTTCTTCATTAATCTCTAGAAAAATATTTTGGATTGTGGTCTTATCACCTATGACCTTATTTAAGCAAGAAGCATGGAAGATTGGATATACTTATGAAGATGGAGGTAGCTCCGATTTGTAGGCCATACACTAGTACAAATGGGGTCAAAATCTGACGTTACTTCATCAGTTATACGACTCCACTTCGTCTACTAACCAACGAACCCAAGACATAGAAATCATCGATGGGATTTTGTTAGATATTTGACAACCAGGAAATCGTCGAACCTGTATGTAGGAAATATTTCATCCTTGATACAAAATAAATGGTCAGCTAACCGGTCATTTGTTTGACATATTTTCGTTGAATAGGAAACATTTTAATTTGTAACCAAGATAAAATTCCTGAAATCTATTTGTCGGATGTGT
Organism: Pinus albicaulis; assembly: GCA_034641835.2. Classification (NCBI taxonomy): domain Eukaryota; kingdom Viridiplantae; phylum Streptophyta; class Pinopsida; order Pinales; family Pinaceae; genus Pinus; species Pinus albicaulis. The sequence goes on along the minus strand of CM076574.1, from coordinate 679,150,847 downwards.
TTGCCGAATATTCGACGTTATCTATGTTCCTTCGATGAAGATGCTATGGATCCAAAGATATTTTGCATTGGAAGGGAGATGGATATCTGACATTGGTTCATTGATGAGGGTTGACAAATATCTGACACTTGTAAAATGTACGTTGAATATCCAACGGGTTATTATTGAAAAATAATGGAAGAGGCTCCAAGGAATGGTCGTTAACTTTAACAAGGTATTTTTCTTTTGAATTTATGGAAAATTTTATTTCAAATTAACTTAGTCTAGACCTTTATTGTAGAAGTAACCCAATTACTCATATTATGGTTCAAGCAGCAAAATTTAGATAATTTGTAATTTTCATGTGCTTCAATTCCAGAATTCACTCAAATGAAATAATGTACATTGGATGTGAGGTTTAGCAATGTTGTGCCAAAAAAGGATTGGCATGAAATCTACATATAATTGTAGTACAATCCTCTTCTGGCACAATATTGTTGAAACTCGCATCCCACGTACATTATTTAATTTGAGCGAATTCTTGAATTGAAACACATGAAAATTACACATTCTCCAATTTTTGCTACCCGAACCATAATATGAGTAATTGGGCTACATCTACATTAAATTTATAGACTGGGCTAGCTTGAAATCAAATTTTCTAGAACTTCAAAAGGAAAATACCTTGTTAAAGTTAACGGCCATTCCCAAACTTCAGCTTGAAAGCCAGACAATAATGAATAGATAGAGAGGACAAGCATCTCTAATTCTAATAAATAGGATACAAATGACAATATATAAAAGGGAAAAAACACATGTTTCTCAAATAATAAGAACCACCGAACAAATTCCTAGTAAAAATAACGAAAATTTGAATACTAAATGTAATGTTACCTTTTTAAGATATTTTCTTCCGATAATTGTTCCTCTTCAACATCCAAATCGACATGGATTTTCCTACACATATTCATGAGACCAATGAGGAAAATCTAAGCAAAGGTTTCCTGCTTTTTGATAAATCTATATATCTAGTTATCACCCTCAATATATCATCTAATATTCCTTCTAGATAAGACATCCATGAGAGTTGTCATCGCTGCACCACTAACCCCCATAAATGTCGTAAGAACACCAAGTATGAGTGCACTTGTAAGAGATATATTTAATTCTATATTTAGTCACTTCTTGTTCCCTCATTTCCTACAGATGAATCCAAAATTAGCTAGTGAAATCCATTAAGTACGAGAATCCACAAAAATTGGCAATAGTTGGATCACATAACATATCAGTCTCAAGGCTCAAGTTCCATACAAAGGGCATGTCAACAAAGTATTTGAAATTTTCAAAAGACATGGCTAGTGGTTGAAATGGAAAATTAATTTCTTGCTTTGGAGTAATTCATGTTGCATCCTCCAAATCCAACTCATTATTTCCTACCAGATTAGCTGATTAGATGCTCATTTGTATGATTCGCATTTCGGCTACATAACCATTAAAAAAAAAAATAGAATTGAAAATCATGGAATCATCTAAAATTTAGTTCTGTTACAATTCAATAGGTTCATCAAAATTTGAGAAACAGATGGCTAACAATTTTCTTACAATTATTATTGGCATTTGCACAAGACAAAAAACATGAGAAATATCTTCTTCTTAACCTTGATGGTCTTGTATTGAGCCCTTAATCTGCACCACTTTGTTGGGATTGCATTTCTTCATAAGGTTATTCATAAATGACAGCTTGAGGTTTCCCAAGAGCTACGCGGAAACAAATCCCATATCATTTCATATTTGAAATGATTTGATAAAATAGAAATTAAAAAAAGAAGAGAATGGTAGGTATGTGTTTAGTTAAGAAACTCGTGATTTAGATATGCAAGAGCAAAGTTAAACGACACAAAACATTGAAGAGTAGTGAAAATATAAACAAAGCACCAGCTCTTGTCCAATACCAATATCCTTGTGTAAATATGCTATGACACGTGAACACAGTAAGGCCCAGATTTGTAGTGTTTCCTGCATTCTGAAGGCCAACATGGTTCCATGAAGCTAGTTAATGTGATGCATGGTTGCATAAAGCCTCTTCATAACTAAACTATATTGGTTATATAGAATTTCATGGAGTCCTTAGTGGATTAAAAAGGTTGAAATCTTACAATCTTCCATCTAGGAGCAAGCATATCATTCACGAAGATCGCATTCTATGCGTATATCAAAGGTTAACACCTATAGCCCCATGTCCACTAGTTTGGGATGTTATCTGCATTTGAAATCCATCAATCCTGACAACTCTTCATCATCCAAGGGAAGAACAAGCATACAGAAGGTGTATGGTTGGCTTGATGAAGGTTCTTCCAGAGATTCATTTCGCTATGAGGATCCATTTAGGCATTTTTACATGTAATTAGAGGAATGGTTACATGTATTACATTCTATTTTGTCATGTAATTGTTGGATATCCTTATTCTTAGGTTAAAACTAGGTCCTAAGCCCATGTGGATAAAGTATCTGAGAAAAAGTGGAGCTTTACAAGATGAACACCCAACTTGAGATCATGCCATGTAGCACTAAATTACACATGGGTTTGGTTAAAGGCCCACTTGAGTCTTAAGGTTGGACACCCTATTCAAGGAGGTGGTTCGGGTATGCTATAAGTAAGAAGGGGTGAGAAATAACATGAGTGGAAGAGCTTCCATGTATTTGAAGGTGTGTTTTCCCTCAGGTAGAATTTTTCTGGGGTAAGGAAACGTTTTCACATATTTAGAGGCATATTTCACCTTTTGAGGTATCTGGGGTTAAATACATTACAAAAATTCAACCCTAGGTTACTATTATCCATATGATCCTGGTTAAATAGATAATTTTCTAAATTAAATAAAATGTAGAAATTACTTCCAGAACATAGCATCAATCACACAATAACTGAAATTTTAAGCAGTGGAAGAATAAAAGAGTTTTGTAGATACATAAGTAATTTATTCTCAACATCACCTTTGCATACCTCAAGGAAACCTCTACAAGATACTAAAATAACAACTGCATTGTCATCATAAACATCTCAAAATGAATTATATGATCTACATAAAAAATAAAGGAAAATGTTGTACAACTATTGTATTGCTCCATATGGACATACAGATCCATATGATTGTATTGATTCTTTGTACAATTTCCTTTCAACCTATTGAAAACATGTAAGTTCATCCTTATTGTGCATTACTTTCTCTGAGTCAATGTGGGCAATATGTCTCTATCATGTATTATTAATGCTTTTTTGAAACATGTACAAGTTCTTTATTGCACTACATTTATCAATGTGCATATTTTTTATTTGGGACCTATCATGTATATGCTATATGTAATGTTACCTTTTTGAGATATTTTCTTCTGATAGTTGTTCCTCTTCAACATCCAAATCAACACAAATTTTCCTACACATATTCATGAGACCAATGAGGCAAAATTAGATTAAATTTGACCAATTATCAAATTTAATTTCACCAACAAATAATAATTAAAAAAAAAAAAGTAGTGCATGACTACCTGAATGAGCTCCTCTTGGTTTCGAGAATAAATTGTTCGTGTAGTTTAATATTGGAGCAAATGTCCCTCCACTCGATGAAGTAGCAATGAATTCAACATTTACCTTGTTGTTTCTCCATTGGATCTCGAGTTTTACTCCAAAATTGTCCAAAGATTAATTTATTCTCTTTTGAACAAGGCCAACCATGTGAAGGTGGAAGCTCTCATGGCCCCTACCCCCCTCACAGCACTCTCAATTCCCTAGTACCCAATCTATCTACTAGGAAATATTTGAAAAAAGAATATTACGATACGTTGTAAATAAACAAATATATAGTAAACATTTATTCATTCATTCATAGAGTTTAAAAGTTATTCGATCCCTATATGATTTATAATAAATTGTATGCTATGCATAGTTTGAAACAAGGTCGTTCTAGTTAAATTACAAGTAAAATCAATTAATCTTCTATTTCTTGCAACTTTTCATGTATGAAGCAAGGACATCATCCCCTTCAGCTGTAAGATTTCTTGCTCCCAACCTGGAGAAACATCTATGTTGTTGTAAGGGCGGCAGAGCATCAACTGCAATAAGAATAAAATGTTAAATTCTTATTTATAGTAATTATTAATATAGGTGTTTTATTAATAAAAAGGTAGTAGAGTGTTCGTTACCTGCTTCGGTAGTAGATGGAAGCGGGATACTTTCGAATGTAGACATGTGTTCCTCCTCTTTTCTGGCCTCATCTCGTACATGCTCTAGAGTATAACCAAGAATATTTATAATTAATACACCATTTGAATTTAAATATTTCTAATTCTAATCCATACTAAAAAATATAATTCACATGAAATACCTCCAGAATCGAGTTGAACATCAATTTAAATTTTCACTCCATTGTCACTAGGCTCATGTCTTCCATCATTGCTTGGGACATTTGTATTTACACTGTCTACCTGCATTTTACAAGCAACACATTACTTTATGGCCAAAAATAAAAACTAATAGATTGTATACAAGTATTAATTTATAAATTATCTGTGTTTCTTTTATTTACCTCAATCTCAAGTGGGGGATCAGAACTAGTACGTGAAGACCCCGTGCTTGTACTACGTTCAACAACATCTTGATATATGTGTTTGTAAGAAAGTTTGAGGTCTTCCTCCGTGGTAGTTTCATTGAATTGTTTTCCCTTCAATTTTGCATGACAACATGAAATTTTTTTCTTCTCCAATATTAAATTAAAATAATTAAGAACCTAAAATTTGTGTTTTTTTATATACTTACAATTTTTTCGGCCAGTTTTGAGTAACCCTTGAGGCCAATATGATGTTGGCCATGTTTTTGTAATCTCACCTTTGTATCTTTAGATGTATATAGGAGCCTATATTTACGGTATTAATAATCTTTATTACATGTCACAATATTGATGAGAAAGCATCATAATTACATTAATAAAAGTGCCTTGTACCTTCCTGGTCTGGGTGGTGTCTTCCCTTCTTTTCGAAGTTTTTTCTCCTTTACATCTTCTAGGAGGGCTTTCCACTCACTTTCTGAAATCGATGGATGGCACTCAAACTTAGGGTTATTTTTCAAATGAACCCTATATTGGTCTCGCATATATTTTAAATATAGCTATGCCTTCGCGGTAACTCCATTTTTGTTGAAGGTACCATCTTCGAACACGCCAAACAACCTATTAATAAGTTCTTCCTTCAACTTTGAATTTTGTGAATTCCACCTTGTGTGAATGGTGGTCCCTAAGAGTTGCAAGGCTGCCTCATTCAAGCGCATATAGAAGGTAACATTTCCTGCAAAACAATATTATCATTACTTGAAAATACGACACTATATACATAAATTTCAACAAGATCATACTTAATATGTAAAAAACTTCTTAAATACCTGGAATATTTTCTAATTTCATGGGAACATGGTCATAATCTACCAAGAATGTAACCGATAGTGTCCCCGTGCTAGTATCACAAGTAGACTGAGGAAATATTTGTTGACTAGATGAGATGGAATCATGGTCTTGATCATGTGCACATCCTTCTATGTGTTGTTTAGTGGGTGCAAAAAAAGGCATGTAACCCTATTCAGGATTTTCATTAACTGTCGGTGTGTTCAGTGTGTCACTCATAAGTGGAGCAACGATTCTGCTACCAACATCGACCCCCATAGTCTCATCATGAGGATCAAACTCCCTAAAAAAACCAAATGGGATAATTAAATGAGTTGCTTACCTCACGTTGACGGATTTGGGTCATCATGGTTCTGATTTTGTCTCTTATATATTTCGTTGGTGGCTCAATCGTAATTAAAAAACTGAGTCTCTTGTTTAATTTTATGAGAAGCCAATTGACTGTTTGGATCAGATCAAATGACATATAAATTTTTTCTTCAATAAGCACTTCCTCAAGAGCATCTATTGACTGGTTTGAGGCTAGTGCCTTCCCCTTGTCACCCTGTTGATCAAATACATGGTAGTTGGTTAGAGATTATTTAGGGATATAAATTATAAATTCTTGTCTTCTTTTTTTCTTCATTCGAAGAGGAATAGCAGTTAGCTCTATTTTATATATATGTGATGTCATCTTTTTGTGTAAAGGGAGATTTAGCAAGTTTGAAAGAAATAGAAAATTTCTTGTTGTGGTAACTCACTATGTCTCTAAGAGAATTGATGTGAGTGCTTTATGATTGATGTACAACGAGTTGTGAGTGAAATATCTTTAAATATTCATATCATTATACAGTACACAAGCCTAAAATATAATATTGATGGTTCTTGGACTCATACCCTAATTTAGGTATATGATGGAATTGTAAAAATTAATTTACAGCCAACGCTTCCCCATGTTAAATATCAAGCATATTGACATTAACATTAGGCCAGAACACAGGTAGAGCATGAGATTCAAAATTAACTTGATAAGTTTTAATAATATTTTATAGTTGGCCAAGTAAGTGTATTACTTGACCTTGATTAAACTCTAATACAGGATGATCTAGCTCCTTCATATGATTGAGGCATTAGTACGTGGTGGCTTCCATGAGAAATTTTAAAATCAACTATGTGCATTGTATCCTTGTCATTAAATTCTTTTGTAATGGCAACATTTGCAACTATATACCCAGATTTAATATAAGGGAAAACTTCATATAGATTTTCATGTAATACAGGATCTCAACACTGGTAGGCTCCTCTCTTTTTAATTTTTTGTAAACATGTCCTTTAGAAAAATTGTGACCATGATAAAAAAAAATTATGCCACCATATATACATCTAACTTGATCACACTTGATATAAACACCTTAGGAGCTGGATTGACGTAACCATGACATTATCAAGTGAAAAATAATGAAACCAACATGAATAACATTGTTTTGGAGCTACATGTTAAACATATTACTAATATCACTTTTTATCAATGAGAGTAGAATCACAAAGTTTTTCAAAATCATTTTTCATAAGTTTTTCAAAATCCTGATCCCTATAAACTGGAGCAACATGCTCCCACTGAATCTAGAAACTCAACCTCATATGTGCTATGGCTACCAGCTAAAGCTCTGTTGAAGTCATCTTAGTATATCATCTCTTCCAGTTGGGTCCATTCCCACCAAGTGGGTCTGCTAAGGAAGTCCTCCTGCCTCCTAAAAAAGGTTGCATAACTAGCTCTATGTCCCTCTTGAACTAGAGTTTGACACCATAATCGATACAATTTTCCCTCTCTGATCCCTAGTATGATGGAGTCCTCAGCATAAACAAATCTCTCTGGCCATAACTATACTAAATCTCCTCTGAATTCAAATCTATAGCCTTGATCCTCTAAGGATGAAACAGAGAGCACATTCACTCTCAGATGAGGAACATATAGAACATGATGAAAGGCTATAGTCCATCATGAGTCTAACTCAAATACAATTGAACCCTCTCTTGTACAGACTGTTCCTTCAATGTGGATCCCATGCCTCACCAAGCATCCAATAGCTACTGAGCCAGGTGGCTGAAATAGATCACAAACCCTTATCATATGGAATGTGTCACCATTGTCTAGATACCAACCATCTCTGGAAATATCCTCTGAATCCAGGAGTGAGACATACTCTTTCTTTAACAATGTAGAGAATTTATTGGCGATTTGTGGCTCATCCTCCATTGTAGCCTCTTTCAGAACCAATATTTTTCTCTCATTCTTGGCCTGAAATAGTGAAATAGTGTAATGTGAAATAGCGAAATAGTGAAAAATATTTTCCTTTGACATGACCCCTATTATATCCATCTTGGATGGTGATTCTCACTATCTGCCCCAGTTTCCTCCTAAACACATTACTCCAAAATATGGAGAAATCATAAGAGAATATTCTAATGAATGATGTTCTGAAAGAGATTTTGGAGAATCATTGTAAACTAAAGGTTGAAATTATATCTATTCAAAATAAAATATATACTAAACTATTATAACTCTTCTATATCCTAGGATTATTATTATTATCATGCATGAATTCTGAAAGATTAGCAATAAGCATAAGATTTAGATCTTCAGACTGACAACATAAATAAACTAGAATGCAAATGATGTAAAATTAAATAAATAGTTAATTGGATCGACTACATTCACGACATTAATATATATATAATTCACTTAATCATTCTAATAATCAAATGAAATAAATAGTTAAAAATAACTAATCAACTATACAAGATATCGATTATATCAAGCAAAAGTATTAATATTTCTATTCACTAAAAGATAACAAGTAAAATTATAGCAAAATACCATATTCAGTTGATAAAAAACAACTTGAAAATATGAATTGGTTCAGGGTATTCTTCCAAAATAAACTTTACAATTTTTCAAAGTGTCTACTTCTTCCAAAAAATTAGAACCTGTAATACAATCTATGACTATTCTTTAAATAAGACTCTTAACTTCAAGTGTCTATCCTAGTTTTTTTACAACAAAATTAAAATTATAAAATTAAAAGATAATGTTTTCTGATCTCCAACAAATTTGATGAATTATTTTTTCGAATGGTTGAACTAGAAGCTTCCGCAAAGAATTTCCATTACCCATGTATGTGCAAGATGTGAGAAATATACCAGGGTTGGTCAAAGAGAATACTAATTTGGCCTGTGTATATCTTGTCTTCTAAGAATAGTGATTGTTATGCTATTACGGATGTTGTAACATTTGTTGTTTTGATAAGTTAGACATTTTAGAAGAAAAATAAAAAATCAAAAAATGTTAGGATTGAATATGAATAGATGAAAAAAAAAATCAAAAATAAAAAAAATGTTAGGATCGAATGTGAATAGATGAAAAAAAAATTTAAAATGTTAGGATTGAATGTGATATATGAAAAAAGTCAAAAAAAAAAAAAAAATGTTAGGATTGAATATGAAAATAAAGTAATGAAATAAAAAAAAGTTAGGATTAGATGCTAAAAGAAAACAAAGAAAAAGAAGAAGATGAGAATGTTAGGCGTAGTCAAAAGCAATAAAAGGGTAAAATTTTCTTTGTTACAAATAAAATAAAAAGGGAAAAAGTCTGGCACTTAAAATTCTGCTTAAAAAATAATTTATAATAAAGTATTTTTATAGTATTAATCATATGTTTATATGGTTAATCCATCATGTAATAAAGTGACATGTTATTGGAACATTTAATAAACATCTTGTAGATTTGAAGGGTCTAGATCTAATGCGCTCAGATCGACGGCGTGCATGAAAAACTACATCCCCCAGTACTTCCAAACTTTAGCTGTCCAGGGGGAGGGTGTTTGGGTAAAGCTGCAAATCAAAACCACCTCTGCTACATGTCATCTTACCGTGGATACACCCCCCCCTTCCGGATAGGCTCCAAAACTGCCCTTTAACCATTTGACTACTTCTGTCGTCTTGTCATAATTCACATGCCATTCCATTTATCCAATGATAAGCTTCCATGTGTCTCCCAATTACCCGTTATCATATACTCGTTAAGAACAATGTCTTCGCATTAAATCCTCCCATGCCTATCAATGTTTTTTATTATTCACTTTCACTCTAATTCAAAACCTTTTGTTGTTATATTTTCATCACTTTTTCCCGACTATTCAAAACTGTAAGAAAAGCACAGAGGCGGCATCTGCACTAGTTCAGTTGTCTTAAGAGTACCTGTACTTCCCTATCGAGTTATTTTTTAACAGGTATTTACAAACATCCCCTGCCATTTCATTTCAATGGCTCCTAAAGGAAAATATACTTCCCAGGATACCTCAATACCACCTCTAGTTGCTTATTTAGATCATCAACCATTAGTAGACCATTTCTATCATATATCTGAGATCAATTGTGAATTTTATCTTCATGAAATTCACAATTAATTCCATCAAAAACACCTCGACAACAGTTATGAAGTCGGCCTCTCGAATTCAACATTACCCCAATATATTTTCACTTAGGTGCCATATTTTTTTTTTTTTTTACCTCCTGTCAACTTCATTACATACCCAGTCAAAGATTTGTAGTTTCACAAAATGGAGAAACCCTCTTGTACATAAATTCCCATGCTATTTCTGAAATGCTCCAAATAAAGAATGACCCCCTCGCAAAACCCTTCTACCCAGATTTTCTTATGGAAATATACAACAAGCTAGAATTTCCACAAAGAGAAAAGGCTTTTGAAACCTTTTTGTCAAATGATATCCCAATAACTAAAACCAATCCTCCATATTCAGTGTCCATTTTCCCTGAAATGACGAAACAAATTGTCTCCATTATCTTTTATATTCTGGGCTATACTTCAAACCAATGGATTGATGAGCATATCTTTTCTTTTCTTTCCATTTTTTCAAGTGAACAAAAGCCACCCATTATATTTTGTTATGGTGAATTTATAGCATAGAGGATCCATGAGAAGTTTTCTAATTTATCAAAAGAAGGATTTTTTAGATATTTCTCAGTCCTTCTGTATATATTTAATTATTATCAATCAAATAAATTCCTTTTTCAACTAGAGAAGATGGATGATTAGAGAAATCCTTTATCACTAATTCACTAGACCCCTCTGGTCAGGAAGGATAGCATAGAATTAACTTTCAGTCATTTTGTAGATCATTTTTTTCATGTGCTAGTATGCTTATTGAACAAAAATACACAGCCAAGGATAGATTCAAAGATAAATAGGATTTTACACATTAGTAACAAAAACCAAAAAGGGTGACTGGTACCTGTATCAAAGCTACTCATAAATCAGAATTTGTGGTTGTGAATTAGCCCCCTTTAATATTCATAAGTATGTGTCCATAAGGATATTTTCTTTGGAATTTATCAGAAAAATGATAAACATAGATCAAATACATTTTCAGGCAATCAAGAAGAAATCCCATTTCAAATTAAAAACATAGTTTGGCCCTTTCATATGCAATACAAGGGCAGCATTACAAGATGCAGACACTATCTTAGGGAGTATGAATTTTAAGCACAATTTTACTTGGTCTTATGACCCTTTTGGAATTTTTTCAAAGATGAGGATAGAGCATAAATATACCCCTTATATTCATACATCCATACCAAAGCTCGAACAATTCATGAACTGGGAGGAATGACAAGAAAATAATCTCTAAGAGGTTTAAGAGAAAAATGTGTCCTCTTCACAAACTCCATTAGCAGAAGAAAATGGAGAGACAATTCCAAGGGAAATAGTTCCCCTTCAGCATCAGAACTTCTAGTCAGAGATTTTATTGTATATAACAAGAAACAAAGGAAAATAAATGAGGAATACAGTCAGCATGAAAATACTAAACAAATGCACCCAATTGTTCTTTCTAGAGCACACACTCCATCATTTTTGGGGAGACGAGACAGTATGCCACCATCTCCAACAACTCCAAGGACCCTAATGACTTCATTTAAACCTATTTCATCATCACCAAGGGAATTGGGGTAAAGCAGTCAGAAAGAGCCCAGCATTTTTGCTGCTTATCAACAAATCAAAAGAAGGAATCTAGCCCTTCAAGTTTCTACATTTTCTCAATTCTGGAAACAGACATCAACTTATCAACACAGGCTTTTATCATCCTTTAACTCCAAAGAAGGGAAAATGAAAATTATTTTTCTAGAGCCTAAGGTTCCTCAACCTCAGACAGCAGATGACTACAAAAACTCAATATTTGATTTTGACACAAAAACTATTCATCCTATAGATCAGATGGACCTTCACAAGTAATCAGCTGAAATAATATTCAGTAATTTAACTACTTCTGCCATGACAACTCCTAAGCCCCAAACCACAGTGAAAAATATTCAGACTCAGCTGAAGTTAGATAAAATTTCTTCTCTAGTTAAAGATAACAAGATAAAATATTTAGAGGAGCTAGTGATAAAATTGGGATATGATCCCAAAGACATCAAAGTTGCATAAGAAATAATAATCAAAGAATGCAAATATAGCAGCCCTGAGAAAATCAATTGAACCTCCCAACAACATAAGATCCATAGGCTAACGAGTTGGGAGAGCATGAGAAAGAAAATGAGGATTTGTTGAAATTTATCATTGAGTAGAATGACCAAATATCCAAGATGGAAAAGGATATTGAAAAACTCCTTAAAGAGAAAGAGGAGACAGCTCCAGTAAAAGCCACACCATTAGCCACAATTCCAACAGTAGGTACAACAATAGGGAAGGCATCTTCTTCAACAACAATAGTTTCACAGTCTACTACAATAGTAGCAGAATTAACTAAAGTCATGAATGATCTAGCCATGAAGGGTAAAGAAATTGAAAATCTTGCAGAAAAGTTTGATAAATTGGAGGAACAAAAAATCAAATCAGATGGTGCTTATTTATCATAATTGCAGAAAAATCATAATCTTGCACAAAGAGTTCAACATTTACAAATCAAAATATCATGGATGACACCATTTATCAAGCTAAAGAAATTATTTGAATTTAGATAATTGAATAAATATCTCACATACGACTATCTATTAAAATCATATTCGAACAAGGTGAACTTCTTGCTATATCTAAAATTTTGATTGCAGAGGTAAATATATAAATTGATACTAAGCCCAATGATGCTATAGCTATTATCAAAATATTGAATTCAAAGACTAAAGATGAATTATAAGAACTGGGTATTGAAGACAAAACTGATAGTATTCTGGAAGTAACGAAAGTTATTACTAAGAAAAATATGATCTTACAGTTAGAGAACAAGTGTGAAAATTAACATAATATTGTGCAAAGATTTCACAAAAATTTTAATGTGCTACATTAGAAATGTCTTCCTAGATTACAAGGTATGGGAGATCAATTAGTTCAACTTGAAGACTATCAAACAAAGTTGTGTGAAATTTCCAGAGACAGGTCAAAGTTTGCAAAGGTTATAGGTTGCATTGCAGACAAGGCATTCATGGAAGGACTCAGCTTGGATTTAGCAAGGAGACATGAAATTCCTCATATATTTTTAGATAAACCAACTTTTGAAAGAGACATAGAAGTTGAACAAAATTACAAAAAGCTAAGTAAATTTTCATTGCCAGATCAAAGTAAATGGGAAAAGTTATGTGGATTGTTAGAATGACTAGATCAGGTACCCAGAAAATCTTCAGCCAGTGAGGACTCCTTTTTCTGCAACCTCATCACTAGAAATACTAAAATGTAGAGCCATAAGCTCAATTTATTTTCGAATTTACTATATTTTCTCAATTTTCTTAGTAAAAAATTTGAGATATTTCCACAAAGATCTAGATATTTGAATCAAATCTTTCTGAGAATGTTTTTATAAATACTTCCATAAACAAATTGTAAAGGGTTGAACCCTTGGATGAGTGCTTGTAAAGAATAATTGTATGAGTTGAGATCATTCATCATTAATGAAAGGATTATGGATTTGTTTCAAACAACTGGTCTCCTTATGATTCTTTACAATTTACATTTCATTTTGTTTTTTTGCATATATTTAAGTTTTATGGAGATAAATAGGTAAGATAAAATTAAGTATCAGTCTATCTTAAATCCTCTGAAGCTATAATTTATTTTAGATATTTATTTATTAGTCTATTTTTCTATATAAGTCCCTCTACATCTATTAATTAACAACCATCTTCATAAGGTTAAATATATATTGTTAAGTTGTATACATTGTGTGTGAGCCATTCTTTCATATGATAAACTAAAGGTTCAATTTGAATACTTAATAGATCATAGTTTCTTACATTTTCTACCTTTCACATATTATAAAATCAAATCATTATTTTTAAGTAAAAGAACAACCCTTTCTTAATATTCAATACTATTGAAATTTTAAAACATTTGCATGTAATTTTCTCATAGCATTGGTCATCCAAAAACCCCAATAAAAACAACAAAATATCTTCGATGCTCTGACATAATTAATTAACCTATAATTATCTCAGATGAGAACAATGGATATTGTCTCTTTGACCATGACGCAATTGTTATGTGGTTTGACAAAGAAATTGCAAATTACTTCTAAGTTAGATCTTTATAATTTTCCAATATCATTTTGTATATCGCTCATGTGACTTAAAACATTATTGATGAAAACATCTACTTTGTTGGAATACTCTTGGAAAGGTACATTAGACATGTCAAATTCTCTTATAATTTGGAGTAATGAATCAATTAACTGAGAACAATATTACTCAATTTCCTTGATCATATATTTAGATTGATGTAAATTCCTTTTACATTTTTTGTAGGTAATTTTTGCTTCTTATTATCTTGGCATTAGAAGCTTTGAGGATTCTTGATGTAGACGTTTTAGTTGTGGCCTGCTAAGAGATTAACTATAATAGACATTATTTCACCCTTCTCCTTCCAAAAACTTTATCTATTACCTCATCCAAGAGTTATCAATTATGTCTTGTTGGGCTTGTACCATGCTTAAATCTTCAAAAATTATAACTTGTGCATTTAAGAGTTGGTCATTTTCATGTTCAAATTCCTTGAATATTTCTACATTTATTAGAATGTTTCTCATGATTTTCATTTTCATTTTCAATTCAACAATTTGGGAATCCTTTCTACCTAGGCTTTTGTGCTTTCTTTGTTTTCCACCTCATTGTATTAGTTGTAGAAGCAGGTGTTGTGTGCAGGGACCTATGAGAAAAAATGAAAGAAATAAGTGAAATTGGGAAAAATAATGTAATATTTTAGTGAGTAAATGTGCTTTTATGAAGCTACATAATTATGTTATGAATCCTTAATTTCAATTACATGAGAGAAAATCTTTCTTCTGCTTCGTAGTATGGAATATTTACACTGTGAAAAGACTAACATTCAAATGCAAGATTCGTAGGCTAGCTGTTTAATTACCTTATTGATCATGATTATTTGCTTAACTAATGTTTAAGTTAATCCAATTGGGGATTAGCATTAATCCCTAGCCTCACAACCCTAAAATGTATGTGAAATTCAATTACAAGAATGGCTTGGAAACCCATGGATTGAGACACCAATATTGTTGGTAGTTAATTGGGAAAATTCACTACAATTGAAAAATGTCATCAAAACCCTTGGAACATGGACCTTGAATGGTTTGTGATGTTTATTTAATGAAATCACCTAGGTTTTTGGGTCCAAGATAATAAAACAATGGGGGTCTATTTATGTAAAAAGGATTTATTAAGGCACGTGATTGGGATAGGCTATTGGGCTTGAAACTTTGTAGCACAATGAGAACCACACAAAGCCTAGGGTCCAAAATTTATATAAAAAGGTGTGTGTGTGTGTCTGTGTGAAAATTAAATAAATATAAAGGTTTTAACACTAAAAGAAATTGTTCTGAGAAAAATTAAATACAAGGATTTAGACATTAAAAAATTTAAAAATATGAGGGTACCCATTATTTTTTATATAAATACATAAATGGGAGGGTTGTTGTCATTCCATACCTAATTAACTTAAGACCAACCTAGACTAACTTATTTTTTATCATGGATAACAAGAGGAAAATTCTTACCCAAAGATTATCAGCTGAATATTTACAAAGAGACGCAAAACCTCAGACAAATGTTGTTGACTATGAGACGGTATACAGAAGAGTCTTATAAGGTTAAATTGAGAGTATTTTATATAGAAGATAACTCTGAAAAAACACAGCTAGGTACATTAATGGATTAAGGATGGAAATTCAAGAGGAGAATAGCATGTTATCTCCTAGCACCATGGAGGGGGGCTATTGGTATGATTTAAGAGCAGAAGAGATGATATTTAGGAAAAAAACATTTGGTAGAGGAGAATGATATTCCAAAGGAAGAGGGAAAATAGTTGGAAGAGGGAAGGCTCTAGTTTACAAGGGTGAAGATGGTGGTTCTATCCAGTAAGAACAAGCAAGAAAAGGATATGAGCCTAGATGTGGAAGACCCTAGTAGTGAGGTAGAGGTAGAGGTAGAGGCATAGAGTCAGTATACAGATGTTACAAATGTAAAAAACTAGGCCATTGATCCTACGAGTGTCCTGATAATGAGAATGTAGGGCAAAGAGGAAACTATGTTGCACAAGGAGAGCAGTCAGAAGCACAAGATCCTATAGTGGAGAATGTACCTGAGGTTGGAGAAGATCTTCTCGTGAACAAGGTGTTATTGAAACTAGAGAAGGAAGTCAAATAGTCTTCACAAAGGAAAGCTTTGTTTTCGAACTACATGCAAAGTCTAAGGGAAATGTTGCAAAGTAGTTATTGATAGTGGAAGCAATGAAAATTTGGTGTCCACTAAAATGGTGGAAAAGATGAACCTTAAGAAGGTCAAGCATCCATCACCCTACAAGGTGTCATGGCTGCAAAAAGGACACTAATTGGTGGTTACTGATCAATTTGAAGTAGCTTCCCAAATAGGAAGATATCAAGACAAAGTGACTTGTGATATCATGTCTATGGATGTGTGTATGTGTTGCTACACAAACCTTGGAAATTTGACAGGAAAGTAGTGCGTGATGAAGAAAGAACTACTATAAGTTTGAGATGGGTTGTATTCAACATACTTTGATGTATTTTCAAGAAGGGAGTGGAGTTGCAAAGAATGAGACAAAAGCTCTATTTATTGGTGGAAAAGAGTTCTTACAGTAGATGAAAGAAGAAGAGGTGGGTTATGCCATTTTTTGTAAGAAAAAAAGTGAATCTGATAATATTTCCATTTCAGATATGCTAATAGAAATTAAAAATATGTTTGAACAGTAACACATAAGCATGGATTTTGTGTTGTAGTTTCCACACAGTCATTCTAAATAAGTAATGAAAATTACCATGGTCGGTGGTTGAATATAGAGTGGAGTATGCTAATGAAGCGAGTCCTTTGCTAAGTGGGAATATGGAGCACCATCACCTATGGATGAAGAACCATCACCGTCACCTGTGGATGAAGCACGATCACCGTTTACAGTGAATCCTCTGTTGAGTAACTATATTCAATGTGCCAGTACTGAGTGAGTTGGGTTTCGGTGGGGTGTTTGTGTTGAGTGTAGGGAGACCAGGCTGAAAGACACAATGAGTTAATGGGTTGAGGGGAAGGTTGTGGGTTGGGAAGAATTCATAGTGCACAGAAATTAGAATTAGTTTTGGTTTTTTGAATTTTTTTTAGATATTTTTTGTTTTATACTTTTATTTTTTATTTTAATTTTTAATATTGGTTATTTAATATATATATAGTTATATTTCTATTTAATTTTATATATAGTTATATTTTATATAGATTAATTTTTTCATTCACTAGTTCTTTCATTGCATTGTTTCATCTCACCTCTAGCTCGATGATTTTCCATATGAAGATCAAGTTAAAATAAATTTCCATAAGAATATCTTAGGCAAAGTTCTTTACTATTGAAGGTAAATGAAACATAACAAACCAACTGAAAACATATAAATACATGGCTTGTACATTTCAACATTTTGATATCATTAATGTTCTTCTTCATCTAACTCATAATCCATATCATCGTGTTCAGAATTCATGTTCAAAGGATTGGCCATGTCAGCATCATGATCATCATTTTCTATATCATCATCCAGAACATCCTCTCCCACATTTGGTTTGACCTCTTCAAGTTCTTTGTCCGATGTATTGTCAATATCATCTAGTTCATCTAGAACATTGTCTGGATTAATATATCCTTGAAATTCTTCAACGTGTTTGTCTGTCGCATGAGCCCCTTACTCCTCTACATCATATTTTTCTTCAATATCTTCTTCTTACGCTACATTATATTTTACCGGCCTTCCTCTTGGATCATATCTAACATCATAGGACCAAACTTCTTTACCTTGAACCTATGGGTAAAATACTTGTTTGCATTGGCTTGGAAGAACGTAGGGATCTGAGCTTGGCTCAAAATTCCTTGTATTAAACATGGTAAATCCATTAGCATGTTGAATAACAATTCTATCAGGATCATGTTCATTGATTCGCATCCTGTACCATTTGACATCAAACATAACTAATTTGAAGGATTTAAAGTCACACTAAAGGATATCATCCATATACCCATAAAATCTATTTGCGGATACTTCTAGATGTCTATCACCTCTAGATGCAACATTCTCTACCTGAAATACTGCAGTTATCCCACTATCTGAAGTTTTCCTCTTTTAATCGAACCTTTTGATGCTAAATTTGCAGCCATTGCACTACATTTCCTTGTGGTGTTTCAACTGCAATATTCAAAACACGTAAAAAATACATTGTCAATATTTGATAAACATATTGATACTTGGAAAATTTTCAAATTAATTAAAAAGCACGCCATATGTATCAATATAATTTTAAAAAAAAAAAGTATTATAGGTGAATTATATGCTTCTTTGGTAATGTACTAAGCCATGTGCTAAATCAATTTCCCTTTGTCTAAATTTGGTATCACACTACGTTCAACTTATTTGACCAATGTAGACATGCCATACCATGATAACCTACCATTATCATATTGTTTGCATCGTTCAATCCATACCTTCATCCAATCAATATTTTTTGCAATGTATAAATGTATTGCATCCCACTCTCGATCGGTTGAATTAAAATAAAACAATTCACATGCATATATATAACTAGTTAACACATTATACCACTATAATATTGGATTGTGCATGAAGAAAAATAAATAAGTACGATACACACAAAAAAAATTCAAATGTACTATAAATATCCACTATATACTTACATCTCACTTTCCTCATTGTACCTTTCCCCGATAGGTGCTCCCCTTCAAATTTGTTCATGGAGTTGACATCCCAAATGCGATCCAATACATTAATACTTTTTCCTATTTTCACACTATATTAACTAATATAAACCATGATTTGATATACCATATATCCCTCCACCATATAATCCTCAGGACATGCTCTTTGTCTGACCAAAGCCTTCAAAGATTTCAAGTGCCTCTCAACCATCCACATTGATCTTATATGTACAGGTCCACACTTTTCAATCTCCTCAACTTGGTGTATGAGGTAGTGTTCTTGTGCATTTAAAAATGTTTATGGTAGATACTTTTCCATTTCACACAATAGACAAGTAATTTGTTTCCTCCAATAATTTATATCTTATTTATTGATTTCTTTAGATGACAACCATCTAAAAATGAAACAAGAAAATAAAAAGTTTCAAAAATAAGATATATAGTAAATTACAAGTAAAAAACATGCAATAAAATATAATTTAATGTACAAAAAATTATTAAACAAATGTAATATTCCCAAATGGGAAAACTCAGCAATACTAAACAATACTGCTCAAAAAATAACGCAGTTTAGCAAAGTAAGAGCAGGAGGAAAATATGGAGGCTCAAAAATAACATTTACATCAGCAAATAAGAGTTATATTGAAGCCCATGAGTTATAGAACAAAAAATAGAAGACTACATGAAGAAACCCTAAAAAATGAGGTGTTGCAACCATATATTATGACTGAACAAGCTTGACAACGTTATTTTTTATTGGCTGAAACAAAAGAATATTAAACTTCAGATCTAGAGTAAATCTGTGTACAAAAATTTAGATCTATATCAAATCTGTACACTAGATAGGCTCCTCTACAAATTCCCCTTGGGGTTTTCAGCAAAAAGTGAAGTACATGGAGTAGATCTGAGACCTTATGCAGCAAATCTATATAATGATTTAGAAATTCTGAAGCAAATACAACAGTATTCAGATCAGATCTGAATATGGAATGGATCAGATATGAAATCCATGGATCAACACAGTGAAGGGCAGAACCCCATCACTAGAGATCTCTCCTCCAAAATTGTTACAAAACACCATGCAACTGTATACCTGCAAATAACGCAGTACTGGAAGGAAAACTACACTGTAGGCTCTAGAATAGGGGTGGTCTCAAGACAAGATCTAAAAACAATGCTCCAATCATCCAATACTCTCTTTCCAGGGGGATTGAATACTTTCCCACTAAAAAGAGGCACTAGAATGGCCTATCTCTGAGTAGATCTAGCCTCCACTTGCTGCAGCTTACAAAGACAACCAAACCCTCAACATGATCTATGTTTGTAGTTGGAAGAAGAGCTTGGCCTCAAGCCAGATAGTGGACTATGCAATACAAGACTCTACCAAGAGCTACTCAATGGGAAGAGGTGGAATTCCTAAACAGGAAATCCTTGTGCTAAATATCGATATTCTCTACTAAACAGGAAGGATAATGAAATAAGTCTAAACAAAGAATATACTCTAAAAAATGTAATCACGTCAAAAACCTTCTCATGATGTCCTCCTCTTCCTTTTATAAGATTGAGATCTTGCAAAACCATAAATCATCATGTAATAAAGTGACATGTTATTGGAACATTTAATAAACATCTTGCAGATTTGAAGGGTCTAGATCTAATGCGCTCAGATCGACGGCATGCATGCAAACCTGCACCCCCCAGTACTTCCAAACTTTAGCTGTCCAGGGGGAGGGTGTTTGGGTAAAGTTGCAAATCAAAACCACCTCTGCTACGTGTCATCTTACCGTGGAGACCCCCCCCCCCCCCCTTCCGGGTAGGCTCCAAAACTGCCCTTTAACCATTTGAATACTTCTGTCATCTTGTCATAATTCACATGCCATTCCATTTATCCAATGATAAGCTACCATGTGTCTCCCAATTACCCGTTACCATATACTCGTTAAGAACAATGTCTTCGCATTAAATCCTCCCATGCCTATCAACATTTTTTATTATTCACTTTCACTCTAATTCAAAACCTTTTGTTGTTCTATTGTCATCACTTTTTCCCGACTATTCGAAACTGTAAGAAAAGCACAAAGGCGGCATCTGCACTAGTTCAGTTGTCTTAAGAGTACCTGTACTTCCCCATCGAGTTATATTTTAACAGGTATTTACAAACATCCCTTGCCATTTCATTTCAATGGCTCCTAAAGGAAAATATACTTCCCAGGATATCTCAATACCACCTCTAGTTGCTTATTTAGATCATCAACCATTAGTAGACCATTTCTATCATATATCTGAGATCAATTGTGAATTTTATCTTCATGAAATTCACAATTAATTACATCAAAAACACCTCGACAACAGTTATGAAGTCGGCCTCTCGAATTCAACATTACCCCAATATATTTTCACTTAGGTGCCATATCTTCCTAAATTTTTTACCTCCTGTCAACTTCATTACATACCCAGTCAAAGATTTGTAGTTTCAAAAAATGGAGAAACCCTCTTCTACATCAATTCCCATGAAATTTCTAAAATGCTCCAAATAAAGAATGACCCCCTTGCAAAACCCTTCTACCCAGATTTTCTTTTGGAAATATACAACAAGCTGGAATTTCCACAAAGAGAAAAGGCTTTTGAAACCTTTATGTCAAATGATATCCCAATAACTAAAACCAATCCTCCATATTCAGTGTCCATTTTCCCTAAAATGGCGAAACAAATTGTCTCCATTATCTTTTATATTCTAGGCTATACTTCAAACCAATGGATTGATGAGCATATCTTTGATTTTCTTTACATTTTTTCAAGTGAATAAAAGCCACCCATTATCTTTTGTTATGGTGAATTTATAGCAGAGAGGATCCATGAGAATTTTTCTAATTTATCAAAAGAAGGATTTTTTAGATATTCCTCAGTCCTTGTGTATATATTTAATTATTATCAATCAAATAAATTCCTTTTTCAACTAGAGAAGATGGATGATTAGAGAAATCCTTTATCACTAATTCACTAGACCCCTCTGGTCAGGAAGGATAGCATAGAATTAACTTTCAGTCATTTTGTAGATCATTTTTTTCATGTGCCAGTATGCTTATTGAACAACAATACACAGCCAAGGATAGATTCAAAGATAAATAGGATTTTACACATTAGTAACAAAAACAAAAAAGGGTGACTGGTACCTGTATCAAAGCTACTCATAAATCAGAATTTGTGGTTGTGAATTAGCCCCCTTTAATATTCATAAGTATGTGTCCATAAGGATATTTTCTTTGGAACTCATCAGAAAAATGATAAACATAGATCAGATACATTTTCAGGCAATCAAGAAGAAATCCCATTTCAAATTAAAAACATAGTTTGGCCCTTTCATATGCAATACAAGGGCAGCATTACAAGATGCAGACGCTATCTTAGGGAGTATGAATTTTAAGCACAATTTTACTTGGTCTTATGACCCTTTTGGAATTTTTTCAAAGATGAGGATAGAGCATAAATATACCCCTTATATTCATACATCCATACCAAAGCTCGAACAATTCATGAAATGGGAGGAATGGCAAGAAAATAATCTCCAAGAGGTTGAAGAGAAAAATGTGTCCTCTTCACAAACTCCATTAGCAGAAGAAAATGGAGAGAAAATTCCAAGGGAAACCAGTTCCCCTTCAGCATCAGAACTTCTAGTCAGATATTTTATTGTATATAACAATAAACAAAGGAAAATAAATGAGGAATACAGTCAACATGAAAATACTAAACAAATGCACCCAATTGTTCTTTCTAGAGCACACACTCCATCATTTTTGGGGAGACGAGATAGTATGCCACCATCTCCAACAACCCTAATGACTTCATTTACACCTATTTCATCATCACCAAGGGAATTGGGGTAGAGGAGTCAAAAAGAGCCCAGCATTTTTGCTGCTTATCAACAAATCAAAAGAAGGAATCTAGCCCTTCAAGTTTGTACATTTTCTAAATTCTGGAAACAGACATCAACTTCTCAACACAGGCTTTTATCATCCTTTGACTCCAAAGAAGGGAAAATGAAAATTAGTTTTCTAGAGCCTAAGGTTCCTCAACCTCAGATAGCAGATGAATACAAAAACTCAATATTTGATTTTGACACAAAAACTATTCATCCTATAGATCAGATGGACCTTCACAAGTAATCAGCTGAAATAATATTCAGTACTTTAACTACTTCTTCCATGACAACTCCTAAGCTCCAAACCACAATGAAAAATATTCAGACTCAGCTGAAGTTAGATAAACTTTCTTCTCTCGTTAAAGATAACAAGATAAAATATTTAGAGGAGTTAGTGATAAAATTGGGATATGATCCCAAAGACATCAAAGTTGCATAAGAAATAATAATCAAAGAATGCAGATATAGCAGCCCTGAGAAAATCAATTGAAACTCCCAACAACATAAGATCCATAGGCTAAAGAGTTGGGAGAGCATGAGAAAGAAAATAAGGATTTGTTGAAATTTATCATTGAGTAGAATGACCAAATATCCAAGATGGAAAAGGATATTGAAAAACTCCTTAAAGAGAAAGAGGAGACAGCTCCAGTAAAAGCCACACCATTAGCCACAATTCCAACAGTAGGTACAACAATAGGGAAGGCATCTTCTTCAACAACAATAGTTTCACAATCTACTACAATAGTAGCATAATTAACTAAAGTCGTGAATGATCTAGCCATAAAAGGTAAAGAAATTGAAAATCTTGCAGAAAAGTTTGATAAATTGGAGGAACAAAAAATCAAATCAGATGGTGCTTATTTATCATAATTGCAGAAAAATCATAATCTTGCACAAAGAGTTCAACATTTACAAATCAAAATAGCATGGATGACACCATTTATCAAGCTAAAGAAATTATTTGAATTTAGATAATTGAATAAATATCTCACATACGGCCATCTATTAAAATCATATTCGAACAAGGTAAACTTCTTGCTATATCTAAAATTTTGATTGCAGAGGTAAATATATAAATTGATACTAAGCCCAATGATGCAATAGCTATTATCAAAATATTGAATTCAAAGACTAAAGATGAATTAGAAGAACTGGGTATTGAAGACAAAAGTGATAGTATTCTGGAAGTAACGAAAGTTACTACTAAGAAAAATATGATCTTACAATTAGAGAACAAGTGTGAAAATTAACATAATATTGTGCAACGATTTCACAAAAAATTTAATGTGCTACATTAGAAATGTCTTCCTAGATTACAAGGTATGGGAGATCAATTAGTTCAACTTGAATAATATCAAACAAATTTGTGTGAAATTTCCAGAGACAGGTCAAAGTTTGCAAAGGTTATAGGTTGCATTGCAGACAAGGCATTCATGGAAGGACTCAGCTTGGATTTAGCAAGGAGACATGAAATTCCTCATCTATTTTTAGCTAAACCAACTTTTGAAAGAGACATAGAAGTTGAACAAATTTACAAAAAGCTAAGTAAATTTTCATTGCCAGATCAAAGTAAATGGGAAAAGTTATGTGGATTGTTAGAATGACCAGATCAGGTACCCATAACATCTTCAGCCAGGGAGAACTCCTTTTTCTACAACCTCATCACTAGAAATACTAAAATGTAGAGCCATCAGCTCAATTTATTTTCGAATTTACTATATTTTCTCAATTTTTTTAGTAAACAATTTGAGATATTTCCACAAAGATCTAGATATTTGAATCAAATCTTTCTGAGAATTTTTTTATAAATACTTCCATAAAAAAATTGTAAAGGGTTGAACCCTTGGATGAGTGCTTGTAAAGAAGAATTGTATGAGTTGAGATCATTTATCATTAATGAAAGGATTATGGATTTGTTTCAAACAACTAGTCTCCTTATGAGTCTTTACAATTTACATTTCATTTTGTTTTTTTGCATATATTTAAGTTTTATGGAGATAAATAGGTAAGATAAAATTAAGTATTAGTCTATCTTAAATCCTCTGAAGCTATAATTTATTTTAGATATTTATTTATCAGACTATTTTTCTATATAATTCCCTCTACATCTATTAATTAACAACCATCTTCATAAGGTTAAATATATATTGTTAAGTTGTATACATTGTTTGTGAGCCTTTCTTTCATATGATAAACTAAAGGTTCAATTTGAATACTTAATAGATCATAGTTTCTTACATTTTCTACCTTTCACATATTATAAAATCAAATCATTATTTTTAAGTAAAAGAACAACCCTTTCTTAATATTCAATACTATTGAAATTTTAAAACATTTGCATGTAATTTTCTCATAGCATTGGTCATCCAAAAACCCCATTAAAAACAACAAAATATCTTCGATGCTCTGACATAATTAATTAACCTATAATTATCTCAGATGAGAACAATGGATATTGTCTCTTTGACCATGACGCAATTGTTATGTGGTTTGACAAAGAAATTGGAAATTACTTCTAAGTTAGATATTTCTAATTTTCCAATATCATTTTGTATATCGCTCATGTGACTTAAAACATCATTGATGAAAACATCTACTTTGTTGGAATACTCTGGGAACGATACATTAGACATGTCAAATTCTCTTATAATTTGGAGCAATGAATCAATTAACTGAGAACAATATTACTCAATTTCCTTGATCATATATTTAGATTGTTGTAAATTCATTTTACATTTTTTGTAGGTAATTTTTGCTTCTTATTATCTTGGCATTAGAAGCTTTGAGGATTCTTGATGTAGACATTTTAGTTGTGGCCTGCTAAGAGATTAACTATAATAGACATTATTTCACCCTTCTCCTTCCAAAAACTTTATCTCTTACCTCATTGAAGAGTTATCAATTATGTCTTGTTGGGCTTGTACCATGCTTAAATCTTCAAAAATTCTAAGTTGTGCATTTAAGAGTTGGTCATTTCCATGTTCAACTTCCTTGAATATTTCTACATTTATTAGAATGTTTCTCATGATTTTCATTTTCATTTCCAATTCAACAATTTGGGAATCCTTTATACCTAGGCTTTTGTGCTTTCTTTGTTTTCTACCTCATTGTATTAGTTGTAGAAGCAGGTGTTGTGTGCAGGGACCTATGAGAAAAGATGAAAGAAATAAGTGAAATTGGGCAAACTAATGTAATATTTTAGTGAGTAATTTGCTTTTATGAAGCTACATAATTATGTTATGAATCCTTAATTTCAATTACATGAGAGAAAATCTTTCTTCTGCTTCGTAGTATGGAATATTTACACTGTGAAAAGACTAACATTCAAATGCAAGATTCGTAGGCTAGCTATTTAATTACCTTATTGATCATGATTATTTGTTTAATTAATGTTTAAGTTAAGCCAATTGGGGATTAGCATTAATCCCTAGCCTCACAACCCTAAAATGTATGTGAAATTCAATTAGAAGAATGGCTTGGAGACCCACGGATTGAGACACCAATATTGTTGGTAGTTGATTGGGAAAATTCACTACAATTGAAAAACGTCATCAAAACCCTTGGAACATGGACCTTGAATGGTTTTTGATGTTTATTTAATGAAATCACCTAGGTTTTTGGGTCCAAGATAATAAAACAATGGGGGTCTATTTAACTAAAAGGGATTTATTAAGGCACGTGATTGGGATAGGCTATTGGGCTTGAAACTCTTTAGCACAATGACAACCACACAAAGCCTAGGATCCAAAATTTATATAAAAAGGTGTGTGTGTGTGTGTGTGTGAAAAGTAAATCAATATAAAGGTTTTAACACTAAAAGAAATAGTTCTGAGAAAAATTAAATACAAGGATTTAGACATGAAAAAAATTAAAAATATGAGGGTACACATTATTTTTTACATAAATACATAAATGGGAGGGTTGTTGTCATTCCATACCTAATTAACTTAAGACCAACCTAGATTAACTTAATTTTTATCATGGATAACAAGAGGAAAATTCTTACCCAGGGATTATCAGCTGAAAATTTACAAAGAGATGTAGAACCTCAGATAAATGTTGCTGACTATGAGACGGTATACAAAAGAGTCCTATAAGGTTAAATTGAGAGTATTTTATATCGAAGATAACTCTGAAAAAAGACAACTAGGTGCATTAATGGATTAAAGATGAAAATTCAAGAGGAGATTAGCATTTTATCTCCTAGCACCATGGAGGGGGGCTATTGGTATGATTTAAGAGTAGAAGAGACGATATTTAGGAAACAAACCTTTGGTAGAGGAGAATGATATTCCAAAGGAAGAGGGAAAATAGTTGGAAGAGGGAAGGCTCTAGTTTACAAGGGTGAAGATGGTGGTTCTAACCAGTAAGAACAAGCAAGAAAAGGATATGAGCCTAGATGTGGAAGACCCTACTAGTGAGGTAGAGGTAGAGGTAGAGGCATAGAGTCAGTATACAGATGTTACAAATGTAACAAACTAGGCCATCGATCCTACGAGTGTCCTGATAATGAGAATGTAGGGCAAAGAGGAAACTATGTTGCACAAGGAGAGCAATCAGAAGCACAAGATCCTATAGTGGAGAATGTACCTGAGGTTGGAGAAGATCTTCTTTTTGAACAAGGTGTTATTGAAACTAGAGAAGGAAGTCACATAGTTTTCACAAAGGAAAGCTTTGTTTTCGAACTACATGCAAAGTCTAAGGGAAATGTTGCAAAGTAGTTATTGATAGTGGAAGCAATGAAAATTTGGTGTCCACTAAAATGGTGGAAAAGATGAACCTTAAGAAGGTCAAGCATCCAACACCCTACAAGGTGTCATGGCTGCATAAAGGACACTAATTGCTGGTTACTGATCAATTTGAAGTAGCTTCCCAAATAGGAAGATATCAAGACAAAGTGACTTGTGATATCATGTCTATGGATGTGTGTATGTGTTTCTACACAGACCTTGGAAATTTGACAGGAAAGTAGTGCATGATGAAGAAAGAACTAGTATAAGTTCGAGATGGGTTGTATTCAACATACTTTGATGTATTTTCAAGAAGGGAGTGGAGTTGCAAAGAATGAGACAAAAGCTCTATTTCTTGGTGGAAAAGAGTTCTTACAGCAGATGACAGAAGAAGAGGTGGGTTAAGCCATTTTTTGTAAGATAAAAAGTGAACCTGATAATATTTCCATTTCAGATATGCTAATAGAAATTAAAAATATGTTTGAACAGTAACACATAAGCATGGATTTTGTGTTGTAGTTTCCACACAGTCATTCTAAATAAGTAATGAAAATTACCATGGTTGATGGTTGAATATAGAGTGGAGTATGCTAATGAAGCGAGTCCTTTGCTAAGTGGGAATATGGAGCACCATCACCTATGGATGAAGAACCATCACCGTCACCTATGGATGAAGCACGATCACCGTTCACGGTGAATCCTCTGTTGCGTAACTATTTTCAATGTGCCAGTACTGAGTGAGTTGGGTTTTGGTGGGGTGTTTGTGTTGAGTGTAGGGAGACCAGGCCGACAGACACGATGAGTTAATGGGTTGAGGGGAAGGTTTTGGGTTGGGAAGAATTCATAGCGTACAGAAATTAGAATTAATTTTGGTTTTTTGAATTTTTTTTAGATATTTTTTGTTTTATATTTTAATTTTTTATTTTAATTTTTAATATTGGTTATTTAATATATATATATATATATATATATATATATATATATATATATAGTTATATTTCTATTTAATTTTATATATAGTTATATTTTATATAGTTTAATTTTTTCATTCACTAGTTCTTTCATTGCATTGTTTCATCTCACCTCTAGCTCGATGATTTTCCATATGAAGATCAAGTTAAAATAAATTTCCATAAGAATATCTTAGGCAAAGTTCTTTACTATTGAAGGTAAATTAAAGAGAACAAACCAACTGAAAACATATAAATACATGGCTTGTACATTTCAACATTTTGATATCATTAATGTTCTTCTTCATCTAACTCATCATCCATATCATCGTGTTCAGAATTCATGTTCAAAGGATTGGCCATGTCAGCATCATGACCATCATTTTCTATATCATCATCCAGAACATCCTCTCCCACATTTGGTTTGACCTCTTCAAGTTCTTTGTCCGATGTATTGTCAATATCATCTAGTTCATCTAGAACATTGTCTAGATTAATATATCCTTGAAATTCTTCAACATATTTTTCTGCCGCATGAGCCCCTTACTCCTCTACATCATATTTTTCTTCAATATCTTCTTCTTACGCTACATTATACTTTACCATCCTTCCTCTTGGATCATATCTAACATCATAGGACCAACCTTCTTTACCTTAAACCTCTGAGTAAAATACTTGTTTGCATTGGCTTGGAAGAACGTAGGGATCTGAGCTTGGCTCAAAATTCCTTGTATTAAACATGGTAAATCCATTAGCATGTTGAATAAAAATTCTATCAAGATCATGTTCATTGATTCGCATCTTGTACCATTTGACATCAGACACAACTAATTTGAAGGATTTAAATTCACACTAAA
Organism: Pinus albicaulis; assembly: GCA_034641835.2. Taxonomy (NCBI): domain Eukaryota; kingdom Viridiplantae; phylum Streptophyta; class Pinopsida; order Pinales; family Pinaceae; genus Pinus; species Pinus albicaulis. Next base: position 679,121,704 of record CM076574.1, on the reverse strand, counting down.
GGATATCATCCATATACCCATAGAATCTATTTGTAGATACTTCTAGATGTCTATCACCTCTAGATGCAACATTCTCTACCTGAAATACTGCAGTTATCCCACTGTCTGAAGTTTTCCTCTTTTCATCGAACCTTTTGATGCTAAATTTGCGGCCATTGCACTACATTTTATTGTGGTGTTTCAACTGCAATATTCAAAACACGTAAAAAATACATTGTCAATATTTGATAAACATATTGATACTTGGAAAATTTTCAAATTAATTAAAAAACATGCCATATGCATCAATATAATTGTAAAAAAAATAAGTATTATAGGTGAATTATATGCTTCTTTGGTAATGTACTAAGCCATGTGCTAAATCAATTTCCCTTTGTGTAAAATTGGTATCACACTACGTTCAACTTATTTGACCAATGTAGACATGCCATACCATGATAACCTACCATTATCATATTGTTTGCATCGTTCAATCCATACCTTCATCCAATCAATATTTTTTTCAATGTATAAATGTATTGCATCCCACTCTCGATCGGTTGTATTAAAATAAAACAATTCACATGCATATATATAATTAGTTAACACATTATACCACTATAATATTGGATTGTGCATGAAGACTAAAAAATAAATAAGTACGATACACAAAAGAAAGAGTCAAATGTACTATAAATATCCACTATATACTTACATCTCACTTTCCTCATTGTACCTTTCCCCGATAGGTGCTCCCCTTCAAATTTTTTCATGGAGTTGACATCCCAAATGTGATCCAATACATTGATACTTTTTCCTATTGTCGGACTATATTGACTAATATAAACCATGATTTGATATACCATATATCCCTCCACCATATAATCCTTAGGACATGCTCTTTGTCTGACCGAAGCCTTCAAAGATTTCAAGTGCCTCTCAACCATCCACATTGATCTTATATGTACAGGTCCACACTTTTCAATCTCCTCAACTTGGTGTATGAGATAGTGTTCTTGTGCATTTAAAAATGTTGATGGTAGATACTTTTCCATTTCACACAATAGACAAGTAATTTGTTTCCTCCAATAATTTATATCTTCTTTATTGATTTCTTTAGATGACAACCATCTAAAAATGAAACAAGAAATTAAAAATTTTCAAAAATAATATATATAGTAAATTACAAGTAAAAAACACGCAATAAAATATAATTTAATGTACAAAAAATTATTAAACAAATGTAATATTCCCAAATGGGAAAACTCAACAATACTAAACAATACTGCTCAAACAATAACGCAGTTTAGCAAAGTAAGAGTAGGAGGCAAATATGGAGGCTCAAAAATAACATTTACATCAGCAAATAAGAGTTATATTGAATCCCATGAGTTATAGAACAAAAAATAGAAGACTACATGAAAAAACCCTAAAAAATGAGGTGTTGCAACCATATATAATAATTGAACAAGCTTGACAACGTTATTTTTTATTGGCTAAAAAAAAAAAATATTACACTTCAAATATAGAGTAAATTTGTGTACAAAAATTTAGATCTATATCAAATATGTACACTAGATAGGCTCCTCTACAAATTCCCCTTGGGGTTTTCAGCAAAAAGTGAAGTACATGGAGTAGATCTGAGACCTTATGCAGCAAATCTATATAATGATTTAGAAATTCTGAAGCAAATACAACAGTATTCAGATTAGATCTGAATATGACATGGATCAGATATGAAATCCATGGATCAACACAGTGAAGGGCAGAACCCCATCACTAGATATCTCTCCTCCAAAAGTGTGCCAAAACACCCTGCAACTGTATACCTGCAAATAACGTAGTACAGGAAGGAAAACTATGCTGTAGGCTCTAGAATAGGGGTGGTCTCAAGCCAAGATCTGAAAACAATGCTCCAATCATCCAATACTCTCTTTCCAGGGGGATTGAATATTTTCCCATTGAAAAGAGGCACTAGAATGGCCTATATCTGAGTAGATCTAGCCTCCACTTGCTGCAGCTTACAAAGACAACCAAACCCTCAACAGGATCTATGTTTTTAGTTGGAAGAAGAGCTTGGCCTCAAGCCAGATAGTGGACTATGCAATACAAGACTCTACCAAGAGCTACTCAATGGGAAGAGGTGGAATTCCTAAACAGGAAATCCTTGTGCTAAATAGCACTATTCTCTACTAAACAGGAAGGATAATGAAATAATTCTAAACAGACAATATACTCTAAAAAATGTAATCACATCAACAACCTTCTCATGCTGTCCTCCTCTTCCTTTTATAAGATTGAGATCTTGCAAAACCATAAACCATCTCAATTATTTAGCTTCTTTCACATGTGCCATCTTCAGTTAAGACTGCGTTGTGCATCATTGAGCATCACTTCTTCTAGACAACGTTGTTCATTTGGTCATGGCTGACCCAGTCAAAACATTTAGCCCCTTTCACACCTATAGGTGCTTATTTACATAGCCCATATTTAGCTTTGTTCACATGTGGAATTTATTTATTCAATGTTTAGGAGTTTTATGATCCTCCTTTACAATTTTATTCATGAAACATAAAAGAAAAAAAAAATGAATATTCCCATTAGCTTGGGCTACTTGGGAACATTACAGTCCTCCCCTCCACAATGGTGCTTGTCCTCAAGAAACTGATAAGGTGAGTGTTGCAACTCATCTCTTCCTCCTTTGGTGACACACACATGAGTTATACCTCCTCCATGGGCCAAGTGTTCACCAAACCATCCCTCCATAACTTGTTCCTCCAAATTTCTCATGAGATGCAAGTAGCTCATTCCATAAGTAGACAATAGATCACATGAAAAAAACATGGTTTTCCCAATGCTCTCCCTGAAATATGAGACATAAGGTACATGGCGAGTATCCATCCCATAGGGCACATGCATACCTTCCCTCCTTCCTCCATACATCCCCATAAAAATTACAAGTACATCATCATTATAGGGGATCAAAACAATGTACATACAAACAGAAATTTGTGCATATGGAGGTGGGTCATAGTCCCACATGTGGAACTAGCACAGGGCATCTCCTACTTGCATCATATCTAGATGTGGTAAGTGGTTATCCCACCACTTACTTGCTGCCCACACCATTTCACCATAGCTAAAAGTGTGAGATATATTTGGTGCCTTGGGGAAGCACCCATCATGTTGCAAAATCTCCATTTTTCTTCCAAGGGAGTGGCCAAATTCAGAATTTTTTGTGGCCCAATACTGGCCATGAAGCTTAAAATATATAATACTCCTCCTTCGATTCATGGCCTGCATAAACATGGTGAAATAATGCATAAAATCAGAATATAAAACATGTGTAACAAGAGCATGCTCTTCACCAACAATTCTCCTCATATCGATGGAGTTGTGCATGAATATATCCCCTTCCTCAAGAAGAGAAAGAGAAGGCTGATTTAACTCTTCCATAGAGTTATGTTGCTGCTCCATCTCTACATTGTACATGCACCTTTGACAATGTTGATATATTTCTTTTCCAAAGCCCTCCCAATAACAGCTCCTCAAGATGATGTTGTTGAGCTTCATAGAATATGAGTGGTTGAAATAGAACTCCTCATAAGCCCTTTGTAGTAACTTCTCCTTCAGCTTGGAGGCTCTAGACAAGAATATCCTACCATGGTTATAGATGACTCCATCTAGGATTGAATAACTTCCATCATGTAGCAAGTTATCTAGAATCATGCAAGTGTGAAGATCCTTGGAATATTCTACCAATAGTTGGGATTTCCAATATGGATCTAATTTTCCCAACAATGAAAACAATGATAATGTGTCATCTGAAATGTCTGCCATGTTGTTGTTCTCCTCCTTGAAATTTCTCATGTCAAAGGTGTATGTTGGAAGGTCATGCCTTCCATTTTTCTCCTCCCTGACATCTACCATGCCAAAGGTATAAGGTGGAAGGTTGCCATTCCTTCCTTGCTTCCTCTCTTGCATATGCACATGCTCAACAGAAAATGGAAGTTCTTGGAAGTTAGTCTCCCATGGAAGGCTATCATCTATCCAAAACCTCCTTGACCTTTCTAAAGTATGCATGTGTTTCCACCATCTCTCATCATGTATGGAAAAGTGTTCTCCAAACAATTTTGTCTCCTGATTCAGGGATTTCCTTCCTTACTCCATGATGGTGTCATCCTTCATTCTTGTAGAATCTTTTCTCAGCACAATATGATATGAAAGAATGGATAATGGTGATAATGGAAAAATAATTTCCCTCTCCTTGAGCCTTCCCCATACTCTCAGCGTTATAGTATGGTCTCCTAGTGCTTCCTTCCTCCTTGGATCTATGAAAGGAGCATCAGTGCATGAAAAATATTTCATCAAGTCTGAATCAGGTGGTCTCCCAAGTGGTATACCACAGGATAATGATGTCTCATGGCTCATTCCCATGTGAAAAAGTATGGGAACATCTTATGACTACTTCCAGTGTGCAAATATGTATCTGATTTCTGTGTGTAAGTATCATGATAATGGGGTATCACTCTTATGGATGCAAGAGTGCTTCTGATAATGGGGTATCACTCTTATGGATGCAAGAGTGCTTCTGAATAATTTAGACTGAGATTCATATTCTTGGAGATAGTCAGCAAGAGTCTCCTCTTTTGGTGTCCCTCTTTATGCTTCTTGTCTTGCCAGGAATGTAGGCATGCTACAACATTGTAGATATGGTTGTGTGGCTGAATGCTCACACACATAAGATGAAGAACTGTGGATTTATTCATGTGCAAATATCTACAAAGGATCTGCAAGTATTTCATTCCTCATTCCCTTGATTTTTCTTTTCAGCTCATACATAGTTTGGAACAGAGATTTTGAGAACTCTTTCCCTTTCATTCTTCCAGATAAAGGGGTTTGACCCTTCTCTTCTGTGTAATAAAACTTATTATGTATTTCCCTTCCTTGAAAAGACATATTGGATTCTTATAAAGAAAAGCACAGGCTGTGCCAAGATGATTTCTCTGATACCACTACAATATTCCCAAATGGGAAAACTCAACAATACTAAACATTACTTCTCAGAAAATAACACAGTTCAAAAAAGTAAGAGCAGGAGGCCAATATGGAAGCTCAAAAATAACATTTACATCATAAAATTAGAGTTATATTGAAGCCTATGAGTTATAGAACAAAAAATAGAAGACTTTACATGAAGAAACCCTAAAAATGAAGTGTTGCAACCATATAGTATGACTGAACAAGATTGGTTACGTTATTTTTTATTGGCTGAAACAATAATAGATTACACTTCATATCTAGAGCATATATGTCTACAAAAAGTTAGATCTATATCAGATTTGTACACTAGATAGGCTCCTCTACAAATGCCCCTTGGGGTTTTCAGCAAAAAGTGAAGTACATGGAGTAGATTTGAGCTCTTATGCAGTAGATCTGCAGAATGATTCAGAAATTCTAAAGAAAATACAACAGTATTTAGATCAGATCTGAATATGATATAGATTATAACTAAAATCCATGGATCACCACAGTGAAGGGAAAAAACCCAACACTAGAGATCTATCCTCCAAAAGTGTGCCAAAACACCCTGCACATGTATACCTCCAAATAACACAGTACTAGAAGGAAAATTGCATTCTAGGCTCTAGAACAGGCATGGCCTCAAGCCAAGATCTGAAATCAGTGCTCCAATCATCCAATACTCTCTTTCCAGGGGGATAGAATACTTTACCACTGAAAAGAGGCACTAAAATGGCCTAGATCTGAGTAGATATAGCCTCCACTTGCTGCAGCTTACAAAGGCAACCAAACCCTCAACAGGATCTGCGTTGGTAGTTGGAAGAAGGGCTTGACTTCAAGCTAAATATTGGACTATGCAATACAAGACTCTCCCAAGAGCCACTCAATGGGAAGAGGTGGAATTCCTAAACAGGAAATCCTTGTGCTAAATAGCACTATTCTCTACTAAACAAAAAGGAGAATGAGATGTGTCTAAACAAACAATATACTCTGAAAAATGTAATCAAATCAACAACCTTCTCATGCTATCATCCTCTTCCTTTTATAAGATTGAGATCTTGCAAAACCATAAACCATCTCAATGATTTATCTTCTTTCACATGTGCCATCTCCAACTAAGATTGTGATGTGCATCAATGAGGACCACTTCTTCTAGAAAACTCTATTGATTTGGTCATGGTTGAACTAGTCAAAACATTTAGCCCCTTTCACACCTAAAGGTGCTTATTTACATAGCCCATATTTATCTTTGTTCACATGTGGCACTGATTTATTCAATGTTTAGGAGTTTTGTGATCCTCCTTTACAATTTTATTCATGAAACAGAAAAGAAAAATAAAAATTGAATACTCCCATTAGCTTGGGCTAGTTGGGAACATTACAACAAATTACACTTTGCATATAAATTTCCACTTATGTCATGTATTTTCCAAGATCATATATAACTTGTTTGACATTGTTGTCAAAGTTGTGTGGCAGAGATAGAGGTAGAACATACTGTAACAAAAAAAAAAAATCAATGATTATTTATTTTGAAATAAGTATAAAACAAAAATACTAACAATATGTTTCACCATTAATGTACAAATATATACACAAAAATAATTACCTTAATGAATGTATGCCAATCATGAGTCTTTAACACACCTAATTCACCTTTCTTTGTTAGAATATTCTTTATGTTTGAAGAAAATCCAGTGCGAAATTTAATTTTTTCACTAACCTCTTTAACATCCTTGATTTTTTGCTCCTTCAATAACCATGGAAGGGTGCTTATATTTTGGTCGTCTCTATCACTATTTGAATTAACCGCACTTTGCATTGCATGATTGGCCTTCTTAATGTCATTACAAATCTTGACATTTTTTTCTTTATCTCTCCTTTCATCTAAGATTCGCCATAAGGTCTTTGTTACATTCTTCCATATGTGCATTCTATCAAACAAATGAACAATCTCTAGGTGCTCATAGTAGGGGAGCCTATTGAATTTCTCAAGATATCTTTTCATTCCTCAGGGTAGTGACCTGTTATTAATGCCTTGCTGACCTGCAAGGTGTATCATAGTTTAATATATTATAAAAACAATAACTGTCAAATAGTACAATGAAGAAAATGCAATAAAAATATAAAATAATTCAAACATTTCATGTATAATGACAAATAGATGATTTAATCCATACCTTGAGAGATACTATTATATTTCAACTTCCATAGACCAGGTGTCATTCTCTGTGATATTAATCCAGTTTGTTCTTTCCCATTGAAAAGATGTTTTTCAGTTCTTCGGTACCTATGGTTATTAGAGAGGAAGTGCCTATACTCATCAAACACCTCCTTTCCTAGGCTTCTTGAATGACAAGGTTTCAATTTAGGACCACAAACTGGACAAGAAAATTTAACCTTCATTTGAAGACCTGCAAGAGATGGATTAATTTTTATTTCAATTATTAATTGAAGTATGTATAATGAATGGACTATTTATGAAAAAATGCATGAAATGAACTTCATAAAACTAGTAAACATTATTAAAGTGCATGGAAATTTTATAATATAGCACAGAAATGTGTTAGCCCTTGGGCATCGTGAATTGTCCATACAAGTATTACATGGAATTCAAATTCCCTTTGTGCATATGTTGGTCTAGAGATATCTTACATAGTTATGCCTTCCATAAGTCTAGTAACTCATCGATAAGAGGCTCTATATATACATTCATATCTTTGACCTTGTACTTACCTAATTGATTGAACATACAGTACATAATTCCCAAATATATGAGTAACAGAAAAAAATAAGACATAATTATAAGACACAATTGAACATATATGAGTAAACACAAAAATATAAGACATAAGTATGAAACAAACAAGATAAATAATGATATGTTATTGTGTAAATGAATATATTTATTCTAAACAAAATAATAACTCAAACAATCATTGTCATCATTATGTGCTCCCTCTTTATTGAAATCCAAGGAGGAATGCTATTGTTGATAACAAAAACGAACACCGAGTAAATAGATCTTATCTATCCAAATGGATTGACTTTGTCAACTACTAATGAAAGATTAAGATTACGAGGTTCTTATTTAAACTTTTGCCATATTTGTAATAGTCCTAAATTAGCATACAACTAATTGGAATATTAAAATCTAATTTTGCTTTCTTGTTTGATGAATAAGTGGGTAGGGAGACCCATAAATCTCTTTATTAGGAATAAAACCACATCTCATGTGAAAGTGGATCATATTTTCAGCTTAATACAGCACCCTAAGGTGTGAACAGGGGCTAGAGAATGTGGACTGGGTAAACTTTGACAAAATCAACAGTGTTTTCATGGAGGAGTGGATATTTATGAAGAGACAACACAGTTTTGGAGGGAGATATCATGCATGGATATAGTGCCTTTAATGAGTGGGGTTTAGGGTTGGAAAGCTCATCACTTATATAAGGAAGAGGATGGCAGCCATATTCATTCATGTTATGATATGTTGTTTTTCTATTATATGGTTTGTTTAGACATATAAGCTTTCTTTAGATGTTTAGCTAAGATTGCAGTGTTGTTTAGCACCGGGTGTTCCTAATCAGGAATCCCACCTATTTCCTTGAGAGGCCTCTTGGAAGAGCTTTGCACTAAATTTCCACATTCAGGTTTTAGACCAAGCTTCAGTCTTGTGGTACAATACAGTTTCTATTGAGAGATGTACTGAGTTGTAGGGTGTAGCAGTGGACGATCTTATTAGGTGTTTTCTGAACTAGTTTTGTAGTGGAGGAAGGTTTCCTTCCATTGGGAGGCCATTAAAGGAGCCCCTTGGGATTATTTTACATATTTGGCATTAGCCCAAGTTTATTTTATCCCCTACAACACAATTCCAGTCCATATCTGTGTTATTTTAGTGAGATTTTGTAGGGGAAAGTTCAATGCTCCATTTGGAGTGTGTTCTTTCCATTGAAGGGATCAACCCTTCATTAAGAGAGAATTTTGGAGGATTTCTTTCAGATCTACATCAGATTTAGCCACCTCCTTCTATGTGCTTTAGTTTCAATCCATCTTTAGCCGTAGGGATTTAGATCCACCATTTATATTTTGTGTATTTCCAGAAACCCTTCCTGGGTTGTCTAGGGAAAGTGTATGGGAGCATAGATCTCCATTTTTGGCCTTGTATGAGCATAATATTTTTAGATCCATTTATTTATATGTCCCAAATGCAGTATTAGTCACTAAAACCGCACTGTGCTTGCTTTATTACTTTGTGTAGTAGTGTATTACATGTTTTGGGTGAATTTTGGCATTGGTGGCTTCTTTTTCCTATCTTGAGGGGCTTGATCCCCAAGATCTTGTACTTATTTATTGTTGTTTCACATAACACCATGGATCTATCATTTCACTCACATGTAATGTATTAATAATTAGTGCTATTTCCATTACTATGAGCTATATTCCTGCTTTTTCCATTTTATAATATTACAGTGGTATCAGAGCATAATCTTGGCTCAGCCTGTGAAGACATTGCATCTATGTCATCAGAAGAAGAAGAAGCTTCTCACAGAAAAGAGAAGGCTTACAATAGAGACAAAGGAAAGTCTCCATTATTTAGAGAAATGGAGGGAAAGAAGTTTTCAGAACTTCTTCTCCAAGCTATGCATGATCTTAAAAGAGAAATCAAGGGAATGAGGAGGGAAAGACATGAAGGCCCCTCAAGAAGATTTACACATGAAGAAAGCTCCATTTCTTCATATTATGTGTGTGAGAATTCAGCTTCACAATCATATCTACAACATCATACTATGCCTACATTCTTGGCAAGAGAAGGAGAGGAAGGAGAAACACCAAAGAAGGAGAATCTTAGTGATTATCTCCAAGAATATGAATCTTAGTCTAGAATATTCAAGGAGCATCTAAAATTCCAAGGATTTTTTCAACTCAAAGAAGAGAGGAGACCCAGTAATCACAATAGAAGAAGAGGGTGCATGCAGCACACTTTGGGTAGATTCTTTCTACCTACTTTTGATGGCTCACCCAAGAGCACAACCAAGGCTTGGGTAAAGGAGCTAGACACATATTTCCAGTTGCATCAAGTTTCAAAAGAGGAAGCCATTAGAGTAGCAATGTTGCATATTGAAGGTAAGCCTTATGCCTGGTGGTTATTTGAATCTTCCTCACTGAATAATGCAAATATATCTATATGCAAAGTTCACTAGGAGGTTAGTGAAAAGATTTGATTTGAAACAATCTGAAATTTCCTTGGGAAAGCAAACCAAGCCTAGGAAATTAGAACCTTTGCATGAATTGGAAGGATCCATGAAAACAACTCCATTTTAGAACATTTTTGAGGGGATTAAATATTTGCAACATGCTTTTCCTAGGGAAAAATCCCCACTGCAGTAAGAATTTTATTCTCAAGAAGATGACTTGAGGATTCCTCCTTCAAGAGGAGATCAAAACCAAGGATATCTTAATGATGAGGTATTCTCCATTGAAGAGGAGAAGGAAGAGGAAGAGCTGGAAATATCCTCTAGCACTGTGACAACTGCAGGAGATCCGTTCTATTTGGAGATGGAGATTAACCAATTTCTTAAACTAGAGGAGCTCTTGTATCTTTGCAAGGAGTTCCAAAGGATCTTGCATATAAAGATCATGAGCAACATGTGTCTATATTGATAGGAAATGAGACAAAACAATGGAGGAAGTGTGTTCCAACATTGAATCCAGTCTTGCGGACACACACTATGATAGATCATTCCTTTGTGATCAAGACTTTTGACACCAATGAGATGTTGGGTGTACATGGGTTGATTACATCTAATGAAGACACCTTAGACTGTGATACCTTGCAGAAGGTAGGAGAAGATGAGAAGGAAGGCCAACACCAAATGATTGAGAGCATATACACCCATCCTTTTTAGGAGGTTTATGAATAGAATTAGGAGGATGATTTGTGTAGTGAGGATAGGGAAAAATCAGTCCACTCACATATACAACCTGCTCTGGGCCTTGATGTTTCATTACATGAAGGCATTCCACTGGGGAGACCCCCTGAATGGAAGAGGATCAAAGAGTTCTCTCAACATGTTGCACCACTCATAGATCCAAGAGAAGTGGGAACAATGGGAGGACATTGTACAGTGTTGGGAGTCTTGGGTAGACTCAAGGAGGAGGGAGACATTCTCCCAACATCATCATTACCCACTCTCATTTTATATATTTAGCTGAGAAAGGAGCAGCAAGGGAAAGATTTCAACATCCCAGTGTGTGACTTTGGCATAAGAGATATCAAAGAAGAGAGCAGCAACATTACAAAAGCTTCACGTGATAGATCAACAACATTGTGACTATTGAGTATTGAACCTTATTGGAGATCCCAACTATTAGTGGAATACTCTAAGGATATCTTTTCATGTAGAGTGCTTGATGACCAACTATCTGATGGGATATATTTTGTGGTAGATGGGGTCATCTATTTTCATAGTAGATTCTTCTTGACTAGAGTGTCTAAGCTCAAGAAGAAGCTACTAGATGCAGCATATGAAGGGTTTCTCTCCAAACCCACTAGTTTTACAAGATCATACCCTACTATCCTGGAGGGATTCATTTGGGAAGGCTTCAAAGAGGAAATGCACCATCATATGAGGAGATTCATGCATTATCTAGAGGATGAGGAGAGACATGACTCTTTGGTAGAGTTATCATAGCCACTTCCTTTCTCATTGGGAGTGAGAGGACACCCATTTATGGGTCATCTTACTAGCTTGTACCAAGAACATGGTAAAGATTGTATTTATGTACATCTTGATTCATTTACTATTTATTTTCATTTCCTTAATATACATGTATAGGAAATTTCTCCAATAGGAGGAACTTTTCCTTCTATACTTCATGGTCTACTTGAGGCCATAAGTAGCATTGATGATGGACACTCCCTAGGAGATCTTAGGGAGATGATATCTTATGCAGGGTATGCTAAATTTGCACCATACACCATACACCTTCCCCAAGCTTGGGAGGAGATTGGGGCAGAAAACAAGTGGTTGGGAAACCACTCATTATGCCATATTATAATGCAGTGAGGAGTAAAATTGCATTGGTTGCACTTGAGGGACCATTTTCCTTATCCATTACTACACATGGCAGCTAGCATGACTTTGATTGTGATCCCATATGTTGATGATGTTCTTATTCTTATTGGGGACGTGATTGGAGGGATGACACATTGGTTGGAAGTGTCCATTGGGAATGAAACTTACCAAATTTCTTCATGCTTCAAGGGGAGCATGGGACATTATATGGCTGCTACATTAAATCACTTGTTTCTTCATGAAGGGATCCATAATATTGACTTATGTCTTTGGGAGGAGCCTCTCGCATGGGAGGATTTTTTCTATGAATTACCATTCTGTAGGGTGATTCATTTTATATGGATGATAGCTTGGAGGATGGAGCTTCACATGGGAGTGAAGGTTCCCTATATTTTGCAGATCTATCCTTACATTTGCTTGAGGAAAATTAACATTTGGGAGGGGAGGATTGTAATATTCCTAAATTAGCATACAGCTAATTGAAATATTAAAATCTAATTTTGCTTTCTTGTTTGATGAATAAGTGGTAGGGAGACCCATAAATCTCTTTATTAGGAATAAAACCACTTCTCGTGTGAAAGTGGATCATATTTTTAGCTTAATAAAGCACCCTAAGGTGCAAACAGGGGCTAGAGCATGTGGACTAGGTCAAATTTGGCCAAATCAATAGTGTTGTCCTGGAGGAGTGGACATTTATGGAGTGACAACGCAGTTTTGGAGGGATATATCACGCATGGAGATACTGCCTTTAATGAGTGGGGTTTAGGGTTAGAAAGCTCATCACTTATATAAGGAAGATGATGGCATACATATTCATTCATGTTATGATATGTTATGTTTTTTATTATATGTTATGTTTAAACATATAAGCTTTTTTCAACTATTTAGCTAAGATTGCAGTGATTTTTAGCACTGGGTGTTCCTGATCGATAATCCCACCTCTTTCCTTGAGAGGCCTCTTGGAAGAGCTTTTCACTACATTTCCACATTCAGGTTTCAGACCAAGCTTCAGTCTTGTGGTACAACATAGTTTTTGTTGAGAGATGTGCTCATTTGCAGGGTGCAGCAGTGGAAGATCTTATTGGGTGTTTTCTGAACTAGTTTTCTGGTGGAGGAAGGTTTCCTTCCATTGGGAGGCTAGTAAATAAGCCCCTTTGGATTATTTGACATATTTGGCATCATGGCAAGTTGATTTTTGTTGGGTATGTGTTATATTCTTTCCACGACGAGCCCCACATGTTGTACGTTGCGCCAGGCGCAGTAGGGGGGTCACAGGGGGGGCGGCCGCCCCCCGTGTCGAGGTCCGGGGCAGCGCCCCGGAGAAATTTTTTTTGGTATGTGGTCCCACTCATATGCGGACCCACCCATGTTTTGTGCATGAGTTTGCACATGGTTTTGGGTTACGATGGTTTTCGGCCCCTGGTATTTTTGTAGTTTCGGTCAAGGGAAATACGGCTATGTTCTAATCCAGGGTTAATGGATTGGGGTTTATGTATGCTTTGGCATGTATATATATGTGTTGTAACACTAAAAGGAATATAATGAAAATCAAGTTGGTCGTCCCAATTTGGGATCCAGGGGAAAATCTCTGTGTTTATCTGTTTTATGTTTTATGCTCTCGCTATTGTTTATTTTCTGTTATAAGATTCGTGTGTAGATAATTTCTGTTCAGGGTTAAAACCTAAATTTGGTATCAGAGCTGTTTCGGCTTCAAGGGGACGCCTTTGTTGTTGAGGGTTTTTTGCTCGGGCCTGTGGTAGACCCTGTTCAGTGGGAGATCTGCGGGATCGATTCTTGCGGTGAAAGAAGATGGCAAGCGGCGGAAAGATAGAGATCGAGAAATTTAATGGTCAGAGTTTTGAGTTGTGGAAGCTCAAGATGGAGGATCTGCTGGTGGATAAAGATCAGTGGATCGCGGTAGATCCAGGTACTAAACCAACGGCAATGTCGGATGAAGACTGGAAGAAGCCCCGGATCAGGAAGGATAAGGAAGGCACAATACGGTTGTGTCTCTTAGATTCGAGTATTGTTGAACAGATCGAGTATTGTTGAATGTATACACATGTGCTTAGAAGACCTTGTGGGACAAGCTAGGGACTTTGTACCAATCTAAGTCTGCAGTGAATAAATTAGAATAAATTGTTCTCGCGGAAAAGATGTATAACCTAAGGATGAAGGATGGAGACTCGGTGTGAAGGAGCATCGAGCTCCTTCAATACGTAGTAAATCGGTATCATACGGTGATAAAATCTCGAGATGAGATAGGGTATCTTTATTCGTTTTTCTCTACCAGATTCATGGGACAGTCTGGTTATTGCAATAGGTAGCAATACAACTACTTTGAATTTTGATGACATTGTCTCAGCCTTGCTGTCGGAGGAAATGAGACGGAGAAATATGGAGGGTCAGAATGGAGATGCCTTATATGTACGAGGAAGGTCCCAGAACAGAAACAAGAATAAGGTTTCGAGTGGGAGATCTAAATCTAGAGGGAGATCTAAATCTCCTGGAAAGTTTATAAAGGTGTGCTGGAAATGCGGAAAGGAAGGGCACTACAAAAAGGAATGCAGATCTAAAGCTCCTGAGAAAGGAAAGGGATCTGATGAAGGTCCTTCTGCAGAGGCAAAAACCACCTCGGATGAAGGTGGGGATGTGTATTTGGCTTCTTCTTCGAATACACATGTAGATCATGAGTCATGGTTGATTGACTCAGGTGCATCCTTTCACTTCACTCCCCATAGGGAGTGGTTCTGTGAGTATGAGAAATATGATGGTGGTGATGTCTTCTTAGGGGATGATAGGAAGGCTAGAATCGTTGGACGTGGAAAGGTCAAGCTGAAGCTGCAGGGTGGGAGGATTAGAACACTTCCTGGTGTTCTGCATATTCCTACGTGGCGAGAAATCTGATTTACAGCAGTAATATGGATGATGGAGGTGTAAAAACGGTGTTCGAGAAAGATGCAGATCGGTCGGGGCTTGATGGTATTAATGTGGGGATTTTGGACTGGAACTCTGTACAAGCTACAAGGTAGCACTGTTATTGATGGGTGTAACAGTTCTGTGGTTCCTGAAAGTGGGACGGAAAGTCTAGCTGTCTCTGGAGAAAAGACCATGCTATGGCATAAAAGGCTTGGACATATTGGAGAGAAGGGCCTTGGGATACTGCATAGAGATGGTATGGTAGAAGGTATGTCTAATTGTTCTCTGGATTTCGATTTCTGTGAACATTGTGTATATGGGAAGCAGAATCGGGTGAGTTTTCCTTCTGGTGCTAAGAGGGCAAACAAGATATTAGAACTTGTGCAGAGTGATGTGTTTGGGCCTGTGTCAGTTCCATCACTGGGAAAGTATGTGTACTATGTTTCATTCATAGATGACTTCTCAAGGAATACATGGATATATTTCTTGAGGAATAAATCTGAAGTCTTTGAAAAATTTAAATAATTTAAGGCTCTGGTGGAAAACCAGACAGAGAAGAAGATAAAGGTGCTGAGGACAGATAATGGTGGGGAGTTCTGCAAGAAGGAATTTGAAGAGTTCTGTAAGAAGTGTGGTATAGCACGACATAAGACTACTCCATACACACCTCAGCAAAATGGAGTTGCCGAAAGAATGAATAGAACACTGATGGAAAAGGCAAGAAGCATGCTCAGTGGTACCGGGTTAGGACAAGAATTCTGGGCAGAGGCAGTGGAGACTGCATGTTACTTAGTTAACAGATCACCTTCATCAGCGTTGGAGGATAAGACCCCATATGAGGTATGGTGGTAGAAACCCTGTTCACATCTAAGGGTATTTGGATGTGATGCATATGTACATGTTCCCGAGGAGAAAAAGGACCAAGTTGGATAATAAATCGAAGGTGCATCTTTGTGGGTATAAGGATGGTTTAAAGGGTTACAAGCTTTGGAACCCAGAAACGAGGAAGGTTGTGTACAGCCGAGATGTAGTGTTTAGAGAGGTGAAAGATGTTGTTACACATGAAGTCCTACCAAAGTAACCTGAGAAGATATAGTTTGAGCTAAAGGAGGATGAATCAAACTCTACAACAAAAGAAAACTCAGAAGATGAAGAGCCACAAACTCCAGCTATTAGAAGATCAGTTCGGGAAATAAGGCAACCAGAACGGTATAGTCCATCTGATTTTTGTTTAGGTTTTGTCGTAACTATAACTGATGATGATCCCATAACTGTCAGGGAGGCAGTAGATTCAGAGGATGGAAAACTCTAGAAGGAGGCCATGATTGATGAAATGGCATCCTTGCAAAAAAACGATGCATGGGATATGGTGGAGTTGTAGAGTTGTGGGCAGGAAGGAAACAAGGAAGCCCATTAAGAACATATGGGTGTTTAAAGAAGATGAATGTAGAAGGCAAGGTGAGAGAATACAAAGCTCGGTTGGTAGCAAAAGGTTATTCCCGGGTGTCGGGAATTGATTTTGGTGATATTTTTTCTCATGTTGCCAAGGTTACTTCTATTAGATTACTTCTATCTGTTCTTCTTGCATTTGATTTTGAGATAGAACAAATGGATGTGAAGACAACATTTCTTCACGGGGATCTAGAAGAGAGATCTACATGAAGCAACCTGAAGGCTTTATGGTGAAGGTAAGATAGAACTAGTATGCGAAGAAGTCTGTGTATGGGTTAAAACAGTCACCAAGGATGTGGTATCAGAAATTTGATACCTATATTCGAGGACTTGGCTTCACCAAAAGCAAGGAGGATCACTATGTTTATTTTAAATTAGTTGGTGACCGTGTTATTTATTTGGTCTTGTATGTGGATGATATGTTGTTGATTGGAAATGACAAAGAAATTATCCAATATTTGAAGACCCAACTGTTCTCCAAATTCGACATGAAGGATCTCGGTGCTGCAAACTATATTTTGGGCATGAAAATTAAGAGATATCGAGAAAAGAGGAAGCTCTAGTTAAACTAGAGGAAGTATGTTGAGACTATATTACAGAGGTTCAATATGCAGGATAAACCGTGAGTGTTCCTATTCCTGTGGGTGCGAGGCGTACGCACAAACGGTGTCCCAAGACGAGAAGAGAAGGATATGTCTGATGTTCCTTATCTGCAGTCACAGGTGGGTAGCTTTGATGTATCTGATGGTATGTACTAGACCGGACATTGCACGTGCAGTCTGGGAGTATTGAGCGAGTTTATGTCAAACCCGAGGAGGAGCACAGACTGACCCAATGAAGCGGATTTTGGGAATGTTCACCGTGGCACTAGTGATTATGGCTTGTGCTACCGGGGAAGACGGGGTTGGAAATAATATTTGTGGACATTCGTGGATTTTGTTGATGCGGGCGGGGGGTGAGATACGGACGGAAGAAGATCTGATGGGTATGTGTTTAGCTATTTGGAGGTGTAAGCCTATTTGGAGGTGCAGTCAGTTGGATGAGTAAAAGACAGTCTGTAGTGACACTTTCAACTACAGAGGCAGAATACATAGCAGCCACTCATGCAAGAAAGGAAGCAGTTTAGTTGCAAAGATTGTGTTCAAGTATGGGGTTGGTACAACAAGCTATACGGATAAACTGTGATAGCCAAAGTGCAATTTTCTTGGCTAAGAACCCTTTTATCATTCAAATACAAAGCACATTGATGTTCAATATCACTTTATTAGAGATATGGTTGAGGCTAAAAGGGTGTTGTTGGTAAAGGTGGACACTTTGAAGAATGTTGTAGATGCATTGACGAAATCTATGAGCACTCAGAAGTTCTCTTGGTTTAGAGAAACAATGGGTGTTGAAGAATTGGGCCAATGACTAAGCTCTCATGTGGCCCCCTGCGGAAAGAAAACAACAAGTGGGAGAATGGTGGGTATGTGTTATATTCTTTCCACGACTAGCCCCACGCTTAGCATGCGTTGCGGTACTTGACGAGAAGTGTGAGAGCGGTAACCCCACTGTCGGGAGTGCAGGGCAGCGCCACATGCTTTAGAGAGTACAGTATCGATCCCACTCATATGCAGACCCACCCATGTTGTGTGCATGAGTTTGCACATGGTTTTGGGGTACGATGTTTTTCGACCCCTGGTATTTTGTAGATCCGGTCAAGGGAACTACGGTTATGTTCTAATCCAGGGTTAATGGATTGGGGTTTATGTATGCTTTGGCATGTATATATATGTGTTGTAACACTAAAAGGAATATAATGAAAAATCAAGCTGGTCATCCCAATTTGGGATCTAGGAGAAAATCTCTGTGTTTATCTGTTTTATGTTTTATGCTCTCGCTATTGTTTATTTTCTGTTATAAGATTCGTGTGTAGATAATTTCTGTTCAGGGTTAAAACCTACAATTTTATCCCCTACAGCACAATTCCAGTCTAGATCTATGTTATTTTAGTGAGATGTTGCAGGGGCAAGTTCAGTGCTCCATTTGGAGTGTTTGCTTTCCATTGAAGGGATCAACCCTTCATTGAGAGAGTCTTTTGGAGGTGTTCTTTCAGATCTACATCAGATTCACCCACCTCCTTCTATGTGCTTCAATTGAAGTGCATCTTCAGCCCTAGGGCTTTAGATCCACCATTCATATTTTCTGTATTTCTGGAAACCCTTCCTGGGTTGTCTAGGGAAAGTGTATAGGACCATAGATCTCCATTTTTGGCCTTGTATGAGCATAATATTTTCAGATCCATTTAATTGTATGTTCCAATTGTAGTATTAGTCACTAAAACTACATTGTGCTTGCTTCAGTACTTTGTGTAGCAGTGTATTACATGTTTTGGGTGCATTTTGGCATTGGTGGCTTATTTTGCCTATCTTGAGGGGCTTGATCCCAAATATCTTGTACTTATTTATTGACATTATACATAATACCATGGATCTATCATTTGTCTCACGTGTAATGAGTTAATACTTGTCGCTATTTCCATTATTATGAGCTATATTCCTGCTTTTTTTATTTTGGAATATTACAATCTTTCCTCCATATTCGTAAATGCAAATCCATTTGTAGGCATTAGAAGAAAACCATATTGAATTCTTTTCATTGCATGGTAATCCATAAATTGTGTTATGATTTTGCACCTAAACAATTTTCGTAGACGTGGAATTGTGGGAATATAACAAAGAACCTTGTGAGGCACCTTTTTTGTTACTTTATCGGTTTGATATCTACTCTCATCACATTTTGGGCATTTTTCTTTCGATGCATGATATTTATAATAGATAATATCATCATTAGGACATGCATGAATAACCTGATACTCCATTCCAATATCTTTCATAATGGCATGTAAATCTCAGTACGTGCGAGGTAAAACATTTTACGATGGTAACAGAAATTCACCCAACAATATACAACATCATAAATCAATAGTGTTGGTTAATGTAAACAATATACATATTGCATCCAAATAATGTTACAAGTGGTGGTCGACATACTAACATTGAAAATAAATGAAAAAATTAATTTCTTTATCATGGTGTATAAATGTCACAAAATATATTACATACTTCAGGATTTGTGTCACAAATGTGTTTGAAAAACCATTCACCACCTTTAAGTTGACCATAAGATATACAACAGAGAGAAGAGATGTTTTTAATCCTTCATAAATAGGTTGAGTTCCCCTCTCAAGTACAGGTATATCATAACCACTAGCATATGGGTCGTCGTAATCATCCCTTCCTGTAACATTATTAAATGTCTCCTGGATCAATCTGTTCATCCCATCTTTAGCCAATGTGTTATCAACATCGTTATCTTCATCCCTATGATAATTGCCTTGATCTGACTCAATATTCTCTTCATGTTCTTGAACAGGTGCTTGTACTACAATGACCTCTTCCTCGTCAATGAATGCCCTAGGAGCACCATACTAGACAATTAAAATCAATAAAATAATATTAGTCATCTATCGCAAATATTTAAACGCTAGAAATGTTTACAAATATAATATAGGAAAACAAAGACAATAAAGAGCTAGACAAAGACAATTTAGTTAGTTAACTAATCATGATTTGCATATGTCTCAACTTAAAACTTACACATTCATAACAATCAAAGTAAAAATACCGTGAATGGGAAAGATTCCATTGAATATATTAACAAATCAATTTAACTGCATAGATTTAATGAGTTTAATGATATTAACATGTAATAGTGAAAATAAATAGAAACCAATATAGACCCATATAACTTTAGTTCTATGAAGTGTTGAGAGGGATCAAATATCTTGAGGTGCGAACCCATTTTTTGAGTAAAAAAGTGAGGAGAGGTTTTCTCCTTAAGGGATTTGATCCCTCTAGAGGCTTCGTAGAACATGAGTTAGATGGGTTGATTGTAACTTGGGAAACAATCTCTAGCTGAAGGAGATCAGTGCCCAAGACATTTATCAATAAACATGCTGATAAGATTTTAGTGTCACAATGCTCTTAAAACCCCGGAGACTTAATCCTTATCAGTCTCCAATGTGAGAAAAATCTTTCAAGTGACCTTCTAGTGATGAATAAAAATGGAAAATATAAGACATGAAGAAGTGATAATGGAAAGTCTTTAACAATAGGCTACCTATGCAGAATCTCTTGTTTCAAACTTTAGAAGAAAAATGGCAGAATTAGGAGGTGAAAAATAGAATGGAGGAGTGCATCATTAAGGATTTCAAATTTAACTTACAAAATGTAAAATTAAAGACCAATAACTTCATTACTAAATTCTAAATAAGAAAGACATAAATAATGTGATGCAACATGGAAAGACGAATCATATTCAACAAATTATGGAATCATTGTGAAAGGTTTATTCATAAACACATGGAGATCCAAAGTACAAAATTTCTATCTCTTGGGCAAAAAACTTGGAACCTCTACAATGCCTTTATTTTCCATTTTTATTTCCCCCATCAGCCTAACTGAATAATTATCCCAGAATTGATTATGAAACTAACTCATGGACAATTTCCTAACTATCTATATTCACTAATATTAACTCCTTCTTTTAAATACATGAGATATTATTTTCGAATAATTTTATAAGCCTAATGTGTGTGTGTATATATATATATATATATAATATTAATTTATATCATCTATGTGTTAAAAACACAAAATGAAAATCCCTCCTTTTATCATGATTTTGTACTTTATAATTTAAACATATATGGGAGTTTTAAATCATATGAAATGATATTTCGATCATAATTAATTATGTGTGGATCGTATACAAAACCATAAATGGTTTTCAAAAATCTCAACCCACCTACAGGATCACCTCTTAGAGGTTTCTGGAAATGAGAACAGTGATGCCGCAATAATTAATAGTCGTTGATCTTGGACTAAGCGGTTTTGATGAATCCACCTGCGAGACCACTCATTGGCATAATTTTCATGTACTTTGTTCCCTTGTGACTCTATTGGATCTTGGCATGAATGATCTGTATCATTGATTTATTTCATACCTGCAAGATCTCTGCTAAAAACATATTTTCCATCATCCAATATGGCATATAAGTCACACTCTCCTCGCTAATAAAATAAATTACTTTGCAGCACGATGTGCACTTTTTTATCTAAATATTTGCCTCTATAACTTCTCTGTAATGAACAAGAACAATATGCTCATAAGAATTATGAAGCATCCAATAGATTTTGTGCTGGAATTTTTGGTTTTCTTCCCCATGTGCATAATTACAATGCAGAGAATACACATTGCCAACCTTCAATTGTTCATGTGCTTCATAAATTTGATTAACTCCTACTGATGACCCTAAAGTATAGTAATAATGATGCTCAGTAGAAGATGGATCAATGGGAAGCTTCTTGTTTATCTAGAATCACTCTTGTATATTTAAGCATATTCCATGTTGAATCAGAATAGTCCTCATTTTCACCTTCTAGATCAACATCCTCACCAACATCTTCCTCGTCACTTTCTTCTCTTTAAACACCTTCCTCTCTATTCATTTTCCTTCCATCCAAGGATCAAGTCCAACAAAATTATCTGCTACTTCAAATTTAGAAATTTTAATCCTGTGCTAAAATAAAATTATTTTTAAGATTATTAATATTTTAGTTGTGCCAGATTGAGCTACAACAGGGTCTATTCTCTTGTTTTTTGTATTCTATATTTGCATTTGAATATTCATTTTTATTTTCCTAAGGAAAATGTCCCTTTGTAACCAATTCAGGAGAAAATGGATAAAGGAAAAGATGGAAAAAGGTCAAAAGGAGGACAATTTCAAAACCTGGCAATGGAAAAAGGAACAAATGTGAAACTGATAAATGTTGGAATGAGGACTTTTGGAGACTCCTATCATTGGAAAAGGGTACACTTGCAAAATCAATGTTACTATAAAATATCCTAATTGCAAATCCTACTTCTATAAAGAAGTCTAATTGACAAACTCAATGCTAGAATAAAGAGAAACTAGGAAGCCTAGCACTACAAAAGGGCACATTTGGAATTCCTAGCACTAGAAAAGGAAACAAGGAGGAATATTAGCACTATAAAATAAGGTATATGAGAAGCATTATAGCACTATAAATTTAAAAAAGTGAAAAATCTAGTGTTATGAAAAGGAAAATTTAAAAAGCTAGTGCTAGGAATGAAGGAAATTGGAAAACCTAGTGCTACGAGGGAGGGAAAAATGAAATAATAACATTAGAAACTTGAACAAATGATAAACATAGTGCACCAATGAGGAGAGGAGGTTAGTTTTGGAGAGAGAGAGAGAGAGGGAGAGATTGTACATAAATGCCAAAACTACCTAGCATAAATATTAATTGCAAACTACCATAAATATTAATTCCAAACTACCTAACATAAATATTAATTGCAAACTACCTAGCATAAATATTCATGAACAAATGTAAATATTAATTTCAAATTAACTACCTAGAACTCATCATGATATTTTTTCTCAATGAATAAAACACAAAATGAATATTTTTGAATATTGTCACTTGTGAAATTGAATATATATTTGAACTAAGTAAAGACCAAATCTTTTATGTAATGTATAATAAATATAAAAAACAAGTCTCTTATGGTCTAATGGATGATAATGAATAACTACTTACTAATGGATGATAGTCATCTCCGCCTTCAGCATGTCCATAAGTTCTATAATGCTTTTTAGTTGTTGTTATTAAAAGTCTCCTTAATTTCAAGCCCTTGCACATTTTACAAGGGAAATAACCTTTTCTATCCTTTGAAGCCCCCGATGTCGATCCCATGTCTCCTTGGCCCAGTCCTTGAGGAATGTTATCTGACATTTTTCCTCACCAAATATCTTTTAGTGATGATTATCAATCAAAATTAACCTCAAATAGACCTATAACATTTCAAAAGCATGGGATGTATAACAAGAATGTGGAACTTGTAAATAGGTATTCATCCCTACATGTATATAAATCAATTTCCCATCGGATATTCAATGCTATTCTCTCGGATAAACATTGCACAATGGTAAAATATCATTAATGTGGAAATTTGGCTGGTAGAATGCCATTAATGTCGATCGTCTAATATCCAACTCTATGTAATTAACATTGCATAGTCAATGATTGTCGGGATTTTAAAAAACAAAAAATATAAAAATACATTAAACGTCTGATGGTGTTTCCAATTTTATTCGTTTGTCGGATTCCGCCGTGAAATGTGGTACTGATAATTCCAATCCTTTGTAACACCTTATAGGGGCCATAATACCTCATCGCTAATTTATTATCGTTCTTTTGTTTCCTGAGGGACATTTTTGTATATGGTTGTAGTCTCACAAATACGCAATCCCCCACTTCAAATTCCATTTCACTACGATGTTGATTTGTTTGTTGTTTCATCCTATTTTGTGCCATAACCAAGTTGTCCTTCAATAGTTTGAGAACTTGTTTTTAGTGTTGGATGTATTCCTTTACTGGTTGATCTCTTATATTCCCTTTCAAGGGTGATGTGATGGATGGAGGATGATATCCATAAATTTCCATAAATGGTAACAGTTTTGATGAAGTATGGAAGGATGTGTTGTACCACTATTTTTCCAAGGGAAACATTTGACCCTTTTTTTATTTTCATTATATGCAAAACAAAGTATATATCCTTCTAAACATTTATTCACAATATCAATTTTCTCAGCATATGATCATTAAGATTAACTATGAACCAATTAAGTACCCAAGTAAGAACATAATACAGTCCAAACTTTTCCAGTGAAAACTAGATCTTTATCACTTAAAATAATCTTTGGTATTCCATGCATATTTTGGACTATTTCCATGAATTATTTGCCATGACACTTGATTTAAGAGGATGACAGAGAGAGAAAAAGTGGGCATACTTTTTCATTCAATCTACCACTTAATGACACTATTTCCTTCATATTTCAATAAACATGTAATAAAATCAATTGAAACTTCTTCCTAATGCTATCTTGGTATGGAAAATGATTAAAGGAGCCCTGGGGTCGTAATAGTCTCTCCTTTAATTTTTTGGTATACCACACATTCTACCACAATTTTTTTCACGTATACTTTAATACCTTCCCAAAAAAATATTCCTTGATCATATGGTATGTATTCAATAACCTTGAATGTACTCTTATAGGACAAGTGTGTAATTCCAATAGGACCTTATATTTGAGTTGAGAATTCTTACATAAGTATAAGTGATATTGATACCATAACAAATAATTTTTCTTGCCATAGCATGAGGGTCCTCCTGTAGTTGCTGAATGATTTTGCATGTATTCTCATTGTTTTTTCATTCTATCCTTGCTTCTTTCACCCAGTCAAATTGCAGAATGGAAATAGCACATAGTAAGCCATTTGTGTCTTCCTCTTTCCTCAATAGTCTATCTTCCACATTATTTTGTTTTCCCCTTCTGTAGATAATTTCTAAGTCATAACCCAACATCTTTGTGACCCATTTTTTTCCCTTCTAAAATAATATTTTCTCCAAGAAGTACTGATATGTTGTTAATTTAAAGTGTCTTCATATTAGGTATGTAGAAATATTGTTGATACTGAGAAGGAGGGTGAATAAGTATAAAGATACTTTGATTACCATTTAATTTTTATCACCTCCTTAAATAACACTATTGAGTAAACCATCAAAAATACCATGCATGAAATCAATAGATAAAGAAACATATGGAAAATCACCTGAGAAACACATAATACACATATATCTTTTTAAGGTGGAAACCCATAAAGGGAGAAAACCACCACTATTCTATTATTAATTCTTCTTCACATATTTTCACTAGAATTGACCGATAGGAAGCACCAACTCCCTTTCACTCTTTCAATGGCACCCACCAACAGGAACCACCCTATCCCTTATATTATTTCGTTGGAACCCACTCCCTTTCACTAGTTTGTTGGCACCCACCAATAGGAACCGCCCACTCCCTTCAATGTTTCACTGGAACCCACCAGGCAGAAGCACCTAGTCCCTCTAATTAGTTTTTTTGGAACCAACCAACTAGAGGCACTAACCCCTAAAACAATGTGGACCTCCATTTCATTTATTTTCAAATTAGATCCACAATTTTAGCACAATTTGAAAATCAATTGTCAATTATTCTCTAAAAATCCTTCGTGATCAATAATAATCTAACATTCTGGCAACTCTAATCATAACATATTGTTAGTATTGTAGAACAGTGGAGAATTCAGCAAGATGTTTATATCAACAATGTGTCAATAGTGACACACAAACGCATATTAATCATCGATACTTTGTGGTATTATTCTCAAACACACATCATCAACTTCAGATATATCACATATCTAACAAGTGGTGGTCATATCAGAATATAATCACACAAGTTCTGGGCACAATTAACATCAACGACTTTTCATGAGCACGTCATATGATAGCAGCATCTAGGTCATACAAAATACACATAGAATAGATTTTATGTTTCCATATAACATCAGTAACAGTAATATTAAATATAATACCTTAGCTTATGTTTCCATTCAATTCTTTTCCATCGAGTATAATTCCCTTCTATACCTGAACACTACTTCAAGAAGCATATATCACTTATCAATTAGGCCAAAGGAATTAATCAATGTTGAAAAATAACCAGATATCAGAGGTTACAAGGTGTTCGACCTCTGTAAGTACAACATTGATTTTGAACCAAAATATACTTAAAACTTGTATAAAAAATTGTTTCATAGTGGCCTTGTATAAATGATATTCAATCGTGCAATAGGAATAAGTGCCACAGTCTACTACCATGCATAAATGCTACGGGAGCTTGGTCTCTTCAGGAAAGAATCATCACAATATAAAAACATCATACATTAGATACTTAGAATATATTAAGACCATGGAAGTATTCACCCAATAATATATCTGGCCCTGCAAGTATTAAGGTGAACATGTTTGATAGTCTTCTACATAACAGAATTGTTAAATTAAAATCACAACAGTATCTTGGAACACAAAATTTTCTAACATATTGTATGCTACTTTCAAAGTTCAAGAGATAGAGATTTGGGCATCGAGAGATTAAATTTCACTTCAAAAGAACATATAATTGGACAATATTAGTAATGACCACAAATCACCAAATCAAAAAACAATAATTACACCTAAAATATTAGAGGCACACTCCTTGATTGCACACCATATACATTAGATGAGCTTACATGCTCCAACCATACTCCTTTGTGCACAAGTCATATCAGAACGGGCACACCCATGCTTCCACACATCACATAAGTTCAAGGTGAATCACCGATTGATCACATGAGAATAGAGAAAAAAACTCACATAGACACACCAAACCACAAAAATTAAACCATTTCATTGTGCGTTAGTTGCGTTTCAGATCAGTTTAATCTTTCACCAGTTTCACTAGATTAGATCATAGTTGTGTTTCATATCAGTTTAATATTTCACCAGTTTCACCAGATTGAACCATTTTGGGAATATAATTGAATTGGATATATTCACAATTAATTGCACACACCTGTGCCAAAACAAAGAAAATACATAAAAAATTGACCATCCAATTTTGTTACGAGAATTCAGGGTAATCAGTCTCTACACTAAAACATGGACTCATGCTTTAAAATAATGCCACACTAGTTCCAGAAAACAATAAAGAAACCATGATGTTATTTAACCAAACCACAATCATAAATGTACACTTGATTGCTTCAACTCATACATCACCATTAATCATGCAACCAAATATTCCTTTAACTCTGAAAGGTGTTATTTTTCAAGGGTATAAATACACTTCAAGACTTCACCCAAATGAAGGTTGACACCTTAATACCATGGGGATTTACTATAGTAAATTCTGATGGTATTTGAACTAATATGAAAGCACTAAAATGACAGAGAATTACCATGGGAAAAAACCAAGGGATAAATCCATGGTTTTGAGGCCCTACATTGTTTTCCATGCCTAGAAGCAGATGTGTATGCTACATAGGGGATCCATGCATAAATTACATATACTTTCTGGGATGTGCCAATGTGAATGATTCCATATACCAAAAATATTCAATGTTTCCCTGCATCATCATCCTTGAGAAATATTTGTACTTAGAAAACAAATTTTCCTTGCAACATCAGTTTGTTATACATCTTCATACTAAGAAGAATATCCTACATACGATATCATATGAGTGTTCTTCCAATCATTGTTGACATCAATGACAATGCTATATAATAAATACACTAGATACACATATAATAGTTTTATCAAATATTTTTGAGATCAATTCCAACACAAAATTTCCAACAATCTCCCCCTTTGGCATTGATGGCAACCATAGTAACTACTAGTTGAGTATAGTTTTTCTCTCTCCTCGATTTACATCAATGAAGAATCAATGGTCATGTAAAGCCTCCCCCTAAGCCCATGCATATGAAATAGAACTCCCCCTAATTATTTTCATCTAAAGTCCCCCCTTAGTTGATTAAGGAAGATAAGAAGAATATATCATCCCCACTCTATGTCTAAGATACCAAATGATTGTTGTGGAAGAGGTTTAGCAAAGATATTTGCAATATTCTCATGTGTTGGGACATATTCCAACTTCACCTTTTGATCCAATTCTTTCTGTGTGAGAAAAATATATTTAATGGGAATGTGCTTTGTCTTAGACTACATTATAGGATTATTGGATATCCTAATGGCACCAGTGTTATCACATAATATAGAAAGAATTTGTGGGAAGTATACCTGAATGTCCTGTAGATTTTGAGTCATACATAGAAATTATGTACAAAATGTTGTAGTTGCAATAGATTATGCTTTGGCTGTAGATAAATAAATAGAGTTATGTTTCTTGCTAAACTAGGAAACTAAACATTTTCTTCTAAAGAAGGCTCCACCACTCATACTTTTTTTCAATCAATATTGACGGCCTAATTTGCAGTAGCATATGCATGGATAGTACACTATGTATTTTTTGGATACCATAGTCCAAGATTCAAATTCCTTTGAATATATTTGAATATTATCTTGATTACTTTGAGATGTGTTTCCCTAGGATTAGCTTGAAAGAACCCCACTATGCCAATAACATGCATAATATTCGGTCTTGTTGTTGTGAGATATTGTAAACTCCTGACCATGGATCTATATTCAAATTGATTGAATAATGGATATTTTTCTTCCTTGTTGAAGTTGTAGCGTATTTTCATAGGTGTACATACAATTTTACAGTCTTCCATCCCAAATTTCCTCAAAATATCCTTGAGATACTTTTTTTGAGAAAGAAATATACCCTCCTTTGGTTGATTTACTTGTAATCCAAGGAAGAAGAATAGTTCACCAAGTAGAGACATTTAATATTCTTGTTGCATGGTTTTTTTAAACCCTTGACTCATTGAGTCAACATTACTACCAAATATGATATAATCAACATATACAACTACTATAAATAGTTATAATCAATATTTTCTTTGATATACAAGTTGGTATTAGTTGCCCCTTTCTTAAAACCTTGTTGATGTAAGCATTTGTCTAATCAATAGTACCAACCCCTGGGAGCTTGCTTTAACCTATATAAGGCTTTCTTGAGTTTACATACCATTTCCTTGTTGTTTCCTAGTATGAATCCTTTCAGTTGCTCAATTTAAACTTCCTCTTCTAAATCCCCATTTAAGAATGTATAATTAACATCCATATGATACACTTTGAACTTACAGAAAGTGGAAAATGCAAAGAACATTTTGATGGCTTCCATGTGTGCAACTGGATCAAAAGTTTCTTCAAAATATATCATCTTCTGTTGTGCATATCCTTTACAAACAGGTCTTGCCTTATTACTAACCACTTTTCCATGTTCATTTAACTTGTTCTTGAATATACATTTGGTTCAAATCACATGTTTATTCAGTGGTCTTGGAACAAGATCCCAAGTATCATTCTCTCTATTTGATTAATTTCTTCATGCATATATTTAATCCAACATTGATCTTGACTAGCATGATGCAAATTTTGAGGTTGAACTATAGATAACAAAGGTAGATTTGCATTACTATATGAACTAATGAATTTCCTTCTAATTTTTACATCAGATTCTTTATTTCCAAGAATTTAGCTTCCAGGATTATTTTTCTATACATAATTGAATAGAGTCTTTTCTGGACTAGCTTATTCAATGTATTCTTCCTTTGATGCTTCGTGCTCTTCTTACCCTTAATTCTCTTTGATATCATTATCTAGAGATTTTTCATTGTTGAATTCATCATATTTTATTTCTCTTGTTACAATATTATATATTACAGAGCAATGGAACACATAAAATATGTGCAAACACAAACACAAAAATAACATATAAAACAAGAGAGACAAAAATATATGTGGTTCACTCAACTTGGGCTATGTCCATGGAAACAGCCAGTACCTCCTTTCTATTATCTAGCAAAATGAAGAGATGCAACCTAAAGCATATCCGTTGTAATATCATCTACTCTCTCACACAGTCCCCCTTTCTATTTCTCACTCAAAACATACACACAATACACAGCTGCAATATAACTCCCTCATAAAACAGAGGGGTTGCCTTCTAGGGAAAAAAAACCTAAATTAAACATAACTTCTACTGTCATATCATCCACCTAATGAAAATCCCAGATTGAATATGAAATTACAATATTTTACAAGGAAATTTTACATATGTTTTTAGCTTCGAGGGTGTTGCCCCCGAAACCCCCCCTGACGGCGATCAAACGGTCCAACACAGTGATAAATCTAAATAAAGAAGTTAATCAGTCTCCACACCCAACATGTCTTTTGGGACAGATGGAGCCCTCATCTACTTTTACATCTATACTTTCAATAATTTTATGAATTTTTTTGTTATAACATTTGTACCCCTTTCTTCTAGAAGAGCAACCAAGTAGAATACCTCCATCTGCTCTTGGTTTAAATTTGTTGAGTTCATCATCATTTCTTTTGATATAACATCTTATCTCAAATATTTTTAAATACTTTACTGAAGAAGATATTCCATACCACAATTCATATGGGGTTTTATCATTGTTTACCCTCACATGGGATTAACATTTATTTTCACTACTTCCCCCCAAAATATATGAGGTACTCATGATTCATTAGGCATTGCACAAACCATTTTTTGAATTATTTGTTTCAATATTATTCATCAAATCCATTTATTTGAGGACTTCTAGATATTGAAAACTGTCTCTTGATCCCATTTTATTTATAAAAATAAAATAACTCATCTGATGTTAATTCACCTCCTCTGTTGGACCTTAGGTGATTAATTTTTAGATCCATTTGGTTTTCTACTAAGGCCTTGAATATCTTGAATTTTTGAAAGGCTTCATCTTTCAATTTCAACAAACAAACCCAACACATTCTTGTGTAATCATCAATTTCCAACATAAAATGTTGGTCACCTCATGGGGATATTTTCCTCATTGGTCCACATATGTTTTTATTGATCAGCTCAAGAGGTCTTTCTGAAGAATATTCTTTTGTCTTGAATTGAACTCTTGACTATTTATAGAATTGAAATTATTTGCAAACATTGTTTTCAAGAGGGATAATCTTGAGCATGTCACAAACAACGCCCTTCCTGCTTAATTTAACCAACTGATCTAAACTGAGATGCCATAGCCTCCTGTGCCACAACCAACTTTCTTCAATATTTCCTAAATACCAGTTTTCATCATCACCTCCTAGCACATAGACATTATTTGAAGTTCTAGTAGCTTTGATTATGGTTTTCCTCTTAAAACAACAATCCATTTATCTTTTATGCTTGTTATAGCATTAATACCAAAAGTATAATTTCCTCTCTTTACTTCATTAAAGGAAATAAATTTATTTCTACCACATGTCATGTGTTTCAACATTTGTTGTCAACATGCCACTAGTTTTCTTGATTCCTCGCATATAAAACCAATCCACGATTTTCTGAAGATGAAGTCTTCTTTTTTCCATATTTTTGGAGGATATGTTGATAGGAAGATACCAATCTAATTTTTCATTCACTTACCTCATGTCCAAAATTATTCCATGTAGAACATTCAATTTTATCCCTAAGAAGATAAAATAACTTATTGAAGGATTTAGAATTTATTGATTTGTTCAAATTAGACTTGACCCTTTCTTCTCTAGTCTTGATAGCTTTTTATGAAATGCAGTGAAAAACCTTGTGACCAAAGTAATGGAAAGCCAAACAATGACCATAGAAGAAATATGAGTACCTAGGAATGTAGATTCTTCTTCAAAATTTTGGCCCTTGACTATAGAAAGGATAAATTTTCTGATCTCGATTGCCTCCTTGCTTGTTTATGATTTGTGTTGCTTGATTCTTTCTAATTTTGATGAATATTATCTTTATTGGCGTCTTTTTGCATTGACCACTGATTCCCTTAAGAGAATTAACGAATCTTTTCAAGCTTGCATCTCTTGAAGTCTTGGGATCTAAATCCGTGTTCTCCTCATTATATCCAAGACATGTCTTAATTAATAGAGACCATTGATTACGGGTAATTTTCCCTAGTGTTTCAGATCCCTTTACAAAGGCTTAGATTCAGATTTAGTTGTGACTTAGTCTTCTCAATATATTCCCTTACTGCTACAACTTCTTACTCAAATTTCTCACAGTACTTCTCTTTCTCTTGAAGCGATTTTAATATCACTTCCTCCACTTGTTTAGCTTCTTCTTAGTGGACTTTTATAAGGGTCATCTCGTCATCAAATATTATTCTCTTTCTCCTTTTATGCTTAAATTTCTTCTTTCTTATTTTTATTTATATTCCTAAAAAGATTGTATCCTTGAAAGTGTCTTCTCTTATTTCAAATTGGTCTCCTTGTGTCCTTATTTTTCAATCTATCAAAATTATGTGGAGGATTTTCATGGATAGTTGGCTTAAATATTGCAATTCTTCAATTGCTAGAATTTTAGCATTAAACCTAGGAGTTATTGATCTAAGTGCCTTTTGAGCAACTATAAAATCCTCAAACTTTTCAACAAGTCCTTTCCTAGTGTTTACTACTTCATCTACTTTAAGAAATAATTTGGAAACCCTTTCATCTACATGTATCTTCAAATTGTCCTATTGTATCATTTATGTTTTGATTTTTGCATTCTTTACCTTTGTGTCCCCTTCATTGGTATTCACTAGCTTATCCCACATCTCTTTGGTAGTTTCGTATTGCATTACCTTTACAAATATTGATTTATTAAATCATCCTAGAATTGAATTCATTTCCTTAGCATTAATTTCATACTTCTTCTTTCCTACTTCATCTGTTGGAATGATACTTGGGTTTTGATGCCCCTTTTAAAAAATTTCCCATATTGTTTCTCCAAGAGACCCTAGGTATGATCTCATTTTTATTTTTCAGAATGTATAATTTTTTCCATTGAATAGATGAGGTTTTCTTTAAAATACATCCTCCTACCTATCCATTTGGGCGAGATATTCCTTCTAGCGATTAAGTTGAATCTTGAAGGAACTTGGGTCTAATATTAATTATGGAAATATTATGTACACTCATAGGGGAGTGAAGCAGTATAAAGCTAATTTGATTAGCAATTTTTTTTATTACCTTCTTTTATAACACTATTGAGTAAATCATTAAAAATACCATGCATTAAATCAATAGATCAAGCAAAGCAAGGAAAATCACATGAGAAACGCATAAGACACAGATGTTTTTTTAAGGTGCAAACCCATGAAGGGAGAAAAACAACATTCTTTCTCTCTTCTTAATTCTTATTTATAGATTTTCACTAGCACCGAATCCCTTTCATTGTTTTATTGGCACCCACCAGTGAGAAGCACCCAGTCCCTTTAATGTTTTTTTTGGGCACCTACTCCCTCAGATCAGTTTGTTGGCACCAAACAACCTGAGGCATTGACCCCCCTACTACATATAGGAATAAATTTCGAAAAAATAGTACAGCGATATGGCTTAAATCAGTCGTACCGTAGAAAATTACAAGAATAATGTCAAAGTTGTGTATTTATTTTTGTCTAATATTACAGTGTTCTTTGGTATTATGACACACCATATTCACATAATTTTAATTATGATGGTTTTCCTGTTTCATTGCAATATAGACAACAAGCCAATTTGACAAGGAAACTTCTATCTATTGACCTATTCAAATGGCAAGTCGCTTTTTTTGACTAGTCAACCTTGACTTGGTTAATGAACATTAGAATTTTAAAGTCACATAAATTTGTAAATATGTTGCATTGAAGAGATGTTGTATTCAAACAATTGGTCACTTTTATTGACCAGGCAACCTTGGTTTGGTCAATGAATGTCAAAATTCCAACAGTACATAAATTTATAAATATGTTGCATTTAAGAGATGTTGTGACATTTTTGTTATAACTGCAATAGTTCTAAAAGGTTATAAGGTCTTCTTGTTGATAAAAACAGACACAAATACACACACAGATATATATATATATATATATATATATATATATATATATCAATTTCATTCCTTACATATTACATACCTTAGGATCTGTGTTATACAAGTGTTTGAAAAATATTCTCTCCACTACATTACTTTTAGTGAACTTAAAGGTTTTGAATGGTTTTTCAAACACTTGTATAACAAATATCCTAAGGTATGTAATATGTTTCATCACATATTTTACATAAAGGTTGATTTTTTTTTCCCTTTTTTATTGTTAATTAATGTGTAAAATAAGAATGCAATAGTTATGATTTATATTCTTTACACTAACTAGTGACTTTATGTTCTATATTGTTAGGTGAATTTTTGTTACCATCGTCAAATATCTTACCTCGCACATACCAAGATTTATATACCATTATGAAAGGAATTGTAATGGAGTTTCAAGTTGTAGATTCATGTCCTAATGATCATATTATATATTATGGACAACATGCATTGAAAACAAAATCCCTGCAATGTCAAAGCAGTAGATATTGAACTAATCAAATAACAAAAAAAGGCGCCTTAAAATTTTCCACTTAATATTCCCATAATTCCACATTTGTAGTGATTTTTCATGTGTGAAAGCATAGCACTGTTTATGGATTACCATGCATGAAAGAGAATTGGAGATGGTGTTCTTCGAGGGCCTGCAGATGGTTATGAATTTAGGGAAATTGAGGAAAAATGGTTGTGTTTTAAAGATGAACCTCTTAATGTTAGGCTTTCATTGGCAACTAACAGTGTTAATCCATATAGAGAGCTCAGGTCCATTTACTCAGTGTGGCCAATTTTTTTTATCAACAATAACCTTCCACCTTGTATATCAATAAAGAGGGAGCACATAATGTTAACAATGAATGTTCCAAGTATTTGTTTACATTAATTTTCCTAATGTAACATTTTCATTTGTGTTGTTTGTTGCATGATATATTTTATTTATTTATTTTCTTATATATACATATCATGGTAGTAATAATGTGTAATTTCAAACAATTAGGTAAGTACCAAGTTAAAGATATGAATGTATACATTGAGCCACTTATAGATGGATTACTAAAGTTATGGGACAACATCAATTTGTATGATGTTTGTAAACCAATAAGCCAGAGGCAATTTCAATTCCATGGAATATTTGTATGGACAATTCATGATGCCCAAGGACTAACACATTTTGGTGGTATGAACCCTTCCAATATTTCACTTTGATAGTATATAATTATTTGAATATATCATGCATGTTTTTTAAATAATCCATTCATATAATTAACATTAATCCATCTCTTGAAGGTCTTAAAAAAAAGGGTAAATTTTCATGTCAAGTTTTTTGTCCTAAGATGAAATATCATCATTCAAAAAGTTTAGGAAATTAGGTGTTTGGTCAATATAGGCACTTTTTCTCTAAGAACCATAGGTATCATACTATTGAAAAAACATATTTTCAATGGGAAAGAAGTTATTGGATTAAAACCATGAAGAATGAAACCTTATCTATTGGAGTTGGAATATAACAAAAATCATCAAGGTACGCAATTTGTTTATGTATCATATATGTAATGTTTTAAATTTTTATTTGTATTGAATTTATTCTACCGTATTTGATAATTATTTTTCTTATTTCTTTTATGCTTCATTAATTTCATGAAGGTATTGATAGTGGGCTTCCACGAGGAATGAAAATTTATCCCACTAAATTCATGAGATTCCATAATATGAGGACCTAAGAATAGCTCATTTGTTTGCTACAATGCATATCATGAAGAATGTGATAGAAAATCTATGGAAAATATTAGATGGTAGGAGTGATAAAGAAAAAATCATCAAAATTTGTAATGACATTCAGGAAGCCAATCATGCAATGCAAAGTGGGATTTGATCAAATAGTGATGGAGATTGAAATAGCCATCCATGGTTATTAATAGAGAATAAAAGCAATGATATAAAAGATGTCAATTGAAGAATTAAATTTCCTATGGGTTTTTCTTCAAACATAAATAATATCTTAACAAAGAAAGGTGAATTTGGTGGGGTAAAAACGCATGATTGGCATATGTTCATTAAGGTAATTATTTTGGTATATATATTTGTAATTTGTATACATATTCTTAGTTTTTTTGTCTACTTTGGATTAAAAAATAACGATTCATTTTTATTGTTACAATATGTTCTACATCTATCTCTCCTAGATGACTTCGACAACAATGTCAAACAAGTTATATATTACCTTGGAAAATACATGAGGTAAGTAGTAATTTATATGTAAAGTGTTTTTTCAATTTGTTTCTCAACTTAATGACATGCGTTTTCATTGTAATGTAATATATTATGTTTTGTTGAAACATGTTATCTTTTTTCATCATATGTAGATGGTTGTCATTAAAAGAAATACATAAAAATATATAAAGTATTGGAAGAGAGAAATTCATGAACTAATGTATGAAATGAAAAATTTTCTACCTTCAACATTTTTCAATGCACAATAACACTGCCTCATACACCAAGTTGAGGATATTGAATTGTGTGGACATTTTTAGGGTCCTATAAATTATAGTGATCAATAGATGATTATCTATTTATTTATTTTGGGAATTTCCTAGTAAATTTTAGCCTATGAATCACTATATGTCATAGCCTAATGGTTTTCTTGTCCAAGGAGCAATTTAGTTCTTGAAAATCATGTGGCCAAGACAAGTCTAAATATTTGGGAGATTTTTTGCATATAAATTCTGGTTCAGATCATGTTTCAGGTTTTTTCATGGAAAAGTGCTCAAAAGCATCTTTCCAATGGTATATCTGGTGCTTCAAACCGACTTCCGGATCAAAAGACAGAGCAAGTTGATTTTGTCTCCTTAAAACCACAAAACAAAGAAAAATCCTGCATGTGAAATTGTTTATTTGAATTATTAATTTTTGTTCAAAACTTAATTTAGAAATCCAATCTCTAAACCATTATAACTATATTTATTTTCATGCATTAGCCAATGATGAATTTTAAAGTCAAAATCAAAAGTCAAACAAGATTTTGGCACCACCCTATACTTCATGTATTAAAATTCCCTAATGTTAAAAGCCTGGATATATGTGAATGCTTACATCTACTATAATTGATGAATTTCAGGGGTACGGGGGGGCAAGATCTCCTTTTATACCTTTAACCTCCCCCCCGGCCCCCCCCCAATCTGAAAATTTGTTTTTCACTTTACTTCTTTTCTAGTTTTTAACCTCTTGTTAATTTTGCAACCCCCCCCCCTTTCTAAACCATTTCCTACCTACACCCCACCCCCCCACCCCCCCTCTGAAAACAATTAATTGTATTGATTTGAATCTTATGATGTATGGTGAGAAGTTCAATGGTTCCCTTTTATTAATCGAATTTCTCTGGAGTTGGTGCTTGGATTCGTATGAAGCTTGGGTGATATAATTATAAATGAGTTTTACAGATAGGAGGCTAAGGTAAATTAGGCTAAGGTGTAAAATGAATTTATAGATGTTGGGTGAAGCCAATACATTGCTAAAAGTTCCAAATTCAAAAACTAAGGATGAACTAGAAGAATTTGAGATTGCAAATAGGACAGAAACCATCCTTGAATTTAAAATATTCCTTATAAAAAAGAATCTGAAGTTTCAATTTGAAAATAAATGCCATAACTTGGAGGCCAAAATTCATAAATTTCACAGAAAATTCAATGTGTTGCATCAAAACGGACTGCCAGGACTAAAAGGAATTGGAGACAAGTTAGTTAAATTGGAGGATTATCAACATAAATTGTACACCGTAGCCAAGGACAAGTCAAAATTTTCCACCATCAAAGGAACCATTACAGTAAAAGCCTTTATGGATGGTTTGAAATTTGGCCTGCTCATTCAACATGAAATAAAAGATTTATTCTTAATCAGACCAAATTTCCAAAAATATACCGAGGTGGATGAAAATTATAGGAAGTTAGATAAATTCTCCATCCCAAATAAGAATAGATGGGATAAGCTGTGTCAAATTCTGGAGTAAAAATCAGTTTTACATATTGAGAAACATAGCAGCATTTTTTCAGGCTTAGTCATCACCTACAATCCTTGAAGATAGTGCCAACAACTTCACTAGTTTTTGTTTTCCTATATTTTCGTACTCTTTTTATAAATAGTTTTGATATATTTTGTAATAAATATTGATATTTTCAATCAATATATTTTGTTAAGAATTGTTTAAATACTTCATAATTCAAAGTATTATGGGTCATAACTTGTATGAATAAATAAGGTTTCTTGATGTAAATTTGTTCACTGGGCTAAAGGTGATCATTTTCAGTAATACAGAAAGTTGTTCTAGGATTCATGTGTCACATGAATTGGTGATGGTTTTCCTATTATGTAATTGTTATTTCTTTTTTTTCCATATCTTCTTCCTGTCTATATTTTTT
Source organism: Pinus albicaulis (assembly GCA_034641835.2). NCBI lineage: Eukaryota > Viridiplantae > Streptophyta > Pinopsida > Pinales > Pinaceae > Pinus > Pinus albicaulis. The sequence continues at coordinate 679,083,313 of CM076574.1, read as the reverse complement.
AAATAAAATTAAGGGTTGAATTTGTTTAAATATGCTCTACTCTGGATTATAAACAATATTTTTGTTTTCAAATTGAAATTAAATATAGAATTCATTTTTAAATGCTCTATGTAATGTTTCAAATGGGGAAGAGTAAGCCCAGTAGGGAATATATTAAGATATTCCACTATGGATTCACAGTAGTATGGAAAAACACCAACAACTCTAAACCAGAGATATACCAAAGCGGCTTTTACTGGATGTGTCACCTCTAAGGAGAGGGTGAGATCCAGAGGCTACTTGGCCCGTTTCAGACTCTGTCTATAGAAAGTTTGTGAAACACAGAAAAGGTGCAAATAACACACTCATATTGGATTTTTCAACCCTTGGGATCCTTATATCTTCAGATATAAATAATTAATCCAAAAGAGTAGTAAAAACCAAACAAGCAAGGAGTGGGAAATTCCACTTCCAGGAAAACCTGCAATAGGCTCAAGGGAAACGTTGTATAAGAAAATTAGTGCATAAATAACATAGAACAGGGTTTTTTTCCCCTATATTAGGTTGTGTGGGACATCCATGCTGAATTTTAGCAAAAACAAATGAGTTTAGAGACCTTAAATAGATCTCCCACAAACAACACTAGCTGAAAATCAGCCAAGGAGAGAGCTGGAATGTAAGAGAAATCCGTCTTCAGGAACTGCGTAGTTCCTACTGTAAAGCACTAGAGATCAGCCATTAAAATTTTGTTTCAGTATATCACCAGAAAATCAGAGTTATAATGGAGTTCCTCAAGAAGAGCAGTAAATTACATGAGGCAATGAGCAAGAATTCTTCAGAAATAAGAGCTGTAATACATGTAAAAGTGGCAGAAATTAATGAACAGCATTTTCTATGAGGAGCTTCAGTAGAAGTAATTTAGAAATCAGATATACAGTAGGTATATGACTGAAACATCAAATCCATACCAGATCTGGAAACTACACAGCCTTCTTTACAAGATCCCCTTGGGGTTTCATCAAAATACTGCATAATAAAGTGTAGATCTAGCCTTTTATACACAAAACTATAGAAAGCTTCAAGAATTTTTGAAGATGAATTTCATTATGATACATATCAGATCTAAACAATAGACATCAGCAAGCTATAATATGAATCTTCAAGATGAGAGGCAAGCCTCAATCATTTGAGATCTATTACAAAAGAAGCAATTTAGATAGCATTACACAGCACATGTAAATAATGTAGTTAACCAAGGAGATTGCGCAGTAGCTTGAATAGAATGTTTCAGCAGATGAAATATGTAGATCTAAAATAAAAATACAATAGAGACCCTCTTCCAGGTGGTCACAAGACACCCTTCCTGAGAGGAGACTCCAAAAACAACTAGATCCTTGCAAATCTAGAACCCCACTTACTACACTTATAGCAACAGAAAAACCCTCAATGAGCCAGCACTGTCTATGCAAGCATAGCTTGGCCTCCAACCAGATAGTGGTTCAATCTAGCACACTTCCCTCCAAGAGCTCCTAAAGGAAGGATGGAGGATTCCTAAACAGGAGATCCTCTCTTTCTCTTGCTAAACAGCGTAGAGAAATGGAGCTGCCTTAACAAGCTCAAAAATGAAATATGATCAAAAACCTCCTCATGAGCCTTCATCCTCCTTTTATAAGATTTGAGTCTCTTGGAAAACCATAAACCACTTTCATCTTTTGGTTCCTTTCACACTTGGAAACCCCTTCTAGAACAGCATAGTCCATCAAGGAGGTTCAATAAACCTAGAGAGTGTTGTTGACTTGGTCAAATAGGATCTCCTTCGGTGGTCTTGGCCCTTTCACACCTGCAAGATTTTATTCCAATGGCCTAAATATGTCTCTTTTCACATAGGCACTGATTTATTCTTGATTTTCAAGAGGATTAGATATCCTCCTTTACAATTTATTCATTAATCAAGGAATACAAAATAAATAAGACAAAATTAATGTTCCAAATTAGCTATAGCTAATTTAGGAACATTACAGTCTCCCCCTCCCAAATGTTGCTTGTCCTCAAGCAACTGCAAGGGTGTTGCAAAACTTCCCCTTCTTCTCTTGTGGCCTTCTCATCAAATAGTCTCCTCCATTGCTCTAAATTTTCTGCAATATCTTTGTCCTCCCAATGGCCCTTCCTTAATATGAAAGTTTTCCCTTGATGAATAAACTCAAAGGCTCTCATCATGAAGAAATGGAAGGTTGTTGTGGAAACCTTCTTGTTGATACATGGCCTCCTCAAGATATAAGTGATGATTATCATGGGGTTTTCAAAATCCATGAAAGACTCCCATCTCCATGCTGTCATCAAAATGAAGTGAATCACCTCCCAGCTTGGCAATCCATAGAATATCTCCTCCCCAATATATATGAGAGGCATGTCACCAACCAACATATGGCTCACTTTGCAAAGAGACAAGTGATTTATCATAGTGGCCATACAAAATCTCATGCTCCCCTGGAAGCATGCAATGCAAAAAGAATGGGGAACTCCTTCCCCCAAGGGCACATTCAATAAGTGTACCTTTCCTCCAACTATGCCCCCCAACAAGGCTAAGGACATCTTCAGCTTGTGGGATCATGATTAGAATCATGCTAGCTTCCATGTGTGATAGATGAGAAGGAAGATGTTCCCTCATGTGCAACCAGTGCAGTTTTATCCTTAACTGCTATAGAATAAGATATGACAAGTCCCTCCCCCAACACTTGTTTGTTGCCTCATGTCTTTGGAATGCTTGGAGAATGTACATCATGGTTGGTGTAAAATAATCACACCATGAGGAATATAATAGCTTTCCAAGGTTCTCCAAGGAATGGCCTGCATCAACATAGTTCATGGCCTTGGATGGCCCATGAAACCCATCATACTTAGTGCCCCATCTTGGCACCATGCCCTGCAAATGAGTTTCAGAAAAATATAAGCATATAGGAGATACATAATAATGCTCAAGAGGATGAGCCTCTCTATATACTTGTTTTACATCAGTGGGGTAACTCATGGATGAGTTCCCTCTCACACTCAAAGAATAAGGAGGTGTGAATGGTGGCTCCTCCCAAGAGCTATGTTCCTCCTCCTCTACCAAGTAGTCCATGCACATCTTCATGTGAGATTACACATCTTCTTTGAAACCTTCCCATATGAATCCACCCAAAAGAGTATGATATGATTTGACAAAACCAATGGGTTTGGAAAGCAGGATTTCATATGGGGCATCAAATAGTCCCTCCTTGAGTTTGGATTCACTAGCCAAAAGAATAAGATTATAGAAATAGATAACTCCATATACCACCTTGAACCTCTCATCCTTTACTTCCCCTTCAAGAACCCCCCATGTGAAAAGGTCCTTGGAGTATTCCATCATGAGTTGGGAATCCCAACAAGGATCCAAGCTCTCCGAGAATGACAACACTGTAGAGGTTTGAAACGCAACCCCTGTCTTCTCATGGCTCCTATATTTGGCATCCTTGATATCAAAATCACGTGTTGGAGCATCATAATTTTCATTTTGCTGCAGTTGTTCTTGCACAAGACAAAATTGGAGCATATGGAAATAAAATTCCCCTCAGAAAGTCCTTGTTTTCCAAAACCTCATCCTTTTGGCCCATGTATATAAGAGGGTTAGGATCCCCTTTCCATTTTCATAAATCTTCTTTGTGAATGAAGAAATCATGAGCTGCCCCAAAGATATGGAGTTGCCATGTGCCCTCATGCTCATGCCATCATAGATCTCTAATTTCTCCTTTCTCAGTGCATATATCTGAGTGGGAGTTTGCAATGTCCTTTTCAGGAAACTGCTCATCTCTCTCCTGAATGCTTGAGAGGTTCTTTGTGATGTGCTAGCTTCTCCCAAGGCTCCCTCCTTAGCCAAGCATGTATATGCAGCCCATAGTTGAGAAAACACTTTAGATTTCCCCCTATCAAGAGGTGCTCCTGATAAAGTACCTCCTTGCAAAGAGGTTTCAAGACATAGAGTAGAATGTGGATGTAGGTAGACAGATTTGTCCCTACCTTCAATGCATAAGTCCTCTTGCCTTCTTTGTGCTTCCAAGCTCTAAAGTAGAGAATGGTTCATGCTCTCCACCTTGTGATGCCCTTCCTCCTCTTCTACCTCCCCTATCTCCAAGACCTCATCATTCATTAATGATAGTACATGCTCCTCATGCATGAGATCCTATGGGACTCTTTGCAAGAGTGCAAGAGTCTCTTCTCTTGGAGCAAGTGATCCAACCTCTTCCTCATGAAGTGCTTGAGGTGCCTTTGTTTTGACTGCGTTATCATCTCCTGCTTCCTCCTCCTTCTCTCCCACAACTGAAGTCATCTCATCTTCAATAAGAGGCCTTGGATCTTGGTCCTCTATTGAAGGAGAAACCTTCATGCTATCCTCGTGAGAAGAGGCTTCTTCATCAAATGGATATCTTGCCCTTGGCAATGCATCAATCACGTTCACACCCTTTTTTTTCCCTTCATGAAGGAATCACTAGAAAAATGTTAAAGCTCTAGTGATATGGTTGAGTGCACATATCCATGAGATGAGAATTCAGGATGTTCCTCATGCACAGATCTTGTAGATCTGATTGGAAGATCTTCTTTTTGAAACTCCTTGGGAGCTTCACTGCTTCTTCTCTTTTCTTCTTGCACATCCTCCTTGGGGAGGCTCTTCTTAGATCTAAAAATATATGATATTAAACTCATATTCTTCATACTTTATTCTTTCTTCTTTCTTCTTCTCCTCAACACTTCTCTGATAGCTTGATCTCACAAGTTGGGCCAGAAATCATGCTCTGATACCACTGTAATGTTCCAAATGGGGAAGAATAAGCCCAGTAGGGAATATCTTAAGATATTCCACTATGGATTCATAGTAGTATGGAAACACACCAGAAATTCTAAACCAGATATATACTAAAGGGGATTTTACTGGATGTGTCACCTCTAAGGAGAGGGTGAGATCCAGAGGAAACCTGGCCCTTTTCAGACTCTGTCTATAGAAAGTTGGTGAAACACAAAAAAGGTGCAAATAACACACTCCTATTTTATTTTTCAACCCTCGGGATCCTTATATCTTTAGATCTAAATAATGAATCCAAAAGAGCAGCAAAAACCAAACAAGCAAGGAGCGGGAAATTCCACTTCCAAGAAAACCTGCAATAGGCTCAAGGGAAACATTGTATAAGTAAATGAGTGCATAAATAACACAGACCAAGGTTTTTTCCCCCTATATTAGGCTGTGTGGGACCTCCATGCTGAATTTTAGCAAAAAAAAATGAGTTTAGAGACCTTAAACAGATCTCCCACAAACAACACTAGCTGAAAATCAACCAAGGAGAGAGTTGGAATGTAGGAGAAATCCCTCTTCAGGACTACGCAGTTTCTACTGTAAAGCACTAGAGATCAGCCATTAAAAAAAAAAATTAGTATATCAACAGCAAATCAGACTTATAATGGAGTTCCTCAATAAGAGAAGTAAATTACATGAGGCAATGAGCAATAATTCTTCAGAAATAAGAGCTGTAATACATGTAAAAGTGGTAGAAATGAATGAACAACGTTTTCTATGAGGAGATTTAGCAGATGTAAGTTAGAACTCAGATCTACAGTAGGTCTATGGCTGAAACATCAGATCCATACCAGATCTGGAAACTACACAACCTTGTTTACAAGATCCCCTTAGGGTTTCATCAAAATACTACATAATAAAGTGTAGATCTAGCTTTTTATACACAGAACTGCAGAAAGCTTCAGGCATTTCTGAAGATGAATTTCATTACGATACATATCAAATCTGAAAAATAGACATCAGGATGCTACAATATGAATCTTCAAGATGAGAGGCAAGCCTCAATCATCTGAGATCTATTACAAAAGAAGGAATCTAGATAGCATTACACAACACATGTAAATAACATAGTTAACTAAGGAGACTGCGCAGTAGCTTGAAAAAAATGTTTCATCAAATGAAATATGCATATATGAAATTAAAATACAATAGAGACCCTCTTTCAGGTGGTCACAAGACACCCTCCCTGGGAGGAGACTCCAAAAACAACTAGATCCTTGTAGATCTAGAACCCCACTTACTACACTTATAGCAGCAGCAAAACCCTTAGTGAGCCAGCACTGTCTATGCAAGCATAGCTTGGCCTCCAACCAGATAGTGGTTCAATCTAGCACACTTCCCTCCAAGAGCTCCTAAAGGAAGGATGGAGGATTCCTAAACAGGAGATCCTCTCTTTCTCTTGCTAAACAGCGCAAAGAAATGGAGCTGCCTTAGCAAGCTCAAAAATGAAATATGATCAACAACCTCCTCATGAGCCTTCATCCTCCTTTTATAAGATTTGAGTCTCTTGGAAAACCCTAAACCACTTTCATCTTTTGGTTCCTTTCACACTTGGAAACCTCTTCTAGAACAGCGCAGTCCATCAAGGAGGTTCAATGAACCTAGACATCATTGTTGACTTGGTCAAATAGGATCTCCTTTGGTGTTCTTGGCCCTTTCACACCTGCAAGATTTTATTCCAATGGCCTAAATATGTATCTTTTCACATAAGCACTGACTTATTCTTGATTTGCAAGAGGATTAGACATCCTCCTTTACAATTTATTCATTAATCATGGAATACAAAATAAATAAGGAAAAATTAATGTTCCAAATTAGTTGAAGCTAATTTAGGAACATTACACTCTAAGCTTAATTGAATTTAAATATTTTCCTCCAATTCACTTCATAAAGCTCCAATGATCCAATAGTATGCCTACCTTGCCCTATTACACTTCATATATTATTTCTGCACTTGATTTACTTAAGGTTTATGACTCCATTTCCCAATGGCTTATTCTTGAATTTTCAACCAAATCTTTCAAAAATAAACCTCTAAACTCAATAACTATCCTAATACCTTTAATCAAAAAATATAAATCATAAAGAGAGATCCTTCTCTGAGAATGGAAGGGTTAGATCCAAGCTTTACAAGTGGTTTTGTGGTTACCTCTACAATTTCCTCCCATCCTATCAAAATTACGAAGTGCTAATAGAACTTTACACACAAGGTCAATGTGGATGGTGGAGAGGCATTTGAAATCATTGAAGGATTTGGTTATACAAAGAGCATGTCATGAGGGTTCTATGGATAATGGTATATCAATCCATGGTGTATATTAGTCAGTATCTCCCTAAATTAGCAACAAATATTCATGTGGATCTCATTTGGGATGTGAACTCCATCAAAAAATTTAAAGGTGAGCACATATTGTGGAAAACTAGAATGAGCAAAGTGAGAGGTAATTAAATATTTGTAGAGATTTATAATACATATGCCTTTTAATTTTTTTATATATCATACTTATGAAGTTTTTATTCATTCATAAATTATTAATATTTACAATGGTAATTAATATTTATTGGTGAATTATTATTTTCTAATATAGGTGGTCAAGAGTGAGATGTGCTACATATGTACATTGAAAACAATCTTGACTAGATTAAGGTATAGATTGAAAAATGTATACAACATGATGGTAGGTTATGATGGGTAGGGATGCTGACATTATTTATATAAGCTCATTATAAAGGAGATACCAATGTTACACAAAGGGAAGGTTATTTAGCAAATGGTTTGAAAGATAAACATGAAAGAATTCATTTTCACCTTGCAAAACTTTACTAAGTTATTCTATAAATTATTAATGTAAATTCAAGTTTGTTTTTCTTAGATACTTTCCAAGTTATTTAAATTTTTTTATTAATTGGAAATTCATTTTTTATGTGTTTGGCATATTGCAGTTGAAACACCACAAGGCTATGTGGTACAATGGTCGTAAATTTCATGACAAAAAATTGGATGCAAAGATGAAAAGTTCTTATTGTGGGATAAATGCAGTCCTCCAGGTCACTAATGTTTCATCAAGAAGAAACAAGTATATGCAAGCCTCTAAAATTGATACTCTGGGTATTTGTATGAAATACTTGATTGTGACTTTAAATATTTTAAATTGGTTATGTTTGACTCTAAATGGTATAGGCTACGAAAGAATGAACGTGATCTTGATAGCATTGTTATTCATCATGAGAATAGATTTATCATGGTTACTACAAGGTCAATTGAACCAGGATCATATCACTATGTTCTTCCAATCTAGGGCAAATAGGTATTTCACTCAAAGGTTCCATGTAGAGGGGTTTTGGTCATATGTTGTTATGTATGATCCAAGAGGAAGGTCAGTAAAGTATAATGTAGTGAAAGAAGATCATATTAAAGAAGAATATGATGTAGAGGAACAATTAGTTCATGTGTCAAACGAATATGTTAGAGAAGTTCAAGGAGATGTTAAAGACAATGTTATGGATGAAGATGATATCTACGATGTATTGTCAGATGAAGACCTTGAAGAAGTAAAACCAAATGTAGGATACAATGTTCCTCATGATGATATAGATGATGATATGATTGGAAATGATGACATTGGTGATGATGTTGATATGACCAATCCTTTCAACATCAATTCTAAACTGAATGATACAAATGTTGAGATGGATGAAAAATAATATTAATGATATCAAAATGTTGAAATGTATGAGGTATGTGTTTCTATGTTTTCATTTGATTTATTCTCTTTCATTTACCTTAATTTTTGTTTTATGAGTTTGTAGGTATGCCTGATAATTCCTATGTTTCTTTCAAATATTTTATAGTAGATAAATTTGGTATTGGGGAATTGAGAGTGTTGTGAGGAGGGTGAGGGGATGGGCCATATGCGCTTCCACCTTCATGTGTTTGGCCTTGTATAGTAGAGAATATATTATTCTTGAAACCAAGAGAAGATCATTAAGATTTATACCATCATATCCAATTTTAACTTTGGTTCGTCCAACAATTTTCAAGTTTTCCCATTTACCAATTAGTGAAACAGAGTGACTTGTGAATGGGGCCAACGTTGAAATTTTTATTTTGTGCTTGTATGCACTAAAATTTAACATGGTTATAGTGGATGCATGCATTGATGGTATGGAAGAGTTTTGAGACTCAAATATGACTCACACTAAGAATTCAACAATCAAACAAAAAAATTATAACATAAATGTCAAGGAGATGAAATTATTTATTATTTTTTTGTTTCCTTATCATGGTATGTATTTAGCACCAATGTTTAACTCAATTGGTTGATTACCCATCATTAAATCACCATAATTTTCTATTGATACGTCACTGGTTCAATTCTCTTGATTCTCTCAAGGGTTAGGTAAATGTTCAATTCAATTAACATTTACCAATTATTGGAAATTATTCTTTAATTAATTTACCCCGCACAGAGGGATTTGTTAATGGGGCCAACATTGAAATTTTTTCAGTTTGTGCTTGTACACATTGAAATTTGAGATGGTTATAGTAGATGCATTCATTTAAGGTATGGGAGGGGTTCGAGACTCAAATACTGATCATATTTAGATCAAGGACCTAAGTGATAGCTCAAATTTCAAATTTTTCTAAAGTGTTTTGAGCCTGAGCGAATGGATAGTTCTCGTCTTCCTGATTCCGGCGCCGTGAACAGTTCGAAAAATCAAAACTGTATGAAGAAGTTATCACGATTTGAAAATTCTAGTAAACAATAATTTTCAAACTTTGACTAGGTTTGATTGGGCATTTGAATATTTAGCAAAAAGAATATTCTAGGGAAAATTCCTAGAATATTCACTAGAATATTCCTTTTAGGCCAGTCAATGGAGGACATGTGGCACCATTTAATTTGAAGATGGACTGTACGTGTATTTTTCTTCCAATTAGAGGCTGTCGCGTGGCCCAAGAACAATGTTCTAAAATTTTTGGTCGGGGGCAGGAGTCGACCCCGCAACCTCCTCACCATCATGCCCACACCTTACCATCCCGACTATCAGTTGGTGTTTAACCTATTAAGGTCTCAGGTAATATCTGTTGTTTATACAAATCTGTGTTGGGCGTTCAGAGGGGCCAGCCCCTCCCCATATGGTCATCACCCTTGAACCAAGGGCTTAAGCCCCTAACCACTAGCGTGTTACCCGTCAACATCAAACTTCGAGGCTATCATATGCAGCGGTTAAACAAACAGTTAAGCCATAACTCTGTGGGTTCAACACTAGGGTGGAACTTCCACCAAAGGTTTGTTCACATGCAACGGTCAACATTTATTGCTAACATTAATTCCAGTAGTGATTTTGGAAAAATGCACCTTTTTGAGCGGAATCTCCAAATTTGACTCCAGCTAACTGCAATTGCTCCATTTTTAGTGGAGTTGATTTAGGGGTTACTCGACAAATTTGTTTAAGCTCTATCTTGAGCTAGATTCTACCATTTTGAGAGTGTGAATATTCAATTTCAACTTTCTTGGACATTCGAGACTCATTGGTGAGAGTTTTAGAGCCATAAAATAACTTCTAAGAATTAATTTTCTTTAGAGAAGTTCTAGGGGCCAGAAGGGCCACTAGGAGCCAACAAAAGAATGAGGCTTAGCCAGGGCAGCTAGAGGCCTTATTCAGGAATCCAATAGTCAATTTTGGATGTTTCAAACATTATAGAAATAATGGTGAGGTTTTTAGAGCTATTATAGGACTTCTAAAGGCCTATATTCTTCATAGAAGTTCCAGGGGCCTCCAGGGCCACCAGGTGCAAGCAGGAGAATGAGGCATATCCAGAGCAGCCAGTATCCATTCTCAACAAACGAGTAGTCTATTATGAATATTTATAACCTTATGAATCCAATGGAATTATTTTAAAAATATTTTGGATACCTTTGAAGGTAGAGATGCTTCAGAGAATTTTTCAGTTAGCCCAGAGCCACAGGGTGCCACCAGGTGTTGGAGGCGTAATCGACGCATCCAGAGGCCTTTTTCAACAAGTGAATAGTTTATTTTGACTATTTTGGACATTATAAATCAATTTAATGGATTTTCAGATCCATTTGGAGACTTATAGAGCCGAAGAAGCCATAAAGAAGTTTCAGGTAGCCCAAGGCCACCAGGAGTTGGAGGCCTAGATTGCGGAGCCAGAGCTCATTTGGAGCAAATGAACAGCCTATTTTGGATGTCTAATATATGATGGAGATAGTAGAGAATTTTTCAGGCACACAAAATTATTTATAAAGGATTTAGTTCCACAGAGAAGCTCAGGGAATCTTAAGGGCACCGATAGTAGAGGTCAAGTCAAAGGTATCCTAAGTCCATCTTCAGAGAGATAGTAGCCATTCCAGGGGTATGAATATATTATAAACCCAATGGTACATTCAAAATAACCATTGGATTTGGGTTAAAGAGTTGTAAGATAATTTTTCCATCATAATCCCAAAGAGCCAATTAAGTTGGCATAGGCTCAAGGAGACGTAGCACAGGACATACATGTGAAATTATTTATTAAATTTGATGTTATGTGTTGATTCTTATTTGTTGCACTTTATGGTTGTTGTAAATTCTTAATATCAGCAAAAAAAAAAATACCTCACACTTAAAAAATTAAAAAAAATTAAAACACATACACATGTTTCAAGTATTCAATTTCACATTATCAAGTATAAGAAAGATCTTGATTTGTTTAACTGAGTGGGAAGTGCTTGAAAAGAATAAAAATTTATCCAACCATTTCAGATTAGGTGGTATTAGAGCACTAGGTTTCTTGCTTGACAGAGCACTATTTTGCAAAGAATTTAACTGTTTTCAAATTAACTGATGCTTATGTCAAGTTTGAGTTTGCTAGAGGTGAAGGGAAGATACTGTTAGCTAAGTCCAGAAAAGGATAAGAAGGAAGAGGGTTTAAAGCATCCTCCTTACCCAAAGGAACTCAAGGTGACCCTTGAAGCACAAGAGGGATTGTATGCAAAAGGCTCTTGAAGATTTTTTTCAAAAGGATGCTTGAAGAAGAGATACAAGCTGCAGAAAAGAGCTTGAATCTACAACCATATTTCTAAGAAGAGTTGTCAATTATTCTTGAATATTTGTGAACTATTTTTGAATTTATTTAGTTCATTTACATATAGATGATAAATTCATCATGTGAGGTTTCAAAATCCTCCTCTTTTACAAAACTCTTTGGTGAAGAGATGAAGCGAGACTTCGGCATCCTGAAGGATATGGTGAAAATTATGTATGAAGATGGAAGGGAAAGCACTAGAATTCATTAGAAATTGGTTGCTATGAAGCAAGATTAAGAAGGAATTCTTCAAATAATGCATGAGACGGAGATGCAACTCCATCATTCCAAAGAGGCCTTAACCAAGAACATTCTTGAAGCAAAGGTAAATCACTCAAATTTTCCTTCAATTTCCTCTTCAGAAATATGTGTAGGCTCGTTTGAGAAGCACACTAGAGGTATAGGGTCCAAGTTGATGTTGAAAATGGGCTATGAAGGCAAGGGTTTAGGAAAACATGCACAAGGCACGATTGATCCTATTTTAGTTGAGGAAAGACCTAAGAAGTTTGGTCTAGGATATGTTCAATCTTATGGAAAAAACTCTACAGCCATGAAGGCAATTGAGACAAATCCAAAGAGAAATTTTGTTGCAAGTTCTAAACCACAAACATGTCAAGTTTTTTTTCAAGTTGATGGCCATTTTTTGAAGCCTATGTTGTAGCAAGATGTGTGTAAACATGCATCTTATGGCGAGCAAGGCGGTTCTGACAGCTATCAAGACAAGAACATTGATGTTAGTCTTCAAAAGAAATTTGGAACCTCTACAAGTTCATCTCCTCAAGAAGGTAATAAAAATTGACATGCAAAGAAGAATTCGAGGTACAAATCTTCCCATATTCAAGTTGCTTATGTTTCTATTAAGCATGAAAAATCTGCATGCATGAAAGGAAGAAAGAGTTGTTGTTCCTATTGTGGTATGTGTAACCATGAAGTTTCAAAATGCTATAGGAGATTAAAGGCATATAGGAAACAGTTGAAGCGAAGGCAACTTCCAAAGAAGATGCAAAATACTTGCACACATTGCTAGAAGAGGGGACATTTAATTTCACAATGTTGGACACTGCATCCAACTAATCATCCCAAGAATTTAAAGAAAGAGGATAAAAATATTGGAGATAATGGAACCAAATATTCCATCATCAAGGTGAGTCCAGATGATCCACATGAAGAATATTTTCAGCATGAAAAATCGCCATGGAAGTGGCTTGATAAGAAGTGGTTTGACTTCTTAACTCAGTAAGACATACATTCATTTGTACATATGCAAACTTCAGTCATGGATGCATGTATTTTTGTTGAAAAATTACATTTGTTTGAGCCACCTTTGATCTATGATCAAGGACATGATGTTCAACTACCTCCTATTGAAGATTTCTAACAATATGTTTTTGGTTGAGCTCAAACAGGATACAATTCTTGACAAGAGGACAAGAGTATCAAAGAAGGAAAGTGTTGACTACCTTTGAATTTGGGGCTCAACGGCACTAAGCCAAGCAAGGCAAAGTGTATGGCGGTCGGAAAAGTGAGGGTGATGTAAACTCATGTACTGAACAAGTAATCAAGTATTTGTGGGTCCAAAATATTCCTAATGGGGAGGAGTGATTAGATTTGGGTCAAGGACCTAAGTGATAGCTCAAATTGCAAAGTGTTCAAAAATTTTTCAAACCTGATTAACTGGCTAGATCTCGTCTTCCTGATTCCGGCACCACGAACGGTTCAAAAAATCGACACCGTATGAAGAAGTTATCGCGATTTGAAAAGTCTAGTAAACCGTAATTTTCGACCTTCGACCAAGTTTGACTGGGCATTTGAATATTCCGCAAAAATAATATTCCAAGGAATATTCTTGGAATATTCCCTAGAATATTCCTTGGAATATTCAATAGAATATTCCTTCCAGGCTAGTCAATGGAGAACACATGGCATTGTTTAATTTGCAGATGGACTGTATGTGGATTTTTTGACCAGTGTGAGGCCACCACGTGGCCAGCCTAGATGCTATCACGTGGCCCAAAAATAGTGTTCTAAAATTTTTGGTCGAGCACAAGAGTTGACCCACGACCTCCTCGCCATCACGGCCACGTCTTACCGTCTGGGATATTAGTTGGTGCTTAACCTATTAAGGTCTTAGGTAATATTTGTTGTTTATACAAATCTGCGCTGGTGGTTTGAAGGGGCCAGCCCCTCCCCATATGGTCATCACCTTTGAACCAAGGGATTAAGCCCCTAACCACTAGCGTGTTACCCATCAACGTCAAACTTGGAGGCTATCACAGGTGGTAGTTAAACAAACGATTAAGCCATAACACCATGGGTTTAACACCAGGGTCGAACTTCCACAAAAGGTTTGTTCACATGCAACAATCAACATTATTTCTAACGTTAATTCCAGCGGTGATTTTGGAAAACTACACATTTTTTAGCAGAATCTCCAAATTTGACTCCAGCTAACTGCAGTTGCTCCATTTTTATTGGAGCTTATTTAGGGGTTACTGGACAAATTTTCTTAGGCTCTATCTTGAACTATATTATACCATTATGAGAGTGTGAATGGTCAATTTAGACTTTATTGGACATTCCAGACTCATTGGTAAGGGTTTCAGAGCCATCAGAGAACTTCAAAGCATGATTTTTCTCCAGAGAAGTTCCAGGGGCCACTAGGGCCACCAGGAGCCAGCAGCAGAATGAGGCTTAGACAGGGCAGATAGAGGCCTTATTCAAGAATCCAATAGTAAATTTTGGATGTTTCATACATTATAGAATTAAAGGTGATTTTTTTGGAGCCATTAGAGGACTTCTGAAGGATAATATGCTTCAAATAAGTTCTAGGGGCCACTAAAGCCATCAAGTGCTAGTAGGAGAATGGGGCCTCTCTAGAGCAGCCAATATCCATTCTCAGCAAACCAGTAGTCTATTCTGACTATTTTGAACCTTTTGAATCCAATGGAAGGATTTTAATAATATCTTTGAGACTTTTGAAGGCCGAGATGCTTCAAAGAAGTTTTCAGTGAGCCTAGAGCCACACGGTGCCACCAAGTGTTGGGGGCATAACCGGAGCAGCCAAAGGCCCTTTTCAACAAGTGAATAATATATTATAACTATTTTGGACATTATAAATCCATTGGATGAATTTTCAGATCCATTTGGAGACTTCTAGAGCCGAAGAATCCATAGGAAAGTTTCGGGCAGCCCAGGGCCACCAAGAGTTGGAGACCTAGATTGGGGAACTAGAGCTCATTTGGAGAAAATTAACAACCTATTTTGGATGTATGATGTATGTTGGAGACAGTAGAGAATGTTTCAAGGACATAAAATGATTTATAAAGGATTTAGATCCACAAAGAAGCTCAGGGAAGCTGAAGGGAGCCTAGGTCCATCTTTAGAGAGATAGCAGCCATTCCAGGGGTATGATGGTATTCTAAACCCAATGGTATAGTCCAAATAACCATTGGAGTTAATTTATTAACTTTTAAAAGAAATTATTCATCATAATCCCAAAGAGCCAAGTCAATTGACATAAGCTCAAGGAGATGTAGCCCACGACATATGGGTGAACTCCTTTATTAAATTTGTTGTTATGTGTTGATGCTTATTTGTTGCAATTTATGGTTTTTGTACATGCTTAATATCAGAAAAACAATTTTTTAATTCCTCGCACTTAAAGCATTAAAACTTTTTAAAACACATACACGTGTTTCAAGTATTCAATTCCGCATTATCAAGTATAAGCAAGATCTTAATTTGTTTAACTGAGTGGGAGGTGCTTGAAAATCATAACAAGTTATCCACCCATTTTAGATCCGGTGGTATCGGAGCACTAGGTTGCTTTCTTGACAGAGCACTAGGTTTCTTGCTTGACAGAGCACTAGTTTTCTTGTTTGACTTGAAAGGTGTTTAACAGTGCAAATAATTTAACTGTTTACAAATTAACTAATGCTTACAGGTTTGAGTTTGCTAGAGCTGAAGGGAAGCTATTTTTGGCTAAGTCCAGAAAAGGACAAGAAGGAAGAGGGCTGAAAGCATCCTCCTTACCTAAAGGACCTCAAGGAAATCCTTGAAGCACAAGAGGGATTGTATGGAAAAGGCTCTTGAATATTGTTTGCAAAAGGCTGCTTAAAGAAGAGATACAAGTTGTAGAGAAGAGCTTGAATCTACAACCATATTGCTAAGAAGCTTTGTCAATTATTTTTGAAGCTTTGTGAATTATTGTTGAATTTCTTTAGTTCATTTACATAGATATGACAACTTCATCAAGTGAGGCTTCAAAATCCTCCTCTTTTACAAAAGTATTTGATGAAGAGATGAAGCAAGACGTCTACATCCTCAATAATATGGTGCAAATTCTGTATGAAGATGGAAGGGAAAGCACTAGACTTCATGATTGATTGGTTGCTATAAAGCAAGAGAAAAAAGGAATTCTTTAAAGAATTCATGAGATGGAGATGAAACTCCATCATGCCCAAGAGGCCTTAACCAAGAACATGCTTGAAGCAAAGGTAAATCACTCAAAAGCACACTAGAGGTATAGGGTCCAAGTTGATGTTAAAAATGGGCTATGAAAGCAAGGGTTTAGGAAAACATGCACAAGGCATGATTGATCCTATTTTGGTTGAGGAAAGACCTAAGAAGTTTGGTCTAGGCTATGGTCAATATTATGGCGAAAACTCTATAGCCATGAAGGAAATTGAGACAACTCCAAAGAGAAATTTTGTTACAAGTTCTAAACCACAAACATGTCAAGTTTGTTTTCATGTTGATTTCCATTGTTTGAAGCCTATATTTCAGGAATATGTGTGTAAAAATGCAACTTATTGTGAGCAAGAGGGTTCTGACAGCTATCAAGACAAGAACATTGATGTTAGTCTTCAAAATAAAGTTGGAACCTCTACAATTTCATCTCCTCAAGAATGTAAAAAAAATGGACATGAAAAGCAGCATTCAAGGTATAAATCTTCCCATATTCAAGTTGATTATGTTTATGATAAGCATGAAAAATCTGCATGCATGATAGGAAGAAAGAGTTGATGTTCCTATTGTGATATGTGTAACCATGAAGTTTAAAAATTCTTGAAGAAATTGAAGGCATATAGGAAACAGTTGAAGCGAAGGCAACTTGCACAAAAGATGCAAAACACTTGCACACATTGCCATAAGAGGGGAAATTTAATTGCCCAATGTTGGACACTGCATCCAACTAATCATCCCAAGCATTTGAAGCAAGAGGATAAAAATATTGGCAAGAATGGAACCAAAGATTCCATCATCAAGGTGTGTCCAGATGATTCACATGAAGAAGATTTTCAGCATGAAAAATTTCCATGGAAGTGGCTTGGTAATAAGTGGTTTGAATTATTAACTTAGTAAGACATACATTCATTTATACATATGAAAATTTTAGTCATGTATGCATGTATTTTTGTTGAAAACTTACATTTATTTGAGCCACCTTTGATCGATGATAAAGGACATGATGTTCAACAACCTTCTATTGAATATTTCTCGCTAGAAAATTCTGGTTGAGCTCAAAGAGGATACAATTCTTGAGAGGAGGACAAGAGTATCAAAGAAGGAAAGTGTTGACTGCCTTCAAGTTTTGGGCTCAAAGGCACTAAGCCAAGCAAGGAAAATTGTATGGATGTTGGAAAAGTGAGGGTGTTGTATTCTCATCTACTGAACAGGTAATAGTGTCTTTTGGGGTCCAAAAGATTCCTAATGGGGAGGAGTGATCAGATTGGGATCAAGGACCTAAGTGTTAGCTCAAATTTCAAAGTGTTTGAAAGTGTGTCGAACCTGAGCGACCGAATATATCTCATCTTCCTGATTCCGACACCATGAATGGTTCGAAAAACTGACACCGTATGAAGAAGTTATCATGATTTGAAAAGTCCAGTAAACTGCAATTTTCGACTTTTGACCAGGTTTGACTGCGCATTTGAATATTCAGCAAAAAAAATATTCCAAGAAATATTCATAGAATATTCTTGGAATATTCCCAAAAATATTCCCAAAAATATTTCTTTCGTTCCTGTCAATGGAGGACATGTGGTACCGTTTAATTTGCAGATGGAGTGTACGTGGATTTTTGGGCTAATCAGAGGCAGCCACATGGCAGTCTCGGAGGTTGCCGTTTGGCCCAAGAGCATTTTTCTAAATTATTTTTTCAGGGACAGGATTCGACCCTAGGACCTCCTCGCCATCACGCCCACGCCTTACCGTCTGGGCTTACAGTTGGTGCTTAGTCTCTAGAGGTCTCGGGTAATATTTGTTGATATTTGTTGTGTATACAAATCTGCGTTGGGATTTCGGAGGGGCCATACCCTCCCCATATGGTTTTTGCCCTTGAACCAAGGGCTTAAGCCCCTAACCACTGGTGCGTTACCCATCAACATCAAACTCAGAGGCTATCACATGCGGCGGTTAAGCAAAATGTTAAGCCATAAATCAGCGGGTTTGACGCCAGGGTGGAACTTCCACCAAAGGTTTTTTCGCATGCAACGATTAAAATTTATTTATAATGTTAATTCCAACAGAAATTTTGGAAAAATTCACCTTTTTAGCCAAATTTCCAAATTTGACTCCAGCTAACTGTAGTTTCTCCATTTTTAGTGGAGTTGATTTAGGGGTTACTGGACAAATTTGTTTAGGCTCTATCTTGAGCTAGATTCGACAATTCTGAGAGTGTGAATAGTGAAATTTGAATTTCTTGGACATTAAGAACTCATTGGTGAGGGTTAAAAATCCATCAAATAACTTCAGAGTGTGAATTTTCTTCATAGAAGTTTTAGGGGTCACCAGGGCCACCAGGAGCCAACAACAAAATGAGGCTTAGGAAAGGCAGCTAGAGGCCTTATTCAAGAATCCAATATTCAATTTTGGATGTTTCAGAAATTCTGGAAATAATGATGAGGTTTTCAAAGCTAGTAAAGGACTTTTGAAGCTATATATGCTTCAGAGAAGTTCCAGGGGCCACTAGGTTCCAACAGGAGAATGAGGCCTATCCAGAGAAGCCGGTATCCATTCTCAGCAAACCAGTAGTATATTCTGACTATTTTTAACTTTAAAAATCCAATTGAAGGATTTTTAGAAGCATTTGGAGACTTCTGAAGGCCAAGATGCCTCAGAGAAATTTTCAGTGAGCCAAGAGCCACAGGGTGCCACCAGGTGTTGGAGGCGTAACCGAAGCAGCTAGAGGAATTTTTCAGTAAGTGAATAGTTTATTCTAACTATTTTGGACATTATGAATCCATTTAAGGGATTTTCAGAGCTATTTGGATACTTATAGAGCCGAATAAGCCATAGGGAAGTTTCGGGCAACCTAGGGCCACCAGGATTTAGAGGCCTAGATTTGGGAGCCAGAGCTCATTTGGAGCAAATGAACAGCCTATTTTCGATGTATGATATATGATGGAGACACTAGATATGGTTTCAAGGACATAAAATTATTTCTAAAGGATTTAGTTCCATAGAGAATCTTAGGGAAGCTTAAGGGCACCGATAATAGAGGTCAAGTCAAAGGGAGCCTAGGTCCATCTTCAGAGAGATAGTAGCCATTCCAGGGGTATGATGGTATTCTAAACCATGGAAAATTTTAGGGGCTAATATTCATAGGTGGGATAATTTTCCACGATTTTTCCAAAAAAACTATTCACCAATTTTCATTTTCAAAGGTTCATGGTTCAAAGCATAGAGGGATAGGGGGAGCACGCTATGTATGGTAACATAAAAGGGCATGTTACCCCTATCAATGTACCATAGTGGTACCCTTTCTACCAAAGAGTTGAAACACTTGACTAGGAGATTAATGATGTCCATAAAGGTGAAGAATTGCATGATGAGCCCTAGTATTGCAACAATAATTTTGCATCTCTCAAGGCTAATAACTATAACTATCAACATGGGGTTTGTAAAAACTTAAGAGGTGTGGGAACTATGTGTGCAGCATGCAATTTGTCCTTCTTTCATTGATCTAATGCAATGAAGTGAACTAAGATGAGCATAGACCATTTTGCAGAATTATAGGAAGGAAAACTATTGAACTTAAATTTACAATAAAGAACCAGTTGAAGCTTTAACTTTCCTACTGCATCAAGGAAACTCTAATCTATTTACAAAAACCATCAAGTGCTCAAAAGGAATCAATGAAAACTATTTCTATGTTATTTAACTCATTATCAAATCAATATATCCTAATTGCAGGTTTAAAGATATGCTAGCGAAAATATGATGTTAAAAAGGTATTTTTTCTCTTCTATTTGGATTCTAAGACTTGGGGGACGTTTTTAAGTGATGAAAAGAAAAAAATAGGCTTAAGAGGCAATTATGGCTGAGTTTTGATCAATGTTGAAGTGCTATAGGATTGCATCTGAAAGCATTCTAAGGACTCTATAAGTGTTATGAAGGTGGGGGAATATGTGGGGAGTTTGTATAATAGTGTAGAGGACCTTACCAAGCTTATATATACTTATTATACCATCTTTCACAAGAATAAAATATAAACTAATGGTCTAGGTAACTAGATTTGCAAAATAGTGAACTAGTAAGTTGATCTAAGCACCCAAATTCCTAATTTGATTAAGTGAAAATCATATGTGGTGAATTTTGTTATTAATTTTAGTTTTTTTAGGCTTCAATACAACTGGAATAAACTAAAAATAATCTCATTAACACGTGTTACAATTTAGCAGAACATTATTACTAAAACCAGAAATTTCAGAAAAATGAATTAGTAAGCCAATATAAGTAACCAAATTCCCAAGCTAATCAAGTGAAAATTTTGTGGGAATTTTTTTTTTATTAAGTATAATGTTTTTAGGACTCAATCCAAGTGGAAAAAACTCAAAATAGCTTCCTTAACATGTGTTAAAATTTAGCATAAAATTACTATTAAGAAAACTAGGAACTAAGCAAAGAAGTGTTGAAAGTGAAGAGAAATAAAAGAAATGGTATATAGAATGGATTTGAGGCTCTTGGGATGGAAAATCCCAAGGATACTCAGAGTACCATGAAGAAAACCAAAATTTAGTAGCTGAAAATGAAGCTTTCTTTCATGACTATGAAAAAATCAAGTACATCTAATGTTGGAGGTGGAAGTAGAACTGTGAATATTAAGCGTTCTTCATAAAAATGATGACAATTTCTAACCCCTAGAGGCTAATTCGAATTGGTACTTATACACAATTATGGGCAACCTGAATCATTGAAAGGAGGACTAATTTCCCCCAAAAAATCCCTCAAATAGTGGATCTGGTCTCAAGTAGTAGGAGTCTTCATTAAATGACAAGGAGCACATTCCTAGATTTTCTCAATCATTAGATCTCCAGAATCTATTCAATTGTTCATAGTATCTTGTTCTTTTAGTATCCATTATTGGTCCATATTGTTGTAGGGTGTAATTCCCTAGATGATCTCATATTCCAAATCTTCAGAGTCTGTCCATTATTCTCAGCGTATATTCTACAAAAATAAATAATATTAGGCATATAATAAGCAAAGATTAATCAAATTCCTAAGGACCCATTAATACTACGAATTAAATCTATGATGTGTAAGTAAAGGTGGTAACGCTCATTTTAAGTGTCTATAAATTATAAAATGGGCCTAATAAAGTATGCAATTATAGGGCCCATCGTCTCCTCCACTTTCCTTTGTTGTTGTGGTGTCATTGGTTGCCTTGTATACTTCTCTGTGTACTCTAATATCTGGACATCCACTCATTTATATTCATCATTCCATCACTTTAAAAAAATTCTCAATCAATGCCTCATTTACCACATCATATTTGTTTCTCTTTTATAAAAACTCATATTGTAGAATTTATAGATTTCTTTCTTTTGATAATTGAGGGGCCTTTTTAAATTTTTATGTCAAACAGTGGTGAGGAGAGATGGCACTTACCCTCTATCCTGATGATTATGTTTTTTCTTTGATTTTTTTCGAAGAATTAGCCTCTTGTAGCACCCGGTATTCTTCTTGTAGCATTCTATACAAAATATTGTATCACTTTGTATAGAATCTTATACCACTTTGTATTTTTCCTGTAGCACTTTGTACAAAATCTTGTAGCACCGTGTGTTGAATCCTTGAAAAAAGAAAGCTTTCTTGAAATTCATTGCCTCAATTCGTGATCCTTTGTCCCAATGCACTCTTGTAGGTAAAATGGTGATCTTGTTGGTATCACTTTCATTGAAATGTATTTCCAATCCTCTCACTATTTTCACAAATGCTTGGTCACTTGGATTCCTTAGGTAGATTGTAAATTCCAATCCAAGTTCATCGTAATACCCCTTTAATTTTTCAAGGAACCCCATCTAATTTTAATTTTGAAAAATTATGAGTAATATCTAATTGTGTAATTTCTTTGAATTTTTCTTCGATCACACAGTTTCATCCCCACAGAGGTCTAGGTATCCCTTATGCTTCCCACAAATCACTCTGATGGTTCCTCTTTATATTTTTTCCTCCAAACCTTTATGAAAATTCTTTCAAAGAAAATTGGTTAGGGGAAGGAAAATTTTCATACCCAACTCAAAACAATTTCGTTTCCCTACTATCATGCTCAATTGACAAGAAAGACTCATACTTCAATTTCCTTTTGTTTTCAGAGATTTGCTATAGGATGTTCTATGGGAAAATTTTGAGCAATTGTGCAACCTTCTTGTCCACGATAGGTGAGGAAAAATAGGTACTTACCATTCCCTTTTAGTTTCCTTTGTGAATTTATGGTTTTCTGGTTGAAATTTCTCAATATCAGGCTCCTTTACACCCCTCTAGACAATTATGTGGCACTTGAGAACGATCTTCTAGCATGTAGTATGAAACCTCTAGAAAATTGCCTCAATATTGTAGCAGAATTCTTTAACCACTATCTCTTAAATGGTATATTGTATTCATATAAAAAATATTCTCATGTTACCATCATCCTTATGCATCTCCCCATAAAAAATATTGGCCAATAGATGCACTAATCTTTAGAAAAATGAAAATTTGTTGTAGGTGGTGCAGCCAATTTCTTGAAAAATATGCATTTGTTGAATTTTTTTAAGCATTTTACCATCATCCTTATGCATATCCCCATAAAGTATCTCATCGAATGGATGCATAGTTTTCAAGATATCGGCAAGACAATATTTTCCATGTGTTTTTTTTCAATTCTAGAACATTTTTTAGCAGCATATAACTTTCATGTAGCGGTTACAGGACAATGAGAAAAATTAATGGGAAATGCTTCATAATGATGGGTGAAGCTTGGAAATGGATGAGGGTGATGGAAATGAGGCTAATGGTGATGAAAAAAAGGTTTTTGGGGATGAAAACAAGGCTAATGGGAGATGAAAATGAGTCTAGGTAAATATTGAGCTTGGTCAAGAATTTAGCTTGTGGATGGTTGCCTTTACTGACCCCTAGACTTAGACACATAGAAGAGAAATTACATAACACTCATGAAACCCAAAATATTTGATTACATACCTTGCCTTCCTATGGATGTTCTTGATGGTGATGATGCTCTGGATTGAAGACTCGTTTTGCAGGTGTTGTTGGAGCCAAAGACTGTCTTGTAGGTGTTGTAGGGAGGCCTAATTCTTCATTGATGATTGTTGTCATATTTTTTCTTATTCATGGCTAGATTCTTGGCTCCATGGATGGATCTTCTTGTCCTTCTTGCATGGTTTTAAAATATTCCTTTTTCATGTCTTTGGACTCTTCATCAAATGAAATTGAGGATTTCAAGGCCCTCCTAACTTCTTCTCATCAATTCTTGCTAAATAGTGGTGGCTTTGTTGGGCCCTTGAAGGCTGCTACAAGAAACAGAGTTTCATGTAGCAATCACAAAGAATCCGTAAAATATACATTTCTTGGAGATCTTATTTCTATTTACACTTAATGGAGATCAATTAAGGTTAGAGTACAAGTATCCATGACTAAAATCAGGAAGTGGAGAGATCAGATGCTAACTATGACAAGGAGGTAGAATTGATGCATGGAAAAATGCCAAATTTTTAAAGTGGAGGAAATCAAAATGTGTGTGTTTGGATTGATGGGGAAGGTAATTAGGAGTATCAAGATTCCTTTATTTTCCTCACATGCTAGAAGAAGAAAAGAAAAAATAAAATAAAAAACAAATTTGAATTTTTTTTGTAAACGTGCTAGACATGTATGGGAAAATTTTAGGCCAAAAAGGAAATTAGTGGGATTTCAATTTTGACTTGGGGAATGGATAGAATATTGATTTAGAAGGTCAATTATGCCTTCCCCAAGTCAAATTGATAAAAAAAAAATTCCATTGTAGCTTTTTACTAAAAGAAGCCTATAAATGAGACTACATCGAGCTTGAAATGATGGTGTAAGGTGTCAGAAGCAGAGTTTTGGCACTTGGGATAGGTGGGAATAGATTTTTTGAGTTCAAAGACACCTTCCTCCCCTTTATAAATCAAAAAATTGGCCTTGTTCTGTCTTTTCATGAGACTATTTGTGCCCTGTAGTAATACAAGAAGCCTGTAGCATCTCGAGACTGTGCTCTAAATGACTTGGAAATTGATGAAATGGAAGGGAAAAAGATATTTAATCATGGTAGGAGGATGGAAATGGGTAAATTGACCTTTCCCTAGCCATTCTTGAGAAATTTTCACAAGAGGTAAGAAACCCAAGGTTGATTATTTTTTACTTTATGCTTGCATCACTTCTTTTTTTTTGTGGCATTGACATGTTTTCTTTTCTTGGGCGGGTGGGGGAGTAACTACATGCAAATACATAGATGAAACTAGAACAAAAGGGATCTTAGTTTTTTCATTTTTTTAACTTTTTTTAATTTTTTCTTTAGGCCTATTGGCTACCTCGGTGAGGTTTTCAACCATTAGGTCTGCCTAGATGCCTCAAAAGAGGTTTTCACCTAGGATCTTATTATTTTTTATTTTTTCATTTTTTGTTTCAACTCACTAATCACATCACAAAGGGTTTCAAATAGTGAGCCGATATTAAGAACCGCAAAGGAGGTTTCCACCTGAGATTTTTTTTTCCTTTTTTTATTTTAAGCATAATAATACTTCCAATGGAGCCAGGTATGTACCAGGAAGTCAAATATAATCATATGCGAGCTTGAAAGCTGTGTTTTGAGATATACAAGCATGTGAGAGATCAATTTATTTTATTGAGATGAGATCACGAATTGTTAAAGAAAATGATTTTGTTGCAACTTAATGATTGTATGGAACCAATTTTAATATAGTTGTGATGCCCTCTGTTCACTTGCTCATTTGGATCACTTTCTTTGTCCTATTCTACCATTACATTCACATCTTCTTATTTTTGTTGATTATTCTCTTAAACACATAAAGTACCTGGTGGTAAGCATAATGGAACTTTCTCAATCTCTAATTCTAATGTATACTCTCCATCAAATGAAATCCATGATTATTTGATATCCTCATTTCAATCTTCTTTTTTTGGATTTTTTCCTTCAATGACATCAAGAGAATATATTTTTTTAATAGTCTTCCCAATCTAGGGTAAATACCATTTAGATCAAGAGGAGTTGTTTGGAACTATCGTACCTCAAAATTGTAAGTGATTTGATTTACTTTATTTTTTTAATTTGAAAATGGTTATATAGGTATTTGAGTGGGAGTGGATCTTTGAGATGGATGCGGTTGAGGTTATGGTTGAGGTGGAGGTACAGGTAGATTGTATGGATAGCATGGATTTGGACATGGAGGATATTGAGTAAAATATTGAGGATATTTTGGATTTATCCCATAATATCATTGCCAACCTTGTTTCCAAGATTTATTTTGGGGTTGATATGGCCAATGTTTCCAATGAAAGGGTGTGTTCCAATTACTTTGAGATTCATGTGTGTATCTTTGAAATTTTGAATTAGGATCTTGCATCATACCAAATTGATTAGGTTACCATGGTCTTCTTGGAGCTCAATAACAAAGTTTCTTTGGTGTTTGATTTTCTCCACTGTCCTACTGGTAAAATTCCTTCAACCTTAGTAATGGTGGGAAATATTTAGTAGCATGTGATTCTACATAGATCACACAAATTTCAGCTTCTACGTTTTGCACATTTTGCATTCTTAACATATCTACTTGATCATATTTCTAAGAATTATGGTTTTAAATCTATATATCAAATTACCAATTTAAACTTGACTTACCAATCTCGATGTTGATTTACTTACTCTTGCCCTTCCTCTTGATATGCTCTTGCATATTTCAAAAAATTCTTCAAACTATAGTTGGTATACATCATATATACTCATTATATCAAGGATATCGATCCACTCATCTTAATTGTTCTAAGTAAAAGGATTTTTAGTGTTTCAAATCCTAAATGATGTAATTTTTCCCTCTTAACATTATATATAAATGTATTTATTATATCGTCAAGGCTCTCATCTTATTTTTTAGTCATTTTAAAGATTTACTCATTCATATCATGATCTTTATATTTTTCTAGAATTATCCTTTGCATATCATTCCATGATCTTATTGAATTAGTCCATAATCTCATGAACCATTTGAGAGACTTATCCTTCAATGTTGTTGGAAAAAATCTCAATTTTTGAGTGTTTAAAAAGTAACCATCAGATTTACAAAGTATTTCAAATTCAAAGAGAAAGGTATACGGATTCTTTGACCTCATGGTTTGGTGTTGTAGAAGTATTTTTGTATTTTTGTAAAAAAAAAAATGAATGAGAATGCTAATGAAATGTAATTTCCTGTTTTTGAAATGAAATATTCCTAATGAAAAAAAAAAAATGTTTTTCCAGAAAGTAAAAGAAATGAATCAACTAGGGAAGAAAACAATGCATACTTCGATACCTCCTCGAAATCGGTGCCAAAAAGTGATGAGCCCTAGTATTGCAACAAAATTTTTGCAACTCCTAAGGCTATCAACTTTATTATCAACCAAGGGTTTGTAAAAACTTAATAGGTCTTGACACTATGTGTGCAACATGAAATGTGTCCTCCTTTTGTTGATCTGATGCAATGAAGTGAATGGAGACATGCGGCGACCATTTTGCAGAATTCTAAGGAAGGAAACTACTAAACTTAATTTTACAAGAAATAATAAATTGAAACTTTACTTGTCCCGCTGCATCAAGGAAACTCTAATCTATTTTCAAAAACCATCATGTGCTCAAAAGGAATCAATGCAAACTATTTCTATGTTATTTGACTCATGATCAAAATAGTAAATTCTAATTGTATGTTTAAAGCTACGATGATGAAAATAAGATGTTCAAAAATTATCTAGTATGTTCCAATTGGATTCCAAGGCTTGGGGGATGTTTCTAAGTGATGAAAAGTGAAAATAAAGGATAACGAGGAAATTATAGCTGAGTCTTGATCAATTCTATGAAGTGTTGGAGGATTGTTGCATGATGATACAGGATTTCATCCAAAAGCATTCTAAGGACACTAGAATCGATCTAAAGGTGGGGAATATTTTGGATGTTTGTAGAAGTGTAGAGGATTGTACCAAGCTTAGATCTATTAAATATCCCATATTTCACAAGGGGAAAAGTAAAACTAATGGTTTAGGTAACCATATTTGTGGAATAGTGAACTAGTAAGTTGATCTAATCACCCAAATTCCTAAGTTGATCAAGTGAAAATTCTATGGGGTAATTTTTTTTATTAATTTAGGTGTTTTTAAGCTTCAGTCCAACTGGAATAAACTCTAAATAAGCTCACTAACATGTGCAAAAAATTTAGCATAAATTTATTACTTAAACCAAAATTTTCATAAAAATGAACTAGGAAGCCAATTTGAGTAACCAAATGCCTAAGCTAATCAAAGTGAAAAATTTGTGGGAGAAATTTTGTTATTAAGTACAATTTTCATAAAAATGAACTAGTAAGCCAATATATGCAACAAAATTCCTAAGCTAATCAAGTAAATATGTGGTGGGTTAAATTTTGCTATTAAGTAGAACATTTTTAGGACTCAATCCAAGTGTAAACAAGTCGAAAGAACACGCCCTAAAATTTAGCAGAAAATTACTACTTAGAAAACTAAGAACTAAGCATAGAAGTGTTGAACATAAAGAAAAATAAAATAAATGGTACACAATGGGGCTCTGAGACTCTTCGAATGGCCAAGCCCAAGGAGACTCGGAGTCCCATGAATAAAACCAAGCTTTAGAATCTAAAAACGAAGTTGTATTTCATGAATAGGAACAAATCAAGTACATCACTACTGGAGGTGGAAGTAGAATTGTTGAATATCAAGTGTTCTTCATAAAAATGATGAGAAATTCTAACCCCTAGAGGCTATTTCGAATTAGTAATTAGAAAATCATGGGGAACTAGACTCCTTGAAGGGAGGACTAGTTTCCCCCCAAAAATCCCTCAATAGTGGATCGTTTCTCCAGCAATAGGATTCTTCATTAAATGATAGGGAGCACATTCCCAGATTTTCTCAATCATTGAATCTCCAGAATTTTTTCAATACTTTCATAATATCCTGATCAAATTCCTATATTATCTCATCTTCCAAATCTTCAGAATCTACCCAATATTCTCATTGTATATTCTACAAAATAGATCATATTAGGCACATAATAAGCAAGGATAAATCAAATTTCTAAGGACCCATTAATATTATAAATTAAATCTATGATTTTAAAATCAAGGGGTTCAAATACATATTTTAAGTGTCTAGAAATAATCAAATGGGCCTAATAAAATATATGATTATGAGGCCCATCAAGGGAAAAGGCATAACTTCCAATCATCATAATTCATTATCAAATTCAACTCATGGTCCTTATTTTCATTTCAAATACATTGAGTGTTAACATATAATGTGAAGCAACAAAAAAATGTATCTCATGTGTGTCATGTTGAGATTCAACAAGATGATGAGCTTAGTGAAAATTAAGCAACTTCACTAAGTGGGGCCCGCAAGCTATTTTTAGGTGTATGTCTATTTTTAGACATGGTGAGCATATTATATAAGTTTCAGGATGCCATTTGTATATGGTTGATCAAATGTGAAAAATAGATGAAATTATATTTCTAGAATATTAGACGAATTCTATTTATAGATCGTCAATCTAAATATGGATGCATGTCGATTATTATTAGCCCTTAATAATAATCCGACAATAAACATCAACTTATTCTCTTGGAGCACTTTATTTCAGTGAACAGATTTGGAAAATCAGTGAACTGAAGGAATTAAGCAATTCCTAGGGCAGTTGGCGACTCAAGCATGGAGAAATCAATTAGAACTGAAGTGGCAAAGTTATGACAGAGTTGGAAGAGTAGTTATGGGAGTTGTTATTTAGTTTAACTCAGTTAAGTGAGTTAAACTCAGTTGAGCTATTTGTATCTAGTCTAACTGAAATATATAGTAGTGAGAGTTTAGTGAATTAATTATTTAATTAATTCATAACTAGAGATTCACTTGAAACTGAAAAAATACAACAGTTAACTACTTGCATGTCAATTCCAATGGAGACCTAGTGGAGAGATAGGTGAGAGGGTGAGATGGACTATCTGTTGTGACTATAGTGATGCATTCAATGCATCTGACACACATTGGAGATGCCAATGAGGATTTTGCAGTCAAGGGAAGGCCAATTCGAATTCATTCAAAGGTCTTCTTCAGCAGGGATTGCGCAGTGGAGGCAGGTTGTCAAGAGGCAAGAAATTGGTGCATAAATATGCAAATTTTTGCATGACAATGTGTAATGATTGTTGATTGTACTAAGAGCTTGATGTACTAAGATTTGTATGATATTATTAAATGATTCCATTGATATATATAATATATGATAGTTGGGGTTTTTAGCTTTAAGCTTTCCTGTTAAACAACTGTGTTTATGTGCGATTGATTTTCTTCATGAGTTTTGCGATTTAATTTCCGCAAAGAATTGAGTGGGAGGATTATGTATCTAACATAAGATTAATTTTCTAGATCAAGATGATATGGTAATAATATCATTATTTATAAATTTATACATGGTATCAGAGCAGTGTTAATCACTGGAGATTGCAATAGTGAAGCGGTGGTGAGTTTTGTGCTGGTGGACAATTTGAATTTGCTGCAGAAATTTCTTGGTGCGATAGTTGAGTATTCATTGAAATGTCTTTCAATGGCTTGCAGTTAGAGTACGCCCTTGAGGGTAGCTCGAACTACATATCCTGGAAGGATAGGATGGAGGCAGTGCTTGAAGATAATGGATTGAAGGATTTCATCGATACCGATGTTCCTAGGCCTACTTCTAGCGATGCTGCAGTACTTGATGCATGGCAAAAGAAGGTAGCAAAGACAAGAATAATTATGTTGGAAGTTGTGAAAGACCATATTTTGTCAAGACTTCATGGGAAAGCCACTCCATTTGCAATGTGGAAGGCTTTGAAAGATATTTTCCAAAGCAGCAGCGACCATAGGAAGTTGGTGCTGAAAGATAAGCTCAGAAAAAATCAAAATGGAGAAGGGTGACAGTATTCCAAAATATCTCACGAAGTTTGTCCAATGTAGGGATGAGCTAGGGAGTGTGGGAATTACTATTGCAGATGATGACTTGGTGAGCTGGGCTCTCCTTAGGCTTCCGAAGAGTTGGCACAACTATGAAGACTCTGTCAATGAATGGGAGAAACTGCCATATTGGGAATGACTTTGGTCGGACCTTGTGCAAGAGGAGATAAGGCGAAATACCAGGGATGGCTCTTCATCAAAGAATGGTGATGAATAGAATTTCACTTTGGCTACCAAATCAAGGAAAGGGAAGGGATAGAAATCCCATCCAAAATCCAAGGCTAAAGGAAAGAAGGTGGATTTGTCCTAAGTGAGCTGTTTTCACTGTCACGAACATGGGCATCTCGCCACTAACTTCCCACAAAAAAAGAAGAACAAGAAGGCTACTGGAGCTGCAGCGTGTGAGGCCTTAGCCTCACAATTTGAACTTGATTTATCTTTGATCGCATGCTTTTTTTCAAGCGTAATGGGATTGGTGTGGTATCTTGATAGTGGTGCTTCCTTCCATATGACGGGAGACAAGGAGTTGTTTAGTGACTTGGAGGAGAAGGATCTCCAAATCCATATAGAGATGGGCGACGATGGTAGATACAGTGCGACCAACATTGGAACCATTACCTTTGAGAGGGAGTCAGGTAAACCATTTATGTTGAAAGATAATATGCATGTTCCAGGTCTGAAGAAGAACTTGGTCTCAGTTGCTATGTTGGAGGACAGAGGTTATGATGTTGTTTTTAGCGAGGGAAAAGCTTCACTGTGACATAAAACAATGGGTCAAACCAAGAGGATAGGGATTTGAGTTAATAATATCTACAAGCTAGAGGTAGATGGCTACACTACAATTATGGGCAAAGGAGAAGAAGTGGTGAGCCGGGATGAGGGCGAATCAGGGAATAGGAGATTACGCCATCTTCACCCTGGCGCCTTGAAGATTTTGCAGTAGATTTCTACTAGACTTCCCAAGGGTAATATTACACAGTTATATCAGTGCAAGGGATGTACTATGGGTAATTTTTTGAATACCACCTTTCATGAGAAGGAGAACCATGCTTCGGTGATCCTAGAGAGAATTCACATAGACGTGTGTGGACCTTTCTCGGTTCCTTCAACAGAAAAACACAGGCATTATGCTATATTTGTTTATGACTATTCTTATAGATGTTGGATCTTCTTCATGTAGAAGAAGAGAGAAACATTCTCAAAGTTCTTTGAGTTTGAAGAATTGGTGGAGAAGGAGTCGGGGAATCAAGTTAAGGCTCTACGGAGTGATAATGGTGGTGAATCTATCTCAAACGAATTCAAATTATTCTGTATAAAATAAGGAATTCAAAGATAAATCATAGTGCCTCATAACCCATATCAGAATGGGGTCACGTAGAGGAATAACAAAATGATCGTGGGTGTTGCACGAGCTATGCTGCATGACCATGGCCTACCAATGCACTTGTGAGCGGAAGCATGCAACACTGCGGTTTATGTGCAAAAACGTTGTCCTCATAGAGTACTTGGCATGAGTACACCTAAAGAAGCTTTTACTGGTAAGAAGCCTGATATTTCTCATTTGAAGATTTTTGGCTCATCTGTTTACATTCATGTGACAAAGGACACCAGGAAGAAGCTGGAGCCGACTGCAAAAGTTGGGATATCTATGGGGTACACATAAACACCTCATAATTATCGTGTGTATTTTCCAAACAGTCAGATGACTGTGGTGTGATGGGATATAAAATTCAATGAGGTGAAAGCCATGAAGTTGTCGCTTGAGAGGGAGCTACAATTGCATGCAGAGGAGGAGCTGCTTGTTCCCAAAGATGAGACTCTAGATGTGGATGAGCCACAGGAGGAGATTCATGGAGTGGAGTCCACTCATGCAGAACCAAACATCAAAATAGGCAGAAATTGTACCACAGAATCTGAGAAATTGAATCTTGATGCGGCACAAAATGTAGGAGTCCCTACATCACAGCACATATAGAGATAGTAACTTGACTGATTTACTGGATACATGTCTCTTATGAGCAATTTTATTATGACAGAGCCATCTTCTTTTGAAGAAGCAGCGTAGGAGCACACATGGGTAGATGCTATGGTGGAGGAGTATGACTCCATTCTCAGAAATAGTGCTTGGGAAATTGTTCCAAGGCTGGTGGGTAAATTAGTGGTAGGTTCAAGATGGATCTACAAGGTAAAGAAAGTTGCTAATGGGAGCATCAAGGAGTATAAGGCAAGATTTTTTTCCTAAGGCTTCTCACAGATCAAGGGGATTTATTATGAAGAAACCTTGCACCTGTCGCACGGTATTCTTCCATAAGGACCATCCTTGCTCTCTCAGCGCAGATGGGTTGGCACATTCATCAGATGGATGTGAATACTACATTCCTTAATGGGATCATTGAGGAAGAAGTTTACATTGAGCAGCCTGAAGGATTTGAGATCTTCAGCAGCGAGTCGCATGTGTGCAGACTCAAAACAGCGATGTATGGGTTGAAGCAAACACCACGTGCTTGGTACACTCGGATTGACAACTATTTCACTGGACTTGGCTTCACCAAGAGTGACGTGGATGCAAACCTGTACCAAATTGTAGTGGAGGGTAATCTTTTAATAATTGTTCTTTATGTTGATGATTTAATGCTAAGGGTGATGAGCAGTTGAGACACTCATGCAAGGCAAATCTGGCAAAGGATTTTGAGATGAAGGATTTGGGCCTCCTTCATTATTTCCTTGGATTGGAAATATGGCAGCGAGAAGGTGAACTGTTTTTGTCTCAAGGCAAGTATTCTCGAGAGATACTTGGTAAGTTTCACATGGAGGACTGCAAGCTCATGGATACTCCTCTTCCAGTAAATTGGAGGAAAGAGGATGCTACATCGGCAGAGGTAGTGGATGTCACTATTTATCGACACTTGGTGGGTTCGCTCATGTATTTATTTAATACAAGACTAGACATATGATATGCGGTGAACCAGCTTAGTCAAGTGATGGTTAAGCCTACCAAGCTCTTTTGGAAAGAAAGCAAGCATGTCCTGAGGTATCTCAGGGGCACATCTAATTATGGATTATGGTACAAAAAAACGAATGAGGTGAAGTTTCATGGCTTCATGGATTCATATTTGGCAGGCAGCCCAACGGACAGAAAGAGAACATCAAGAGGGGTTTTTAGTATCGGATCTACATCAGTTTCTTGGTACAACAAGAAAAAAATATCCATGGCACTCAGTTCATCAGAAGAAGAATACATGGCAGCAAGTCAAGCTGTATGTGAGGCTATCTGGATGAGAAACATCCTGGTCGGTTTGTTCGGTTCTCATTTAGATCCTACAGTGATACATTGTGATAATCATAATTGCATTAAACTCTCGATTAATCCTATGTTTCATGCTAGATATAAACATATTGATATCTGATATCATCATATCAGAGATTCTGTACAGTGGAAGATCATGTTGCTTCAGTACATTCCTACGGAAGATCAGGATGCATATATTATGACAAAGAAGCTCAGCAGGAGAAAATTTGAATACCATAGAGGCAGGATCGGGGTGAATGATAATCCCTATCTTGTTGAGAGGGAGTGTTGAGATTCAACAAGATGATGAGCTTAGTGAAAATTAAGCACCTTCGCTGAGTGGGGCCCGCAGGCTATTTTTAAGTGTATGTCTATTTTTAGACATGGTGAGCATATTCTATAAGTTGAAGGATGCTATTTGTAGATGGTTGATCAAATGTGAAAAATAGGTGAAATTATGTTTTCAGAATATTGGTCGAAGTCTATTTATATATCGTCAATCTAAATATAGATGCATATCGATTATTATTAGCCCTTAATAATAATCCAACAATAAACATCAACTTATTCTCTTGGAGCATTTTATTTCAGTGAACAGAATTGGAAAATCAGTGGGCTGAAGTAATTACACAATTCCTAGAGTGGTTGATGACTCATGCATGGAGGACTCAGTTAGAACTGAAGTGGAAAATTTATGTCAGATTTGGAAGAGTATTTATGGGAGTTGTTATTCAGTTTAACTTATTTAAGTGAGTTAAACTCAGTTGAGCTAGTTGTATCTAGTCTAACTAAAAGATACAGTAGTGAGAGTTTAGTGAATTAATTATTTAATTAATTCATAACTAGAGACTCACTTGCAACTGAACAAATACAATAGTTAACTACTTGCATGTCAGTTCCAGTGGAGACCCAGTAGATAGATAGGTTAAAGGGTGATATGGACTATTTGTTGTGACAATAGTGATGCATTCAATGAATTTGACACACATTGGAGATTCCAATGAGGATTGCGCAGTCAAGGCAAGGCTAATTCGAATTCATTCAGAGGTATTCTTCAGCAGGGATTGCGTAGTGGAGGCATGCTGTCAGGAGGCAAGAAATTGGTGCATAGATATGAAAATTTCTGCATGACAACATGTAATGATTGTTGATTGTACTGAGAGCTTGATGTACTAAGCTTTGTATGATATTATTAAATGATTCCATTGATATACATAATATATGATAGTTGGGGTTCTTAGCTTTAAGCTTTCCTGTTAGACAACTGTGTTTATGTGCGATTGATTTTCTTCATTAGTTTTGCAATTGGCAATTTAATTTCCACAAAGAATTGAGTGGAAGGATTTTTTATTTAACATAAGATTAATTTTTTAGATCAGGAGGATCTAGTAATACTATCAGTATTAATAAATTTCTACATGTCAAGCTAAGCATTATATGAGAGGCATATGCAAGAAATTGTCTAGGAAAATCTTAAATGTCATCATTGGAATGTTTTTTTGTGATGTGGATCATGAAATAAAAAATATCCTCTAGTTATCCCTATATGTGAAGGGGTAATAGGGTATACATAAGGGTATAACCCCACAATTTATAACCATAGCACCAAAGTTTAACTTGGATAATTTCTCAATATGGTTGACCAAATATGACATGTTTGAGACATTTTTGCACATGATAATTTGGTGTGATAAACAAAGGAGAGGGAATTTTTCTTGCTAAGTTCTATTCAAAGATAAAAGTGGAGGAAGTTCCTTTAAGCACATTTAAGAACACACATGAGGTGCATATAGGTGATATAACCCAATTATTTATCACAGTGAGATCCAAGCTTGACTTGGATAGTGTCCCAATACAAATCACCAAAGAGATTTAATATTTAATATTTTAACTACGTCAAAATAAAATACAAATACAAATTTATTATAAATTATTATTATAAAAATAAAAATAAAAATTATTTTAAAAATATATTTTTATTTAAATTTCTCAATTATATATAATATATATATATATATATATATATTAAAAGATATATAATTTTTTTCTCGTTAACATGATTCTGTTAACATGATCTCGTTGAAATTCCAAAACCTTTTACATCTTGAGCAAAAACTTCTACCAATGTCTTTAAATATTCCAAAAAGAGTTGCTTTATATTTTTCCCTGACTACATAATTTAGTGTTGAGAATTCTAGGGCATAAGCATTAGGTGATTTATTTTCTATTAGTGACTTATTGTGAATGATTTTTACTAATATAGATTAGGATCTTCTTCTTATTAGATTATTAGCATTCTTCTTCATCAAACCTCTCACTCTTTGAGAGGAAAACCTACACAAATTCGTCTTATATATATTCCAACTGACGAATACCAAGAGCATGACCATTGACCTATTAGCCACTCCAAGACCAAGACACAATCTTTCAATACAGTCATCCTTCTTCTTGATTCTTATTCCACCTCGACCTTCTTCGATACATAGCACACAAATTGAGATTGTCTCTATCATAACAATGAGTTGTCATGTCAATGTGACCTTGGAAACTTATCACCAAACTTTTATCATTATAGAAGCATTGAATCTTATTTTCATGTCATCAAAGATAGAATTGAATCATTGTAGCTTCTTTATATTACTGATATAAGACATATTCCTAGCACTAAGACAGAGATCCAGAATTCATGTCACTGTAATCATACATACGAACTTCAGAGATACATCTAACATGTCTTTTGTTCTATGATATGAATTATTGGAGAGATATGAGCTTCATCTTTTACTGTGATCACCCTTGAAACATATCCTTGTTGTCTACAGCATCCAAACTTGTTTCTGTACTGGATATCTGAACCCTACTTCTGTTTAGCCCATTCAAGAAATTCAGAGAGATATGTCTTCATTGTCGCTAGAAAGGTCCTCTCTTTTCCTTAGATGTCTCTTCAAACTCCATCAGAACTTACCTCCTTTATGTGGTTGGAATTTCATAGGAATATGAGCTTTATGAATGATTTGATGTGAGGAGCCTACAAACATATTTATAGTGGTTTCCCTCTATAAATAAGCCGACTTGAGCTTTTCGAATACATGTGCCTATTTTAAGTGAGTCGACATGACTTCTTCCATACAGTTTGGAGGTCGAATTTGAAGAGGATTGTGCTTGTCTTTGGAGGGCTTCTAGACACTTTAATAGACTCATATACATTTTACACATGCTCAAGAAGAGCTATTCATACATGACATTAATTCTTTGACTCTAATGATAAATTCTAAGGCTCTAAATGGGATCCATTAATAAACAAAATCTCTCGCTCATGAAACCCATGAAGCAAGCCTTACAATAATAATTTTATTTTCCTCTTTACATCATTTACAAAAGTTACTATTACATGTCATTATGAAGACCTAACCTAGTTACACTTTCAACGCTCCCTCTTAACTTGGGAGGTATTCATAACGGTACTTGGTCATTCTCAATCTGAAAAAAAATTCATAAGAAGAATCGAATTGGTAACCCATTTGTCTAGCATCATATCAACGAACATTGTCACATAGAAAGGCCTTGACTAACAGCTCTATCCACATGATCATAGCACAATGTTGGTGAGACTAATGATTCATAGACACCATAATAATTATCTCTCAAGGTACATACTCCACTGGCGTTTTCACAAAGTATGACCTACTTTGGACTATTATTATCTTGGATAGCCAGTCCTCAAAGAATATTGGTCCATGACTACTCTTATCTTTGATTCCCTATCTCATCCTCAAATAGTATCAAATGCCATATTATTACCCAATCCTCCATTTTTTCTTCCCAAATGAAGACCATAATGATGTTTCTATCTATCCCTCTCAATTAGGGAGGACATATCAATTCAAATAATGGAATGTACTCATTCCTACAGAAGGAATGTACATAAGCTCCCTCTTTGATTAGGAATTTCCAAGTTTCTTCCAAGAAAGAAACTTATTTTTAGGATCCCTCTTAATTAGGGACCTACAACAACTCCTCAACCAGCTACTTAAAGAGCTCCTTCCTTTGATTTCATGAATTTCTTTTTCAAGGATTCTTCATCTTTTGGGGCTTCTCCATAGGGCACAAACCATCCATCACTTTCATCCATGGGTCAGTCATGTCATTATTCCTTTCACCAAAAACTGATATATTAATCTTCATCTGATATTTCTTCATATCAATTTGCCTTCATATTTTCTGGAATGATCTTGCATTCTTCTATATGGTCCTCTTGGAATACATCCACATTTCTTCCCTTGGAAGTCCTGCATAATCCCATCCAGATATTTGTTCAAAATAAGAAATGAAAAATTAAATAAGACATATCTCTGTGATGGTATTTCATCATGACATCATCTTGTAGGTATCAACATCCTACATACATGTTGAAACATCTCCCAAAGGTATCCATTTTCAAGGTTCTCCATCTTTTTCAGACTTCCATCAAAGTCTTCATATCTTTCTGGGAGATTTCCTAGTCAAATATTCTTGGTATTTGAATTTTGATTTCCTTTACCATGGTTACATATCTCATTATAAATTCCTTCCCTTCTTCAC
The DNA here is from genome assembly GCA_034641835.2 of Pinus albicaulis. Lineage (NCBI taxonomy): Eukaryota > Viridiplantae > Streptophyta > Pinopsida > Pinales > Pinaceae > Pinus > Pinus albicaulis. The sequence goes on along the minus strand of CM076574.1, from coordinate 679,045,012 downwards.
ACATTTCATTCCTAGAATATTCCATTGGGATTTTATCAATTTTAGTCAATCGCCTCATACTTCATATGAGGACATATTATGTTGATTTCATCTAGTGTGACCCATGCCTTCTGGAAAACTTTCATAGGAGGAGATTCCTTTCTTTTGATCATGTTGCTCAAGATCAAGTAGTGATCCATGTTACCTGTAACCATACAACATGGCTTTAAAATATTGGATACAAGCATACATACAACATTTACCTTTAGGCCATCTAGGCTTTCTTCAACAACTTCCTTGATTGAAAAGAGCTTAAACCCCTCGATCTGATTCCCCTCTTATGTCATCATACCATCATCCCATGAATTCCACAAGTTGGAGTTCCTTATTACACACGTGTTTTCTCTCTAGATCAGTGAACCCTCCGATGAGGATTCCATCAGAGAATCTTGAGGATATTTCATATCCCTATCCAACAAATGTTTCCTTTTGACTTGATGTATGATGAGACTTGTCCTGGATGACTTTATTCCTTTCCTTAAGTTTCCAGTGATGTTTCCAAGAGCTATATACTTCATATTTGACTGACATATATTTTATTCCAGTTGTCCTTCATGCTTATTTATGGTGATGTCATGAACTCTTGCTTCTAATTCTTCAGTGATATGGACTTCTTTGGTGAAATGGAATTCTTCTCTATATTCCTTGTTATTACCCCTCTTGATCTTAGGACAACCTTGGGCCTGTAATGCTCATTGCATTGTCTCTTAGCTATTATCTTCTCTCCTTTCAACAAATATCTGAAGACTTTTTGTCCTCAAGTATTCTTCTTCTATATTGCATAGATATTACACGTTGTTCAATAGCTTTCTTATCCTCACATAAATTTTCTACCTTGTCCATCAGTTAGTTCATTTAGAACAATGATTATTATCTCTCCTAGATCTGGAAATAGAGATCTTACGTTGATAATTCTTTATCCTATGATACCCTCAATTTGTTTAGCTCAGATCTAAGTGATGTGACTTTATTTATCACATCTTCAAAGAACAGTTCTATTATCTTATCATATATATATCACTTTTACATCTCCAATATTTCTATATGAGGTGACCTTTCATAAGAATCCCTTTCCATGTGTTTAGAGAAGACATGTTCATTGATATGTTCAATAACTTCACTTGAGTCGAGGGCTATTTCTATCCTCCTTTTTCATGCAAGGAATTTTGATGACCCAATCAACTTATAGATATCGTTAAAAAATGAATTCATTTCACCAAATTTTATTATTGAATGAAAGATAGTTGCTTGACAAGTGAAGGTGAAATCTTCAACTTAATCAGTTTGATGATGGTTGAATAATATGTATTAGTGCTCCTTTTGGATGATATTGTTCCAAATAAAAATCCCTTCTTCAATAAGGAGATTTCTCCTTTTATGATTGTGGTTGTGGTTTTGGTACACAAGTGTACCAATCCATCATTGCTTAGGAGGAGCAGTCGTTGCCTCCAAGCTATAGTCACAGGTAGAAAAAGATGGTTATCAGGTTAGTGAGCACGTGCTATAAAATATAGAACACACTAAATCATGGTATAGTATGCATATATAGAGAGAAAACACAACTAAACTAAACATTAAAAAAATCTCATAAAGAGTCAAACAAAAAAATAATTCAAACAATGGAATCAAAGTCCCCACTTATTGCTCGTTGTTAGGAAGAAAGATACTATGTTACACTCTTGCCAAATGACCCTTAGAAATATGGAGTTCTAAGACCTAGTGCAAGGACGTTTTTACCATTTGGCTGTTGTTGCAAGGTCTCTCTCTCTCTCTAATCCAAAGGATTGAAGTTGTTGGATGGCCAACAACCGAATCCTCTCTCTACTACTGCTCTCCATTGCAGATTGCTGGATTGGTCATGGGAAATTTGGCCGGCATAACAATGTGCTATCATTTTTCTCATCTCTTAGTGGCCATTTATAGGTGAATTCAAATTATCCTTACCTCTCTTGGTACATTGGTGGATGGTGACCCAAGAGAGAGGGTTGATCCCTTTGTGTGCCACTTGATTCCTTTGTGTGCTCCCTTAAGGTCCCAAGGTGGCTTAGGCGGTTGTCCTTGGTTAGCCTCTAGTGTAGGATAATTTCCTGAAGTGTGTCAAGTGCTCACTGAAAGTGACTTCTGCCACTCCCAGGATTGTGCATCTTTTTGAGGGAAAGCCACGCAGAACACGTGCCTATCGAAGGAAAGTGCGTGCAACAGTGCATTTCACCTATGTTCTTGGTGCGCAATTTGATTTTTTCCTCTTGGCCTTAGATATTTTTCAAATTTTTTAGATCCTCTAATGTGCCTCAACCCTGTAAATCCTTTTACCTGACATTTAATAATGTCATATTTTCTTGTCCGGTTTTCTAGTGATAACAGTTTCCCCCTAATGTGTGAAGTCTAGGAAAAACTGTGTAACTGAAATATAGTATAGTTTATTTTCTGTGTACTATGTGGAAAGAGAGAGAGACTTGCGTACAAATAAAGGTTGGAAACCCCTTAGAGTGGGTAGAAGAGTGACCATGTTCTATGGGAACCCTACAAGAAATAGTATGATACAATAAATACATTTTTTCTACAATGTGGGCATGTCCCATGCTCGTGATGCTTTTGCTAGCTAAAAATATATATCTCACAGATAAAGGTTTTGTTTATGTCATAGGTATGGTAGTGACCTGCTGATTTGGTTGATTACGATGATTATTGAAGGGAATTTTTTCTTTGAAAATAGGTGGAATGTGGTGCCCACATGTATAACATTAGTATGGCATATAAATTCTCATTGTACGCATGGGTGTATGACTGGGACCTTCCTATGTAAGCATTACTGACAGAGATGCTTATAATGGCACGGGTCTTCGACAAATTTGTGCAAAGTGAAATAATTTTAAAGTATGACACCATCTTGACATGAAAGATTGTGTCGTAATCGAATGTCAGGAGGATCGATGACATTTGTGGGCAATGGTGATTCCCATAGTGCCACCCAAGAATGCCCCTATTGTGGTAACGAGCCATCCAATATACTGATTCGTTTTTGGAGAATGTGAGTTGAAGTCGACAAAAAGGAAGCCTCAACTGAATGAGAGAGCTACTGATGCAAGGGACCAAGTTTTCATATTTGATAGGTTCAACATAGGAATTATTTCAAGGGGTGACTGAAAACTGATGATGGGAACTCAGTGGCCCAAAGTCAGAGCATAAAAAGCAGCATGGCAGCAATCATAACTATTTATGATGAGGGAATCCCTGGAGTTGATAGGACGTACAGGGTGGGTATATGTTGGTATGAATGTCTGGTGCCTTTGCATGAAAGGTTTGATGCTCTGACCAAGGGTGAATAGGGACTACTACCATAGGATAAGAATGGATGGATGAGTGGGGGACTATTCGAATTTTGAGGTCTTTGTACACTTACCAAAATAATGAAACAATGGGATTAGACTGTACAAAACACAGAGACGGGTGCCCCAAAACATGAAAATGTCCATTCACTAATGACATGAGGAAGGTGTTATTACTGGGGATGGGGGCCCCATTGGTTGGTCTCTTGTGTGGGGGTGATGAACAGGATGGAAAATATCGCATATGGGTTATGTTGATGGAGGGATGGTAGGCCAAATGTGAGACGTGATGTGCGTATTCAATCTGCTTGCCAAAAATGGTAGTCGGAGAAAGGGTTTTTATTTCGATATGGTAAAACTTGTCTTGATGCATGGTGGATGAATGAGCATGAAGTGCTTCCCAGATTAAAGTGGTATGACCATGGTGTCATGATTTTTCTGATCTGCGATGTACTTCAAGTGACAGATGCCATGGAGGGGAGGCTCTACCAGCCTAACAAGGATGTTTATCATGTGCAAGGTGGGGAGATGATAAAAATGGTTGGGTTTTTTGGAACCTATGGTTTATTTATTCTAGATAAATGATTTCAAGATATGTAGAGCTTTTCTGGGACTCTATCATGTTGAGGGTAAAAGGATACCTGCTCTGGAACCTTTAGTATATGGGATGATGGATTATTTTTATAATACCTGCAAAAAAATACCCTAAGTGAAAGCATCTTCCTCATACAAATATTATTGAAAACATGTGCTTAATGAATAGAGGATGAGAGAGGGCATACTTTTCGGGACTAAAAAAAATTATTTTTTCAGAGGTGTGAATGTGTAGAGCCTCCTTTGGGCATTATGAGGTGTTGATCACTGTGTTTCTTTCGATTATGCAATTGGGCCCTCTCAGCTCTCGTTATGGTCCTCCAAACAATCTAAAAATGGCGACATATAGACCAATATGGCTCATTTCATCTTATTTGTGACATTTGAGTGTTTGAGAACTTGAGAGGTCAGAGGCTTTTGTGTAGTTTTTATTGTCATTGCAGTCAGCCTATGCACCCAGGACTCTCGCTACTTGAGCCAGGTAGGCCCCATAACGTCCTGCATTTAATTTTTTCAGCATGACTTGGTCAAGGTCCATACAAACTAGGTTTGTGTGGAACCCAGGCCAACTTTTTCCTTGACCGCGCGGGCGATCAAGCCATCAGTGCAAAATTTGCGCTTGCAACTAAGGTTTGCACAATTGGATTGGGTTTGCACAATCGTTGGTACAACTACTCTCATAGTTGCAGCTAACACAACACCTATGATTGATGAGGAGACAAACCAAGTCATGGTTCTGATACATGATGATATGAATTGTATGTGATGTATCATGTCATCGACATTTGGTGGGGGAGGAATCTCCAACGTGGCAAATTGTGTGACGGCAAGGCTAGATTCCTCCTTAGGTTGGGCACTTTTTGGAAGTTGGAAGTTGTGCCTAGTGCTAAGGTGCTTAAATGTTTCCATTAACGGTCATGCCTCTGTTTCGTAGTTATGGCTAGTGAAAATGGTGTATGGAACCACTATGCCTACATAGTATATGGTGTGGGAACCCACACTACTTTGCGTCCCTAAAGTGGATGCTCGGAAAGGATCAGGCATGGGGAAGAGAGTAATCTGCTACCATTTCCAATTTTTTGGCTTGGGTAAGTCTATCTCTCTTAGGGAGTGTAGACTTAATGTTGATCTTGCTGCTAAAATTTTTGGGAGATGATCACATTTTATTGTGTGATGAAAGTGTGAGCAAATCCAGGAATAGCAGTGCATGATCTTCTCTTGGTTAGAGAGACGTCTTTGCGGTAGGGAAGAGACTATGCAGAAACTATTCATGAGGTGCTTTAGTTCTTTCCATTGATTGACCTGGTAGCCAACTCTACCGCATAGCCCACATGTTGGCCTAGATTGGACATGGGTCATGCTAGGTTGACATGTCTTCTTAACTCGCCCAATGTGCTGGAATGGGTATGGGGTAGAATTCTGGTGGGAAATCTTCCTTTTATTAGGGATTTTGAGCTCTGGATTGATTATATCAGGTGATTCATTTATAATAAATGTATCCTATCAATTAGTGGGCACACTTGTGAGATATACGTACAATGCTACTCATGGTGGCTGCCCTGACATACTAGGCAAAAAAGCATTACATGGGTGTTCCCGTCCTGTTCATTTGGTGATGTGATCGAGTACCAGCGACGTAGTTCTTCTAGTTCAGGGCATGCGGTGACCACATGGTTTTGTTGATTACACAAAGCACATGTTGGTCTTCTCCGTGGAGGGTGGGGTGGGGTAACTAAGGATTCCCCAACTGGTCACTTTTTAGCTGATAGGAAGAGAATGGACCTACTTGTCACATTCTCCTGCGTTGTCGAGCTGTCCATGGATTATGTATCAAAGTCATCTTCAAGGTAGAGGTGAACGATGGTAGTGCATAGAATAGTTAGCACTAAGAAAAATAAAGGGATGTAGTGGCACTGACATAATGGGTGGTCGCCACCACACACCTGACAAGAATGTTGGATGGCTAGAGGGTCAGTGCGGTATAATACATTAACTGGATATCACAACTAAAAAAATTATAGGCTTGCGCATTGGGTGATCAAGCGACCTCATTCATCTCAGAGCTCACAACGTTCGATAGGAGGAGGGGGGATGAATGGAAGGCATTCTGGTGACTGACGTGCTTCCGGCATGTATAATATCATGCAAGGTTCTTCTCCATGTGACTACATGGAGAAACCCTCTTGGTATGATTTCTCAATGGAATTTAGGGCATCCCTGTATCATGGTATTTCTGGGGAGTGATGGGTGTAATGCCCGTAATTGCTATAGATAGTGCATGCATGGTTGGTACGCAATGTCTTGCCTTGATTTTTGGTGGTTGGATCTTTTTACAAGAACTTGTTGCCACGATATTTATCACAGACCTAAGGAGCAGTTTTAGCTCGTCCAGCTCTGGGTAGATATGACTAGGGTGTCTTACTATGTCGCATATGGCGCAAGGTTTTAATTCCCGTTGTTTGGTGGGATTTTCTAGCTTCTTCCCATTTTTATCGCTTTTCTTGGTTGTGACAACCGGTTTTGCAATGGGAGTTTCCTTAGATGGTCTGGTGGTGAAAAATTCCTTAATAGGTGGGTTCTCCCCTGGAGTAAGGGGGATTAACCCTATAAAGGTGACGCATGTGGCTCCGGTCAAGGTAGGTGGGACCAAGTACCAAAATGGTATTGTGAAAGATATATTTGGCAACACTACTATTGCCTCAACCTGTTGTGACACAAAACTAGGTGGGGGGTATAGGAAGGGAGTTTAGGAGACTGCATAAGAGAAAGAGGCCACTATGGCAGATGCCTCGGTGTCATTACTACTCGTCTCTGTCTCTTGGCTAGTGTCGGCACTTGATGTGGACATCATGCACAACAGAGCCTCTGTGATATCAGCGGGTGATTCTGGTATGACAGGAGGATCTCCTAGGAATTAGCCTAGGTTATATGATAGTTTGAATTGGCCAGGGCCATATTCTTTGTAACATATAATCATCTCAGTGGATGTGTCTACATATGGTAGAACACCATCAGTGTTTGTCTGGGGTCGCTTATCATGATATGTAAATTGGTCGACAGTAATGATGTGATCCTCGTGGGGGAACATTATGGTTTAGAAGACAGAGGATTGTATTTCCATAATGTAGTACATATAAATCCTTCCAAGGAGTATGTTGTAATCCAGTTGGGCATCCAAGATCTCTATGTCTATAAGGACCATCTTTCTAGCCAATAAAACTGGGAAATTTTGGTAGAGACCAACAAAAGCAGATGGGCGGCCATCATATGCTCTAAATGTGATGTCTGATGGCTTCAGTTCAGGAGACCCTAACTTCTGCAAAAAAAAAATTAACATGATGCATGTGGATTCACCCCTTTAAATGATACAACATTGGATAGTGATATTTTGGACTGACACCGATATCTTGTAATATTCCCAAATGGGGAAGTAGCAATATATGAACACAATAATGGAAATAATAGTGAAATAATCAACACACCATGATATGAGACAAATGTATAGCCATCTTATTAAACATATCACCAAATAATAGGCACAAGATCTTGAGGATCTAATCACTCAAGCAATAGAAAACAAACCTCCTTTAAGAAAATATGTCAATACATGTAAAAGCACTACCATACAAGTGCCATGATCCATGAAAGTGCATTTTTATGGCACAAACTACTGCATAAAGATAGATCAATGTATATCTGCTATTATATAGCTCAAATAATGTTGGGAGTGAAGATCTAGCCTCCTAAACACCTTTCCAAGAGAACCCGGGAAGGGTTTCCGGAAATACAAAATGTATGAATGGTGGATCTAAAGCTCTAGGACTGAAGAGTCACTAAAAAATGAATCTCATGAAATAGAAGGCTGAAATAATATAGATCTGATGTAGATATCCTCAAGGGTCTCCTCCAATGGAAGGCTAAACCCTTCACCTACAGGAAAACACTCTAAAAGAACCAATAGATCCTCCTCTGTAACTTCCCTCCAAAGTAACACAATTCCCAGCTGAAACTACACTGTAAATGATGGGAATAGATTGGTCTGGTGCCAAATATCTGAAATGTGCTCATAATCCCTCCTTTATTATCTCCCAACAGAAGGAATCCCTCCTCTTATGAAAAACAATCTCAGAAAGTGGGTTTCTCAACCCTCCACTGCAACACCCTACAACACAACACAATATTCTGTAGAAACTACATTGTAGCTGAAGAATGAAGCTTGGCCAGAATGCCAGATATATGGAAATGATAAATTAGTACTCTCCTAAGAGGCCTCTCAAGGAAAGCGGTGGGATTCCTGACCGGGAACACCCTGTGCTAAACAAAACCAGCAATCTTAGCTAAATAGCTGAAGAGAGAAAAATTCTAAACAAAAATATCAAAATAATAATCATGAGCTAACCTCATATGGTTACCATCCTCTTCCTTATAAACAATGTAAGCCTTCTCACCTTGGGTCCCACTCATTAGGGTTTCCACCATCACACCATCATTCTCCCTCCAAAACTGTGATGTCCCATCATTAATGCCACTCCTCCATAACAGTGTTGTTTGATTTGGTCAAAGTTGACCTCCTCAAGCTACTCCAGCCCCTTTTCACACCTAAGGGTCTTCAATCTAGCTTTATTTGACTATCTAAACTAATCCACATTAACACTAGGTTGTCTCTATTGATAATTCACTCCCTCCATCCAGCTTCGTTGACTTGGTCAAACTTGATCTTGTCCACATGCATTTGTCCATGTTCACACATGAGGGTGCTTTATTTAGTTATGAATATGATTCATTTTCAAATTAAGAGGGATTTTATGCCTACTACAAGGATTTATGGGCCTCCCTACCCATTTATTCATCTAAATACAGGTCAAGAGAAAAAATAATATTCCAATTAGCTACATGCTAATTTAGGAATATTACATATCTGAAAGGCGACCAGCGAAGGAAGCCTAAGGATTGATTTATCTAAATAAAAATCAATTAGGCACGAATCGGTATGGTTGATGGTGCCTAAAGCGGAAATTAAGGCTTTCCTTTGCTTTGGGCATGATTGTAATAACTCCATAGCTGACATGGCGGAGGGATATTGGGGTAAATATTCCACAATGTTATAGTTATGGGCTGCTTTGGAATGGTTTCTTACTCGTCTAGCTGGTTTTTTAGCCATCTTTGGAAAAGGTTCAATAGGTATCTTCGATATAATCAACGATGTTTTTGGTGCACTCGTGCAAACCCCTGACAAATTGGTTTCTGGTGGGGTATCATAATTTCAGTTTTGTGTCTAAAAAAAAATTCTTCGCCAGTCATGTATATTTCATGGCTGTTTTTTCCAGAATAATTGGGAGTTGTTTGTTGCTATTTGGTGCTAACTATCCCTTGGTGGGGGAAGGGCTCCTACATGATAGTTGTCTGATGTGAAGATCCCCCTTGTCCTCGGTTACCCTGAAGCTTCTTTAGCTCAGGGAGATCGAGACAATGGTGATTGTAATGGCCATATTCACCACAGATTGCACAAGAGTGGTTGGTTTGAAGATTCGCCCTCTTGTTCTTCCATTAGGATTTTTTTGGCTCCTATTTTTTATTTCGGTTGGAGTTGCCTCCAGCTAGAGATCACAGAGGGCGTTGTTGATTTTTTCTCCCTTTTCTAGGATTTCCAATTTGTATTTTTTGTTTTCCTTGCTATGTTTGGAGGATAACTAGGATTCTCCTGATTCTATGATTGGCGCGGTTATGCCTGGGAAGGTTGCACAAATTTCACCAGTGCATTATTCTGAATTAGTGGGTTTAGTGCTGGGGATTGGGAGTATTATGGTCCATATCCCTAGTTTTTGAATGATTGCTAGGGGGGATCTCTTCCATCAGTATTTCTAGCTATGTATTGGGTCCCCTATGTAGGAGGGTATGGTCCTCCTTGCTGATGATGGTAAGATTGTGCCCTATTGGTCATGTTCTGTAAAGGTGCATGCTGACTCTGGTAGACGGGTTACAGGATGTTCTGGTTAGAATCATATGCATAACTGGGGTACTAGACAATGTTGCTTAGGTGATTTTGGGCCAGTAACCCAATCAATCCATCTACAGTGTTCGACGTGCCTGGAAATTCTTTGTAAGTTTGCAGGCACCGGGAGTTTGGAAAGATATTATAAATATATCCTGACTGCACATAATTTGGTTTGAGTTTCTGGGATATAATAATGGCATCCTCTTCGGATGTAGGTTTTTTGGGTTGCTACATCTTTTGAAATCTCTACAGTGAGAGCTTTCAAGAATAGGTCCAGTAGAACTCGATCATCGAGTTTTTCTTTGCACAAAGTACGACATCTTTGTCATTCATGGAGATGGTCTGAGATATGGACGACTAGTGTCTGCTTAAAATGGTTCAGTAATTCCATCCCTAAATCATGTTGTATGGGTAACTGAAAATAGGTAAGGAACACAGTAGCAAGGCTGCTAAAGGTTACATGTGTAGCAGAAGGTTTCTCCACATACCATTTTGCAGTTGGTCTAGTTAGGGTGCGCTGAAATAGTCTTAGCCAAAGAGTATCATCATTGATGTTGTTCGACGAACATCACAAGTGAAAATTCATTACATGATTTCCGAGGTCTTCCGCTTGCTTCCCTTCAAATTTTGGAATGTCTGAAGGGAGCTTTGTGGGCATGGGGGGCCATGTGGGGTTGTGCATAATGGGTTCGTTCGTTAACTTAGTTAGATAGGGTAAAATCAATGATGCTAAGAAAGGTAACTGTGGGTTGAGAGCCATTGCAAACTATGAAGACATAGTGTTTTGGTTAGATATGGGGATTGCCTGTGACATACTCGGTTGTGCATTCACTTGGCTCCCTGAATGGGTAGCGCTCCTCTGCCCCCTAGGGGTTGTGGGAGGAGTGGTATGTGGTGACCCTATGGGGGTTTCCACTGGTGTGGTATTGGGTGACCCTTGGGGGTTCCCAACTAAAGATTCCCCGATAAAGGATGAACCAATAAGGGTGGTGGTGTTTCGTCTTTGACACCTAAATGGCGAAAGACCTAGAACTCCTCTCGTTAATAAGGGAAGGTTCAAAAAATGTCTAGATCGACGAGGTCTCGTTGGGTCTGTTATGGTGTCAAATAGGTATGGTTTTGGAAAAAAAAATCAGTTCTATATAGGTGAAGTATCAAAGAAAAAATGGTGACCACATACATTAAGAAAAGAAAAAGAAAAAGTTATTTTTCCTTTAAATTATATCTATGTGATCAATCAATCAAAAAAATGGTTTTGGTTGTTTTTGTGCATGATAATCAAAATCATAAAGACCTAAAATGTCCTCACACTCTCAATTATAGTTGGCCCTTGTGAAGATACCTTCTATTGGTTATTGGGGCTAACATCCCGAAAGAACTGGCGATGCCTTCTAGCAGTGGAAGAATCGACCAAGGTAATGGTTAGAGGATCTAGTGTTGCCTGCACCATCACCTATAGGGAAGGATTCTCTAGATTTGGCCACTAAGTACCATCATCCCACATGATCATTCGATTCTTGAGCTTCTTGGTAAATCAGATACCTATACCGAGCATTAGATGGGTCTGGTAGCCCCAAATAATACCGCATGCACTGGGCCTAAGCTTAACCCCTTCTGAATTGGGTCTCTGTGGCACTCGGATTTTCTTTTCTGTGAGCAGATAGACAGGTTTAAATCTCCCTAAAAAGTCAACTTCTATGTTTTAATATGTAAACTAAAAAAGGTGGCTTATTGGATGCCTACCCCCTTGGTCCTAACCTGAACTATAATTTTTTTGTCGCCCTTGTGGGGCAATTTAGTGAGTTCAGTTAGGTTAGTTTTAAGGAGGCTTTACTTCACTTATGGTGTGGAATTGTGTGAGAAAAAATCGAACAATCACATAGTTTTAATATGTGGATATGCGGTGATCCTTTACACATCCCCTATTAATCTATGTTTGATTGTTCCTTGCTATAAGCAAATCATGTGCGGATAGTGGTCTACTTACAAATTTTCCTAATTAATCTAAGTGATTAACTAAGGGGAGATGTAAAATTATCAGAAGATATTTTTCACATGCTTGCCTAGGCTTTCCAAAAGGTGCAAAGGTAGTAGATATTACTTGCTTCTCTTAAGATAATTAATTCCTGGCCCCAACTCCTAGTGTAAAAATTTAAACTAAAATTGATGATCTAACTAGGAAAAATGAAAACTAGCTAAGCATATGTGGATTAGGGCCACTTACTCTAGCTAATTACTTATGTTTTTCTGGTGTCTATTTTCAAAAAAATAAGTTGTTTTATATTGCAAGTAAATTTCCCCCTTCTTAAACTAAGTGGTTTTTTGTGAAGATAATATTTAAAATTTAAAATTATCAACTAGCAATACCAAAACGCAGCCAAAAGCAAGTTCTAAACAGTCATGGGACACCAAACACAGTGCTAGCAGTTTTTATCTGGGCTTCCAGCCACTTTTAAAATTGGGAAACTAAAGAAAATTTCGGATAAATATGTTCTCTGGTTTGCGCGTGAAAATGTCTCACACAGGCGCGAAATTTGTGCATAGGTCAGGGAAAAAAAATTCTGGAACTCCTGAACTTCAAATTTTCACTGAGGGTGAATGAAGAGAGAAGAGGAGAAGGGGATTTGTCCTAGAAACACTCCAGAGAAGAAATAAGGTCACTGCAAAAAGCACAACCACTTAACTAAAAAAGTAAATCTAATGGAATCAGCAATCTTGTGGTTGTGGTTTTGGTGCACAAGTGTACCAATCCATCAGTGCTTAGGAGGAATGGTCGCTTCCTCCAAGCTATGGTCACAGGTAGAAAAAATGGTTAGCAAGTTAATGAAAACATGCTATAAAATATATAACACACTAAATCATGGTATAGTATGCATATATAGAGAGAAAACACAACTAAACTAAACATAAAAACAAAATCTCATAAAGAGTCAAACACAACAATAATGCAAATGGTGGAATCAAATTCCCCTCTTATTGCTCGTTGTTAGGAAGAAAGATACTACGTTACACTCTTGCCAAATGACCCTAAGAACTATGGAGTTCTAAGACCCTGTGCAAGGAAGTTTTTACCCTGTAGTTTTTGTCGCAAGGTCTCTCTCTCTACTCCAAAGGATTGAAGTTGTTGAATGGCCAACAATCGAATCCTCTCTCTACTACTTCTCTAGATTTCACACTACTGGATTGCTCATGGGAAATTTGGCCAGCATAATAATGTGCTCTCATTTTTCTCATCTCTTGCTGGCCATTTATAGGTGAATTCATATTCTCCTTCCCTCTCTTGGTACATTGATGGATGGTGACCCAAGAGAGAGGGTTGATTCCTTTGTGTGCTCCCTTAAGGTCCCAAGGTGGCTTAGGTGGTTGTCCTTGCGCAGCCTCAAGTGTAGGATCATTTCCTGAAGAGTGTCAAGTGGTCCTGAAAAGTGACTTCTACCACTCCCAAGATCGCGCGGCTTTTTGACGGAAAGTCATGCATACCACCACGCCTATCGAAGGAAAGTGCGTGCAAAGGTGCATTTCACCTGTGTTCTTGGCGCCCAATTTGATCTTTTCCTCTTGACCTTAGAGACTTATTAAAATTTTTAGATCCTCTAATGTGCCTCATCCCTATAAATCCTTCTTTCTAACATTTAATAATGTCATCTTTGCTTGTCTGATTTTATAATGATAACAATGATGTCAACGCCTTTAGATCTAGCTTCCTTTGTTGATGGTGATTGATGAGGATGTTTTGATGCTTCCTCGGTAATCTTCTTCAAGGATAAGGAAAGGGATCTTTGATTCAACGAGAGGGAACTTGCCTTATATATTTTGAAGACGATGAAAATTCCTTCTAGCCTTCTTTATCTTCAAGATACTTCAATTTCTTGGTGGTGAATGAGTGCAGATCAGAAATACTTCTAGGGTCTCCAAGATGATGTGTTCTTAGTCCTATAAATTCTTCTCTTGGATGTATTTCTTTGTATATATCTTCATATTTATGAGGGTCTTTGTGGTATTTTTCTAAGGACTATAGGTCCCAACACTCTTGTTGGTGTATACTTCTAGTTGCCTTTATTTTTAGATCTATTCACCTTGAGTAGAAATAAGGCTTTGGCCTCGATTATTTGATGATCCCAAGACTTCTTTTCAAATGGACTTCCTTCTTTGATCTATTGTTTGATTCTTCAAAGTAGATCTTGACTTCACTTTGATATCCTTCAACTTGCTTTGATGCCTTATTTGAGATTAGTTCCTTCAGTGTCCCTTGATAAGATGCCCTTCCTTGACTTTGACACCTTAGCTTTGAAACCATGTTGAGAAATCTAGAGCATACGCATTAGGTGATTTATCTTCTATTAGTGATTGCTTGTGAATGATTTTTACTACTTTAGATTAGGATATTATTCTTGTTATATTATTAGTGTTATTCTTCATAAAATAGTAACCAATGCATGAACATAAATAGACAAGAGACACAGCATGTAGGTTATGAGCTAGGGCCAAAACCTCTCACTCTTTTAGGGGAAAACCCACACAAATTATTCTTATAGAGATTCCAATTGACGAATACCAAGACCATGACCCCTGACCTATTAGCCACACCAAGACAAAGACACAAGATTTCAAGACAATCAACCTTATTCTCGATTCTTCTTCCACCTTGAATTTTGTTGATACATAGGACACAAACTGAGATCATCTCTATCACATAAATGAATTGTCATGTCACTTTCACGACAAAAACTCATCACCAAATTGTGATCATTGTAGCAGTATTGAATATTATTGTCATGACATCAAAGATACCACTGAATCTATGTAGCTTCATTATATTACTGATATAATACTTCTTCCTAGCACCAAGATAGAGATATAGACTTCATGTCACTATAATCAAACACCCAAACTTCATAGATACATATAAAGTGTCTTATGTTATGCGTTCTGAATTCAGGGAGGGATCTGAGCTTTATCTTTTACCATGATCTCCCTTGAAACATATCCTTGTTGTCTACATCATCTGAACTTGTTTATGTACTGGAGATCTAAACCCTACTTTCGTTTAGCCTATCCAAGAACTTCAGAGAGATATGTCTTCGTTGTCCCTATAAAGGTCATCATTTTTCCTTAGATGTCTCTTCAAACTCCATCTGAACTTACCTCCTTTCTGTGGTCGGAATTTCAGAGGAATCTGAGCTTTATGATTGATCTCAGATGCGAAGAGCCTACATACATATTTATAGTGGTTTCCCTCTATAATTCGACCTAAGCTTGTCGAATAGATGTTTCTATTTGAGGTGAGCCGAAATGAGTTCTTCCATACAGTTTGGAGGTCAACCTTGAAGAGGAAAGTTCTTGTCTTTGTAGGGCTTCTGTACACTTTAATAGACCCATATGCATTTGACACATGCTCAAGAAGAGCTCTTCATACATGTCATTAATTATTTGACTCTAATGATAAATACTAAGGCTCTCAATGGGTGTCATTAATAAATAAAATATCTTCCTCAGGAAACCCATGAAGCAAGCCCTACAATAATAATTTTATTTTCTTCTTTACATCATTTACAAAAGTCACAATTACATTTCATTATGAATACCGAACCTAGTTACACTTTTCAAAATTTAGAACACCACTTGATTCTCTTATAGGACCTCCAAAAAACTCCTAATATAACTATATATTTCATGACATATTCAAACTAAATAGAAAATATAACCTATAGTATTTCCTTCAACATCAAATTTTTCATATATTCCATCTTACTCAAGCCCAGTCTGGAAGTGAGGAAACTTCAAGCGTCTGCTTCCTCTAGTTGTTTTGGCATTCCATCCTGGTACACCACATGCCCCTAAAAAACTTTAGAATTTGGTTTGTTTACCTCTGATTCTAATGAGATTTCAAGTACCACATCTGGAGATTCATCATTTCCACTTCTACCTCCAATCTATCCATCTTAGTTTCTAGCAAATTGAGCTTTTGGGAAAATAGATTGAAATGTGCTCACGACTCAATCCATATGATTTCACCATTATTTGAAATTAATTCATTATGGATTCTATTGAATCCGTTAACTAGGCCAGATGAGAGGACTTGTCCTCATGCCCATCTCTAAATATGTATTCCATTGAACAATATGTGCCACAATCAACTTCTTTTCCAAACTGTAATAAGCTCCAAGCCTGAATCCTTGAAATCTCATACCAAACCATCACCTTTTTGTAACTTTTCTCAATTTTCCCTCTTGGGTTGATGTTCCTCGAAGCATGATCAATGCAGCATTGTTGAATTCCAACAAGAAATTACAACACACACACTAGTGTGGGACCAATAAGTCCTAGCAACACCTATACTAGCGTGGGATAAATTTGGTGCATTGTCTAATTTAATTTTCCCTTAATTAATTTGGACAATAAAATGTAATATTATCTAAAAATCACTTTTAATAGTTAACTGAGTGTGATGAACTCAATTATCTCATGAATTTCAAGTTAAGGGTATTTGGTGAGGCATGCAGAGTAAGTCTAGTTGTAATAGAGTTCGAATTGTAGTTTGTGCATTAGTTAATGCATGACAAATAAGTTAACTCGATCTAGGTGAATTAAAGTTAGTTGAGCTAGTTGTAAGTGATTGTTGCACTAGTGAGAGATCAAGTGAATTAAATATCAACTGATGATGTACTATTAACAACTGCATGCATGTTAGTTCAAGTGGAGACCTAGTCGAGACAAAGGTGAAAGGGATGTTAACTATCAGTTGTAGGATTATTGGGTTGCACCCATGCAACCAAACACACATTGGATTTTCCATGATCCTTGCACAGTTTAGGAAGGAAAAAATTCCTAAAGAATAGGGATTGAATTCATCATGAATTGCGCAAGCAAGTCATGTTGTTTAGAGGCTAAGAATTGGCTAAGCGTTGGTCAATTTTTTTTAGGACAGTGTGAGACAATAGCTGAGTGCCAAAGACTCTTGTGAGAAGAGGGCATTGTATTTATTTCATGTTTCCATGTTGAATATACAATAGAAGATAGTGGGTTTTTGAGCAGCAAGCCTTCCCCGGGAAATTATCTGTGTTGTTGTTTGATTTGATTCTTTCTTTTCTTCATGTGATTGGAGATTGTGTTTAATTTTCGGAATTGATTTGTAGAAGCAATTCAGTATCTAGCTTTAGTACATCATTAGACCAGATTGAATCAATTGATATACATATATGTTGTATAATTTATACATGGTATCAAATAACAGGAAAATATTGTAGTAAAGAAGGAGTTGAGTTTGTGACTAAATAGAATTTGAATTTTCAAAGGTACTCTTGGTGCGACAGGCAAATCAGGATCAAAATGGATTTCAATGGCTTGAGATTGGAGTATAAACTCGGGGGAAGTTCCAATTACATTGCGTGGAAATATAGGATGGAGGCAGTACTGGAAGACAATGGCTTGAAGGAATTCATTGATAATGACATTCCCAAACCCGTTGTAATAGATGTTGCAAATATTGATGCCTGGCAAAAGAAGGTTGCAAAGGAGAGGAGGATCTTACTGGAGGGAGTACGAGACCACATTGTCTCAAGTCTCCATGGAAAAGCGACACCATATGCAATGTGGAAGGCTTTGACAGATCTATTTCAGAGCAGCAGTGGTAGTAGGAAATTGGCACTGAAAGATAAACTTAGGAAAATCAAAATGGAGAAAGGTGACACCATTCCGAAATATTTAACAAATTTTTTTCAATGTCACGATGATCTTGGGAGCATCAGAATTACTGTCGCGGATGATGAATTGGTGAGCTTAGATCTTGTAGGAATTTCCAAGAGTTGGCACGGTTATCAGGACTCTATCGATGGAAGGGAAAAATTGCCAGTTTAGGAATGACTTTGATTGGATTTGGTGCAATAATAATTCAGGCAGAATACCGGGGATGGATCTTCATCTAAGCATGATGATGAAGAATATTTTTCTTTGGCTTCCAAGGAAAATAAGGGGAAAGGAAATAAATTCCATTTCAAATCTGAGTCCGATAAAGATGGCAAGAAGCGCGACATGTCCAAAGTGAAGTGTTTTCACTATCACGAGCATGGACATTATGCCACTAATTGTCCAAAAAAGAAGAAGAACAAGAAGTCTTCAGGATCTACAGCTGGTGAGGCTTTGGCCTCACAATTTGAGCTTGACTTCTCTCTCATTGCATGCATGGTGTAAGTGCAATGGGATCAGTGTGGTACTTGGATATTGGAGCTTCCTTTCACATGGCAGGAGACAAAGAAAATTTTAGTAGCTTGGAGGAGAAGGACCTCAAAATTCATATCAAAATGGGTGATGACAGACAGTACAATGCTACCAATATTGGTACAATTACCTTCCAGAGACATTTAGGTAAACCTTTTCTATTAAAATATGTAATGCATGTACTAGGCTTGAAGAAAAATTTGGTCTTAGTCGCAATGTTGGAGGATAAAGGCTATGATGTTGTTTTCAGTGAGGAAAAATCTTTCCTTCAACACAAAGAAATAGGACAAGCCAAGAAGATTGGGATTCTTGTGAAGAATATCTATAAACTTGATGTAGATGGATACACAACATTGATGGGTAAGGCTAACAAAGTGGTGAGCCGAGATGAGGGTGAATTATGGCACAAGAGGTTGGGCCATCTACACCACGGAGCCTTGAAGGTCATGCAGCAGATTTCTATAGGAATTCCCAAGGGTACTCTTACGCAGTTAGACACATGCAAGGAATTTACTATGGGGAAGTATGCAAAGGCCATTTTTCATGAGAAGGAGAACCGAGCTTCAGAAATCCTTGAGAGAGTTCACTCAGACGTGTGTGGACCATTCTCTACTTCTTTGAAAACAAACCATAAGTACTATGTGATATTTTTTGATGACTTTTCTCGAAATTGTTGGATATACTCATGCAGAAGAAAGATCAGACGTTCTCAAAATTTCTTGAGTTCAAAGCACTGGTGGATAAAGACACGGGGAAGCAAGTGAAGGCTCTTAAGAGCCACAATGATGGTGTGTACATCTCAAATGAATTCAAGAACTTCTGCAGTAAAGAAGGAATTAAGAGAGAACCAATTTTTCCTCATAACCCACAACAAAATGGAGTCACAGAAAGAAATAATAGAACAATTGTGGGTGCAGCACAAGCGATGTTGCATGATCAAGGCCTACCATTGCATCTATGGGTGGAGGCATGCAACATAGTGGTATTTGTGAAAAAACGTTGTCCTCGTCGAATACTTGGCATGAATGCACCAAAAGAGGATTTTACTGGTAAGAAACCTGATGTTTCACATTTTAAGATTTTTGGCTCATCTGTTTATGTGCATGTGACCAAAGATGCCAGGAAGAAGTTGGAACCAACAACTGATATTGGGAAATTTTTGGGGTACACTAAAACTCCCCACAACTATTGGGTGTATTTTCCAAACATCATAATGACTATTATGCAACGGGGTGTAAAATTTAATGAGGAGAAAGCCATGCGATTTTCCCTTGAGAGGGAGCTTGATTTTCATGCAGAGGAGGAAGTCTTGGTTCCAAAGGATGAGCCTCAATATGTGGATCAGCCACATACAGAGGATAATGGAGTGGCAGAAAACACTCATGCAGAGCCATCCACCAGAAATGGTAGAAGTCACACCTCAGAAGTTGATAGATTGAGACTTGATGCAGCAGAGAATGTAGGAGTCCCCAATTCACTAAGTAGATAGAGATAGTCTCTAGATAGGTTTACTAGATACATGGCTCTTATGAGAAATTGTATTGTGAGAGAACCATATTCCTTTGAGGAAGAAGTGTAGAATCTAATTTGGGCTGACGCTATGGTAGAGGAGTATGACTCCATCGTCAAGAATAGTGCATGGGAAGTTGTCCCAAGACCGGTCGGAAAATCAGTGCTAGATGGATCTATAAGGTGAAGCAAGCAGCGGATGGGAGTGTGTAGAAGTACAAGGCCAAATTTGTGGCCCGAGGATTCTCACAATTTGAGGGGACTGAATATGAGGATAATTCCACACCGGTCGCGAGGTACTCTTCCATTAGATCTATACTTGCACTCTCAATGCAGATGGGGTGGAAGATTCTTCAGATGGATGTGAAAACTGCATTTCTCAAAGGATTTATTGAGGAATAAGTGTACATAAAGCAATCAGAAGGTTTAAAAATCTTTGACAGTGAGTCACATGTGTTTCAACTCAAGAGAGAAATGTATGGGCTGAAGCAAGCACCTGGTGCTTGGTACACTCAGATAGACAACTATTTCACTGGGTTGGGTTTCACCAAAAGTGAAGCTGATGAAAACCTGTATCGAGTTGTGGTTGATGGTAAGATTTTGATTATTGTACTTTATGTAGATGATCTAATGTTTACAGGGGATGAGAAGCTGATACATTCTTGCAAAGAGGCCCTTACAAGAGAGTTTGAAATGAAGGACATGGGACTCCTTCACTATTTCCTTTGTTTGGAAATATGGCAACAAGATGGTGAACCTTTTGTTTCTCAAGGAAAGTATGCCAAAGAGATATTAGTAAGTTTCACATGGAGATCTCTAAACCCATAGAGACTCCTCTTCCAAGAAATTGGAGGAAAGAGGATGCTACTTTAGGAGAATTAGTGGACGCCACTCTCTATAGGCAATTAGTGGGTTCACTAATGTACTTGGTGAACACTGGAATAGACATTTTATATGTAGTTAACCAGTTGATTCAAGCTATGGTTTTTTCGACCAAGCTCTCTTGGAAGGCGGGGAAGCATGTATTAAGGCATCTCATGGGCACAACAGAGTCTGGAT
The DNA here is from genome assembly GCA_034641835.2 of Pinus albicaulis. Taxonomy (NCBI): domain Eukaryota; kingdom Viridiplantae; phylum Streptophyta; class Pinopsida; order Pinales; family Pinaceae; genus Pinus; species Pinus albicaulis. The sequence goes on along the minus strand of CM076574.1, from coordinate 679,024,270 downwards.
TATGGTACAGACAGCTTCAAGGCTTCACGGATGCAAATTGGACAAGCAGTCCATTAGAAAGAAAGAGCACATCAAGAGTGATATTCACAATAGGACCGACAATAGTTTCTTGGTACAGACATAAGAAGATATTGGTGGCACTTATTTCAGTAGAGGAAACATACATGGCAGAAATTCAAGATGCATTTGAGGCCATCTGGATGAGAGAGATCTTGGTTGGTTTGTTTGGTTCTCAGATGGATCTGACGGTGATACATTGTGATTACCAAAGTTGAATTAAAGTCTCGGTTAATCTGGTATTCCATGATAGTTCCAAGCACATTGAAATCCATTACCACCATCTTATAGATTGTGTCCATAGATTCATAATTTTACTTCAGTACATTCCCACAGAGGATCAGGATGCAGATATTCTGACAAAGGCGCTCACCATGAGAAAATTTGAATATCATAGAGACAGGATCAGGGTGGAAGATAATCCCTTTCTTGTTGATAGGGAGTTTTGAAGTCCAACAATAAATTACAGCACACACACTAGTGCGGGACCAATAGGTCCTAGCAGCACCTACACTAGTGTGGGCTAAATTTGGTTCAATGTCTAATTTAATTTTCCCTTAATTAAGTTGGACAATAAAATGTAATATTATCTCAAAATAATTTGTAATAGTTAATTAAGTGTGATAAACTCAGTTAGCTCATGAATTTTGAGTTGAGGGTAGTTCTTGAGGCATGTAGAGTAAGTCTAGTTGTAACAGATTTTGAATTGCAGTTGGTGCATTAGTTAATGCATGAGAAATCAGTTAACTCAATCTAGGTGAATTAAATTCAGTTGAGCTAGTTGTAGCTGATTGTTGCAATAGTGAGAGATCAAGTGAATTAAATATTATTTAATTCACAATCAGTGATATAACATGCAACTGGTGATTTACTATTAATATTTGCATGCATGTTAGTTCTAGTGGAGACCCAGTTGAGACAAAGGTGAAAGGGATGTTAACTATCAGTTGTAGGATTATTGGGTTGCACCCATGCAACCAAACACACATTGGATTGCCCATGATCCTTGCACAGTTTAGGAAGTCCGAAATTCCTAAATAATAGGGATTTCATTCATCAGGAATTGTGCGAGCAAGGCAGGCTGTTTAGAGGCTGAGAATTGGTTAATTGTTGGTCAATTTATTTTGGGACAGTGTGAGACAATTAGCTGAGTGTTGGAGACTCTTGTGAGAAGAGGGCATTGTATTTGTTTCATGTTTCCATGTTGAATATACAATAGAAGATAGTGGGGTTTTGAGCAGCAACATTTCCCTGGGAAATTAGCTGTGTTGTGGTTTGATTTGATTCTTTCTTTGTTTCATGTGATTGGAGATTGTGTTAAATTTCCACAATTGATTTGTAGAAGCGATTCAGTATCTAGCTTTAGTACATTGTTAGATCAAATTGAATCCATTGATATACATATATGTTGTATAATTTCTACAATAATTTATGATCAATCTTATGTTGAACCTCGAAATTCATTGCCCTCAAGTTAGCTCAACAAGATAATACCTATGTAGTTAAAACAGAGGAATGTTGGTTTTGAGCATCCTTCCATATTTAATGACTATAGGGATCCTCCTCCACCTGTCCACCAACCATTCTTGCAAAGCATGATGTATCTAGATGTGATTGCTATCTCCAACCTCAGCATATGTCATATACCGCCATAACAAATTAAGAATTACAAGAATTAACTGATGTTCAAGGTTGTATATGTCATAGAGATGTCAAATGTCCCATCGTTTTAATTCACTTTTAAAATTTATTTTTTTGAATTCATAATATGATACGAAATATAGTCTATCATGGAAATGGCTTATTAAAGGGCCTCCCATTGTCCACCATCATCATTCCTTTTTCAAAACATGCGCCCTTATTTGCTAAGGAATATGCCACATTGTTAAGATGCCTTTTAACATTGAAGAGATTAATACATTAAAATTTTATGACTTTAAGACTTATTTTGTGAAGGATGGGAGCTTGAGCTGGATCATAGGCTTATTTAAGCTTAAAAACCTTTTGGATTACTACCATCAAACCTCCAAATACCATTAAGTGTTGAATTCCCTTTGTTATTGCTAATTTCATCCCCTGCCACAGTGATAAAAACTCATCTTGGTTGTTGGTTGTAATCCCCAATCCCCAAGCATACCGAATTTCTCTTTCTTCATCAGGGAAAAAAATAACTCTCACTCTTACCTCCCTGTACATATATATATATATATATATATATATATAGGTGTGCTTGAAAATCCATTGTGTCAATTGTATATGAAAGCATGAGAGCACCAGGTTAAAATCCATTGTGTCGACTATATTCAAAAGCATGAGAGCATCGGGTTAAAATCCATTGTGTTGACTATATTTGAAAGGACAAGAGCACAAGGTTAAAAACAAGTGGAGCACAAGAACACTCCTTTGTAATTCGACAATAAACGGATGGTGGTAAGTACTCCTATGTAATTACCATTTATTTCACCATTATGCATCTTCTTTTCTTACCATAATTCATGGAACCTATTAGATTTTAACCCTAGTATACAACCATACTACACATATCGCCTTTGTTACTTTTTCGCTAATATATTTTTTCATTAGTTTTATATTTCTACCATTAAACCCTAGTCTTGGAACCAGATATGAAACTATGGCCTTTGTTACTTTTCTCTAATTTATTTTCTCTTTTGTGCTCTATTTCTACTGGTCAAGCCACTAGAGTGGTCAGGATGCCTCCATGATTTGTACATACCCTTACTCAATTCACATATAGTTTCTCGTAGGTATTTTAAGCCCATGGTTAGGATAACACCCATGGGTGGCTTACTAAGGTTGTGGACGAGAATAGTAAGCAACCTAAGAAAGCAATGTTTCAATTAGAAATCAATATTTCCAACCCGGAATTGCATATTTTGAATTCCCATCAACTTTTCCAACTATCTTGTTCTTCCCCCGACCATACACTTGAATATTTCCTTGTTCTTCCCTTAAGCCCTCTACTATATTTAGTGTATTTTTTAGATTATTCCAATCAAAATAAAAAGGGAAGAAACATATTAAAACATCCAGGTCTCCTTTGCAAACTATTTCCTACGTAAATAATATGAACTCTGGTGCCTATGCAAGTAAATCGGTGCTCTGCCCACACTATTCCAAGTTTACAAACTCATCTTATGTATCATCCATTCAAATGAAATTATGGGAAGCCTCGGACCCTGATGTGCCACCCTTGCAAGAGCATAATCTTAACTAAATACCTGAAATTCGAGACTTCACTCCATTTAATATCACTTGTGGCATATGTAATCCCTTTCTAACGATGTTAGTGGTGTTACTGCTAGTGTGGCTTTCCCCAAACTTATTTAGGGCTTTGAACCTTCCTTTCACATGCTTCTCAGCTATTTTTTACCAATTTCCCACCAAATTTGGTGGGATTGGACTCGTCTTTGACCCTATGTATGTCGTCTATATTTTTTGGGGTGCAAAAGATGGGTTGGAATGAGAATTCAGGGATTATCCTACAATGTCTATTGACTTCTCCAAAGGTTTGTCTCTAGTTGGATTTGAAAAAATGACTTATTTTGGTAGAAAGAGCTAAGTTTCAAGCATTTAAATAATTTTTTTAAGGCTCTTATTATTTTTCCTTTTTGTGTTATATTTAAGGATTTCTTGGTTTTAGCCTTTTTAGGATATGGTGTTATCCTTCATAAAAGTAATATTTATTTTCATCGAGATACTAGATGCAGTAAATGAGCTACTTATTTTAAGTTCAAATATTATAGGGAGGAGTTGAGGGTGGGAGTGCATTTTGGAGAATAAAATGCAATACGAATAATGGAAAAGTAAATTTTCCTCAACACTTACATAAATAAATCCCAATAATAATAAAAAATAAAAAGAAAACAAGTCACATGTTTTAATTGCACCTCAACCCTATAACTAATTAAAGGTTGTTTCCAAATTCCCTCTATCGTTCAATGTGATATAAACATTATTAAAACATAAAAAATAATTCGTATTATAAAATTAACCATGTAATCTTTCCCATCCATTCAACCTTTATTTTTTTTATTTCAAAGACTCCTAACCTTCTTTTTTTTAGAAAGTGGGAAAACCTATCATAACTCAGTTGTCAAACCAGCAGTGGGAAAAGACATCATTGGCTACTATCTGTGAATGCAGGCTGAGTCATTATTGTTATTGAAAGAAAACCACGCGACCTGTAATTACCCGTTGGTGATCTAGAATGGGGAATGTTTTTTTGTATAATTAAAAATGGATATGTAATGTGATTCTAGCTGTTAGTATGAATCCTTTGTCGAAGTGTACGAAAAAAGACCACTTTAGCTACGCATAACTAATAGCCCTAACATCAAAAGTGGCTGCCAATATCTTCAGATCTGCAGTTAGTTGATCAAGACAAGAGCTGCAAAAAACCGGATCTATGCATAGAAAGACATTAAGCAGTAAAAAGAAGGGTTTGCTCCATATATCCAATAGACAAGACAAGAACAATTTTTGAAAGAATTTTTGTATTAAGGGCACCTGGGAGGAAAACAAGAAGGCATATCCAATTCTCCTCAATGGGATGGGTTCTTGGAAGTCCTCAGCACTTCAGATCTAGAATCTCTCTCTCTTGTTGGTGTAGAAAACCCGGACAAAGATAGAACTCAAAGGGAGCTCACACAGCAAATAATGTAGAAAAATGTGACCAAGTGTATAGATCCAGAGTGATCTAATAGGCAACAAAAGGTGAAGAATGGTAGGAAAAATCCTCCTATTTATAACAAAATATTGGGTCATTCTAGATCTTGGTGCATGATTAAAATAATGTTAACCAAATCTATATCCACCTTTTATGGAATATTTTATTATATTTGTTGGAGGGAAAAAATATTTGACTTGGGTCAAATCCCTTTATTTGTTAATAATAAATAAATAAATGATCTATTTATCTTTTTAAGGAAGTGGTTGAAGGATAATTAAATAAATAATGATTTATTTAATTATTTGTGGGTGATTTGGTCATATTTAACAAGGAATATTATCTAAATAAGATTTAAATAATTATTCCTAGAAAATAATAAAATAAATAAAGGTTTATCTAATTAATTTCTTTGTTTTTGGGTTAAACATGACTGGGAATAATAATTAAATTATGGTTTAATTAATTATTCCATGAGAAAAATTAAACAAAATAGGTTTGTTTAATATTTCCTTTTGGGGTTTCCTATTTAGACCATAAACAACCTAATAAATGTGGTTTATTAAGTTATTTTACATAGTGAAAGCAATTTACTTAGGGTAAAATTGGTCTTACATGGTGTACTTGGGTCCATCTAATGATAATAGGTTAGATGACCAAAAAATGGTGTAACAGATTGCCCCCCGGCATGCGAGTGTTAGGAGCAAATCGTATGACCGAAGTACGTTGTAAGAACTCAATCACCAGACATCAAGAGGGAAGTCAGAGAGAGAAATGTAAGGTAAAAGAGTGTGCTGAAGAACTAGACCCTGAGGAGACGAGACTTGTAGGTGCAACAAGTCTATTTTTATGAGAGGGTACATGTGCTAAAGGCGGCAGGGGAGGCATACCTATGCCCGCCGAGACAAAGTACAAAAGAATAGTGTGTCCAGTAAACAAGGGACTAAGCCATAAAGTACAACCGGCATAAAAAAGAGCCAGATAATAATACAATGAGGAATCCCACATACATGCTGTGCCTGGGATAACAGCCAGGACTTATACAATGATATCTGAGTACATGAGATAAAAATACAACCCAAATGCCCCCTATACACGGGGAAGGGCTCACAAGATCTGACTGATACATGCAAATCAAAGAGGCGCTGCAAGTGGCTAAGGCCGACATCATCAAATATATGGAGCTGCATCGAAGGCTGCAATGAAGAGGTCATCTGGGCATGTGGGGGGCTACCTGTAGGGCCACCCCCTCATGAGGGCTGAGACATCTCACACACACCCGGGAATCACCAAGCGCTGCTGCTGCATCGCTGAACCATCAAGCATACGGATCTCGATCATGCTGAAAGGAGTTGGAGTGGAGAAACAATCAAGTCAAAGGGAAATGAGAGATCCCTCTGCCTGATTCGAGGCACCGAACAAGAGTGGAAGCTGGAACTAAGGTACACTTCCCTCTACACCTATCTTCTGGAATGAAGGAGCTGATTTCGACAGGAGGAGGTCCGCCATAGGTGAGGCAATGAGAGATCCTCAACTAAGGCACAAGAGAAAATAGTAGAGCGACGGACAGACTGACACCAATGATGATGGTGAAATGGAAAGGACTGAGTAGCGAATGGACGACTTCCCTTGTTAGAGCATAAAGGGCATGAATGACATGGCAGCGACTGACGCAATATCATAAGGGATAGGGGACAGTGGGACTGAAAGCCATAATGTGCGACACAAGAGAGGGACCAAGCAATGAAGGATGGAGGGCTATAGCGGGGTACAAAGGGACTCGGGATAGACTCCATGAATGCAATGATGACTCAACTTGGATGCACTAAACAAGGGCGACTCGATGGTGCTGCCACACAGTAAAGGCCCAAGGGGGGACCATGAGAACATGAGTACAAGATGGTAACTCATGATGAAAATCGACACGAACAAAGACAAGTAAGGAGGCAAAATGCTGCCCCAAGTACAAGTGTCGTAAGTGAAGAAATGCGATTTTAAGGAGAGGTGAAGTGACCCTTCTTGGACAAAATGTGTCCTAGTGAAGTATCAAGTCACAAAAAACTAACAGATACCCAGTTGAGGGCTCGGTGAGAGCTTTCCAACGGTGCAGACGGTTTGTCAAACGGGGCTACGGTATGGTCGTAGCAGGTGAAAGAAGAAACAAGGGTTCTCTTTTAATAAGGCAGTTTTCCCTCCAAATTCACTCATTTGCTAGTGTTGCTGTGGTGAATGTAGAGAGGAGAGAAGGCCCTAAATCTTGCGGCGAGCGTAGCGGAAAAACCGACCGTTGGAATCGAGATCCGTCAGTGGCAGGTAAGAGGCCTAACCTTACTCTTTCAATTTGATGGATTGAAAGTTCATTTTAGGGCCCAAAAGCTCAAGAACAGACCCTCCTTCATCTCTACGGCCGGGTCGCACTTTTTGGGCCAAAAAGTGAGACCTGGGAAGCAGGTTTCAGGGCAAAAACTGCGACCTGTCCCAGAATTGGGTAGAAAAGTGTGACCTAGAAGATGAGGGGGTTTTGGTGCTGTTTTATGGCTGAGAGTTGGGTTTTTGTGTTTGGTTATGATATTCCCTATCTGTATGCTGACAAAGATGATGTTTTTGTGCAGATATGGCAGATATACGGGTTAACTGGAGAGAGAGAGACCTGGGTACATTACGGGCAGAGATCCAGGCAGATCAGGGTGTCCATCATGTGTTGGCGAGGTTTGGGGTTCTAAAGTGGAGAACCCTTTGATGAGGGCGGGAGAGCCTTTGTTGGCCCGGATTATCAGTTACTGGGATCCAGAGCATGAGGTCTTTGTAGTGCAGGGGTACAGGATCGAACTGATAGTCCAGGATGTGTATTTCCTGACGGGTCTCCCGCCACTGGGGATGGTGGGAAACACACAGCCAGTATTACCGCGGGGGCAGCATATCATGGAGTTTGTGGAGTGACATTGTCGACCGAGTCTCCAAGTCAAGGGGACTCGGATACCGATCGAGGATCTAGAGAGATTAGAGACCTGTGCAGTGGCCACAGCGGTGCTGCGTATCCTGGGCAACTAGGCACTCCATCACATCACTGGGGGGCAGATGATGATTGTGGAGAGTGTGTTGAGTGGGACCTACTATGGGTGGCCCAAATGATGCTGGTGTCGCTAAAATGACAGTTGTCGCTCTGCAAGCGGCAAGTGAACCACGATTTCTCGTATGGGACTTTATTGTGCGCCTTCTTCTTTGAGAAGATCCCGACCTTACGACCTCATATACAGCTCCCAGATGGGGGCCCGAGAGAGCCCAGGATGCGCCGGTGGGGGCGGCTACTGTGTATAGGAGGAGGAGGGGCGGTCGGGCGAGTGTTTCGACCTGAGTTCTTTGCCCATTGGGATCATATGTTGTTATACATTGACGACTATCCCTATAGTGGGATGAGTTATTGTGGAGATCCGGACCTGCCACTTCCGCCTGGTCGAGTATGGGGGCCCGATGGTAAGTGACAGATTACTATTCTTTTATGGGCATGTTAAATTTATTGAATAGTAGATATGGTAATGATTCATGTAATTTTGGTATGTAGATATAGCTCCGGTAAAACAGGCCGGATATATGGGATGCCCGACAGCCTCTGGAGCTGCAGGGTCGAGTGGGTCGAGAGCAGCGCACAATGAGGGTGTGGCCGCCCTTTTGGAGGACATCCGCCATAGATGCGAGACGTTGCTGACCGGAGTTTCAGAGTGCGGGTGGCAAGACTTAGACGACCAGTACGTGGAGGCATGCATTGGTCTTCCCTCGGAATGGCGAGGTGTCATGCAGCACATGGCGATGGCCGGTCAAGGCATACATGATCTACGGGCTGTAGGGGCAGAGCCATTGGCTCGAGATCTGCCAGATAGTGAGTAGGTGTGGGGCATGTGGTGCCCCCTAGTGTGTATGTAGGGGCAGGTGGTGCCCCCAGTTTTGAGTTTTTTGTAACATGCTATGGGCATGTCATATGTATCAGAGCAGATGGACTCTAAACACATGTTTTGCGACACATATTATGGATATGCATCGTTTTTAATGATTATGAATGTTATTGTCTTGTATGAAATGCGTGTGATAAATGCTAATCTAGAACATGGTTTGCAATACTATCTACATAGTGATTATGTTCTCGAGGTACATGGTTGAAAGTTATGGTTTGAAATTCATGTATCAAGAGTTTCACTCGTAAATATCGTCTAAACAGCACAGGGTTATGCACACGATAAACACCATTTAGTTGCATGACAAGAAGTAGGGAATCCAAACGAACATGCAGATGGAGGATGCGATGAAAGAGGGCATCGGCTAAGAGACCACGCACTGCATCATATTTATCCTGATTGTTGGTGGCAGTACCAATGCAGACCCCGTTTGAGAGGACAAGGGCATGCAAGGGGGTGAAAATGGCCCAACCTGCCGAGGCTAGATTCCGGGAGTAACGACTTGCACCATCGGCGTAACCGATAAAGGGTGGGGACGAGAGGTCCTGCGGAATAGTGTTACAAAACAACAAATGGGGGGAGGAGATACAATGATGGCAGTGTGAGTGTATAGAAGAGATCGAGCGGAAACTGCGGGAGGGAGTGTAATGAGTAGGATGGCTATGACTCATATACAAACTAGAGGCTAGTATATGAGGGCTATAGGAGGTATGGCGAGGACTCGGGCTGCGGAGGTCAACAAAGATACGGGTGGAGTGAGCTCGTGCATGGGTAGAAATGAGGGGGTCAAGGGTGGTCGCTGAAGGGGGGTCAAGCGAGGCAACAGGGGAGGATGCAAGGGGACTGGGCTCCAAAGGTCGCACAGAGGAGGATAGGGAAAGAATGGTCGTAGTAGACTCCGTCATCTGAACATCAGGGGGGGAATGTCGATGGGAGCGGGGGGATCCTCAAGCTGGCCCGAAGCATACTGCGCAAGTATGGGAGAGGCAGATTGATTTTGTTCAACCTCATACTCTCAGACTACTTCTAAAGAGCGCGGTAATGCGTCAGGTGAGGACAATGGTGGGATTAATGGCCATGGATACCACACAAAGCGCAGGGTTTTCTAGTGCGAATAGTTTTTGGGTTCTTGGTTACGGACGAGGATGGAAGAGAAGGGTCGAAGACCGTAGACTCAGGGAACGCGACTTTAACCATGGGTTGAATGCGGGGCAACTCGGGACAAGTATGGGTGGCGTGACCGACGACATCACACAAGGCACAAGGATTTGCAGGCGGGGGAGGAGCAGGGTCAGTCGGGGTGGCCTTGTCCTTGGATTCCCCCTTGCAAGCTTTGCCTTTCTTTCCTGGAGCTGTCACCACAGGGGTAGGGTCCTGGGGAGGTGCAGGGGGCATGGTAGCAATGGAGGAAGCAAGGGGGACCGGTTGAACCGGTTTCAAAGCAAGATAGGGTTTGGGGTGACCAGGAGGGGTAGCGGCTGGAGGGTCAAGGTACCAGACGGGTATACCCAGGGTCAGGTTGGGGAGAGAGAGGGTGGCCATGACGGGGACCGAATAGACTCCGGGAGGGTGAGCTAGGAATGATATCTAACCAACGAGCTAATGACCAGGAGGGACGGCTCCGAGGTGGTTAAGGCTTGGGGGAACCGATCCAGGGGGATAAAGGGGTTCAGGGATACCAGCTGTAGGAGAAGGGCCAGAAGGAGGAGGTCCGGCTGGCGGAGATGAAGGGCTAGGAGCGGGTTGCGGTGAGCGAGGTTGAGTCTGAGGTTGTTGACTAGCCGAAGCGGGTCGCTTAAGGGAAGCCCGAGACGATTGCATCATGCAAACATTCGATAAGCTGGGATCAGAGACATGAGGAGGGGGAAGACCAGGAAAAGTTACAAGCAGGGAGGAATCTTTGTAGACGCCGTGGGAGACACTGGTCAAGGAATCGACGGTTTGCTTATTGGCTACAGAAGAGATGGTCGTCTCCGGAGAGGTCTAAGATGGCAGCTCATGGTAAGACAGCTGGTCAATGGTGACTATCTTTCCATTGTGAGGGAAAGACATCTTGCGAAAAACCGCGGATGGGACAGCAGACATGGCATAGGTGTAGCTTCGCCTCAATAGAATGTTGTAGTCTAGAGGGGCGTCAATGGCTTCGATGTCAACGCAAACGGTCTTACCGGCAAGGGTGATAGGACAATTACGAAAAAGGCCAATGGGTTGGGAGGCGTGGCCGTCCCACACTCGAAGGGTGATCGTGGAAGGGGTCAGCTCAGGAGATCCGAGTTGTTTCCAAACCGAAGCGGACATCACATAGGTAGATGCCCCTTCATCAATTATACACCGAGAAACATTGGCGTTCTAGATTTTGACTGGGATTTGGAAGGCGACGGAAGCAGGAAGAGGAGGATGGTCTGATTGATGGGCGTCGAACACAATCATTTGGTCATCAGCAGGATCTACAGCGCCCATGGCAGATATTAGAGCCTTCTTTTGGGAAGGGCATGACTGGAGGAGTTCCAGTGTGGAAATGGCAGCAGGAGATTGCGCCAAATCATCTACTATGCTATATGAATGAGCAGCTCGACCAGAAGCAACATTTCAATGTAACGGTCCTTTAGGAATCTTGGTATGGACCTCAACTTTGGGTTGAGGGATATGTAAGGGACCATTGGTTGTCAAAAGAGGCTCTGTAGAACCGGAAGAAGGGGACTCGGGGGCAGACTGAGCGGGAGGCTTGGGGTACTGGCGAGACCGAGTTTGAAGGTGAAGGTCGACAGTTGGGGAAGGATCAGATTTCATCATAAGGATCTGGTAATCGGAGGAACCAGAAAGGGAAGGTGGAGTGGCGACCTAGCTATCAGGCAGTTGGGTAGCCACGAATCCTTGCTGAGGGAAAGGATCAATAAAAACAGCTGGTTGGGTAGTGGCCACATTAGGAGGAGCATGAGGGGAGGTGTGTTGTCCGTGCAATGTGGCTTGAGACTCCCACATCTGCTGCATCTGGGGTAAGAGGGGACAATCGTGGGTGTAATGACCATAAACACCGCAACACGAACAAGGCTTATTTGTGCGAAGCGGCCTGTCCGGCTTAGGCTAAGTGCCCTGTTGCTGGTTAGCAGTGTTAGGGTCAACACCTTGAGGATTGGGTCCACGAGTACCAGGGGCAGATTGGTTTGGATTGCCTCGCCGCCTTCTTTGAGAAGAAGGGGGATTAGTTGCGCCCTGCTGTGCAAATACTTTCCCTGGAGGGGGCTGTAGGTGCTGTTGCGGGTTTGGAGGAGGCAAGGGAGATGGAAGCGCATATGCTGGAGGAGCTAGCACACTAGGCTGCGGATAAAGGTAATGGTTAGGTTGGGTAACATTGAGGTAAGCAGGAGGTTGGGCAAAAGGAGGAGGCATGCCGTATCCTGGATACATGCTACCAGGAGGGAGAAGAGTGCTAGAGGTTCTGGCCCCTCCCTGAGGGAGACCATAGCCCATAGGAGGTTGAGCATATGGATGAGAAAGGGCTCCAACGATACTGTCGGTGGAATGAGATGCCCCCGGGGCGTTAGCGCCACCGGGCCTGGGGAGGTCAGGGAGGACGGTATAAACATAACCAGACTGAGGATAGATCAGGTCATATTTCGAGACTATTTGGAGGGCGGCTTCTTCGGTTTGAGGGAAATGGGAGGCGACATCTTTGCCAATGGGAGCTAGGAGAGAGCGAAGGAACCAGTCCATATAGATTTGATCTTTGAAGGGGGGAGCTCGACATAAGCTTCGTCTTCGTCGCCATTCCTGGACATGGGCGGAAAGGCGGGTCGAAGAGGTTTGCTTGAAAGAGGTCAAAAGCTCCGTACCAGTATCGTATCGGAGAGGGAGCTGGAAGTAAGATAAAAAGGCTTGGGCAATGGTCGCAAAGGTGGTATGGGAAGAGGGGGCTTGGTCAACATACCATTTGGAAGCTTCGACGGTAAGCGTGCATTGGAACAACCGAAGATGGATGGAATCATCGGTAATGGAGTTGGAGGAACACCACATGTGGAAAGATCAGACAAGGTTGGTTGGATCTTCTCCAGCAAGGCCTTCGAACTTAGGGATGTCAAAGGGGAGCTTGGTTGGCATAGCAGGCCAACCAACATTGTGGCGGATAGGGTCATTGATCAACTGATTGAAGTCAGGGAGGCTGAGGCCTGTGATGCATGGCAGCAAGGGTGTGGCCGAGGTAGTTCCTGTGGCGGTTCCACTAGTAGTGGTTCCGACATTAGGGCCGAGAGCACCGCTAGCGTTAGGCCCTGGACTAGACATGGTGAAGGTGACAGGGGGAGAACCAGAAGGAAAAGGAGAACCCAAAGAATCAAAAGAGGAGTCAGAGTGCGGACTCGGAGGAGGACTGGCTCGACGACGACGGGACGGAGCAGGTCGATCGACCGGAAACTGAGGGTGAAGGCCAAGAAGTCTCCGGGAAGTACGCCTTGGGGGCGCAATGATGACAACACAAACACGACACAAGGGGAAGAAGAACGACCACAAGGGCAAGGAGGTGCAGAATCAAGTGATTACAATGTCGAAACAAGGGCAGATAGGTGCAGTGTCAATTGATTTTAAAGTCTTTGCCTGGCGGTGTAAACCAGGCTCTTCTTCGCTTAGGGTGAGTGTGTAGTGTGCGTTAATTTTAATTTTTAAACCCTTTTCATTTTGAGAGCAAGAGAAAAAGTGTGCTGCGTAACTGAAAATAAATCTGCAGAGAACAGTATATAATGCTGAAATAACAGAAAATTAACAGCTACTAATGCATCGATTCAACCCAAAAAGGCAGGTCTCTCAAAACTAATCTAAAAGAGGGAAAAAATCTAGTCAAAACACACGAAAAAGAGGCCAATAGATCTAGGGTCGAAAGGGACAGGGATCTAAAGGAGGAAGTTGCTGAAAAGAGGTGCAGATCACAGCCAAGAGACAGAGGCAAGGTGGCTGGAAAAAAGGAGGAAATCAGCAAAAAGTGGAAAGGAAAGGGAGGAGGTCCTAAAGGGAGGTCCAAACAAAATTACAAGAGGTGATTTGAAAGGAAGAAAAGCTGATTTAAAGGGATCTGAGGAGGAGGTATCAGATCTGAAAAAGGCAAGGCTGAAACTCTAAAAAACAAACGGTTGAAACAGCTAAAAAATCTTCCACAAAAAGTGGAGTGTACTGAAGCCCTAGGGGGCTAGGTTCCCACTTAGATGAGCAAAACAGATCAGAAACATGTCTAAATGGGTGGAGGCAGAGGCTGGAAAACCTTGACAGAAGCTTCAACAAAACCCAGAAAAATTGCAGAAAAATAGCTGAAAAATTGGCAGGTCGCAGGTTCTGACCTGTTTTCAGTGCAGGTCGTAGAAAATAGGCTGAAAAGTGTGACCTGGAGGTCCAGGTTGCAGATTATGGGCTGAAAAGTGTGACCTGAAGCTCCGGGTGTCTCGGCGACAGATTTTCAGAAAAGTTGCAATCTCAGTTGCGGCTGATGTCGATCACCTGCGCAATAGGGCCAGAAACACGCAGAAGATAGAAATTTTAATGTTTTAGGGTTTTATGTGAGAAAAACAACATAAAAATAGGAAAATCAAAAAGCTAAAAAGAAACCATAGGGTCTGAAGTAGCTAGATATGCAGGAATATGAAAAACGACAGCGGTCATAATTTAAAACCCGTGTGGAGTCGCCATTTGTTAGTATGAATCCTTTGTCGAAGTGTACAAAAAAAGACCACTTTAGCTACACATAACTAATAGCCCTAACATCAAAAGTGGCTGCCAATATCTTCAGATCTGCAATTAGTTGATCAAGAAAAGAGCTGCAAAAAACCAGATCTATGCATAGAAAGACATTAAGCAGTAAAAGGAAGGGTTTGCTCCATATATCCAATAGACAAAACAAGAACAATTTTTGAAAGAATTTTTGTATTAAGGGCACCTGGGAGGAAAACAAGAAGGCGTATCCAATTCTCCTCAATGGGATGGGTTCTTGGAAGTCCTCAGCACTTCAGATCTAGAATCTCTCTCTCTTGTTGGTGTAGAAAACCCAGACAAAGATAGAACTCAAAGGGAGCTCACACAACAAATAATGTAGAAAATGTGACCAAGTGTATAGATCCAGAGTGATCTAATAGGCAACAAAAGGTGAAGAATGGTAGGAAAAACCCTCTTATTTATAACAAAATATTGGGTCATTCTAGATCTTGGTGCATGATTAAAATAATGTTAACCAAATCTAGATCCACCTTTTATGGGATATTTTATTATATTTGTTGGAGGGAAAAAGTATTTGACTTGGGTCAAGTCCCTTTATTTGTTAATAATAAATAAAATAAATGATTTATTTATCTTTTAAGGAAGTAAGAAAGAAGGATAATTAAATAAATAATGATTTATTTAATTATTTGTGCGTGATTTCGTCATATTTAACAAGGAATATTATCTAATAAGATTTAAATAATTATTCCTAGAAAATAATAATAAAGGTTTATCTAATTACTTTAATTATAATAATAATTAAATTATGTTTTAATAATTATTCCGGAGGAAAATTAAACAAAATAGTTTTGTTTAATATTTCTTTGGGGTTTCCCGTTTAGACCATAAACCTAATAATGTGCGCATACACTACAGTGAAGCAATTTTACTTTCAGCCCGTCTTACATGGTGTACTTGGGTCCATCTAATGATAATAGGTTAGATGACCAAAAAATGGTGTAACACTAGCGGCTCCTTATGTTCCAATATATATGCCCCATCATAAGAACGTTAGGATGTTTATAAATGACATAAAATGCATCACATACCTCAACATAGTTTTTTTTCCCAATATCAAAGGAAATATGATCTTCAATGCCCTCTACGTGCTTTCAGGAGGTGGTTCTTAAGGCTTACTGGAAAAAGGAAGTTGGAATTTCATGTATTTTGCAATCAATCTATGCCATAGATGCGATGTTTAGGAACAATTTAGTAGCCCATATTCCATCTACATCTCCTAATTACAAGAAAACAAAATTTTCACATCCTCATCCTCCTAGATGTTATCTTCTTTATCACATGAGTGAGCACCATAATTTCTTCATCCTCCATGCTTGCCATGATATATCCCCCTTCATCTTAAAAATAAACTTGTACACCTAGCAAGAAATTCATCCAATCCTTATACCAAATCTCATTAATGTGTTGTCTTTTTTCTATCCTTTATATTTTGTATTTTGCCTAATATATCCTTTATTCTATAGTTTATACCCCCCCCCCCCCCCCCCCCTTTTTATATATATATGTGTGTATGGATGTTGATTTGAGAAAAGAGGGGAGTCTAAGAACTTGTCCCTGGAACTTTCCACATCTTCATCGAAACCATTGGAAATTTGTTTTATTTTTCCATGGCAGGTAATCAAGTACATTTCCTTATGGGTTGATGAATTTTATCTCTCTTTTGTTGTGGTTTTACCTCCTTTTTCATTACATATCCTTAGTATTTCTGTATATGTTTCGGCGGCCATGATGATCAGACTAGATTAATATGAATTGACTTTACAAATTTCATTTCAGATAAAAGTAAGATGATTTTAAACTCGTGCTGAATGATTTTAAGATTGTGTATGTAGTAAGAAATTGCAAATTTCTTCCATGGAATGATTTTTGAGTGAAAGCTAGGGTCTGAAATATTTGAGATAAATATATTTTGTTCTTAGGTACATTTTCCTTTGAGCTAAGTAAACTTTTCCACATTTGAGGTGATCATGCAGAGCATTGAAGGCGTCGAACCCCTAGAAAATTTCCATTGTTTTCTTCATGGTGGTTTAAGCATGGAGGATCCTGGTGGTTCTATTCTTCATCGTGTGCGTGCACGGAGGTTAAATGTCGATAGTTTTTTTTGGCTTGTCTAACATGCTTATAACTTGTCATTTTGTGGCATCTTCCATGCGTTGGTGGTTTTTATAATATGTGTGTGTGTTGGTTCCCCGTGTCGGTGACGCGTGAGTTCATATTTTTACCTTGTTCGGCCACTGTGGGGCTTTTCCCTCGTGCTCATGAGGTTTCGTCGAGGGGTCTGGTGCCAAGCCGGGAAGTTTCTCTTGGGCATCATGGTGGACATTGACTCAAGTGGACTATGACCCATTTACTCTATACTCCTGGTTCTATACCTTCGTGTCCGGTGATTTTTCTCACCGTGGTGAAAGTAGTCATGGTGTGGTATTGATAAGGGGTTTTGTCAGGTATGGCATGGGAATACCATTTTCCGCCAGGGTCGCTTTTATCTTTGTCGCTTGCTTCCAAACTGTTTAGGAGGTTTGTCAGTGTTTCTTCTACTCCAATCGAACCCCTCTATGGTTTATAGGTTGTTGGTTTTCCCTAGGTTTACTAACCAGATTTCTAGAATTGGGGGCCTATATCCCACAATGGGGTTTCATATACCTAGATTTCATAAGGTGGAGGCAGGTATTTAGCCCCGAAGGACTTAAAATGCACCTACTGGGTATATGCCTCAAGAGACTAGGGTGGTGGTTTCCCTTCCGGGGTGACCGAAAGAAGGTGTTTAAGGGGTCATGTCAGCTCCGTGGAAGTGAATGTTGAGAGCCCTAATCCACACACATTCAAGAGGATTTAAGTGATAGAAGCAAGGAGTCTTGAAGTAGGCCTCACTTGCATACATACAATTTATGTTTGGGGAACAAAATTGAATTGTTTCAAGTTATGGACCTTGTTAAAAATATTTTGGTTGGATGAGCTCAAGGTTGCAAATTAAGTAAGGATAACATCCTTTCTTGGCATGATAAAATTATTTTTGAGCATTTCAAAGTGTCCTAATATTTTTATGTTGGAGAAGGGATGGTTTATTCTCATTTTTCATCCTTGTTGAGGTTGTAGCCTATTTCCATAGGTGTACATACAATTTTACAGTTTTCCATCCCAAATTTCCTTAAAATATCCTTGAGATACTTTTTTTGAGAAAGAAATATACCCTCCTTCGTCATATACTCTAAGGAAGAAGAATAGTTCACCAAGTAGAGCCATTTCATATTCTTGTTGCATCGTTATTGCAAAACCTTGACTCATTGAGTCAACATTACTACCAAATATGATATAATCAACATATACAACTACTGTAACCGAAACTCCCTTTGGACCCCCCTAGCGGCAATAAAAAAATGAGTGGCATTGCCACCCCGTTAAGAACAAGGGTTGACAGAATACATCCAATAAAGAATCAATCTCCACACCGAATATGCTGCCAGTTCTTGGGACATGGAGCCTCACTTCATATTTTTACATCTGTATTTTCTCAAAATTTTATGCCCTTATTATAACATTTTCTCCTCCCTTACTTAAAGATTCAAGTAGAATACCCCCCCCCCGCTTCTTACGAAATTTATGACTTCATCATTTCTCTCTCTTTGATATAACATTTTATCCCAAATATTTTGGAAATACTTTACTAAAGCATATATTCCATACCATAATTCATATGGTGTTTTATCATATCTCTTCATGGATTAACATTTATTTGCTACCTCAACGTATGAGGTAATCTTGATTTAATCATATCAGACACTATAATTCTTCTTGTTTCATTCTTTCAACAAATCCATTTAGTTGAGGAGTTCTAGATATTTAAAATTATCTCTTGATCGCATTCTATTCATAAAAATAAAATAACTCATCTGATGTGAATTCACCTCCTCTATTGGATCTTAGGTGATTAATTTTTAGATCCATTTGGTTTTCTACCAAGGCCTTGAATATGTTGAATTTTTGAAAGGCTTCATCTTTAAATTTCAACAAACAAACCCGACACATTTCCTCTCGTATTCATCAATTTCTAGCATAAAATATTGGTCACCTCATGATATTTTTCTATCAGTCCACATATGTTTATATATCGCAAGCGTACGAATAAAGCTCACTTTAGTTGTGCATAAAAAACCCTAACATCAAAATGGCCGATGCTAATTTCTTAGATATCCGCAAAGTGGGTGATCATAATAAATGCTACAAAATCCAGATATATGTAGTTAAAGACATTAAACAAAGAAAATAAAAACAATATTTTCTCCATACATCCAATAGAACAAGAATTTATAAAGAAGTTTTGTATTATGACACCTAGAAGGGAACACAAGAAGATGTTACAAGTGCCTTCTCAATTGATGGGTTCTCGTATTTCCCTTTAGACCAAGATTCTTGATGGTGCAAACTGAAATGCAGAACTCAAAGGGAGCTCCTAAGCAAAAGTAGAAAAATACATGACAATGATGGAGTGACCAAAGTCGACCAAAAAGCAGATCGAGGTGATTCAAAGGTGAAAAAAGCAGGAATGAATGGAAAACCCTTCTATTTATAACAAAATGACGAAAGTTAGTCTAGATACAGACATAGTCATTAACCAAATATAGATCCAACTTTACTTGGAATATTTTATTATTTTTGGGTAGAGGGGAAAGGAATGAATTGTTAACCCCTTTAGAAATAATAAATAAATAAATGATTTATTTATTATTTCAAGGATGAGGTTAAGAAATAATTAAATAAATAATGAGAGAGAGATTTATTCAACTATTTATAAAATGACTAGTCAACGAATAATATACAATAATGATTTAAATCATTATTTCTAGAGAATAATAAGATAAATAATGACTTATCTAATTAATTCTCATGTTTTGGGCTATATATGACCAGGAATATTAATTAAATGGTGGTTTATTTAATTATCCCTAGAGAAAAGTCAAACAAATAAGGATTTATTTAATTACCTCGATTTAGACCATAAATAACTTAATCCGTCAGGTTATTAAATACCACGAGCAATTTTACTATAAAATTGGTCTTACATGGTTTACTTTAGTCCATCTAATAGGGGCACAAGTTATATGACAAAAAATTGGTGTAATATATTCCCCCCCAACGTGCGAGCGTTAGGAGCTAATCGTATGACCAAAGTACGTTGTAAGAACACAAACACTAGACACCTAAGGGGAGTTGGGGGAATTTTGAGGTCTAAAATGGGCCTCCTAAGGAAAATGTACAACAAAAATTCACTTTATGAGAACCAATCAATTTTTGGGGATGACATCATCCCTAATGGTTGAGGTGGCATTACGAGTTACAATGTACTTGTCACATTCAATGATAGAAAACCATGATTAACCATGGAAGCCCAAGTACGTAGAATTATAAAGTAAAGTGCTCATAATAATAAATGTCATTTCACACTTTTGAATAATAAAATATTATTATTACCTATATTTCTGAAAGAAACAGCCTATCCCTACACACCCCATGTCTTTATAACCCCCTAATAAATATATTTGTATATATATTTTATATTTATTTTTAGATTATATAATCATCTCATTTTATTTAATATTACAATTTCAAATTAATTATAAGTTAATATCTATACATAAATATTATACATGAAATAAAAAATAAATCAAAATGTAACTCTTACTTGAATTAATATTGTTATAATAATAGCAATGCAAACATAAAGTTAAAGAAAAAAAAACATTATAGTTTTGTATGATTACGAAAATATATTAGTTTTGTATGTTGAAAAAGTTATATTAGGTTCAAATATAGTTTGGGGCAAAAAATATAAATTTCAATGTATATAACTATATTTATAATATATAAATATAAATTAAATCTATTTCAATACTTGTTTTCTCTAATTTTAAATACAATTCAATTCATTTCATTATGATTATATCAATGTTATATATTATTATATATAACATTATGAAAAATAATCTAAATGTTATAGAATATATATTATATTCTTTTTTATATCATATATTATTTCATCTTATGTTATAAATCAAATCATCAATCAATATGTAAAAGATGTAAAATTCATACATGGTTTATTATATTATTTTTATATAGTATATTAATTACATGTAATTATATAATTTAAATAATATAAATTTTAATTAATAGCATATAATATAATTTAAAAATTATGAATTTATATTTATATTTTATTTTAAGTTATTCCAGTACAAAGGACAAATGCATTAGTTGTTCAATAATAATAATTTTTCTTTGAAAAACTCATTCTTATTTATAGTCACATCAATACAATTTTTTTATTAATTTTATTTTGGTACAACTTTTGAATTGAATTTAACTATGGTTACATGGATTGTGTAAAAAGTGAATTGAAAATTCATAAATATTATTTAATATTATTATTTTATTATTTCCCTCAGAGGAACATTTTAGACCTAAAAATTCCCTAAGAGAGAAATATAAGATGGACCGAAGCGAGAGAGAGAGTGACAATAATACCCCGAGGAGGAAAGACTTACAAAATGCAACAAGTCTCTTTTTATGAGTGAGTACACAATTTCAAATGAGGGAGGCAAGTACTTATATCTCTCGCGAGATGACAAAGTACAAAGAATAATGGTGCACCCAGCAAACATGGAACTAAGTTATATAGTTCATGATGGCATAAATATGGGCCATATATAAAAAAACATAATAGATCTCACATACATATTGTGCCTGGGACAACAGCCAGGGCTTATACAATAATATCTGAGTACATGAGATATAATAACAACCAAAGAGGCCCTATAAAATAGGAAAGGGTTGTGAAAATCTGAATGATACAAGAAAACTAAAAAGGTGTTGCAAGAGGTTAAGGCCGCAACCACCAACCTGTGAGAGAGTCGTATCCAAGTTGTAAAGAGACACATCCAAGGTGGGGGGCCACCGAAGGGCCACCCCCTCATGAGGTCCGTATCTCACACACCCGAATGCAGAACTGCTGCATCATTAAACCATCACAATCTCGACTGCGGCCATATGAGCCGGGAGCAGAAGAAGAAGTAAAGCCGTGGAAATAAAGGGTCCTCTTCTTCCATCCGTGCACCGACCGGGAGTGGAAGCTAGTCCGCGGTACACCGCCTAGACCTGCCTCTCCGGAATGAGTAAGCTAATGTCGATAATGAGGGTCCCCAGTGAGGCAGGAATCCCCAACAGCAATAAATGAGGGAGTGTAGAAGAGAGCCCACCTGAGAACTGGCAGACACTAGGGGAGCGGGCGTGGTGGGAAAAGGGGGTATTGAGGTGCGTACAATGTCCTCGTCGCAGCATAAAGGGAATGGATGACCCGGCAACCACCGACTCCAACTCCGGTGAGGGGGATAGGACAAGAGGACTAGAGGCCAAAATTTGCAACACAAGAGAGGTACAAAAGCGATGAAGGATGGAAGACCGTGGTGGGAGACAAAAAGGACTTGGGACACCTATGGAGGTGGTGAGATTTCAACTTGGATGCTCTAAACAAGGGCAACTCGATGATGCTGCCACATAGAATAGGCCCAGTGGGGACCATAAAAACATGAGTAAAACATGGTTACTCATGACGAAAATCAACACGAGCATCCAAAAGAATGAAGGAAAAGTGGTGCCCTAAGTACAAGTGTCGCAAGTGAAGAAATTAGATTTTGAGAAGCAGCAAAGTGACCCTTCTTGGAAAAAATTCTTACGGGTGAAGTATCAAATCACCAAAAATGAAAGGATACCCAGTTCTGATTGGTCTTGAGAGCTTTACAAATCTGGCACTATTCATCAAACCGATGGCCGTTTGTCGTATTTGGAAAAAGAAAAATTTGTGTTTTTCTTTTAATAGGGTGATTTCCCTCCAATTTTATTCATTTGAAAGTGTAGTTGTGGTGAATGTGGAGAGGAGAAAAATGCCCTAAATCTTGCAACAATCATAGCAGACAAACCAACCATTAGAATTAGGATATGTGACTTTCAAGTAGGTGGCCTTAATGCTTCTTGGAAGGATGGTTCCTGGTGAAGAATTAAGGTGAGAAAAAAATATAGGAATGAACTACTAGAGAAGGTCCAACTACTAAGGAATGCGACCACCTAGTTTGATGGGACAGCCGAGACTGGCAACAGAGAGCAGGTGGCCAGTGGTGCCATCATGCCCCCAAGCATGGGATACTTCCCCGCAATGGCGGTGATGGAGGGGAGGTCCTAGCAAAGGTGGGAATGATGCCCTAGCTAGAGGATTTGTGCCCCATGGTGTTCCAAGTGTCGAACACGGGATTCAAGTCTTCAATATCATAGGCACTAGATTTCAAGACGATGATAAGGTATATAGGGGCATATTTCTAGAATGTTATGGTCATGCCAAATGTATTTAGAAAAGTGGAATTCAACATTTTTTATGATGTGGTTCTACGCATTATGGTTATCTTCTCAAGAACATAGATGCGCTCGAGAAAGGGAATGAGGATTATAATCTCTTTGGTACTACATATATGAAGCAAATGGACTAACGTGGTTCTTACGGTTTCACTATCCCAAAGAGTGGATTTGGATAATGAACTCGGTGCTACCTAGAAAACACACATGTTAGTCAACAACAATGTCTAGCAACAAAGTTGTTGATGTAATATGAAGGAATGATTCATGTTGGTTCGACGATAGAGAGTGATATGAAGTGATATGACTCGGAGGTTATTCTGGGGAAGAATAATTTTACTAGAGTCAACACTACCATATACCAGGATAGGAGAATTTATTCTCCGGAATATGGGTGCCCCCTTACCAAAACATTGGGTGTCAATGTAATGACCATAAGGTGTATGTGGTTCGAATGCATGGTTTCAATGTAAGGGGGATAGATAAAGTCAAGGGTTGTAAATGCTTCCATAATGTCATCATCGCAATAAAAGATGGGGTGACTGGTGGAAGAAAGACCACATGGTGCAACGAAGCTACCTGACTCATCATTATGAGAAGTGAGGTTCACATACACATATTCATGGAGGGTAATATAATAACAAGTAGATGAAGAATCTACCAATGTTGAGCCCAAGGTGATCGCGAGGTTCGCGAAGGGGAAGGGTCAAAGGTCTTCACCGTGGATCTCAGATGATGACAGTAGAGATAAGGTCGAAGGACTCCATCATATTGGCATCAAGAGGGGGTATGTCGGGAACACGTACGTTAGCTTTTTGAAGCAAACCGCAAGTAAGAGATGGACTCGCTGTACCCTACCGACCGGCGAACCGGCTTCCAAGGAGGTGCGGAAATCTTCGTTTTACGAGGTGAGTATAGGCTGAAATCGCCGCGTCAAAGCACAAGCGTTGTGTGCAAATTCTTGGAGTTTCTGGTCAATCCGGTGGCCGACATGGACCCCCCCCGGGATATCGTACCCGTAGCGCTCGTTAACCATGGGTTTGATGCGAGACACCCGCACAATTGGGTGGCAGACCCATTAGCACACAAAGGTACGCGAAGGCTTTCTAGGGAGGATAATGTTATCAGCTCTGTCCAGGTTTATTTTTTGCGGATTTACCCCTGGGGAGGCTTTGCACAGAAGATTTTTACCAGGTGGCCGAGGCACATAAGCAAAGGGAGGGGTCATAGTGACCAGTTGGACCAGGTTCAAAGCACGGTTTGGCCGACCGTTTTAGCAGGTTGGTCAGAATCAATGCCCGCGACTTCCAACGGTCAAAGAAGGGTCAAGGTAGCCATACGTACCTAAACCTGCAGGAGGCAAATGTAGACCGACCTAGAGCAAGAGGGCTAGGCGCAGCTCCCAAAATGCCAAGGCTAGGAGGAACCGCTCTAGAAGGAAAATAGGACTGTGGACAGAAAGGCCATGAAGGGCTCGAGGAGGAGGTCCCCAAAAGGCCGAGTCAAAGTATCAGGAGTAGGCCGCAGCGGGCGAGTTGACGGTCGAACCGACCATTTGAGGTCGTACCAAGACGATTGCACCAGCAACATCCACCATTGTGAGATAAGAGGGGGCAAAGAGGAATATTTATAGACTCCGGGTGAGACACTGGTCAGAGTTTCAACCATTTTTTTATTGACCACTGAAGAAATAATGGACTTTGGAGAGGTATAAGACTTTGGTTCTTAATATGTCAGCTGATCTATAGTGAATATCTTTCCGTTGTGAGGAAATCACATCTTACGGTGAACCGCAGATGGGACAGACATCGCATAAGTGTAGCTACAACCCAATATAATTTTGTAGTCTAAGGGGGCATCAATGACTTTAATGTCAACACAAACAGTTTTTCCCGCAAGAGTAATAGGACAATTGCGAAACATGCCAAGGGTTTAGAAGACCGAAGCACGATGCAATGAGGGTGATAAAGGCCACCAGTATCCGAGCTACCAAACGAAGTATAACTACTAGGATGCCCCCTCATCCATGATACTTCTGCAAGATGTTGGCATTCCCATATTGATGTGTATTTGGAAGGCGTGTCGTAGGAAGGG
Source organism: Pinus albicaulis (assembly GCA_034641835.2). NCBI lineage: Eukaryota > Viridiplantae > Streptophyta > Pinopsida > Pinales > Pinaceae > Pinus > Pinus albicaulis. The sequence continues at coordinate 678,999,325 of CM076574.1, read as the reverse complement.
GTGTGTGTGTGTGTGTGTATGTATGATCTGAATTTTCAACATCGAAGACAATCAAACGATCATCTGAAGGATCCACAACTCCCATAGAATTTAGTATAGCTTTACATTATGAAGGGCATGATTGAAGGACTTCCAACGTTGACATGGTGACGGGGATTGTACCAAGTCATCTACTATACTGTAGGTTTGGGAAAATTTAATGGAAGCAATGTTTCGTTGTAACAATCCTTTGGGGATATTGGTTTGTACCTATTCTTTAGGCTGAGGGATCCATAAAGGACCATTGGATGTCAAAATTATATCTACAGGGACCAAGACCGGAGCTCCGTCATAGAGTGAGAGACTTGGTGGTGCACTGCACGCCCAAGTCTAAAGGCCGAGATCGGTGGTATTTTCCGTCTTCGGTTAGAGTTCACTCTATCATGAGAATCCGTGTGTAAGTAATCATAGGTACCGTGGAGTTTACGCGCCACCGACCTTCGAGGGTTGGGCAGCCACATCCTCGCCGAGGGAAAGGATTGGTAAACAAACCCCATTCCGCAGTGCAACATTAGAGGAACAAGGCGAGAGTTTGTTTTCATCGGTAGATGCTTCTCGAACCCGCCTACGCTGACAAGGAGGTAAAAAGGCAATCATGGGTAGTGACCACACACCGCAAAAAGAACAATTATTATTCGTGTGAAGAGGCATTTTCCTTCGCTTGCCACCGCCTGGCATAGCGTTACATGTATTCCCTTCCGGTGATTTTCCCAGGTTACCTAGATGCGGTTGGTTATGGTTGCCTTCTCCTCTTTTTTTGAAGGGAGACGCACTCGCTACCCATACACCCGACCCCGAGGGGGGTGTGTGTTGGTAAAAACACGAGAGGGGGGGGGGGGGGTGAACCGCATTTAGTGTAGACACAACCGATCTTCCTTTGTTTAAAACTCATACGGCCACTTTCATGAATCCAACTCGCGTATATGCGGATATCCTTGCTGCAACTCGCGATCCAAAGGAATTCACTAATATGCATTTAATTTAATTTATTATTACATTAATAATTATCCATCGCATGTTCGGCCGTAAAATGCGCAGTCCGCATGCAGAAGAACGAATAATCATCACACATAAGAAACACAAACACCAGGATTTTAGGTGGAAACCCAATCTGAAACCACCACCGCCGTCGTCCCGCCCTCTCTCTGCTACTTATTATTAAGAAAACCCCCGCGCATGTACTAGCGTTGCATCTACGCGCGCGCACGTTAGACCACCCAACGTGTAAGGTCCCTTCTCCCTCTCTCGCTTACCCCCCCCCCGGAAGGGAGCAACAACCCCCTCATCACCTCTCGCTTACCGCCCTCACACGAAGGGAGCTACTACTCGATTAACACCAACCCCATCGCGTAAATCTTCTACTTTCATACCTGGCTTCAACCCTTCGCATCCACGTGTACCACGTTTCCATCAATTTTCAAACTCGGATCAAACAGCCTTCAACACAACCCTTCACTTATCAACAATCATACTTTGCCCATTTCTTCCAACATAACGTTGAACTCACTCGTAACCTCGAATATCGCAGACAACCTGCATTTCGAATAGATATGAAGAATCAACATTCAACTATGAGCAATTATAAGTTCATATACCATACGCACCTTTTATATACACGTATCCGTGTGTATACATACCTTTCATGTAAATGAACTCGCGCATACCCCTCTCCCCCCCCCCTTCGAACACGAACTTCCCACGCGCCTTGTTTAAACGTATCCGTGTATACACGCATTTTTCAAATGAACCCGCGTGTATAGATCTATAAACTTGCTAATGATCGAGATTCAGAACTTACCAAGAGGATTTTATTCAATTTCTTCAACAGTTTGCACCGTGTCTTCATCACATCTTTCGCATCATCCTTGAGATTCACCATTTCTAGATCTAGAGATCTTGAATCTTCATCATGTTCATAAAGTAATCAGATCTATCAATTACCGTAGTACAACCATACAGACATTAACTTCGCAGTGAAAATATTCTTCAAACCGCACATCTCGCACACACCTTGCACAATGAAATTTTCTCCTTATATAACTTTACTATCACCATGAGCCAAAACTACATTAATTCCGATGGCATTCCCCGGACGGGATCACATACAATCCGCGCTCAATACAATGGTTCAATACCATGGTAGGAACCCCCTACTACATAATTAGAGGCACTGAGCATACGCGACTTGGCACGCATCTACCCACGTGCACATACGCTACTTCTCCCAGACAACCCACGTATGCCCCGCGCGTGACACACTTTTCATCATTGATCTACTAACACATACTTCGAATTCCTTTCATCATTACATATCTGAGCCGCTTTCCGGGACACAATAGATTTACATCATTATCCATCAAGTCATGAACAACTTCATCAAGTAGGTTGCCACCAGTCTTTACCGCGGGCTGCCATGACAACACTCGTACTACATATGGCCACAACAATTCCCCTTTCGACTTGGATGGCAACCACGATGTGTTTGATCACCACACAGATGTATACATTAAGAATAACCATTATTCAAATACAGACATTTTGTCCCCTTAGCCAAACACTATACACACTTTCGACATCAAGGAAAAGGATCAACACCAACACCGTGTGTTTTTCTCCACATGTCGAAAGAAGAGCGTTGTGCATTGAAGTTACCATGCTCCCCGCCGACCTTAAACATATTTTACAATGAAAGCATTGACACTATGACTCCTATCAATGAGACTCACTTACATCAAATATCCAACCAAGTGGATTTACATATGAGACTCAAGTACCCAAACTGCGGGTTTAAGGATCAGTCCTTATATGACCGAATATAACAATTTACATCATAGGTCTTAACATGACTGCTATATACAAAATTACAAATATGATCATGATCAAAACCAAAAAGGATTTCAAGAAAGATCATATAATTCGAATCACAATGCCAACAATGCATAATACCTGCCACGTTCCCCCCGAACTCGTACACTCATTTTACCCTCATCTCCCCCAGCATCCCGAACACTTTCAACAAGACTGCGAAGGCATCTTCACCCAATATCGAGAGAATGAAACAAATAGAAGAGATAAAACATCGCCGGATACCATACACAACATCACATATATCAAACAAGATCGATAGCTTGTGGTCAAAAAATGCCGACCCTTCACAAAATTTAAGAATAACCAACCGAGCACGCGCGCTTTCTATTAACCGTATATACGCAAGAATCGTCTTCGTGAAACCCGCGTATCCAATTTAATCTTTTGAGTCCGCATCTACTCTTCTCCGAGAGGTAGAGACAAATACCCGTCATTCGAGATATTCATCGCTTCCCGGGCAGAGAGAGGTTTGGTAAATATATCAAGAATCTGTTATTTGGCAAAATATTCAACTTCACCTTTTTTTCAAGCACTTGTTCAATGCATATGATATCGTGAAATGTGCTTTGTCTTTGAATGCATAACAGGATTCTTCTTTTGGAGATACCGATGGCACTTGTATTATCACACATAATGGGAGATAGGGATATTTGATTTGAAAGTCTTCGTGTTTGCATCACAAAGGGAGTTGAGTAAATGCGCCATACTCGCTTCTCATGGTCGTTGCGGGAATTTTGCTTCTCGTTGAACCAAGATACTAACCGGCCCTATAGAATGCACCACCACTAGTACAAGCCCGATCAACATTTACCTCCAATCTACATCCGTAAGCATGAAGAGTAAGATTAGCATTATTTGGATACCATAGTCCAAAGTCTGAGTCTTCCGTATATTTGAATATTCTTTTCGATGTTCGAAGGCAGACTCTTTAAGAAGGCTTGGAATCGTCCAATCCCAACTCGATGCATAATGTCCTGGCCTAGTTCCAATGAGATAAAGTAGACTTCCAATCATTGATTCGTATTGTGGTTGATTTACCGTGAGAATCATCATGAGAACCGAGATTGCACTTGCCACTATTGGTGTACTTTCATGTTTGCATTTCTTCCATGCCACTCCTTCGACCCTTAAGATATTTGCTTGTGATAAGAATATACCATCTCAGCCGCTTGATGCACTTGTAAGCCAAGAAATAATGTTAGTTCTCCAAGTAGGACATTTCAAATTCTTGTCAGACAAGAAAATTTTGACTCCGCGTATTCTTCATTACTCCTAAAATAATATCATCAACATACAACCACAATAGTTTATCATTTTCAATTTTTGTGTATAAGTTGTCAGCTACACCCCTTGAAAATCCTTGTTGATGAAGATATTTGTCAAATATAATACTATGCCCTTGGAGCTTGTTTGACCATACATAGAGCCTTTTTAAGTCTACAAACAATATTTTTACTTTCCTAAAATGAATCCTTCGGTTGTTCTATAAACTTCTTCTTCTAGATCACCATCGAGAAATGCGATTAACATCCATTCAAACTTTTATTTGTTGAGAACTTGAAAAGCAAGAACATTCTTATGGCTTCAAGTATAGCTATAGGAGAAAAGTCTATTCCTTCTTACATACTGCAAAACCGCCTAGCTTGCTTTCTATAACACCAGCGCCATTTAACTTGTTCTTGAATATCCATTTAGTTCCAATGGCATTTTTATCATGTGGTCTTGGTACCAATTCCTGGTACCTCTTTTCAATTTGATCAAGCTCTTCATTCATGGCTTGAATCCAAAATTCATCTTTGCTAGCTTGATTGACATTGTGTGGTTCAATCGATAGAAATTCCGCATAGCTAGAAGATCCCAAGGCCTCTTGTTTGTACACCTCGATTCTTTGTTCTGTAAATTTTGAGTTTCTTTCCAGATTCTTTTGGAACATATCCGATGGAGTTTTCCAAGAGAATCATCTTCGTGTTCTTCATCGGATCCATTACACTTATCATTTCTATTTTTTTTTTTCATCTACTCGTTTGTTTTCTTCTTTAGGGGCCGGCAGAGACTCATCAATAACATCACATTCAACAATCTTCCCCCCCCCCCTTATTGTAACATTTATGCTCGCTTTCAGATGAGTAACCAGTATTTATCCATCCGGGTTCAAACTTCGTTATGCCAATATTTTCATTATTATTTTTGATAAAGTATTTACTTCCAAAACTCTAAAGTGCTTCAAGGAGGAATTACCATACCAAAGCTCATATGGAGTTTTGTTCATCTGTTAAGAATATTTGCCGTGTGAGTCGCTTCTCCCAAAGTGTCACCTGTATCATCACATGGCTCTAGCCATTTTTTGAATTGTCTGTTCTATTCATTCTTTCGTTTACGCACATAGGAGTGCCTCGCTACAATTGTCTTTCTATGCCATGTTGTTCACAAAATTCAAGGAATTCATTTGATCTATATTCTCCCCATCAGATCTAAGACACTTGATTTTTAGACGACCATTTTTCCACCTGCTTTAAAGATCTGAAATTCTTCAAATGTTTCATCTGTGTTTGATCAACCCAATCCAACACATTCTAGAGAAATCATCAATAAATAAGATATAGTATTCTTTATCACGGTGACTTTTTCCCTCATATGTGGCCGCATGAACGAGTTCAAGAGGCCTCTCGATGAACCTTCCTTGGCATTGTACTGTCCGTTTACCGAATTGGCAAGATTTGCACGATACTTTCCGGTAGAGTAATATTGAACAACTTTGGCTGATTTGTTGATTTGAGAAGCTGATGCCCGAGCTTTCTATGCCATAACCACTAATATTTTCTCAAGTAACATCGATATTTGTTGTTCTTCAATACATACAGTTTATTGTTTTTCCTTTTATAATTGTTTTACCCGTATCAAGATCACGTACCACACATTCTTTGAACTAAAAAGACAAACCTTCCGCTCCTTGATCACATTTGACTCACACGAACATGTTATGTCTTAATCCATCCACATATACATGACATTATTAGCTTTCACCTTTCTTTTAGAAAAAGAGACCCTTTTCTAATGAGAAAGGATCATTTCCAAAAGTGTTTCTTCTTTCCCTTTTCTGTGGCATTATATGCATGAAGTTTGTTTTTTCACTTGTCATATGTTTTGAGCATCCGCTATCAACATACTCATTGATTTTCGCCTTGTGAAAATAAAGCTTATGCCAGTTCAACCGAGTTTCTTTTTCCATATTTTCTGAAGGCACATGTTTTTTTGGCCGAACTTTGCTCCGCATTCGTATTCTTCATGGCCAAAGTTATCGCAATAAGCACATTCAACTTCATTTTGAAGAGGAGAAAAGTTGTTATAGGCATTTTCTCTCTTTTGGTTCAATATCCTTTCTTGCTTCGTCAGCAGATGGTTTTATAAGCAACACATTGAACATCTTTATGACCAAAATTGTGACATGTGAAATATCATTCATTGAAGTAGAAATCTATGCGATCATGAAATCTTCTATTTGGATTTACCGTTGGTTGGAGCTTCTTTGAAAGTTATTCTCATAGTGTTCCTTGAATTGATATGATCCCCGCTTTTACTCCGTAAAGATTCCTTACTTCCTCGTTGGAGTAGTGGAATAATGTAAACCAGCTTGTTGTCGCCTTCGTTAGTTTGTCGAAGCTCGAGAGGGATTCTCCTAACATATCCAAGACCTTGCTTTTATAAGAGGAGAACGTTGAACCTTGATAACTTATCCAAGTTTTCCGATCCTCTTAGCAAATCTCGAGATTCAAAGTCTTTACTTTCTCCAATTATTTCCTTAGACTTACCACTTTACATTCGCTTTTCTCCCTATGTTTTCTTCTTCAACTGAGCCAAATGCTTTTCTCTATGATTATTTATTTTCTTCTAAGTATATCGGACATTTTTTTCTTCAAGAAAATCATTACCCTCTAGAGCATCTACAAAAGTATCCTTTTCTTCTCTAGATTCTCTTTGCTCAAATGCCATGAGAAGTCTAAGATCTTGTTCACATTCTTCCCCACTATCGATAATCCATCACCGTCTTCATTAGTATAGTAGCTTTTCTGTTATATCGGTTCCTATATTCCTTCGCTACTTTATAGATGTTTCTTTATAAGGACACTTACAAGATATGCGTGACCAACTTCTCTTTCCACAATCAAAACATTTGTGCGAATCTTACCTTTAATTCCTTCCTTGCCTGCTTGAGTTTTCTCAAGCAAAATTTGCCTATCTTTCCGCGCGAGATATCGTGAACCTTCTCGCTTTTTTAATTTCTTTTGTAGAAGCTTTGAAGACTGGACTTTTGACTTTATGGTTCTCCTCTTCATTTCATATGCAAGCAGATGCCATGAAGTTACACACCATAGTAATATTTTGTAACTCGTTTTTCTCTTCAAGAGGAAGAAACTTTTTTTTGACTCAAACTTTGTCGTTAGCGATTCAAAATTTTCTCAACCAAAGTAGAACATCTTGCCATTTCTCTGGCTTCTCCCGTATTTTCTCATACAATTTACAACATCATCAACACGTAAAAAAATAATCATAATAAGCCTCATCATTATGCATTCTCCTAAATTTTCATATTCCATTCCGCGCGATGGCTTCGTTTTGTAATTTTTTACCTTTGCATCACCTTCATAACTTAGAATGATTTGTCCCATATTTCTATTTATTTTTGCCACCGTATGACTTCGACAATTATCTTTGGGCTAGGACTTCGTTAGAGCATTGACCGCCTCGTACTTGATTCACAATCCTTCTTTCGCCATGGGATCTATCTGCATAGCCGGATTATTGATATCCTTTTTCAAAAATGGCCCATATATTTGTTCCCATGGACTGAAGATAGGATCTCATCCTTATTTTCCAGAAGATTAAATTACTTCCGTTGAAGAGCGGAGGCTTGATAGATGTTGTTCCCTCTTGATTGCTCATCTTGCTTGATCTTCCTTCTAGCGGTTAAGCCTTTTCAGAAGGACCTTCTCTGACACCAATTGTTGGGAAAAATACTGAGAGGGGGGGGGTGAATCAGTATTTAGTGCAGACAATAAAACTTTAATCTTCCTTTGTTTAAAAACTCATATGCTACTTTCATGAATCCAACTCGCATATATACGCGGATATCCTTTACAGAACTCGCATATATCCAGTGAATTAATTATGCATTTAATTCTTGGCTTAGATCATTGCATTACTCATTCATCAGATGTTCAGAAAATAGTAAACAGATGCAGAAAAAATAGAATAATCATCACACATAAGCAACACACATGAACACCAGGATTTTAGGTGGAAACCCAATTCGAGAGAAAACCACCGCTGCCGTCGTCTCAGTCTTCAATATTTATTATTAAGAAAACTTCTTACAACATGTACTGGTGCAGACTCATACCAGCATGCAGGCACCCACCTGCAGAAGGCTACAACCTTCTCTCATTTACCAGCCTCTCCTGGAAGGGAGCAACAACCCCCTGCTCTCGTTTACCAGCCTCACCTGAAAGGGAGCTACTACCCCCTGATATTAACACCAGCCTCTACTGGCAGAAAGCTTCTACTTTCAGACTGAAGGCTTCAACCCTTAGATCCACTGCAGACCACGTTTCATCAATTTTAAAACTAGATCAAACAACTTCAACACAACCCTTCACTTATCAACAATCATACTTTTCCCATTGCTTCCAACTGAACAGTGAACTCACTGTAACTAGAATATCAGAGACAACCCAGACTTCAGAATAGATATGCAGAATCACATTCAACCATGAGCAATTATAAGTTCAGATACCATACGTGCCTTTTGTACAACAGATCCATGTATACACGTGCCTTTCACAAAATGAACTCATGTATACCTCTGTGCAATTTTTCAGAACACTTCTAACTTCCCATATGCGCCTTTGTTTAAACGTATCCGTGTATACACGCGCTTTTCATTAAATGAACCCATGTATAGATATATAAAAGGTAAACTTTGCAGAATAGATCAGATCTATGAACTTACCCAGATTTCTTCAATTTCTTCAACAGGTTTGCGCCAGGTCTTCATCACTTCTTTTCAGATCATCCTTGAGATTCACCATTTCTAGATCTAGAGATCTTGAATCTTCATCATGTTCATAGGCGCATCATAAATCAGATCTATCAATTAAGAACAGAGTACAACCATACAGATTAACTTCAGAGTGAAGTATTCATTAAAACTCAGACATCTTTCACACACCTTGCATAATGAAATTCTTCTCCTTATATAGCTTTAGCCTTTATCAATACCATGAGCCAAAACTACATTACTTCCGATGGTATTCCTGGACGAGATCACATAGACAATCCAGCGCTAAATACAATGGGTCAATACCATGGTAGGAACCCCTGGTTTTACACAATTAGAGCGCAATTGAGCATACACGACTTTGCACGTACCTACCCGCATGCATACGCTACTTCTCCTAGACAAACCCACGTATGCCCTGTGACACACACTTTTCATCATTGATCTAACACATACTATAATTCCTTTCATCATTACATCTAAGCTGCTCTGTAGACACAACATATTTACATCATTAACAAGTCCATCAAGTCAAGAACAACTTCATCAAGTAGGTTGCCATCATCTTTATCAAGTGGGTTTCCATCAAGGACAACACTCTGCATCATATGGCCAATAGGTGGCTACTGCTTCGGAGCTTGAGAAGGCATGGGAGGCCAAGGTGCTTGTGTTGGAGGAGCTGGAGCACTTGGATGTGGATACAAATAGTAAGGAGGTTGAGAAAGATTGGGGTAAATAGGCTGGGCAAAAGCAAGCCCTAGCATCAGAGGATGCAGTTGGGCAAAGGCATGAGGCATGTCGTGTCCTAGATACATGCTGCCTGGAGGGGGGAAATTGCCAGAGGAGCTGGCCCCTCCTGGAGGGAAACTATAAACCATAGGAGGATAAGTGTATGGATGTGAAAGGGATCCAACGATACTGTCGGCAGCATGATATTCCCCAGGTGTGTTAGGTCCTACACTAGACATGATGAAGGTGAAAGGTGGAGGAGAACCAGGGATGGAAATAGAAGGGGACCCCGATGAACCAGAATCAGAGTCGGAATGGGGACTCGATGGAGGACTATCTCGGACCCTACATGGTGGCATAAGTCTTCCTAATGGAAACTGAGGATGAAGGCCTTGGAGTCTCTAGGATAAAGGCCTTGGGGCGCAATGATGGAAAAGATACACGAAACCCAATAAGGAAGAGTGGTAAATAAGGGCACTGAGGTGCAGATTAATTAATTACAATGTTTTAGTCTTGGCTTGGTGGTGTAAACCAGGTGCTCTTCGCTTTAGTTGTGTGTGTGTGTGATAAGTGTGTTAATTTTAACTAAGCACAAACGTGTGTATAGAAGAAAGAAAAAATGTTTTGTATAACTATAAATAAAACTAAAAGTGACAGTAAATGAAACTGAAAGCGACAATAAAATAAATAGCTAAAGATGCATACATTTAAAACCAAAACGGAGGGATTCCCAACAACTAGTATAAGGGTGGGCGAAATATATTCAAAACGTACAAAATGGACAATGGATCTAAGGTCAAGAGGGACAGGGATCTAAAGGTTAGATCTGCTGAAAAGAGGTGCAAAAAACAACTGAAGAAACCAGAGGGAAAAATGCTGAAAAATAGGTGGTGAAAGGCTACAACCTATAGGAAAATGTAGGGGACCCTAAAGGGAGGACCAAACAAAATGGAAAAGAGGTGCTTTGAATGGAAAAATAACCAATCTAAAATGTATCTGAAAAGGCAAGTTCAAATCTGAAAAATGGCTAAAAAACATTGAAATCTCAGAAGACCTGCTTCAGCTAAACTCCTCCTAGTATGGTGGAAGCGTACTGAAGCCCTAATGGGCTTGGTTCTTACTTCAACGAGTAAAAATAGGCAATTATAGGTCCAATACGGGAAAATACGGAGGTAAAAAAACCCTGAACGGTGCCCTTAACAAATCTTGAAAATTACAGAAAAAAAAATCTTGCAAAAAAGTGCAGGTTACAGGTTCTTCCCTATTTTTTTTGAGGTAGCAGCTTTTGGGCAGATATCTGCTACCCGAGAGCTAAGGTCATAGGTTTTGGGCCAAAATGATCAGGAATTCATAAATTTTGCTCAAAATTAAAAGTTACAGGATTGGGCTGAAACCAAGATGGTTTCGTAGATCTCGTCTTCCTGATTCTGGTGCCGTGAATGGTTCAAAAAATCGATGTCGTATGAGGGAGATATCACGTTTTGATCGAAATACCAAACAAGTAAATTGTGATAGTTTGATCAGGTTTGACTGGGATGCACAGTCAACAAAGTGGGTGGATGTAGAGTCAGCAAAAAGGAATATTCCTCAAAATATTCCCTTCCACCAAACTAATCATAGGTTGACAAGTTTATGTTTTATATTGGTTGAATGAGTTTGGAGGGCCAATCATAAGCTACCATGTGGCCAACCCTAAGGCCACCAAATGGTCCTGAAATGACATACTAAAATTTTGTAAGGGTCTACAGGGCTCGACCCCGAGACATCCCGTTGGGCATGCATACACTCTAAAATCTACACTATGTATTTTTTTCTTAACCCCTAAGGGCACGGGTTATATTTGAAATGGCCTTCGGGGTTGGGAACCACGAATGGTCCCAACTCGCCAGCGGTTCCGACATATATGTCACATGGAAAACGCAAATGTTAACAACCACGGTCTATGAAAAAACCTGCCAGCAGTTTTGTGTTATACATATCACATGCCAACTGTTAAGTTTACATCGCATGGTTTATCACTAACCCAACAGCTATCAACCCGGGGTTCAACCCCTCCAACCGTAGGTTGCGGCTTGAGTTCCACTGACAATTTATGTAACTGCGGTTTTGGGGGGTGCACATGTGGCAACCCCCAACTGAAAAATTTAAATGTAGCAGTTTAAAAAATAATCAGTTTGGTGAGTGCACCTTAATTGGCAGAAATTTCCTTTTTTAACTCCAGTTAAGTGGATTTCTCCACTTTTAGTGGAGCTTTCCTAAGTGAAACTGGGAAAAAAGTGTAGGAGGTCCAATTTTCAACCATTTTGAGTGAATGAAGACTCATTTTTTACTAAGTGGACCATTCTGGAGGCATTGGTGCAAATAAAACAACCATTAGATCATTGTAACTACATGTAATAGAAAAAATTTGAGCATAATGAAAGATGGACATGCCATTGGGAGTTGGACCAGCAGATGTAGCCTAGGAGGGGTGAACTGCTTCAACATGCCTGCTATGTAAATTTCATATGGTGACTTATTTATTTTTTTTTACACTGTTGTTCAGTGTTATTTAAGCCTTTTTTATGTTTCTAATTCACTAAAAATAATCTACAATTCGTGGAAAAATACCTCAATCATTATGCAAACTAATGAACTAATTATGCACATGTTTTGAAACTGAAAAGACACTTAGCACAACAAAACTAATACAGGAATTTCAGATCAGGTTGGTATCAGAGCTAGAGTTTATTCTCTGGTGTTTTTTAGTGCAAAGAATTGTTTAACTATTTTCAAGTTTTACATGCTTACAAGGCTCAAATTCAAAAGAGGAGAAGGAAAATTGGTGGAAGCAAAAGGGTCTCAAAAGGAGCCAAAGAAAAGGAGAGAAATATTGCCACATTCTCCACCACCTATTTCACCTCCTAAAGAAGTAGAAGTTTCCTTAAGCATGCCTCATGAGGAAGGAGAAATCCATGAAGAAGTTGATCCCAAGGAGGAAGAAAGAGTGTTCAGGACAACATTTCTTGACATGACTAAGATGGTTAGAATCATTTATCAAGAAAGGAATGAGAGACAAGAAGGAGAAGGATCTAAACTTCACAAGGAAGGACAAGGATATTTAGGAGGTCACCATGATGAAGACAAGTCAAAGAAGGGAAATGGAGGAAATTGAGGCAATGGAGAACCATCATCCTCACCCTCATCGTCATCATCATCATCCTCTACTTCTTCTTTAGTACATCAGCCACACAAGTCCAAGAGCATTGGTAAAATTGCTTTTTTTTAAACTTGATGTTAAGTTTTAATTTCCAATGTTTAATGGTGATTTAAATGCATAAAAGCTTGATAATTGTATTAGGCAATTGGAGGTCTATTTGAGAATACAGAACCTTCAAGATGATGATACCAAAATCCAATTAAATTCTTTGAAAATGGAAGGTGTAGCACTTGTTTGGTGGGAAGCCAAGACAAAGGAGTAAATCAAGAAACATGGTAATACTATTCTATCATGGTCATATTTCATTACTACTATTAAAAAATAGTTTTATCCATTAGCTCATATGCATAAAGCCATCATAAACTGAGAGAACTTTAGGCAATTAAAGGGACAAAATGTTCAAGAATACACCCAAGAATTTAGGAGAAGAGCTCTCTTATTAGGGGTGGATTTTTAGAGTCAAGATACTTTGTTAAAATACATAGGAGGCTTACATAGCTACCTAAAACATATTATTCTCATGTTTAACCCCCCAGTCTAGATGAAGTTTGTGTTCATGAAACACATATAGAAGCTAGAGGGAAGAACAATTATGAAGAGGGTACATAGAAACCTTTTAAGGGTAAAGCCAAGGAAAATACCTCAAAATGTAAAAACAAAAAGAATGCATCTGATCCGATTTATTAAAAGGGTATTGATGTCTATGTGAGCAGCTTATGTTACTTAGAGCAACAGATTGATCAAATTATGAATAACATAAACAACATGAGCAAATGAAAACGCATTCAAACACATCAACACAACAAGAATTTAATAACGGTGTTCACCAGACTTCCTGGCTACATCTCCAAGTACTTAGCTTCCAGTGTTGATCGCTTTATTTTGTCTTCAAAATTCTTTTACAGGTATGAGCTCAAAAACAGAAGCTAAAATTAGACAATAAACCTCACCATTGAAACCGTCTCAAAATTTCGGTTAAAACGAGTATAAACTTGCCAATATTCCACCACTGTTACCTCCAAACCCCTTGGAGAAATCCAAAACCACCTCTACCTTTTTGAAAAACCACCTTCCCTGTAGAAATACCACCTCAAACTGCACACTCACTGGTTCTGGGTGGATTTGGCTCTACTGCGCTGAAATGAGATCTTGGGTTGCTTGGTTACAAGCTCCACCCTATAGGCGAATTAGTTATCGGACTTAGTGTGAAGGCATGTTGTATATATGATTTTTGGAGGTTGGTGGGTTGAAACCCCCGCCTGACCCTTCTGTCTTACCTCCCATCAGTTACATTGACACATCCCATCCATTTTCATTGTATATATGGTATGATATATATTGAAATATATGTGCAGTGATGATATCAAGGGTCTGGCATATATATCCCATCGGAAACATATACATGGCAATATATAAATGTTTATAGTGGTGCTTTAATGATAAGGTTCCAATGGTCATGGGGTTGAACCCAGCCATACGGACCTTTTCCGGCAGACAAATCTGATGCCAATAAATAAAAAATATTTGCATTTAATCTCAACTTGTGTGTTGGCTCATCCGGTGAGCAGATTCAAACTAAATCGTAGCCTTTCCAGGAGGTCAGGCATTTGATCCTCCTTGATCCCCAAAATTTTGGAAAGAGGCCAAATTGGGAAAAATCCAGGCTTCCACATGTCAACCCCAAATTGGCCCATTTCGTCCAAGAAAACTCTGACATGTGGCATATTCTCGAGATGACACATGTTGTGTTGACATCATCCTAAACATTAACCTAACTGTTGACTTTGACTTTGACTTTTTGTCATTTTTCCCTAATTTGTCATAAACATTGACTGGGCATATATTCTTTATACAAATTTGGTTTTATGTGTCGTTCACACCGTTGGAATCATGTTGACAAGCACTTCAACTTGATCCTATTTTCATCTGCATTTGAAGACTTTGATTTGGAGGTAAAACTGAATCAATTTTGAATCACTCCTCCCTACTGGAAGCTTTTGGACCACCAAAAATTGGTTTTAGTTGTCGAGTAAGTGAGGATATGTTTCCTTCACTTTTAAAATTTATATCCATCGTGATTTACTTGGATTTGTACCTTTAAGCCCAACTCGAAGATACTCAACTTCTCCTTTTCGTGAAGTCCTTATCCTCCTGTCGAAAACTGTGTCCTCCTGCAACTCGTTGAGATACTCTAGTGAAAAATACTCGATGGAAGGTACTTGAATTTTCTCTTCTAGATCTTCAATCATTTAAGGTTCATATAATCTCAAATTTTCAACATTTACGATGGAATAGATATACATATAAGCTGGTAGATCTAGGCGAAAATCATTCGCACCAATTTTGTCAAGAATTTTGAAAGGACCATATCTAATTGGTTTCAACTTTTTACCTTCCCCTTGAAGTATTTTTTTGCTGATTTACAACCAGACTTGATCACCAACTTGAAAAATATGCTCAAATCGATGCTTGTCATGCCTCACTTTATACTTTTCTTGGCTCTTTTCCAGTTGTTCTTGTACTACCTAGTGAATTTCCTAGATATGTTCAATGAACTTGGTTTCTTTGTCCACATCATTGTGTCCATCAATTGCTATGTCTTTATCAAAGACAAAATCCAAGGGAGAATTTGGTATAAAACCAAAACAAGTCTCAAATGGAGATATTTGAGTAGAATGATGTTTCGTATGGTTGTAAGCATGTTGAACATAACACAAATTCTCATCCCAAAGCTTAGGTTTCTTGTTGCAATAACCTTGAAGCAACTATACCATTGTCTTGTTTACCACTTCTGTTTGGTCATCAGTTTGTGGATGAAATGACGTCCTCTTCTTAACTTTGTGTCCATGAGTTCCCATAAACCTGACCAAAATTTCTCGACAAATCGAGAATCTCGATCAAATGAAATAGAAGTGGGTAACCCAAAATGAACCCATACATTTTGAAAGAAAAAATTTGTAGTTTGTTCATATGTGACCTATTTAGTACATGGTGTCAAAATACACATCTTATTGAACCTATCCACAACTACATACAAATAATCATGACCTTTTCTAGACATTGGAAATCCCCCAACAAAATTCATCGATAAACTTTCCCAAGGACGAGAAGGAATTGGAAGTGGATTGTACAAGCCTAATTTTCTGTTACTTGGCTTTCTTATAGCACACATATTGCATCCTTTAATATATCTTGAAACAGTTTCATTCATTCGTGGCCAATAGCAGAATCTTTGTAATTGTGCAATTGTTTTACTTACACCAAAGTGACCTGAAATTAAAGATGTGCTTCTCGAATCACATTAACTCTTTTAGTTTTGTGGAATGCATAATTTTCCCAAATGATATAAGAGTTTGTCCTTTATGCTATAATCCAATTCTTCTACTTGCTTGCCACGACTTAAAGTTGCAAATACATCCTTAAAATCTGTGTTTTGAGCATATTATTCAATATATATTTCGTGCATTACTGAATTATGCTTAAGAATTGTGGATGCATTTATGATTGGTCTTGATAACATGTCTGCAACCTTATTATGTATTCCTTTCTTATATCTGATTACAAGATGAAATTTATGTAAGAAACCCATCCAACGATAGTGTCTTGATTGTTGTAATTTAGTTGGTTAGTGTAAATATTGTAATGTTTAATGATCTGTATGTATGATTGTTTCTTTTCCCATTATGTAATGTTTACACTTTTAACACTCTGTACTAATGCATATAATTCCTTATCGTATGTAGGATAGATAACTATTGTTGATATGAATGTCTCCGAATGAAATCATATAGGCTTTATGTGCTGCATCAACACTGCCCCATGGCATATTCACTTGCATCTGTCTCGATCTCAAATGGTTGTTGAAGATCCGGAAGTGCTAGTACTAGCATTGTACTGATCCTTTCTTTCATTGTGTCGAAGGCTTTATGTTGTTTGCCTCCCCACTGAAACACTTGTTTCACACTTTTCAAAGCATGTAGAGGAGCTACAATAAAAAAAAAGTTACCAATAAACTTTCTCCAGTATTGTGTTTCCCCTAAGAAACATCTGAATTTTGTAGCAGTATTGGGCTTAGGAAAATTTACAATGACTTCGACCTTAGAGGGATATATCTTCAATTCACCACCCCCTACAATATAACCCAAGTAATTTAAAGATGTCCTGCCAAATTCAAATTTTGACAGTTTTACATAGATATTTTTTCTTTTTAACACATCTAAAACCTGCTTTAAATGCTTTATATGTTCATCCCATGTATTACTAAAAACAAGAATATCATCTAAGTAGACTATTACAAAATCATCTATAAATGGCCTAAAAAAATCATTCATGACACGAATGAATGTAGTTGGAGCATTGGTCAAGCCGAAAGGCATAACCATCCATTCATAGAGTCCTTGCTTCATTTTGAAAGCAATATTCCATACATCTTGTTCTGAAACCATGACATGATGGTAATCACTTCGCAAGTCTAACTTAGTGAATTAAACTGCATCTTTCAACTGATCTAATAAATAGTCAATGCAAGGAAGAGGATAAAATTTCTTTATTTTATTTTATTTAATGCTAAAAAATCAATGCGCATTCTCCACGAACCATATTTCTTACATACCAACACAATAGGTGATCCGCATGGTGAAGTGCTTGGTCGAATAAACCCTTGATCAAGAAATTCTTATACATGCTTCTTTATTTCTGCATTCTATAGAGCTGATAACCTGTACACTCCAATATTAGGAAGAGGAGCATCTAGATGTAAATAAATCTCATGTTCTATCTATCGCTTGGGAGGAAGCCCTTTAGGCTCTTGAAATAGAATATCATAATAAAAAACAACTTTAACTAAATCTTCTTTCTGTTTAGGATTACAGCCCTGAAAAGCATCGGATTTATCAAGATCCTTTGCTTTTACAATCATAAGCAAAAATTGTTTACTTGAATTTATAATTCTTTTCATCTATCCTAAATTTATGAGAGTGTAGTTATCTTTGAGTTTATGAGCTCTCAATAAATATTTGATTCCATCCTTAGTGAGTTGATACTTATTTTCCCTTCGATAGAAGACAACATCTCTATCATACAAGTATGGACTCCCTAGTAAAATTCCACATATATCCAATGAGACTATATCTAATTCAACCTCATCTACAAACTCCAATCCAATTTCAAAACTAAGTTTGCATTGTTTCATAACCTGTAGTTTATTTTTATCACGGACCCAACCCAATGGGTATGGCTTTTTATGAGGTTTTGTTTCAATACCCAATTTCTTTACAATTGATTCAACAATCAAATTAACTTGAGAGCCACTATAAAACAAAGTATCAATTCTAGTATGCTTGGAAACTACTCTAATATGAAATATCTCATTTATTTTCCTCTCATCATTTTCATTATCAGCAGAATGCGAAGAAGTACTTGTAGATGCTTGAGAATTTTTACCTTTTATACCTGTAGCTGTAATTGTTGTTTCATCTCCTGAATCTGATCCCAAGTCCGTTTTCATAGTAGCAACATTCTTTCACTCTTTATTTCCCAAATTTTAGGCTTCAATTCTGGATGCAGTACCCAGCAGTGTGCCTCATCATGTCCTTTTTTCTTACAATGAGTACATGTAGGTTTTTCTTTCTTCACATTGTTCGCTTTCCTTTCCTTCCATTTTTGTTTCTTCTTTTATTTATTATTGATTTCAGTAGATTTAGATGACTTTCCAACATCATGAGATACATTTTTACCCCTAGATTCTTGAACTGATACATCATCTAATCTAGTCAGATTAAACATCAGTATGGTATGCCTCAAATAACTATGTAAGCCACCTATGTATTTCAATAATGTTTTTGGTGAGTCCAATGATATGCCTAGTGTCAAAGCTCTTTTATGAAATTCCTAAGTACAACTTTGTGCACTTTGACCCTTTAACTGACGAAATGTTTGCCAACTCATCATAGCTTGTTGCATATAAGCCAAAGGATAAAAAATTTTTTAATAGTAGAAAAAAATTCATTCCATGTTGAAATGATTTCACCATGTTTTTGGAGATTTTCTTGTGTCTTGCCTTCCCACCATACAAGTGTGTTTCTTCCAAGACGAAGGCTAGAAAGTTGGATCTTATTTATTTTTGAAACAAATTTCTATACCCTGCAATAAAATTCAATTTGTCTTATCCAATGTAATATTACCAAAATTTAGATTTTTATCTAAATTGAATATTATAGTTGATTTTATCCTAGATAGGTAAATAAAGGGGTAAGGAGGCCCCATAATCCTTAAGGAGGAAGAATAACACTCCTCATGTGAAAGGAGGAAGAATAAAGCAGCTAATTTTAGCACCACATGGTGTGAACATGATTGGATCATGTTTGATCTAGTCATTTTGACCAAGTCCACATGCACTGTCTAGATACAATGTATCTCCTTGATAGACTGTGCAGTTTTAGATGAGGATCACTTGCATGCGTTGGAAGGCACATGTGGATGGGACCCATGGTGGAGAGGAGCACTTGCTATATATGAAGAGGAGGAGAGCCATTTCCATTCATGCTTGATTATTATTTGCTTGGGTTTGTTGAGACTATGCTCCTCTTGCTGTTTAGCAAGGGTGCAGTGCTGCATTGCACAAGGGTGTTCCTGGTCGGGAATCCATACCTCATCCTCAGGGAAGGAGAGGTTATAGAGCTACATTTCGTCATTCCATATTTTGGCCAAATCTACCTCCTTCAGTCACAGCGTTATTCCTCAAGTAGGATAAATTTGTGTTGCAGGGTGCAGCAATAGAGGATCTCTTTGAGTCATTCCTTGGCTTGTTTTTCAGTGGAGGGCTTGGCCATTCATTGGAGGGTCAGTGAGGAGGACTCCCGGGCATATTTTCATATCATTGGCATTAGGCCAACCATCCATCTACCCTCATAGTGCAGTTTCCAGCTAGATTTGTGTTATTTTGGCAGGCAGTTGCTAGGAGGGTCACTTGAGCTCATCAGGAGGGGTTGTGTCTGAGTAAAGGGATAAAATTTTTTCTTAGAGACACTATCATAGGATGGCATCATTATTTCAGATCTTCTACAGCCTCATTTCATATTTTGATTCAGTTGCAGTGACAATTTAATTGTCACATTGTACATTCTCCGGCATTTCTAGCAATCTCTCCTAGATTGGCTAAAAATATTGTATTGGAGCCCATTCCTCTATTATTGGGAATTTATTTGTATATTTCAGCCATATTTCATGTATATTCATCTATAGCAGCAGCTAATCTAACATATATTGCACAGTCACTGCCCTCTGGTATTTTACACTGTTGCAGTATCTCATGTATCTATTGTTTTGATCATTAGAGATTGATTCCCATTGTTTGAGTGGCATGTCCCTCAAGATATTTCTGTATATTTTTGCTGATATATTAATGAAAATTATGGCTGAATTATATTCCCCTTATTTTCATTTTTATATTTGTATATTTTAATGATTATGTTCATATATTGTTGTAGCTCACTCTTTGAGCACTTTCCTGAGATACCGAGGGGTGGGAGATATGTTTAACCTACCTTGAGGGATTTCTTTGAGCTCAAATTCTAGAAGTGTAATTTATGATGTGTTAAATAAGGGATCCAAGTCTCCTTCCATCTTATTTTTTTATTATCTTCCTTATACAGTGTCCCTTTGGACCATATTGCGGAAATTCCTGAAAAAGGGATATTATAGTGGTATCGGAGCATCAATCTTGGCTCAGACTGTGCATCCAAGATAATATGCCATTAGAAGGAGAAGCTCCTCACATAGAAAAGGATTTTTACAAAGGAAACAAGAAAATATGAATGACAGAAGAGGAGATCTCCCTGCTTATTTTCCAAACTATGCAAGCTATCATAGAAGATCTCAAGGAGATAGAAAGGGAGAATTGCATAAAGTTTCTGAGAGGGTTTGAAGATGAAGCAAGCCCTAGATATTATCATGATGAGTGTGGGCATTCAGCCACACATGCCGCTCCACAGCAAAGTTCATTTCCCACTTGCACTACCGGGAGAATCGAGGAAGAAGATGAGGCCATTGGAGGAGCAGCGCTGCAACTCAAAGGTATGGCTCATGGTTGGTGGTTTAAAAATTCTATTTCATATTATCATGAAAATTTAAAATCATATGATGAATTCACTAAGGGATTGGTGAGGGAATTTGATAAAAATCACTATGAAACATCATGTATCAAAACCTCAAACACTTTACATGCATTGGAGGGAACCATGAAACAAACTCCATTCCATATTTCTGAAGGGGATGAAAACATGTATGATGGCTTGCTAAGGGCAAGATCCCCATTGTGTCAAGGGCCCTCTTCCATTTATGAAGACATGGAGGTACTTCCTTCAAGAGATGACCAAGATCTAGGGTCTCTCCTTGATGATGAGGTATTCTCAATTATTGATGGGGAGGATGAGCATAAGAGATCTAACAACGTTGACCCATTGGGAGGAGATCCATCACCACATGGAGGTGAAAAGGGAGCCATTTCTTCCATTAGAAGAGCCCTTGTATCTTTACAAGGAGTCCCAAATGATTCAACATGTGGGAACCAAGGCACAATTCCAGAGCCATATGCATCAGTTTTTTGGGATTGTGAGATGCGGGAGGAAGAGAAGGATCAGCATCAAGGGATGATACACCCTTATCTATTCCAGGGATTTTTTTCACAAGAGAAGGAGACTATAATACGTAGTGGAGAGAGGGACAAATCAGTCCACTCATATATACAGTCCACTTCTGAACTAGATGTCTCACTATATGTAGGCATTCCACCTAGGATGCCCCCTGATCTAGAGTTGATGAGGGACATCTTATCATGTAGTTCACCACTGTTGGATTCCAGAGAGGTGAAGACTTTGGAGGATTCCAACACAACGTAGAGAGTTTGGGATAGACTTAAGGAGGAGGGAGACACTCTCATTTTCAGCATCACCCACTCTCATTACTCATACTATGATGATAGAGATTTTTGCAGGGATGAAGGGTAGCATCTTCATGATGCAGGATGACTGCTCCATAGATTTGGAGAGACAGAGGATAATTCCTTTGAGGAAGGACTCTTTCACACATGGGAGTGGATGGAGGCCACTCATGCCTAATTTGGCCCAGCTTGGGAGATTCCTCTTGGATGACAGCTTCTCATGGGAGGCCAACTTCCAAAGGTCACGATTATTATTGGAGCATGAGAAACTACATGATGGGCATGGAAAACTTTTGGAGGATAAATTTGACATGGGGGATGTCAAAGTAGCAGGCAACAATGTGGGGAGAGCTTCACATGATAGATCACTAGCGTTGTATCTGAGGAGGATTGATCCGTATTGGAAATCTAAGCTCTTGGTAGAATACTCCAAGGATCTTGGTGGATGCATGATTCTTGATGACCCAAATGGAGAGGAATAATACATGGTGGATGATGTGGTCATCTATTTCTATGGAAAAATCTTCTTGACTAGGGCTTCCAGTCTCAAGAAGAAACTATCACATGCAGCAGATGAGGACTTCCTAGTTATGCACCTTGATTCATACCTTGCTCTGTTAGAGGAGTTCACTTGGGAGGGCATCCAGCAGAACATATATCAGCATATGGAGATATGCATAGCCCGAATGGTGATTGAGAGGATATCACAGCCACCTTCCTACTCATTGGGAGTGAGGGAGCTTTTTCAGTTGAGCCATTTCAGCTCAAGGCCTCAAGTACATAGTAGAGAAGGTAGAATTTCACATTGTGCTTTGTACTTCTTTACTTTATATGAGTAGAATATTGTACCAAGGAGTAACATCCCTTCTTTCATATTGTATGATGTACTTGCAGCTACTTGTAGCATTGGTTTTGGCTACCTTAATGGTGGTTTGTGGGGGAAGCCACATGACTCTTGGTGTGCACCATTGACACCACATTGTACATTCATGTTCACATCTTATGGGATGACTATGGCAGCAAACAAGTGGCTGGTAAAGCACTTGTTATTAATTTTTTTGATGAAGGCAAGGAGTGC
This sequence comes from Pinus albicaulis, assembly GCA_034641835.2. Taxonomy (NCBI): domain Eukaryota; kingdom Viridiplantae; phylum Streptophyta; class Pinopsida; order Pinales; family Pinaceae; genus Pinus; species Pinus albicaulis. The sequence continues at coordinate 678,976,419 of CM076574.1, read as the reverse complement.
ACTGCACTGGTTCCATTGGTGGAACTATGATTCACTCTCCGGTTGTCATTTGACAGCTTGTTTTCATTGTCTTTTGCTTCCATATATTGTTGATATGTTTATGCTCATGGGAAAATTTTCTTCGAGAGTGGGATTGGAGTTGAAGAGGCCCATTGGGAGTATGATTCTCCCCTTTTCACATGTTGTATTTTTCAGGAGAAACAATGGGCACACCATGATTGCCACATCACTCATTTTCCCTTCTTGTAGGAGGAGTCATTGGGAGAAGATGCGTTGTTGGAGGAGGCACTTCATGGTTGATTCATTCTATGGGGAAGCTTGGGCCAATTTTGGAGGCCTTGAAATTTCAGCCCAATATCATCAACCCCCTCACAATTATCATAAATGGAGGGAGAAACCACTTGGATGGAAAAATCTAAACTCTCCATTCAGCCCCAACACATTGCATAGATCCGGGGTTGAGGATTTCTTGGATGAGCTACCTAGGATGGCTCATTTCATATAGATGATTGAATGGGTGAAGGAGTCACTCATTTGGAATAAGACTTCCCATGTTTCTCATCACTCCTACCTTGAGGATGCCATTGAACAAAAAGAAGATTCCTACTTACATCTCTCTTTGCCTCATGATGCACACTTCTATTTGATACACTTGGAGGGATTCATGGAGGACAAATTTATTACATTTTATGATGAACCATGGTGGATTCTATTGATGAGGAGGCCACAAGAAGAAAGGGGGGATATTTTTTCTCTACCTTGCAGCTTCTTGAGGACAAGAAACGTTTTGGAGGGGGAGGACTGTAATATTCCCAAAATTTAGATTTTTATATAAATTGAATATTCTAGTTGATTTTATCCTAGATAGGTAAATAAAGGGGTAAGAAGGCCCCATAATCCTTAAGGATGAAGAATAACACTCCTAATTTGAAATGAGGAAGAATAAATTAGCTAACTTGAGCACCACATGGTGTGAACAGGATTGGATCATGTTTAATCTAGTCATTTTGACCAAGTCCACATGCACTATCTAGATACAATGTATCTCCTTGATGGACTGCGCAGTTTTAGATGAGGATCACTTGCATGAGTTAGGAGGCACATGTGGATGGCACCCATGGTGGAGAGGAACACTTGCTATATATGAAGAGGAGGAGATCCATTGTCATTCATGATTGATTATTATTTTCTTGGGTCTGTTGAGACTACGCTCCTCTTACTGTTTAGTAAGGGTGCAGTGCTGCATAGCACAAGGGTGTTCCTGGTCGGGAATCCTTACCTCATCCTCTGGGAAGGAGAGGTTCTATAGCTACATTTACTCATTCCATATTTTTTCCAAAGCTACCTCATTCAGTCATAGTGTTATTCCTGAAGCAGGATAACTTTGTGCTACAGGGTGGAGCAACAGAGGATTTCTTTGAGTCATTCCTTGGCTTGTTTTTTAGTGGAGGGCTTGGCCATTCATTGGAGGATCAGTGAGGAGTACTCCCGGGAATATTTTCATATCACTGGCATTAGGCCAACCATCCATCTTCCCTCATAGCATAGTTTCCAACTAGATCTGTGTCATTTTGGCAGGGAGTTGCTGGGAGGGTCACTTGAGCTTATCAGGAGGGGTTTCTTTTGAGTAAAGGGATCAACCTTTTTATTAGAGATACTATCAGAGGAGGGCATAATTATTTTAGATCTGCTACAGCCTCATTTCATATTTTGATTTAGTTGCAGTGACAATTTAATTGTCACATTTACATTCTCCAGCATTTTTATCAATCTCTCCTCGATAGGCTAGAAATATTGTATTGGAGCCCATTCCTCTATTATTGGGAATTTATTTGTATATTTCAGAAATATTTCATGTATATGCATCTACAGTAGTAGCTACTCTAACATAGACTGTGCAGTCACTGCCCTCCATCATTTTACACAGTTGCAGTATCTCATGTATCTATTGTTTTGATCATTGGAGATTGATTCCCATAGTTTGAGTGGCATGTCCCTCAAGATATTTCTGTATATTGTTGCTAATATATTAATGAAAATGATGGCTGAATTATATTCCCCTTATTGACATGTTCATATTTGCAGAGTTTAATGATTATGTTCATATATTGTTATAGCTCACTCTTTGAGAACGTTTTTGAGATACCGAGGGGTGGGAGATATGTTTAACCTACCTTGAGGGATTTCTTTGAGCTAAAATACTGGAAGTGTAATCTATGATGTGTTAACTAAGGGATCCAAGTCCCCTTTCATATTATTTTTTCATTGTCTTCTTTATACAGCGTCCCTTTGGACCATATTGCAAAAATTCCTGAAAAAGGGATATCACATCCAGTTATCAAGATTTTCAGAGCTAAGCTCACCATCATAAATTGGTAAATAAAATTTTATATCTAATTTGATCAAAGAGGATTTCTTGTTCTTCTTCTTTTTAGAAGAACTAGATTTATGAGAAGAAGACGATGGTGATGATGATGGTGATGATGGAGGAGATGGTGGAAATAATGAAAGAGGATTTTCCCCTAATTATTTTTCTTGTTTAGGTGATGAAGTGCCTTCACCTTTTCCCTTTTTAAACTCTTTATAAATCTTTTCTACCATCACATGTATTTTCATGAAGTTTCCCACGAATTAAGCTTCTATTCCTAATACGTTTTCTTCTGTCATCTTCTTTTTTGAAAATACCCTTCCAATCTCTGGATTTTCTTCAACAAGTTGTCCTTCTCCTCATTTCGAATTTGACCTAGTAAGCATTCAATCTTGACATGACATTGTCAAACCTTTAAAAATTAACCTGAAGCTCTAATACCACTTGATATGATTTATTATAAAGTTATTATTGACATATATGTGAGCAGCTTATGTTACTTAGTGCAATAGATCGATAATATTGCGAATGACACAAATAACATGAGAAAAAAAAAACACATTCAAACACATCAACACAGCAAGAATTTAATAACGAATTTCACCAAACTTCCTGGCTTCGTCTCTGAGTCCTTATCTTCCAGTACTGACCACTTTATTTTGTCTTCAAAATTATTTTATAGGTACGAGCTCAAAAATAGAAGCTCAAATGAGAAAATGAACCTCACCATTATGACCGGCTCAAAATTTATGTTAAAATGAGTATAAACTTGCCTATATTTTGCCACTATCACCTCCAGACCCCTTGGAGAAATCCAAAACCACCTCTACCTTCTGGAAAAACAACCTTCCCCGCAGAAATACCACATTGGACTGCACGCTCACTGGTTCTGGGTGGATTCAGCTCTACTACGTTGAAATGAGATTTTGGGTGGCTTGGTTACAAGCTCCACCATACAGGTGAATTGGATATCAAACTCGGTGTGAAAATGCATTGTATATATGATTTTTGGAGGTCGGTGGGTCGAAACCCATACCCAACCCTTCCGTATCACCTCCCATCGGTTACATTGACATATCCCATCCATTTTCATTTTATATATGGTATGATATATATTGAAATATATGTGTGGTGATAATATCAAGGGTCTAGCATATATATCATGTTGGAAACATATACATGGAAATATATAAATGTTTACAGTAGTGCTTTAATGATAAGGTTTCGGCGGTCGTGGGGTTGACCCTGACCGTCTGAACATTTTCTGGTGGACAGATCTGATGCCAATAAATATGAAATATTTGCATTTAATCTCAACTGGTGCGTTGGCTCATCTGATGAGTAGATTCTGACTAAATCTTAGCCTTTTCGGGAGGTTAGGGGTTTGATCCTCTTTTATCCAAAAATTTTGGAAATGAAGCCAAATTGGGCAAAATTCGGGTTGCCACGTGTGAGCCCCAGATTGGCCCATTATGTCCAATCAAACTCTGACACATCACTGATCCTACTGACATCACCCTGGACATGTGGTGTATTCTTAGGATGACACGTGGCCTGCTGACATCATCTTGACCATTGACCTGACCATTCACTTTGACCATTCACTTTGACTTTTTGTCATTTTTCCCTAATTTTTCATAAACCTTGATTGGCCATATCTTCTTCATATGAACTCGGTTTTACGCGTTGTTCACACCGTTGGAATCCTATTGACGAGAACTTAAACTTGATCCTATTTTCATCTGAATTTTAATACTTTGATCTGGAGGAAAAATTGAATCCATTTTGGATCAACATATGTTAATAAAGAGGGAGAAAAAGTGGTTTGTAAACATTGTTGAAAAGAAGGCCATGATGAAACTCATTGTTGGAAATTACATCTTGAATTGAGGCCAAAAAAACACAATAACAAAGGGAAACAAAAAACTCCAGCTATAGCTCAACATGATTTAGGATCTAATTTAGGTAATGAATCTAAAATTATAGCCATGGGATTGAAGAACATGAATGGAAAAGAAATTGAAACTAAAACCAATAGCAGTATATCAAACTGTCACATAAACACTCCAAATGAAGAAGAAAGAATAGAACTATTTCATGTGACGGTCATATCCAAGCATACCAAGATTAACACATTGTTTGACAATGGATCACAAGAAAACTTAATCTCTGAAGACTTTGTCAAGAAAATTAACCTTGAGACCATACCACATCCAATGGGTTGGATTTGTAAGGATGTAAATCTACAGGTTTCAAAAAAATGTATATTGAGGTTTGTAATAACTACAAATTTTGATGACATAGTTGAATTAGATGTGGTTTCGCTTGACATCACTAGTATTGTATTAGGGAGTCCTTACTTGTATGACAGGAAAGCGATCTTCCATATCCATGAGAGCTAGTAATATTTATTTAAATATGGCAAGGAGTTCATTGTTAGAGCACATCGCAAGAAGACAAACATTTCTATGGTAAATGCTGGACAGGTAAAGAGGCTGGTAAATTCAAGTAAGAATTTTTTTCTTCTTATGATTAAGACTAAAGCTAATATTAATCATGAATATTTTGAGGGATATGATCCTAATTTGAAATCATATTTATATGATGTGGTTAATGGACATCATGAAAATATTCAGGAACCAACAGGATTGCCTCCAAAAAAGGGAAATTAAACATGAGATTCAGTTGCAGTAGGATTTTCCTCTTCCAAACATCGGTATGTATCGCATGTCGATAATGGAGAATGTTGAAATAAAGAGGCAAATCAAAGAGATGTTGGATAAAGGAATCATAAAGCCAAGTACCTCGCCATGTGGTTCACCCATAGTCTTGATACCAAAGAAAGATGGGACTTGGTGCATGTGTGTAGATTTTCGAGCTTTGAACAAGATTACAGTAAAAAATCGTTACCCACTCCCAAGAATAGATGATTTAATTGATCAGCTGAAAGAAGAAAAGTTTTACAATAAGCTATATTTACGAAGTGGATATCATCAAGTAAGAATTGCAGAAAGAAATATATGGAAAACTGCATTCAAAACCAAACAAGGACTCTTTGAGTGGCTAGTTATGCCTTTTGGTTTATGTAATGCACCAGCAACTTTCATGTGAGTTATGGATAGTGTTTTGTGACCATTCCTTGATGAATTTTTTATTGTGTACTTGGATGACATTTTAATTTTCAGAAAAACAAGAGAAGATCATTTCTTGCATGTGAATAGAGTGCTTGATATTTTGAAGAAAGAGAAATTATTTCTTAAGATGTCAAAGTGTGAGTTTGGAAAGACTTCTTTGGTATATTTGGGACATATTGTAGGAGGAGGAGAATTGAGGATTGATCCTTCTAAGGTGGAAGCCATTGTGAATTGGCCCACACCCAAAATAGTAACTGAGGTAAGAAGTTTATTAGGTGCAGCTCAATACTAGAGGAAGTTTATCACTAACTTTTCTTCCATCGATGTAATATTCCAAAAATTTAGCCTTCATCTAAATGGAATATTATAGTTTTTTTATCACTAGGTAGGTGAATAAGTGGGGGGGGAGACTCATAAAACCCCTTTAGAAGGAATAATAACACTGCTAATGTGAAATGAGGAAGAATAAGCAGTTGGATTACGCACCTTTAGGTGTTAACAGGGACTGGATCATGTTGATTCAGTCAACTTTAACCAAATCAACAACGTTGTCATGGAGGAGTGGCCTTTATGATGAGACAGTGAATTTTTGGTGGAGGACAACTTGCATGAGCTTGGTGGCAAGTATGTATGGGATGCAATGTGATGAGGTTTACTTTCTGTATATGGAGAGGATGGCAGCCTTTTTTATTCATGTTTTAGATTATTATTGATATTAGTCTATTTAGACTTTGCATCCTCTTGTTGTTTAGCAGGGTTGTTGTGTTGTTTAGCACAAGGGTGTTCCTGATCGGGAATCCCTACCTCATCCTTAGGGAAGGAAAGGTTCTTTGAGCTGCATTTACTCATTCTGAAATTTTTTCCAAGCTACCTCCTTCAACTAAAGAACAATTTCTGTTTAGAGCTGGGTTGTGTTGTAGGGTGCAGCAAAAGAGGAGCACATAGAGATATTTCTGAGCTTTTTTTTTCAGTGGAAAGGTAGCCTATCCATTGGAGGATCAGCAAGGAGGGCTCCTAGGCATATTTTCTCATCTTTGGCATCAGGCCAACCATCTACCATCCTTCATAGTGTAGTCACAATTCTGAACTACGTTATTTTTGGAGGCAATTGTTGAGAGGGTTCATTGAGCTCATCAAGAGGGTATATTTCTGAGTAGAGGGATCAGCCTTATATTTAGAAATACCATTGGAGGAATACATCACCATTTCAAATCTATCATGGCCTCATTTCATATCAAATCCCATTTGCAGTGGCATATTAACCCGAGGGTTATTTGTCACATTGTATATTTCTTGGCATTTCTAGCAATCTTTTTCGGGTTGGCTAGAAATCTTGTGTTAGAGCCCACATCTTCTTTGCTAGGAATTTATTTTGTTTATATCAGCCAAATTTCATTTATATATGTATTCAATAGCAGCTACACTGATATAGATAGCGCTATCACTACTCTCTGGAATTCTATATAGTTGCAGCAACTCATGTGCTGATTGTTTTGATTATTGGAGGCTTGTTCCTATTGCTTGAGTGACTTGTCCCTCATGATATTTTTGTATATTTCTGCTGATATATTAATAAAATGATGGCTGCAAATTGATCCATATTATTTCATGTTAAAATTTACTGCATTATACATAATTATGTTTTATATTGCTACTATTTCCAATTTGGAATATTATAGTGGTATCAGAGCATAATCTTAGCTCATCCTCTGCATTCAAGACATTATGCCATTAGAAGGAGAAGCTTCTTCTCACAAAAAAGAGAATATGTACAGAAGAAACAAATGCAAGACTCCATTATTTGGAGAAATGAAGGAAGACAGGATCTCCCAGCTTCTTTTCCAAAGTATCAAAAATATCAAAGAAGATCTCAAGGAGATGAAAGGGGAGAAGTGTAGAAAAATTACAAGAGGATTTGAAAGGGAAGCAAGCCCTAGATTTTCACATGATGGGTTTGAGAATGTAGCCACACATGTAGATACACAACATAGTTATTGACCACATTCACTGCAAGAAGAATGGAGGAAGAAGATGAACCGAGGGAGGAGACCTTGAGTGAATATCTTCAGGAGTATGAGTCTCAATCATGGAGATTCAAAGAGCACTTGGACTTCCAAGGGTTTTTCCAACTCAAAGAAGAAAAAAGATCTAGCAACCATAATAGAAGAAAAAGAGGTATAATCTTTCTATCTAACTTTGATGGATCAGCAAAGTGCACAGCCAAAGCTTGGGTGGAGGAGATAGATTCCTATTTTCAGCTACACCAAGTTTCATAAAAGGAGGCCATTAGAGTAGCAACGCTACACCTCAAAGGTATTTCCCATGATTGGTGGTTTTATAGTTCTGCTTCATTTTATCATGCAAATTTAAACACTTATGCAAGGTTCACTAAGAAATTAGTGGGGAGATTTGATCTTAAACATTGTAAAACATCTCTTGTTGAACCCAAAAACTCAAAACCTTTGCATGAGTTGGAGAGATTTATTTTTCCAACTCCACTCCATAATTTTGTTGAAGGGGATAGAAAAATGCATGATACCTTGCCAAGGGAAATATCCCCACTTCTTGAAGAGCCCTCTTCTATAGATGAAGACATGGAGGTTCCTCCTTCAAGCGAAGACCAAGATCAAGGGTCTCTCATTGATGATGAGGCATTCTCAAATATTGATGAAGAGGATGACCAAAGAAGAGTTAACAGCATTGTACCATTGGGAGAAGATCCATCACCACATGGAGGTGGAAAGGGTGCCATTTCTTCCATTAGAGGAGCCCTTGTGTCTTGCAAGGATTTCCAAATGATTTAACATGTGGGAACCAAAGAACAATTCCAGAGCAACATGTATCAGTTTTTGTGGATTTTTGAGATGGAAGAAAATAAGGATCAGCATCAAGGGATGATGATAATTCACCATTATCTATTTCAGGAGGTTTTTTCACCAAAGAAGGAAATTTTATTACGTCGTGAAAGGAGGGACAAGTCAGTCCACTCATATATATAGTCCACTTCAAATTTTTATGTCTCACTACATGGGGGCAGTCCACCTAGGAGGCCACCAAATCTAGAGTTGGTGAGAGACATCTTACCATTTGGTTCACCACTCTTAGATCTCGAAGGGGTGGATACTTTGGAGGGGTCTAGTACAGCGCAGAGTGTTTTGTGTAGACTCAAGGAGGAGGGATACATTCTCCCATTTTCAGCATTACCCACTCTCACTACATATACCGCGCTGATAGAATTTGCTGCAGTAATGGAGGATGGCACCTTCATGGTGCAAGGGAGATGCTCCATGGATTTGGAAAAATAGAGGGTACTTCCTTTGAGAAAATAATCCTCCATACATTGGAGTAGATGGAGGCCACTCATGCTTACACTGGCCAAGAACGGGAGATTCTTTTTGGATGGTTGCCTCTCATGGGAGGCCAACTTCCAAAAGTCACCACTTCTATTTGAGCATGAGTAGCTGCATGATGGGCATGGAAACATTTTGGAGGATGACTTTGGTATGATGGATGTCGAAGGAGAAGACAGTAGCATGTGGGGAGCTTCATATTTCATATCTTCAGTGTTGTCTCTTAGGAGGATTGATCCATATTGGAGGTCTCAACTCTTGGTAGAGTACTCCAAGGATCTTGGTGCTTGAATGATTCTTGATGACCTAGAGGGAGATGATAGATACATGGTGGTTGATGAGGTAATATATTCTCATGGCAGAGTCTTCTTGACTAGAGTTTCTGAGCTCAAGAGAAAGCTACTACATGTAGCACATGTGGACTTTCTTTCCATGCACTTTGATTCATTTCATTCTTTGATGGAGGAGTTCACTTGGGAGAGCATTCAATAGGATGTATATCAGCATGAGGAGAGATGCATAGCTTGGATGGTGATGGAGAGGTTGTCACAATCACTTCCCTACTCATTGAGAGTGAGGGAGAATTTTTTGTTGATCCATTTCAGCTCAAGAACCAAAGTACATGGTAGAGAAGGTACAATTTTACATTATGATTTGTACTTCTTTCTTTTATATGAGTAGCATATTGTACCAAGGAGGATTATCCCTTCTTGCATGTTATATTATGATGTACTTAGGGCCAATTGCAGCATTGAGTTTGGCTATTCTATTGGTGTTTTGTGGGGGAATCCACATGATTCTTGGTGTGCACCATTGACACCAAAATTTTTCTTCATGATTCCATCTTATGGGATGATTGTGGCAGAAAAAAAGTGTCTGGAAGGGCACTTGTTATTATTTTTTTTGAGGCAGGTCAGGGATGCATTGCGCTGGTTTTATGTGTGGAACTATAATCCACTTTCTAGTTGTCAAAAGACAACTTGTATTCATTGGTTTTTTCTTCCATATAATGTTGATATTCTTATGTTCATGGGGAGTTGTGTTTGGAGAGTGGGGTGCCCATTTGGAGTATGATTCTCCCTACTATACATGTTACATGTTTCATGAGAAACAATGGGCAAACCATGATTTCCATACTACATCTTTTTTCTTCATGTGGGAGGAGCCATTTGGAGAACTTGAGTTCTTAGAGGAGGCACTTCATGGCTGATTTTTTTGGTGGGGTAACTTGGGCCATTCTTGGAGGCTAGGTCATTTCAGCCCAAGATCAGCAACATCCCCATACTTACCATAAATGGAGAGAGAAACAACTTGGGTGGAAAAATCTAATCTCTCCATGCAGCCCCAATAAATTGCATAAACTAGGGGTTAATGATTTCTTTGATGAGCTACCTAGAATGGCTCATTTCATTTGGATGATAGCATGGGTATGGGAGAATCTCATTGGGTATGAGATTCCCTATGTTTATCATCACTCCTACCTTGAGGAGGCCATGGGACAACACGAAGTTTTCCACTTACACCTTCCAATTTCTCATGATGTACACCATTTGGTTTTGCATACTTGGGAGGAACTATTGGAGGACAAATTTATTGCAGATTATGTTGACCTGTGGTGGGAACTATTGATGAGGAGGCAACAAGAAGAGGAAGGGAGGAATTTCGCTCCACCTTTATAGTTGCTTGAGGACAAGCAACATTTTGGAGGGGAGAACTGTAATGTTCCAAAAATTTAGTCTTCATCTAAATGGAATATTATAGTTGTTTTATCACTAGGTAGGTGAATAAGTGGGGTGGGGGGGAGACTCATAAAACTCCTTTAGAAGGAATAATAACACTCCTAATGTGAAAGGAAGAATAATAAGTAGCTAGATTAAGCACCTTTAATTGTGAACAGGGACTGGATCATGTTGATTCAGTCAACTTTGACCAAATCAACAGTGTTGTCATGGAGGAATGGCCTTTATGATGAGACATCACAGTTTTGATGGAGGAAAACTTGCATGAGCTTGGGGACAAGTATGGATGGGACCCAATGTGACGAGGTTTAATTTCTATATATGGAGAGGATGGAAGTATTTTTTATTCATGTTTCATATTATTATTGATATTGGTCTGTTTAGACTTTGCTTCCTCTTGTTGTTTAGTAGGGTTGCTGTGCTGTTTAGCACAAGGGTGTTCCTGATCGGGAATTCCTACCTCATCCACAGGGAAGGAGAGGTTTTTTGAGCTACATTTCCTCATTCTAGAATTTTTTCCAAGCTACCTCCTTCAGCTACAACACAATTTCTGTTTAGAGCTAGGTTGTGTTGCAAGCTGCAGCAAAGGAGGAACACATAGAGCTATTTATGAGCTTGTTTTTTAGTGGAGAGGTAGCCTATCCATTGGAGAATCAGCAAGGAGGGCTCCTAGGCATATTTTCTCATATTTTTCATCAAGCCAACCATCTACCATCCCTCACAATGTAGTCACAATTCTAAATTGCATTATTTTTGGAGGCAATTGCTAAGAGGGTTCATTGAGCTCGTCAGGAGGGTCTATTTCTGAGTAGAGCGATCAGCCTTCTATTTAGAAATACTATTGGAGGAGGACATCACCATTTCAGACTTTTCATAGCCTTATATCATATCAGATCTAGTTTGCAGTGGCATTTTAACCCCATGTTTATTTGTCACATTGTATATTTCTTGGCATTTCTAGCAATATTTTCCGAGTTGGATAGAAATCTTGTATTAGAGCCCACATCTTCTTTGTTGGGAATTTCTTTTGTTTCCATCAGCCAAATTTCATTTATATATGTATTCAGCAACAACTACACTGATATAGACAGTGTTGTCACTACTCTCTGGAATTCTATATAGTTGCAGCAACTCATGTGCTGATTGTTTTGATTATTGGAGGCTTGTTCCTATTGCTTGAGTGGCTTGTCCCTCATGATATGTTTGTATATTTCTGCTGATATATTAATAAAATTATGGTTGCACATTGATCCCTCTTATGTCATATTCATATTTGTTGCATTATACATAATTATTTTTTATATTGCTGCTATTTCCAATTTGGAATATTACAATCACGGATCCTATGCATGCAGTGACAAGTGTGAAGAAATGCTTCCAATGGGGAAGAAAACAACAGCAAGCTTTTGAAGCTTTAAAAGACAAGATAAGTTCAGCTCCATTCCTTGCATTACCAAATGTGAGACAACCATTTGAGATTCAAACCGATGCTAGTGATTATGTCATGGGCGCAGTTCCTTTGCAGCATGGTAAGCCTATCACTTTTCATTCTGAAAATTTTAATGGTGCTATGACTAATTATCCTACATATTAAAAAGAACTATATGCATTCGTAAAAATTTTCAAGAAGTGGAAACACTACTTGATGGGTAACGAGACTATTATACACACTGATCACCAACCATTACAGTACTTGTAGTCGCAAACAAAATTGCAACAATCAAGACATTTCAGGTGGATGGGATTTATTCAACAATTTCACTTGGTTATAAGGTACAAAAAAGGTATTTTCAATAAATTTATAGACATGCTTTCAAGGCCAAACATTAGTGCTTCTACTTTACTCAGAAATGATTATGTTGTACATGAGAGTTACATAGAACAATATGCACATGACATTGATTTCCAAGATGTGTATGCTAGTTTGAGTGAAGGGAATCAAGTTGAAGAAAAATATTATCACATGCATAACAATTTGTTGTTTCATTTGGGAAAGCTATGTATACCACAAGGAAAGAGGCTAAGTGTCATGAGAGAAGCTCATTCTTCTCTTATTGTTGGACACTTTTGGGTAAGAAAAATAGTGGCACATCTACAGAGGTATTGTTATTGGCCTCGCATGATAGATAGTGTGTCGTGTTTTATAAGAGGTTGTTCTATGTGTGCAACAAGTAAGCGTAGTAATAGGAAGCTTCGATTGTACACACCACTACCGGTACCATAAATTCCATGGGAGAGCGTCTCCATGGACTTTGTTGGAGGTCTACCTATGTCAAGAAAGAAACACGATTATATTTATGTAGTCGTCGATAGATTCAGTAAAATGTGTATACTTATGCCTTGTAAGTGTTAGGACCTCACTATGTAGCATTTTTACTATATATTTTGACACCAACTTACCTTTATAACCATGTTTAAAAAGGATTCCATCATCATTTTCATTCACTTTATCCAAAGGTATATAAAATCCTCATCTTTACTATATATTTTATCTGTTTACATATAATTCCATATTAATCTTATATTTCATCATTAATCGAAGGTAGATTGTTGCTAACATAAGTCTAAAAGATCGCAGATAAATTATGTGCTGTGCTGGAACAATCGGCCGTTGCTGAAACAACTCAAACTTCATTGCTGAAACAATGAATTCGCTGTCAAACAAGCCAGGCACGCAAATTTCGTCACTACTCGTAATTTGCGATTCTGGAAGAGTATCTTTTGGAATAGTGGAAACAACATGAAGACGAGCAAGGAAGTGGTTACACGGATTATTCTGAAGATAGTACTCTTTTTGTATCTGTTGTAACAATATCTTTTTATGGAAGAATAGAATAGCCCTGTTTTAAGAAAGAAGAACAGATTTGGGATAAACATAGATTTGATCTAATGTAATTGTAAGAGATGTCTCCTCTTTAAAAAGAGGAGACATCATCATTAGAGGGGAGTTCTAAAACTACAGGAGAACATTGTGTTTGAGAGGACAGAATCCAGACTCCATTTGTAATGTATCATTTCTTTTGACAGATGAATAAAAGTTCCTTTTGAGCGCTTCAATTTAATCCTTTTCCTGGGGAATATTGTGAGAAGGAAAGGGCCCACCTTCCTCACAAGATTCACCCGACTATTCCTGTAGTTTGCTAGATTCCTTTAGGATATTCGCACTTTAATTTAATTCTGTTTGCTGAAACACCAGTTACACAGTTCTGTAGTTTATTGAGCATTCTGTTTCCTTTAACGCTGCATATGTTTAGTACATTCAATCTTAAGAAGTTAATGGATCTATTTCTGTTATTTGTTTGCATGTATGATTGATGCTAGGAAGCAGGTGTTGAAGATTCCTGTACAAAGGAATAGGGTCTTGTTCCCATTGATTGCCTTTCTTTTCCCTGTAGTGTGATTAGAAACAGGAGACATGTGCTGAAGGTTCCTGTTCATGGGAATAGGGTCCTGTTCTCTTGAGTTTATCTTTTCTACAGAGTGATTAGTGTCAGGCAGCAGGTGCTGAAGTTCCTATTTAAAGGAATAGGGTCCTGTTCCCTGTTATGGTTGATTGGTTTCCCTTCCTGCAGAATGATTTCCTTTTATTTAGATTCTTAAAAACTGCAATAGAGGAATTACTTCTACTATAACATAAGTAACTTCAGCTTTGATTAAACAGGGTGTGAATAATTAGATTTGTATGATTAATAATTGTGTGGCTTTTTACTACAACATTATTTTTTCTTTTGGAATTGAGCATATCCAGTGTGTGATTGTCTTTGGAATAAACAGACTTCCTCGGGTTGACAATTTATTTGGAGCTTGAATTGTTAAAACAATTAAAGCGACCAACATTTTGGCGCCGTTTCTGGGGAAGGCAATTATAGATTTCAAAAGCATTAATATTTTCTTTCTAGATGTGCAGATTGTATGAGAGGACGCGGAACCCAGAAGAAAACTATCCCCACAGGTGGCAAAGGAAAAGGAAGGGGAGGAAGAAATACTTTCATTGACGATATCGTATCAAAGGCTGAATCATCACAGAGATTAAGTTCTCGAAGACCAAAACTTCAGCACTCCTCTCAATCAGATTACAAAACAGAGGAAGTTGTGGGCCCTGAAAACATAGAGGAGCTGGTGATTAAAGAACCAGCAGTTAGTGCTGGAGAGTCAGAAGAAAGTGCTAGCAAATCAGCAGAGCACGTTGAGGAAATAATAGAGAGTATTGGACGACCATTGGAAAACATTGAGGAGCCAGTAGAAGATCTTGACGATCGAGCAAGTGCAGTAGGAGAACGGCCAATGGAAGGAAACAATGAAGACTTCTTTGGTGGAGGACATGTAGATCCTGAAGGAGAAGGAAAGGATGAAAATTCTCTCTCTACCTTGGGATTTCCTATTAGTGATCTCCCTAGAGGAACAACTCCTATGAAAAATATTCCATTGTCAGCTCTACCTAATTTCCATGGTCTATCCTCTGAAGATCCCGATGAATTTATTTTTGAATTTGATATATTATGCAGAAGTTATGATTATGTTACTAATGCTCAAAAGTTGAAACTGTTTCCAGCAACATTAAAAGGAAATGCTTTAAGATGGTTCATGAGCCTTGGGAGTCAGGTAATCACAACATGGGAACAGATGAAACAAAAATTTCTGCTTAAATATCAAGATTACTGTCGGATGAGAGAAAAGAAGGACGAACTATTAAATATGGCACAAAATCCGGACGAGAATCTGGAGGACTATGTAGAAAGGCTGCAGTACAATATACAGAGATTTGATCATCCGAATATAAGTAAGGAAATTCGTAAAACAATATTACTTAGAGGATTAAGGGATGATTGTTTAGACATGTTAAACATGCTTGGCAAGGGAGATATATCTAAAGAATCATATGATGAGATTGTTGAACTTTGTAAGAGGTGTTTAAGGGGAGCTGCAAGGAACAGAGTAAGTAATAGAGATCCCACCTATTCAAGAGTGCAGAAATCAGCTAGTGGGGGAGCAACAAGAGCGGAAATAGGTAATTTACTTGAAGAATTTAAAAATGAGATTTTAAGTTCCTTTGCTTCACAAATTGACACTTTACAGGTTAAGAAGAAGCAGGATGAAGCAGAAGAAACTCTGGCTGTCTTTTGCCCGAAGTGCAGAGACAAACATCCACTAAGGGAGTGCCCATTGGACAAAATACCAATCTGCACCCTTTGTGAGAAAGATCATGAAACACAGCAATGCCCATCTCTACCAGGAATAAAGGCAGCATTACAACCAACAGAAGAAGAAGCTGAAGCATTTTACTTGCTAACTCAAAGGAGACAATGGCAACCAAAAGGACAAGGTATGAACTCTAGTATGCCATTTAATCGTTGGAATAATTATTCTGCTTTCAGTCAAAAAAATTACCCTCCCTTTAATCAAATGCAATACCCACCCTTTAATCAAATGAATTTCCCACCCATGCAACAATAAAACCCTCCCTTTGTTGATCCTACAATGTGGACTCCTTGGCCTCCACAGCAGCCATCTTCTTTTAACCCTTGGAATTCAAATTGGAGAAGCCAACAAACCCCGTATCCAAATCAATTTCCTCAATTTCAACAACCACTTCCTCTGCCATCAAATGCTCCGCCAAATAACCAAATGAGACCCCAACTACCTGTGCAACCAAATCCTAACCCCAATAATAAAGTTGTGCAAGTCATTGATATTCAGAATCAGTCTATATTTCCTACTATGCAATGTAATGATATTCATTTAAGATCCGGGAAAATAGTAGAGCCTATTATTAATGACATAACTTCTTCTGATTCTGATAAGGAGGAAACTGAGAAACATAAGAAAGCACAACCACCCTCTAACAAGAGTATTGAAATAACAGAACCACCATTCCCCGAGCATTTGGTTTTAACGAGAACGCCTGAAACACCTGCTTTTAATCTTTTAGGGGAATTGCAAAACTTGTATGTTAAAATTCCACTTTTACAAGCATTAAGAGATGTATCAATTTATGCCAGAACAATGAGGGATATTTTTGTTAAGAAACCTGGTAGGAAAACTAAATATCCCCTTACAGTACATGTGATGGGTGATTTATCTGCATTAATGTCCGGAAAAACCCCTCCTGTGAAATATGGTGACCCCGGCCATCCTACCGTGACAATTCAAATTGGTAAAACAATGATTCCTCAAGTTCTGGTAGATTTAGGTGCTGCAATAAACATAATGACTCTTGAAACTTCACAATTGTTACAACTGAATAACACAATCAGAGATACACCTACCATTCTAGAGTTGGCTGACCATTCTACAATTAAACCTGAAGGAGTTGTTGAAGATCTACTTATCTCAGTTGAATCCTGGAAGTACCCAGCTGATTTTGTTGTATTGCAGACTAAAACAAAGCTGGGGGGACATCCTTTAATTCTAGGGAGGCCATGGCTGGCCACAGCTGATGCCTTTATTAGTTGCAGATCTGGTTCAATGACAATTTCTAATGGTTATGAAACCAAACAACTTACTCTTTATCCTCATGCTACACCCATAATTAATAATGAAGATTCTATGTGGATGGATTATGATGATAATGCTGTTCAGCCCATTCTAACTATTGGACAAGCCTTAACTCTTAAAGACAATACATAGGATGAAATAATTAATAATTTTATTTGTGAACCTTCCTCTGTAATTGCTGAAACACACAATCAATTGACTGCAATTTTTGAAACAGATACCCAAGAAAAGATTGAATCTAAAGACTTATCTCAGACATTAACCACCATCTCATCTAAAAGTATAACAGTTGAAATTGAACCTGGCAAGACATTAAACATAAATCCTGATCTAACAGTTGCTGAAACATAGCAGTTAATGAAGTTATTGCATGAAAATAAGGAAGCATTTGCATGGGATTACACAGATATGAAAGGGATCTCTTCTGAACTATGTACTCATCGAATTTACATTAAAGAGGGATGTCGACCAGTCTGTCAACCCCAAAGACGAATGAACCCTAATTTACGAGAAATTGTTAAAGAAGAACTTCAGAAATTGATTAATGCAGGATTTATATACCCCATATCTGATAGTGAATGGGTTTCCCCATTGGTAATTGTCCCTAAGAAAAACGGGAAATGGAGAGTATGTGTTGATTACAGAGCCTTGAACAAAGCCACTCAAAAGGATCACTTTCCTTTACCTTTCATTGATCAGGTGTTGGATAGTCTGGCATGGAAGAAATTCTTTTCTTTTCTAGATGGATTCAGTGGGTATAATCAGATTAGAATTGCACCCCAAGACCAGGACAAGACCACTTTTACTAGCCCTTGGGGAACTTTTGCTTATAGAGTTCTTCCATTTGGGCTATGTAATGCACCAACAAATTTTCAGAGGGCTGTTATAGGAATCTTTTCTGATATGCTGAATGACTCTATGGAAATATTTATGGATGATTTTACTCCTTATGGTGTGTCTTTTGAAGATGCATTACAAAATCTTGAGAAGGTACTTAAACAATGTATACAAGATCACCTCTCCCTAAGTACTGAAAAATGTCATATGATGATGAGTGAAGGAGTAGTGCTTGGGCATTTTATTTCATCTCAAGGTATTCAGGTAGATCCATCTAAAATATTGGTCATTCATAATCTTCCTGTTCCTAAAACACAAACTGATGTGAGAAGTTTTCTAGGACATGTTGGATATTACAGAAGATTTATTAAAGATTTTTCTAAGATAGCTTCTCCATTATTTGTGTTGCTTATGAAAAATGTTGAATTTAAGTGGACTAATATTTGTCAGAAAGCCTTTGTAGAACTCAAGCATCAGTTATCTATCGCTCCTATTTTGAGGGGACCTGATTGGGCCCTCCCCTTTCATATATCTTCTGATGCTTCAGACACTGCAATTGGAGCTGTCCTGGGACAAGAGGAAAATCATCTTCCTTATGCTATCTATTTTATCAGTAAGAACATGACCCCTGCTGAGCTTAATTATACAGTTACCGAAAAGGAGTTTCTTGCAGTAATTTATGCCATTAATAAATTTCGACATTATATCACTGGTTATTCTACTTTTGTCCACACTGATCACTCGGCTATTAAGTATTTAATGAACAAATATGTTACAAATGCTAGAGTTACCAGATGGCTATTATTACTGCAGGAATTTGATATCACAATTGTAGATCGGCATGGTAAAGAAAATGTGGTGGCTGATTTCCTTTCACGGTTAAAAACTGATAATAATATTCCAATAGATGATTCTTTTCCTGATGAGTATTTGTTTGCAGTTTCTGCTCACTCTCCATGGTATGCAGATATTGCCAATTATTTGGTTGCAGGAAAATTACCATCACACCTGTCATACAGAGAAAAGAGAAGAATTGTTCAACAAAGTGCCAGGTATAGCTGGATAAGTGGGTGTCTTTTCTACACAGGGCTTGATCAGGAAATCCGAAGATGCATTCGAGAAGATGAAGTGTATGACATACTGAAAGCTTGTCATGATGGCCCTTGTGGAGGGAATTTTGCTGATAAAAGAACAGCACACAAAATTTTGAGGATGGGTTACTATTGGCCCTCATTATTTAAGGATGCAAAGAAATATGTGAGGGCTTGTGACAACTGCCAGAGAATGGGTCAACCCAATCATAGAGATCAAATGCCATTAAACCCCCAGGTAGTTTCTGAACCATTTGAAAGATGGGCCTTGGATTTCATAGGACCCATTAATCCTCCATCCAATCAAAGAACTTATATATTAGTCTCTACAGACTATATGAATAAATGGGTGGAGGCCAAAGCACTTATTAGAGCCAATGAAGAGGCTGTCCTAGCTTTCATATTTGAAGAAATCTTCACTAGATTTGGAATTCCTAGAGAGCTAGTTACAGATGGAGGACCTCCATTCAATTCTCATGGTTTTAAGCCTACCCTTCGTAAATATCATATTCATCATAGAATGACTACACCATACCACCCCCAAGCCAATGGGCAGGTGGAAAGCACAAATAAAGTATTAGAAGCCATTCTAACTAAAACAATGAAGGACAACCGGAAGGATTGGTCTCAAAGGCTCCCTGAAGCACTATGGGCTTACAGAACTACTTGGAGAAACACTACAGGTTTTTCTCCCTATGAATTGGTTTATGGTAAAAATGTTGTTTTTCCTGTGGAGTTTGAAATTAAAACTCTAAGAACTGCTTTAGCTGTTAATCTTGATTTGACTGATGTGCAGACAGCTAGGCTGTGGCAGCTTCTTGAATTGGATGAAAAGAGATTAGATGCCATTCACCAAACAACCATGATTCAACAACAGAGAATGAAGTGGCATGATAAAATTATCAAACACAATCAGTTCCAAAAAGGTAATTGGGCCTTATTGTATGACTCTCGGTTTGAAAATTTTCAGGGTAAGCTACGTACACGTTGGCTTGGACCATATGAAGTAGATGCTGTTTTTTCTAATGGAACAGTAAGACTTCTAACAATTGATGATTCTAAAACACCTCTACTATTCAATGTTCATAGGCTTTGTTTGTACCAGCACCCTGTTTCTAAAGAGGATTTCAAGACTGCTTGCATGACTGATACACATTATCTTTTTCTAGGGGAGTCTTCTGCTCCTCACAGCATTTAATTTTCTGCATTGTATTTTTAGTATTAGATTAGATTTAAAACTAATAATCCCTGTCAAGGGTTGGCATATTACAATTGAATTTTTCAGATTCTGGAAAAGCTTATTAAGGAGGACAGATTCATCACAAGAAGATCTGAAGCTGCAATCACAGAAGCTTGTTCCCTTCATTTTAACCCATTTCCTAGCAATATCCCTTTTATCCCATTTCTACATTACGTCCCTTTTTCCATTTTTCCCACTTCTACCATTCCCGAAATATCACCCTTCAGTTAGTATTTCATGTTCCCTACTGCTGAAATTATCCCTCAGAAAATAATTCCCCCACTTGTTTTAAACCCAAGTCATTATATCCCATTTTCCTGATTTTCCCCTTTGCTGAAACACCAGTTTCAGCAACATGTCATTCATTTTTTCGTTGCTGAAACACCAGTTTCAGCAACCTATCATTTATCTTTTGATCATTAAAACATCATTTCTTTCCTCTGCTATACAAGATTTTTAGTTCTCCACTTTTACTCTCCAGATCCTTTGAGTGAATATTATTCAGTATTGAGCAGATCCTGATATGCTCCTGTTCTACATTTCAGAGAAATTTACAGATTCTTCCATTAATATCAAGCCATTATGAAGCACTCTATACTTTGAATTTTAAAGGAAAAGGTAAAAATATAAGGTATATGGTTTTTATGTAATGCAGTTAAATAATATTTTAAAGAGAGGATCTTGCTCATAATGATTGCAATCTCCGCACACTTAAACATCATTGCACCATACGTAAGGGGGGGAATTTCAAAAAACTGAATCATCATTCCAAACTATCCAATCCTCCGTCACTTTTCATATCTATTATTTCCGCCGTCATTGAGACTCCATATCCTCTGTTGCAACAATTAGCTTGACCAAAGCCTGTGTTTCTGTTCTCTGTGCCTCTGCATGTGACTCAAGCTAGTAGCTATGGGAGGGTCGGCTATCAGACACGAGCCTGGTTCGATAACTCTTCTCGAATTGTTCCCGGAGGCCTACCAAATTTTTCAACAAGCAGGGTGGACAACATACTTTGAAAGGTTGGGAGAATTTGATCAGCAGCAAGTTTTAGAGTTCGCACAGAATCTTCAGGGGAATTATTCAGTGGTTCAAGGGGTCCGAATTTCAGTCACAGAGGAAGATATAGCACAGGTTTCAGGTTTGCCAGTTTTAGGGGCTTGCTGTTTCAGTAGGAAACATGTTATTTTAAATGCACAACAATATTTTCTTCTTCCAGATAAACCGGTTGAACTTAAAGGCCGCGGTATAAGTCTACATTCATTACCTCGACCATGGCCAACAGTAGCAAAATTCATCAAGCACTATTTGACATGCGAAGGGCATTACCAGGTAGTCTATCAACACGACTTCATTTTAATGAATCATTTGAGGCATGGTCGATTAGTCAATATTCCCTATTATCTGCTTGGTTGTATCAAAAACATGTCATATTATTGCAAACGGATTAAATTCCCATTTTTATCCCTTACCCATCATCGTTTATGTCAATTATTAATTCAGAGGGGTTTTGCTCAGCAAAACCCCCCTCTGAATAATCCACTCCTCATTCCCCAGCAAGCCGAAATTCCCCAACAAGCTGGAAATTCCCAAGAAACTCCTGAGAGTTCTTATGAAAGGCAATTGGACGATATCCCAGACCCCCCAGTAATTCCATCCTCAGAACCAGTTGACCTACCCCCAAGTTCGTCCCACTTAGTAGAGTCACCCCTTCCCACTATTCCTATCCCTAGCAATGGCTCTCCAACACCCCCATCTCCACCTACTCATAAAAGAAAGAGACGAACCCCAACAGTCTCTGTCTCAAAACGACAAACAAGGGCAACATCCCAAATTTTCACTTCTTCCGAAAGCCCTTCCCCTAGAAAATAATATTCTCCTACAAAGAAAAGAAAAGACACGGACTTCTCTGCTTTCCTACCAAAAATGAAAATGAAAATGACTGTTGAAACAGGAGTTACTCCCATTTCCCCTGACCCTGCCACTATCCTGTTAAAACTTAAATCCTCACCACCATTCCAAATTCCCCAACCCGTCTCGTCCGGTGGCACTATCACACAAGAACCAGTGGCCCGGGATAACATTACATCGTTTATTGCTCAAACAGTGACTGTCACACAAGAACCAGTCACTTACCCAGAGGCTGAAACACAAGAACCAGCCACTGTGGTACAAGAATCATACACCAAGCATGATAATACAGGGAAACCAGCTGTAGCTGTCCCACAAGAACCAGCTACAGCTATGGATCAGCAGACAACTCCAGCAGAATAAACCAGCACACAGGGTTCACACACTATGGCATCTTTATTGGAGGAAAATGAGTTTTTGAAGTCAGAACTAGAGGCCTATAAGAATGAATTAATCATGGCCCGAGAAGCCTTTGATATAGAATTGAATCTCTACATGCTAGCACACACAGCATCAGCACAAAATAAGGATCCATGCAGAGAATACATGTGCCTCCGTGAATTATTCTCTCTTCCTCTCTGAAATTTTGGTTTATTTTCAATTGAAGGCAATAAAGGATGGCAGACCTCATGAATTGCTTACTGCGGAACAATTTTTTAAGACTTTTGCTGAGGCCCCTGAAAGTGACCAACATTTGTTGTGTGAACTTTATCTCCATAACGAGGCCATGCCTGAGAATAGAAAAGTCAATCTCACTCCAATCGTAGGTGATGTACAAATTAGGGCATTCGTTTCATTCCTGGCCAATCAGCTCACCTGGAAAACTGAGTTCATTGCAAGTAGGCATAATGAGGAGAATCGGCTCCTTTGGATTATATCGGAACCTTCAAATCCGGCTATGTTTGTAGCACAATATCACTGATTCTTGCAGAAGCCAGGAATGCACAGGTACATACAACAACTGCAAGCTTCAACACTTTTAAAGTGTCTACAGCTAATCAGAGTAAAGGAGATTGTTGCATTAAATGCCAACACTATGTTTTGGCAACAGTCATGCAAGGAAAGACAAGAGTATCACCCTTTCAGCCTTGATAATCTTCAAGCTACACTTTCTAGAGTACCTAATTACATCAGATGTATTCGGCATTGTGGAGAAAACTAGATTGGTTACCATTTTCATTTTCCAATTCTATGGATGCCTACAGAAAAATACCAGTGTCACTATCAATTGGCTGACAGAGATGAAGTTGTAGCATGGAAACAATTGCAGAACAATCGAGGATTCCGAGCTCCGACAGAAGCCACCTTCTCCAGCTACTGCTTGAGCAACTTGCATGCACAAAGTCAGTACTCAGACTCTGACTCAGACTAGGAGTTGCCTAAGGACATGCAACCCTTTCAGCTGGGGGGGATGTTAGGACCTCACTATGTACCATTTTTACTATATATTTTGACACCACCTTACCTTTATAACCATGTTTAAAAAGGATTCCATCATCATTTTCATTCACTTTATCCAAAGGTATATAAAATCCTCTTCTTTACTATATGTTTAATCTGTTTACATATAATTCCATATTAATCTTATATTTCATCATTAATCGAAGTAGATTGTTGCTAACATAAGTCTAAAAGATCGCAGATAAATTATGTGCTGTGCTGGAACAATCGGCCGTTGCTGAAACAGTCAAACTTCGTTGCTGAAACAGTCGACTCCGTTGCTGAAACAGTCGACTCCGTTGTTGAAACAACCAGCAGACACGCAAATTCCGTCACTACCCGTAATTTGCGATTCTGGAAGAGTATTTTTTGGAACAATGGCAACAACATGAAGACGTGGTTACACGGATTATCCTGAAGATAGTACTCTTTTTGTATCTGTTGTAACAATATCTTTTTATGGAAGAACAGAATAGCCCTGTTTTAAGAAAGAAGAACATATTTGGGATAAACGTAGATTCGCTCTAATGTAATTGTAAGAGATGTCTCCTCTTTAAAAAGAGGAGACATCATCATTAGAAGGGAGTTCAAAAACTACAGGAGAACATTGTGTTTGAGAGGACAGAAGCTAGACTCCATTTGTAATGTATCATTTCTTTTGACAGATGAATAAAAGTTCCTTTTGAGCGCTTCAATTTAATCCTTTCCCTGGGGAATCTTGTGAGAAGGAAAGGGCCCGCCTTCCTCACAAGATTCGCCCGACTGTTCCTGTAGTTTGCTAGATTTCTTTATGATATTCGCACTTTACTTTAATTATGTTTGCTGAAACACCAGTTACACAGTTCTGTAGTTTATTGAGCATTCTGTTTCCTTTAACGCTGCATGTGTTTAGTACATTCAATCTTAAGAAGTTAAGGGATCTATTTCTGTTATTTGTTTGAATGTATGATTGATGTTGGGAAGCAGGTGCTGAGGATTCCTGTACAAAGGAATAGGGTCCTATTCCCATTGATTGCCTTTCTTTTCCCTGTAGTGTGATTAGAAACAGGAGACAGGTGCTGAAGGTTCCTGTTCATGGGAATAGGGTCTTGTTCTCTTGAGTTTATCTTTTCTACAGGGTGATTAGTGTCAGGCAGCAGGTGCTGAAGTTCCTATTTAAAGGAATAGGGTCCTGTTCCCTGTTATGGTTGATTGGTTTCCTTTCCTGCAGAATGATTTCCTTTTATTTGGATTCTTAAAAGCTGCAATAGAGGAATTACTTCTACTATAACATAAGTAACTTCAGCTTTGATTAAACAGGGTGTGAATAATTAGATTTGTATGATTAATAATTGTGTGGCTTTTTACTACAACATTATTTTTGCTTTTGGAATTGAGCATATCCAGTGTGTGATTGTCTTTGGAATAAACAGACTTCCTTGGGTTGACAATTTATGTGGAGCTTGAATTGTTAAAACAATTAAAGCGACCAACAGTAAGAAAACCATTAATGTTGAACAAACTATTGAACCTTTTTTTCAAAATGTTTGGTTTCATTTTGGATTTCCAACTTCTATTGTTAGTGACAGGGATTCTAGGTTCATTAGGATTTTTTGGTAAAATCTATGGGTAATGATGGACACAAAGTTGAAAAAGAGTACCGCTTTTCATTCATAAACAGATGGAAAAACCGAGGTGGTGAACATAACAGTTGTGCATCTATTGAGAGGATATTGTGGCAAACATCCTAAGTTGTGGTATGAACAAATGCATTAAATTTAGCACGCTTACAACCGAGAAAAGCACTCTTCAACACAAACCTCACCTTTTGAAGTATGCTTTGGGTATTTGCCAAAATCGCCATTAGACTTCATCTTTGGGAAGGATGTTGCAATTGATGACCATAGTGACATTGATAAGGCTCGAAATTTCATTGAGAAAATTTAGATTATACATCAAAAAGTTCAATAACAGCTTGAGAAAAGTCAAAGAAAATACAAAGAGAGGCATGAAAAACATCATGTTGATCACAAGTTTCAAGAGGGAGATGAGGTATGGTTGCACATTATAAAATAAAGGACGCAAGGGGAAGGTAAAAATCTCAAACCCATTTTCTATGGTCCCTTCAAGATCATAAAGAAAGTTGGAAATAATGCATTCCAACTTGAGTTGCCTTCTTATATGAAAATTTATTCAGTTTTTAATGTTGAAAACTTACGCTTGTATGAGCCAACATTGATCGATGATCAAGGAAGTGATTTTCAGCTACCTTCTATTGAAGATTTCTCACCAGAATTTCTAGATGAGCTCAAAGAAGATACAATTCTTGGCAAGAGGACATGATAAGCCAAGAGGGTAAGTGTTGACTACCTTCGAGTTGGGATCAAAGGCAGTAAACCAAGCAAGGAAAAATGGATGGAGTTTGGAAAGGTGATGGAGCTATACCCTCATCTACTGAACAGGTAATCAATTCTTTTGGGGTTCAAAAGCTTCCCAATGGGGAGGAATGATCAGGAGTTCATAAATTTTGCTCAAAATTTAAAGTTATAGGACTAGGTTGAAACCATAATGGTAGCGTAGATCTCGTCTTCTTGATTCTGTCGTCGTAAACACTTCAAAAAACTGATGTCCTATGATGGAGATATCACATTCTGATCGAAATGCCAAATAGGTAAATTGCGACAGTTTGACTAGGTTTGACTGGGATGCACAGTCAGCAAAGTGGGTGGATGTACAGTCAGCAAAAAGGAAATCCTCCAAATATTCCCTTCCACCGCACTAATCATAGGTTGACAAGTGTTTGTTTTCTATTGGTTGAACTAGTTTGGAGGGCCAATCATAAGTTGCCACATGGCCAGCGCTGAGGCCACCACATGGCCAGCCCTGAGGCCGCCACATGGCCCTGAAATGGAATGCTAAAATTTTGTGAGCTTTTGTATAGCTCGACCCCAAGACCTCCCACCGGGCATGCATACACTCTACCGTCTACACTATGCAGTTGTTTCTTAATCCCTAAGGGCGCAAGTTATATTTATTGTTTGTTGAAATGGCATTCGGTGGTTGGGAACTGCCGGTAGTCCCAACACGCTAGTAGTTCCGACATATATGTCACATGAAAAATGAAAATTTTAACAACCATAGTCTATGCAACAACCCGCCAGCAGTTTCTTTTTATACATATCACATGCCAACCGTTAATTTTACACCATGCGTTTTATCACTAACCCAATGGCTATCAACCTGGGGTTCAACCCATTACCCATAGGTTGCGGCTTGAGTTCCGCTAACAGCTTATGTAACCACGATTTTGGGGGGTGCGCATGTGGCCACCACCAACCGCAAACTTTAAATTCAGTGGTTTAAATGGTGGTCAGTTTTGTAGGCTCACCTTAATTGGAAAAATTTGACTTTTTTAACTCCAATTAAGTGGAGTTCTCTACTTTTAGTGGAGCTTTCCTGGGTGAAACTGGGAAAAACGTGTAGGAGGCCCAATTTTTTACTATTCCGAGTGAATGAAGAGTCATTTTTTATTAATTATGGCATTCTAGAGCCATTGGTGTAGAGAAAAAAACCATTATAGCACTGTAACTACATGTAATAGAAAAAATTTGAGCATAATGAAACATGGACATGCCATTGGGAGTTGGACCAGCAGATGTAGCCCAGGCGGGGTGAACTGCTTCATCATGCCTGCTATGTAAATTTCATTTGGTGACTTATTTCTCTATTTTACACTGTTGTTTAGTGTTATTTAAGCTTGTTTTATTCTTCTGATTCACTAAAAAATAATCTACAGTTTATGGAAAAATACCTCAATCCTTATGAAAACTAATGAACTAATTATGCACATGTTTTTAAAATGAAAATATACTTAGCACAAAAAAACTAATACAGTTATTTCGGATCATAAAAAGTGTGACCTACACTTCCGGCTATCTTAGGGGCATGTTTCAGAAAAAAGTGTTGTCTATATCGCGGCTGATACCTGTTACCTATGCAAATGGCCCAGAAACACATGGAAGTTAGAATTTTTACTGTTTTAGGGATAAAAAAGGTTAAAAACAACATCAAGGAATGCAAAATAAGAATATGAGGAAAAACCCTAGGGGCTGAAGCAGTTGATCATGCATGGATATGAAAAATGACAGCAGTCATAATTAAAAAACCCTTGTGGAGTCACCAGTTGTTAGTGTGAATTCTAATCGCAAGCGTAAAAAAAAAGATCACTTTAGATGTGCATAAAAAACATCCTAAAATCAAATGTGGCTTTCAATTTCCTTAGATCTGTAGTAGGTGATTAGAATAAATGCTACAAAAATATAGATCTATGCAGTTAAAGACATAAAACAGCAAAAATAAACAAGAGTTGCTCCATACATCTAATAAACAAGACAAGAATTTATAAATATTTTTTTGTATTATGACACCTAGGAAGGGAACACAGAAAGATGTTATCAGTCCCCCTCAATGGGATGGGTTCTTGTATGTCCTCGCCACTTTAGATCCAATATCTCTCTCTCTTGATGGTGCAGAAAACCCAAACAAAATAGAACTCAAAGGGAGCTCCTAAGAAAAGGTATAAAAAATATGACAATGATGGAGGATCAAAGTCAGACCAAAAACATAGACCAAGAGGTGATCCAAAGGTGACAAAAGGTAGTGAATGAATGGAAAACCCTTCTATTTATAACAAAATATTGAGTTAGTCTAGATATTGGTGCATAATTAAAATACTATTAACCAAATCTAGATCCAACTTACTTGGAATATTTTATTATTTTTTGTGGAGGGAAAAGGAATTTAGAATTGGTTAAATAGATTTATTTAGAAATAATAAATAAATAAATTATTTATTTATTATTTCAAGGATGAGGTTAAGGAATAATTAAATAAATAATTTTTTATTCAATTTTTTATAAATGATTTAGTCAAATTTAACAAGGAATAGTATTAAATATTGATTTAAATAATTATTCCTAAAGAATAATAAGATAATAATGATTTATCTAATTAATTCTCATGTTTTGGGTTAAATATGACCAGGAATATTAATTAAATAGTGTTTTAGTTAATTATCCCTAGAGGAAAATCAAACAAATAAGGATTTGTTTAATTATTCCTCATGGGGTTTCCTATTTAGACCGGAAATAACTTAATAAACTATGGGTTATTAAATTATTTTTGATAGTGAAAGCAATTTTACTATGGTAAAATTGGTCTTACATGGTGTACTTTATTCCATCTAATAGTAACAGGTTAGATGGCCAAAAATTGGTATAACAATATGGATCATCTCAAGAGGTCTTTCTGAAGAATATTCTTTTGTCTTCAATTGAACTCTTGACTATTCACTGAATTGAAATTATTTACAAACATTGTTTTCAAGAGGGATAATCTTGAGCATGTCACGAACAACACCCTTCTTGCTTAATTTAACCAAATGATTTAAAATGAGATGCCATAGCCTCCTGTGCCACAACCAACTTTCTTCAATATTTCCTAAATACCAATTTTCATTGTCACCTTCTAGCACATATACATTATTCGAAGTTCTAGTAGCTTTGATTATGGTTTTCCTCTTAAAACAACAATCCCTTTAGCTTTTATGCTTGTTAGAGCATTAATATCAAAATTAGCATTTCCTCCCTTGACTTCATTAAAGGAAATAAATTTATTTCTATCACATTTCATGTGTTTCAACATCCACTGTCAACATGCCACTAGTTTTCTTGATTCCTAGCATATAAAACCAATCCATAATTTTTTGAAGATGAAGTTTTTTTTCTAGATTTTTGGAGGATATGTTTATAGGAAGATACCAATCTAATTTTTCATTCACTTGCCTCATGTCCAAAATTATTCCATGTAGAACATTCAATTTTATCCATAAGAATATAAAATAAATTATTGAAGGATTTAGACTTTGTTTATTTGTTCAAATTAGACTTTACCCTTGCTTCTCTAGTCTTAATACCTTTTTATGAAATGCAGTGAACAGCCTTGTGACCAAAGTAATGGCAAACAAAAAAATGATCATAGAAGAAATATGAGTACCTAGGAATGTAGAATCTTCTTCGAATGTTTGGCCCCTGACTATAGAAAGGATAAATTTATGATCTCAACTACCTCCTTTCTTATTTATGATTTGTGTTACTTGATTATTTTTGCTTTTGATGAATATTATCTTTATTGGTGTCTTTTTTGTGTTGACCATTGATTCCCTTATGATAATTAACGTATATTTTCAGGCTTGCATCTCTTGTCCATGGTAGGTGAGGAAAAATAGGTACTTACCCTTCACTTGGAGTTTCCTTTGTGAATTTAGGGTTTTGTGGCTGAAATTTCTCAAGATTGGGTTCATTTCCACCCCTATAGACAATTATGTGGCAATTGAGAGCGATCTTGTTGCACATAGTCTCAATCCTCTAGAAATATGCCTCAATCTTGTAGCAGACTTGTTTAACCAGTATCTCTCAAATGTTAGATTTTATTCATATAAATAAAATTTTCATGTTACCATCATCCTTATGCATCTCCCCATAAAAAATCTTGGCCAAATATGCACGAATCTTGATAAAAATGAAAATTTGTTGTAGGTGATGGCAGCCAATTTCTTGAAATATATGCATCTGTTGAATTTTTTTAAGCATGTTATGATCATCCTTATGCATCTCCCCATAAAATAGCTCATCCAATGGATGCACGGTTTTTAGGATATGGTCAAGACAATATTTTCCCTGTGTTTTTTTGTAATTCTGGATCCTGTAGCAGTATAGAACTTTCATGTAACAGTTATAGGACAGCGAGAAAAATTAATGGGAAAGGATTCATAATGATGGGTGAAGGTTGGAAATGGATGAGGGTGACGTAAATGAGGCTAATGGTGATGAAAACAAGGTTCGTGGGGATGAAAAAAAGGCTAATGGGAGATGATAATAAGGCTAGGTGAAGATTGAGTTTGGTCAAGAATTTAGCTTGTGGATGGTTGCCTTTACTGACCCCTGGACTTAGACACATAGAAGAGCAATTACATAGCACTCATGAAACCCAAAATATTTGATTACATACCTTGCCTACCTGTGTAATTTTTTTATGGTGTTGATGCTATGGATTGAAGATTCATTTTGTAGGTGTTGTTGGAGCCAAAGACTATCTTGCGGGTGCTCTAGGGAGGCCTGATTCTTCATTGATGACTGTTGTCATAGGTTTTCTTCTTCATGGATGGATTCTTGGCTCCATGGTTGGATATTATTGTCCTTCTTGCATGGTTTTAAAATATTCCATTTTCATGTTGTTTGATTCTTCGTCAAATGAAATTGATGATTTCAAGGCCCTCGTAACTTCTTCTCATCAATTCTTGCTAAATAGTGGTGGTTTTGTTGGGCCCTTAAAGGCTGCTACAAGAAATAGAGTTTCATGTAGCAATCACAAAGAATACATAAAATATCCATTTCTTGTAGATCTTGTTGCTATGTACACTTAATGGAGATCAAGTAAGGTTATAGTACAAGTATCCATGGCTAAAAGCAGGAAGTGGAGAGATCAAATGCTAATTGTGACAAGGAGGTAGAATTGATGCATGGAAAAATGCCAAATTTTGAAAGTGGTGGAAATCAAAATGTGTGTGGTTGGATTGATGGGGAAGGTAATTAGAAGTATCAAGATTTCTTTATTTTCCTCAAATGATGGAAAAAATAAAAACCAAATTTGAATTTTTTCTATAAACGGGCCAGACATGTATGGGGAAATTTTAGGCCAAAAAGGAAATTACTGGGATTTCAATTTTGACTTGGGGAATGCATATAATATTAATTTAGAAGGTCAATGATGCCTTCCCCAAGTCAAATTGATAATAAAAACTTTCCATTGTAGCTTTTTTCTAAAACAAGCCTATAAATGAGACTACATCGAGCTTGAAATGATGGTGTCAGGTGTCGGGAGCAGAGTTTTGGCACTTGGGATAGGTGGGAATAGATTTTTTGAGTTCAAAGACACCTTCCTCCCCTTTATAAATCGAAAAATTTTCCTTGATGTGTCTTTTCACGAGACTGTTTGTGCCTTGTAGTAATACAAGACAGCCCTGTAGAATTTCGGGACCGTGCTCCGAATGAGCTGGAAATTGATGAATTGGAAGGGGAAAAGGTATTTAATCATGTTAGGAGGATGGAAATGGGTAAATTGACCTTTCCCTAGCCATTCTTGGGAAATTTTCACAAGAGGTAAGAAGCCCAAGGTTGATTATTTTTTACTTTATGCTTCCATCATTGCTTTGTTTTTGTGGCATTGACATGTTTCCTTTCCTTGCGTGGGTGGGGGAGTAACAACATGCAAATACATAGATGCAAATAGAACAAAATGGATCTTATTTTTTTCATTTTTTACCTTTTTTGTATTTTTATTTAGGCCTATTGGCTGCCTCAGTGAGGTTTTCAACCATTAGGTCTACCTAGATGCCTCAAAAGAGGTTTTCACCTACGATCTTATTATTTTTTCCTTTTTTCCTTTTTTGTTTCAACTCACTAATCGTGTCACAGAGGTTTTCAACTAGTGAGCCGATATTAAGAACCTCAAAGGATGTTTTCACCTAAGATCTTTCTTTTTTTTCTTTTTTTCTTTTAAGCATAATAATACTTCCAATGGAGACAAGTATGTACCAGGAACTCAAATATAATCATATGCAAGTTTGAAATATGTGTTTTGGTATATAACAGCATGTGAGAGATCAATTTATTTGATTGAGATGAGATCACGAATTGTTGAAGAAGAGAATGTTGTTGTAACTCAATGATTGTTTGGAACCAATTTTAATATAGTTGTGATGCCCTCGATTCACTTGCTCATTTGGATCACTTTCTATGTCCTATTCTACCATGAAATTCAGATCTTCTTATTTTTGTTGATTATTCTCTTAAACACATAGAGCACCTAGTGGTAAGCATAATGGAACTTTCTCAATCTCTAATTTTAATTTCTACTCTCCATAAAATGCAATCCATTTTTCTTTGATATCCTCATTTGAATCTTATTTTTTTGGATTTTGTCCTTCAATGACATCAAGAGAATCTATTTTTTTCGATACTCTTCCCAATCTAGGGTGAACACCATTCAGATCAACAGAAATTTTTTGGAACTGTCGTACCTCAAAATTGTAGCTGATTTTAGTTACTTTATTGTTTTTATTCGAAAATGGTTATATAGGTAGTTGAGTGGGAGTGGATCTTTGAGATGGATGTGGTTGAGGTTATGGTTGAGGTGGAGGTGGAGGTGGATTGTATGGATAGCATAGATTTGGGCATGGAGGATATTGAGTAAAATATTGAGGATATTTTGGATTTATCCCATAATATCCTTGCCAACCTTGTTTCCAAGATTTTTTTTTGGGCTTGATATGGCTAATGTTTCCAATGAAAGGGTGTGTTTCAATTACTTTGGGATTCATGTGTGTATCCTTGAAATTGTGAATTAGAATCTTGCATCATACCAAGTTGATTAGGTTACCATGGTATTCTTGGAGCCCAATAATAAAGTTGCTTTGGTGTTTGATTTTCTCTATTTTACTCATGTTAAACTTCCTTCAACCCTATTAATGATGGGAAATATTTAGTAGCATGTGATTCTGCATAGATCACACAAATTTCAACATCCTCTTTTTGCACATTTTGCATTCTTAACATATCTACTTGATCACATTTCTAAGAATTATGGTTTTAAATTTATATATCAAATTACCAAGTTAAACATGACTTACCGATCTCGATGTTGATTTACTTACTGTTTCCTTTCCTCTTGATATTCTCTTGCATATTTCAAAAATTTCTTCAAACTATAGTTGGTATACATCATGTCTACTCATTAGATCAAGGATATCAATCCACTCATCACTAATCTTTCTAAGAGGTTTTTTAGTGTGCCAAATCCTAAATGATGTAATATTTCCCTCTTAAAATTATATATAAATGCCTTTATTATATAATAAAGGCTCTCATCTTCTTTTTTAGTCATTCTAAATATTTACTCTTTCATATCATGATCTTTATATTTTTCTAGAAATATCCTTTGCATATCATTCCATGATCTTATTGAATTAGTCCTTAAACTCATGAACCATTTAAGAGATTTATCCTTCAATGTTGTTGGAAAAAATCTAATTTTTGTAACCATATGTTGAGATTCAACAAGCTAATGATCATAGTGAAAATTAAGCACCTACACTAGGTGGGGCCCGCAGGCTATTTTTAGGTGTATGTCTATTTTTAGAATGGTGAGAAAATTCTATTTATAATGGGCATCTATTTATAGATGGTTGAGAAAATTCTATTTATAGATGAGGTTCTATTTTTATATGCATGGGCGAAGTCTATTTATAGATCGCATGTATAAAAATAGAATGCATGTTTATTTACATTATCTCATAATAATAATTAGACAATAAATAATAATATATTCTCTTGAAGCACTTGATTTCAGTTAACTGATGTGGAAAACCAGTAAGCTGAAGTAATTTCGAGTTCTAAGGTTGGTTGGTCAAACATGCAAGTGGACTTAGTTGTAACTGAGTGATTCGAAGTCGTAACAGATTTGGATGTGTAGTTATGTGAGTTGTAAAGTAGTTTAACTCAGTTAAGTGAGTTAAACTCAGTTGTGCTAGTTGTAACTAGTTGTAACTAAAGATACACTAGTGAGAGATCAGTGAATTAAATATTCAATTAATTCACATGGAGTGATCTCGCATGCAACTAAAGGTTTACTACTATTAACTACATGCATGTCAGATCCAGTGGAGACCCAATTGAGAGATAGGTGAAAGGGACAGTTTGACCGTGAGTTGTGACATTAGTGGGTGCACTCTTGCAACCACACACACATTGGAGATGCCAATGAGGATTGCACAGTTAAGGTAGGGAAGAATCTCATTCAATTAGGGATTTTCATCAGCCGAGATTGCAGGGTGGAGGCAGGCTGTCAGGAGGCAGTAAATTGGTGCATGAATATGCCAATTTTTGTATGGCAGTGTGAGACGATTATATATTTGTAATGAGAGCTCTTGGATTAGAGTTTTGTATGAGATTGTTTCATGATCCATGATATATACATAATATATGATAGTGGGTTTTTTAGCTTTATGCTTTCCTGGTAAAAACATATGTGTTATGTGTGATTGATCTTTCTTCATGTGTTTGCAATTGACGATTAAATTTCTACAAAGATTTTAGTAGAAGGATTCTGTACTTAATAGTGGCATATAATTTTTAGATTAGGAGAATCCAGGAAATACATAATTGTATTAAAATTTCTACACCATAAGATCTACAGATATTTCAAATTCAAAGACAAAGGTTTACAGATTCTCTAACCTCATATCATGGAATTTGGGAAGGAAATATGGAGGGATGTTCTCCATATTAACACTAATATCAGTATATTTAATGGGAAATCCAAGATGATCTTCCTCATTGTCATCAACTCCATTCATTTCTTCTACCTTCTCAGCCACTGCTTGACTCTTCTAACTGCAAAAGTGGATGGTGATGTGGATCTTACTACACCACGTGGTCAAATGGGGGGGGGGGGGTTGGTGTTGGAGAATTATTTTTATATTTTTATAAAAAAAAAAAAAAATTGAATGAGAATGTTAATGCAATGCAATTTCCTGTTTTTGAAATGAAATATGCCTAATGCAAAAAAAAATAAAAAAAATTGATTCTCTAGAAAGTAAAAGAACTGAATCAACTAAGGAAGAAAACAATGCATACTTTGAGACCTCCTCGACATTGGTGCCAAAAAGTGACGAGCCCTAGTATTGCAACAATAATTTTGCAACTCATAAGGCTACCAACTTTAATTATCAACCAAGGGTTTGTAAAAAATTAATAGGTCTCAGCACTATGTGTGCAACATGAAATGTGTCCTCCTTTCGTTGATCTGATGCAATGAAGTGAATTGAGATGTGCAGAGACCATTTTGCATAGTTCTAAGGAAGGAAACTACTAAAATTAATTTTACAAGAAAGAATAAATAGAAACTTTACTTTTCCCTATGCTTCAAGGAAACTCTAATCTATTTTCAAAAACCATCATGTGCTCAAAAGGAATCAATGCAAACTATTTCTATGTTATTTTACTCATGATCAAAATAGTAAATCCTAATTGTATGTTTAAAGCTACAATGATGAAAATAAGATGTTCAAAAAGTATCTAGTATGTTCCAATTGGATTCCAAGGCTTGGGGGATGTTTCTAAGTGATCAAAAGTGAAAAAAAGGCTAAATAGGAAATTCTAGCCAAGTTTTGATCAATTCTGCGAAGTGCTAGAGGATTTTTGCATGATGATATAGGATTGCATCCAAAATCATTCTTAGGAATCCATAATCGATCTAAATGTGGGGAATATGGTGGATGGTTGTAGAAGTGTAGAGTATTTTACCAAGATTAGATCTATTCAGTATCCCATATTTCACAAGGGTAAAATTCAAACTAATGGTCTAGGTAACCATATTTGCGGAATAGTGAACTAGTAAGTTGATCTAAGCACCCAAATTCCTAAGTTGATTAAGTGAACATTTTATGGGGTAATTTTTTATTAATTTGGGTGTTTTTAAGC
This sequence comes from Pinus albicaulis, assembly GCA_034641835.2. Classification (NCBI taxonomy): domain Eukaryota; kingdom Viridiplantae; phylum Streptophyta; class Pinopsida; order Pinales; family Pinaceae; genus Pinus; species Pinus albicaulis. Next base: position 678,940,236 of record CM076574.1, on the reverse strand, counting down.
TTCAGTCAAACTGGAATAAACTCAAAATAATCTCAATAACACATGAAAAAATTTAGCATAAATTTATTACTAAAACCAAAATTTTCAGAAAAATAAACTAGGAAGCCAATGTAATATCCCCAAATTGGGATTGCTAGCAAGGCATGCCTGAAAAACGAATTTTTAAAGAATGTATGCTACAGCAAAAAATATTAGCCATTGGATCTCTTAGATCTGATAATCTAAGATCCAAATCGAAGACGAAATTAGAAACTAAGCAAACTAGGTGAGATAAACAAGCCTCTCACACCTAGAATGGCTGGAAAATGCCCAATAATGGGACTGCAGCAATATGTAAACACAATTATGGAGCTTCAAAAATCTATTCATCCATGGAATTTGTCAAGAAACACTTCAGCATCAATTTTATGTAAAGCAGCATGAAGTATGATCCATTCTACCCACAAAATATGGGGAAAAGCAGCTATTTTAGCCCTAAAAACGTTAACTTCATAGATTTGTGCAAAAATAAGGGCAAAAGATAGTGGGATCCCATATCTTAGGTCATAAGAGACTTACATCTCAAATTTTAGCCCAAAAAAATGACTCTAGCTATGTTAAATAGATCTACCACTCCTTATATGGATTAAAAATGTTGAAATCCCATGACTTTTACTAAACAGAATTTTACGGAAGCATGTAAAGCGTCATTTATAGAGGGTTTCTGCTAAAATATTATGCCAACATATTATATGGAGTTTTATTACTCAGAAAATGAAGAAAAATGGAGATCTATCTCCTTTACACATCAAAAAGATAACCCGACAAGTGTTTCCTGAAAGTACAAGTGTAAGAATGACAGATCTGCAGAATATGGATCTGGAAAAAATATTTTACTACATATTTATAATAAAATAGCTGAATAATACATGAGAGAGGAGAATAATTATGTACAATTCTTTTCCATGAGAAGGGTTGGCCCTTCCTCCAAGGAAAAAGCTCACATGGAAGGGATCAAACCCTGCTACTGCAGCACTCTAGAAATGACACAGTTCCTGAAGCTAAAAGCATTGTAGATTCTGAGAAGTGAGTTGGAAACATGCCAAGATCTTAATTCCGAAGCTCAAACAACAGATGCACTCTTCCAGGAGGTTAAATTACACACTCACTGAGAAGAGACACCAATACAAGCTAGATCTGAGCAGATCTGGTCTCCACTTGCTACAGCTCACCGAAAAAAGTAAATCACAATATTATTTATGTTGTCTAAGGGAGATGGAGATTGGCCATATTCCTGATAGTGGAAGAGAAGTGCAATGCCCTCCAAGAGCTACTCAATGGAAGGAGAGAGAATCCCTAAACAGGAAATCCTCACAATTCTCCGCTAAACAGCCAAGAGAATGAGATATGTCTAAACAGACAATATACTCTGAAAATATAATATCATTCAACAACCTTATCTTGAGCCTTCCCCTTCCTTTTATAAGATGATATATTTGGCAAACCCTAAACCACCTTGAGGAATTATCTCCTTTCACATGAGGGCCTCCTTCTAGAACTGCATTGTCCCTCCATGAGGTGCATTGAATCTAGACTGCGTTATAGATTTGGTCAAGGTTGACCCAGTCTCATAGCTCAAACCCATTCACACCTGCAAGTGAAATCAATCCATCTCACAAATGTATACCTATGCTGATCCTTGTTCACACTGAACTGGTTTTATCGATGATCTCTTCTTCTTCATGCATTCATGTTGACTTAGTCAAACTTGACTATGTCCTCATCCATTTGCCCTTGTTCACACCCATAAGTGTAAAATACAACTACTAAGATGATCCCCTTTTCAAATTATAAGGGTATTTTATTGAGACAACCCTGATTTTCCTCTGTTCACATTGGGCATTGTTTTATTTTGATGTTTTTAGGAATTTACATGTTCTCCTTTACATTTTATTCATCAATTTAGAAAATAAAAAAAAAATGAAATATTCCTATTAGCTTGGGCTAATTAGGAATATTACAGTCCTCCCCTCCAAAAATGTTGCTTTTCCTCAAGCAACTGCAAGGATAGAACTGAAATGGATTGGGAAAACTTCTTTCCCCGAGCAATCATCCATACAAGATGAGTCACCCTCCAACATGGCAACTCATGAAATGTCTCCTCCACCTTAGGTTCCTACAAAGAAGGTGGGCTGAATAGATGAACATGATAGGAAAGATGGCCTACCCCATGCTTTCATCCTCTCCACTCATGGCAATTGTAGAGTACATACTGATCTTGTGTTGCACATAGGTTTCCCTCAAGTGGAAAGAAGAAGAATAGATCTCCAAAGATCCTCCCTCCAACGTTGTAAAACCAGTTGGCCCAAAAAATTCCACATGTGATGGATAGAAGAGTATCATCATATGGCATCCCATCACACATTTGGCCCACCTCCAAGAGAAACAAATATTTGGCTATGGTGGCCACAAATCCTCCCATGTTCCCCTTAGAACATGTACTGCAGAAAATGTGGGAATCCTCTTCCCAAAAGAACACATTGAACCAATGTTTTCCCTCTCCAATCATGCTCCTCAGAAAAGCAAGATCAACATCAGCAATTGGAACCATGATTATCATCAAGAAAAAGGAAATACTGAAGGCTTCATATGATGCAGGAAGGTACCAACAGTCTCCCATGAAGTTATAGTGCATTTTTTCCAACTATAGCTTTGGAATATTAAAAATCAAGTGGTTGTTGGATACATGGTGGTCTATGTATGTTATTTCATTTACTAAAGAATAGTAGATGGCTGCATACAAAAAATAAACATACATGAAGTAATACGACACTTTCCCATGGCCATATAAGAGATCGTTGTCTCCATCATACATTCTGGCCCATTGTTGATCATGGAGCTCAATGAAAAGCTTTCCCTCTTGTGGAGCAATGCAATTCATAGAAATGGTAAGAATATGTAGATCACTAAATGCAACGACATGATCCTGACCATGTGCTATAGGGTCCATGAACAAATTCTCCATAATGATATGATATACTCTCATGAAGAGAAATGAATCATGTGTTGCATGAAGATCCTCCCTCATGTACTTGGAAATCCAAGACAAGACGAACATATCACAGCAATAGATGTCTCCATCCATTACTCCATCACTCCGTCCATAAGTTCATGCTCCAGAGTGACAACATTTTTGGCCTATGAAAATAGGCTCTCGCCAATTCATAGCTCCTTTCTTTAACATTCTCATTGTTAAAGACATCTTCCATAATGTTGCTGCAAACAAGAAGTTCCTTCCAGAGTGGAAGTACTCGTAGATCATCAAGGCTAAGGGTATAATTCTATCTCCTCCTGCTACAACATCATGCAATGTGTGAGAGAAAATATGCTCTTGCTCTCCCAAGAACATCCCAAGAAAAAAAATATTTTGCTGCATCCTCATACTCCCATCATCCAAATAATGTAGTGAAAACATGGTGATTGACATGAAGAATGTTATGTCAACACAATTTTTCCATACTCTTTGCTGCTCAATGATGCAAGTATCCTACCACACATCTTTCCTCTGCATACCCTTAGAAAGAGGATGATGGCCAAACTCTTTCAAAAGTAACCAGTGCGGCCAAGCCTCCTGTTGCCCGGTATCATAGCTTTGCAAGTAAATTTCCATATTCTTGCTCATCACCCACATCCAATCAACCCATTCTATATGTCTCCTTCCATCCTCCATCTTGGTACTCCTCCCATGAAGGCTACCATCATCCCAAATCAAATTTTTGCTCTTGCATCTCATGGGATGTTGAAATGCAATCTTCTCAAGGATCAATTTGACCCTATAAGGATCCAAATAGGTGGTAGGAAAAAACCTCCCATCATGATGTGGACGGCACAATAAGTGTCCATCACACACATGAGAGATGCTATCCATCCGAAGATGTCCTCCATCATCTATCTGTCCCTCCTTCAATCCATGAAGATCCAAGTGTGAGAAGGAAAGAGCCTCCTCAGACTGTTGAATAACTTTTCACTCCATGAAATGTTGAAGTGCACCTTTCATGGGATCTCTTGATGATACCTCCTCCTCATGCATGGTCTTCCAAAACCAGTGAGGCCTTAGAACTACTGCAGGTAGAAGTTTCTCTTTGAGCTGGGGAGTGCTCATTGAGAAAGTGTCATCTAGAAAGGAGAAAGGGTTTCTCACTTCAGGATGTCCACTATCTACCATTTCTTCCTCCTTTGCTTCATGAATGAAGCTATCATGTGAATGATCCCATAAGGCATGGGTGCTCTTTTCTTCATCACTGCCTTTGCACAGCGCAGTGCAACTCTATTGCTCTAGATCAGTAGCATGCAAAGATGTAGATCCATCTTCCTCGAGCTGAATGAACTGAGGTAAACCTAGAGTCTCCTTGGAGGCTCTAGATTTAGCTTTGTATTCACTTATAATCTTAGATTCCAAGTGTCCTCTATGCCTCTTGTCTTCTCCTCTCTGAGAATAGGATGTGCATGGCTCTTCCTCTTCTTGAAACCCTCTAAGAGTTTCACTGCAACTCTTCATCTGCTCAACCTCCTTGGGGAGGTCCTTCTTGGATCTGAAAAGTGATGAGATCAAGATCATCCTCTTCATCATTCTGATATTTCTCCCTCTGATGGTTGGAACTCACAGGATGAGCCAAAACTATGCTCTGATACCACTGTAATATCCCCAAATTGGGATTACTAGCAAGGCATGCCTGAAAAACACATTTTTCAAGAATGTATTCTATAGAAAACAATATTATCCTTTGGATCTCTTATATTTGATAATCTAAGATCCAAATCTAAGAGGACATCAGAAACCAAGCAAACTAGGTGAGATAAACAAGCCTCTCACACCTAGAATGGCTGGAAAATGCCCAATAATGGGACTGCAGCAATATGTAAACACAATTTTGGAGCTGAAGCAAGCTATTCATCCATTTAATGTGTCAAGAAACACTTCAACATCAATTTTATGTACAACATCAAGAATTATGATCTATTCTACCCACAAAAGATGGGGAAAAGCAGTTATTTTAGCCCTAAAAACATTAACTTCAAATATTTGCATAAAAATAAGGGAAAAGGATGATGGGATCCCATATCTTAGGTCATAAGAGACTTACATATCAAATTTTAGCCCAGAAAAATGACTCTAGCTATGTTAAACAGATCTACCACTCTTGATATGGCTTAAAAATGCTGAAATCCCATGAGTTTTACTAAACAGAATTTTACTGAAGCATGTACAACGTCATTTACAGAGGGTTTATACTAAAATATGATTCCAACATATTATATGGAGTTTTATTGCTCAGAAAATGAAGAAAAATGGAGATCTATCTCCTTTACACCTCAAAAAGATAACCCAGCAAGGGTTTCCTGAAAGTACAAGTGTAAGAATGACAGGTCTATAGAATATGGATCTGGAAAAAAAAATTTCTTATATATTTATAAGAAAATAGCTTAATAATATGTGAGAGAAAAGAATGATGATGTACAATTCTTTTTCGGGAGAAGGGTTGGCCCTTTCTCCAAGGAAAAAGCTCACGAGAAAGGGATCAAACCCTGCTACTGTAGCAGTCTAGAAATGACATAGTTTCTGAAGCTAAATGCAATGTATATGCTAAGAATTGAGTTGGCCACATGCCAAGATCTGAAATATGAAGCTCAAATAACAGATGCACTCTTCCATGAGGTTAAATTACACACTCACTGAGAAGAGCCACCAATACATGCTAGATCTGAGCAGATCTAGTCTCCACTTGTTGTAGCTCACTGAAACAAGTAAATCATAGTAGGATTTATGTTTTCTAAGGGATATGGAGCTTGGACATATGCCTGATAGAGGAAGAGAAGTGCAGTGCCCTCCAAGAGCTACTCAATGGAAGGAGAGAGAATCCCTAAACAGGAAATCCTCACAATTCTCTGCTAAACCACCAAGAGAATGAGATATGTCTAAACAGACAATATACTCTGAAAATATAATATCATTCAAAAAATTCTCTTGAGCCTTCCCCTTCTTTTTATAAGATGAGAGATATGGCAAACCCTAAACTACCTTGAGGAATTATCTCCTTTCACATGAGGGCCTCCTTCTAGAACTGCGTTGTCCCTCCATGAGGTGCATTGAATCTAGACTGCACTATAGATTTGGTCAAGGTTGACCCAGTCTCATAGCTCAAACCCATTCACACCTGCAAGTGCAATCAATCTAGCTCACAAATGTCTACCTATGCTGATCCTTGTTCACACTGAACTGGTTTTATCGATGATCTTTTCTTCTTCATGCATGCATGTTGACTTAGTCAAACTTGACTATGTCCTCATCCGTTTTCCCTTGTTCACACCCATAAGTGTAAAATCGAGCTACTAAGATGATCCCCTTTTCACATTATAAGGGTATTTTATTGAGACAACCCTGATTTGCCTCTGTTCAAATTGGGCATTGTTTTATTTTGATGTTTTTAGGAGTTTACATGTTCTCCTTTACATTTTATTCATCAATTTAGAAAATTAAAAAAAAAAAGAAATATTCCTATTAGCTTGGGCTAATTAGGAATATCACAGCCAATCTAATTAACCAAATTCCTAAGCTAATCAAACTGAAAAATTTGTGGGATAATTTTTTTTATTAAGTACAATTTTCAGAAAAAGGAACTAGTAAGCCAATCTATGCAACAAAATTTCTAATCTAATCAAGTGAAAATGTTGTGGGATCACTTTTCTTATTAAGTAGAATGTTTTTAGGACTTAATCCAAGAGTAAACAAGTAAAAAGAGCTTCATTAACATGTCCTAAAATTTAGCAGAAAATTACTACTTAGAAAACTAAGAACTAAGCAAAGACGTGTTGAGCATGAAGAGAAATAAAATAAATGGTACACAACAGGGCTCTGAGACTCTTTGAACGGTCAAGCCCAAGGAGACTCATATTCCCATGAATAAAACCAAGATTTAGAAGCTGAAAACAAAGTTATATTTCATGAATAGGAACAAATCAAGTACATCACTACTGGAGGTCGAAGTAGAATTGTTGAATATCAAGTGTTCTTCATAAAAATGATGAGAAATTCTAACCCCTAGAGGCCAATTCGAATTAGTAATTATGCACAATCGTGGGGAACCAGACTCCTTGAAAGGAGGAGTAGTTTCCCCCCAAAAATCCCTCAATAGTGGATCGATTCTCCAGTAGTAGGAGTCTTAATTAAAGGACAAGGAGCACATTCCTGGATTTTCTCAATCATTTAATCTCCAGAATTTGTTCAATACTTTCATAATATCCTGAGAAAATTCCTATATTATCTCATCTTCCAAATATTTAGAATTTGCCCAATATTCTCACTATATATTCTACAAAAATAAATCATATTAGTCACATAATAAGAAAGGATAAATCAAAATTCTAAGGACCCATTAATATTACAAATTAAATCTATGATTTGCAAATAAAGGGGTTCAAATACATATTTTAAGTGTCTAGAAATAATCAAATGGGCCTGATAAAATATACGATTATGGGGCCCGTCAAGGCAAGAGGCATAACTTACAACCATCATAATTCATTATCAATTTCAACTCATGGTAATTATTTTCATTTCAAATACATTGAGTGTTAACATATAATGTGAAGAAATGGACAAATGTATCTCATGTGTGTCAAGCTAAGCATGATATGAGAGGCATATGCAAGAAATTGTCTAGGAAAATCCTAAATGTCATCATTTGGATGATGTTTTGTGATGGGGACCATCAAAGAAAAAATATCCTCTAGTTACCCCTAGATGTGAAGGGGTAGTAGGGTATACATAAGGGTATAACCCCACAATTTATAACCATAGCACCAAAGTTTAACTAGGATAATTTCTCAATATGGTTGACCAAATATGACATGTTTTAGACTTTTTTGGACATGATAATTTGGTGTGATAAACAAAGGAGAGGGAATTTTCCTTGTTTATCCAAGTTCAAATATCACTAAGGTCTATTCAAAGATGAAAGTGGAGGAAGTGCCTTTAATCCCATCTAAGAACACACATGAGGTGCATAAAAGTGATATAACCCAATGATTTATCACAGTGAGATCCAAGCTTGACTTGGATAGTGTCCCAATACAAATCACCAAAGAGATGTTGTAATCTTTAACATTTAAACTACACCAAAATAAAATAAAAATACAAATTTATTACAAATTATAATTATAAAAATAAAATAAAAATATATTTTTATTTAAATTTCATATATATCTATATATATATTAAAAGAGATGGTTATATTTTTTTCTATTAAAATGATCTTGTTCAAATGCCAAAATCTTTTACATCCCAAGAAAAAACTTCTACAAATGTCTTCAAATATTCCAAAAAGAGTTGTCATCTGTTTTTTCCTGACTACATACTTTAGTGTTGAGAAATCTAGGGCATAAGCATTAGGTGATTTATCTTCTATTAGTGACTTCTTGTGAATTCTTTTTACTACTTTAGATTAGGATCTTCTTCTTATTATATTATTAGCGTTCTTCTTCATCAAACACTAACCAATGCATGAACATAAATAGACAAGAGACACAACATGTAGGCTATGAGCCAGGGCCAAAACCTCTCACTCTTTGAGAGGAAAACCTGCACAAATTCATCTTATAGAGATTCCAATTGACGAATACCAAGAGCATTACCCTTGACCTATTAGCCACTCCAAGACCAAGACACAATCTTTCAAGAAATTCAACCTTTTTCTTGATTCTTATTCCACCTCGACCTTCTTTGATACATAGCACACAAACTGAGATCATCTCTATCATAGCAATGAACTGTCATGTCAATGTCACCATGGAAACTCATCACCAAACTTTGATCATTATAGAAGCATTGAATATTATTGTCATGTCATCAAAGATAGAATTTAATCTTTTTAGCTTATTTATATTACTAATATAAGACTTATTCCTATCACCGTGACAGAGATCTAGAATTCATATCACTGTAATTATACACACGAACTTCAGAGATACATCTAACATGTCTTTTGTTCTATGATATGAATTATGGGAGGGATCTGAGCTTCATATTTCACTGTGATCACCCTTGAAAGATATCCTAGTTTTCTACATCATCCAAACTCATTTATGTACTGGATATCCAAAACCTACTTCTATTTATCCCGTCCGAGAACTTCAGAGAGATATGTCTCCGTTGTCCCTAGAAAGGTCCTCTCTTTCCCTTAGATGACTCTTCAAACTCCATCTGAACTTACCTCCTTTTTGTGGTTGTAATTTCATATGAATATGAGCTTTATGAATGATCTTATGGGAAGAGCCTACTATTTCAGGATATAATACCCTAAACGTTTTTGGGTCGACAACCTTCACGGATCTGGGGCATACCATTCAACAAGGACTCACCTAACCTAACTTTTATACTGAAAACTAGATATAACAAGTTGCAAAACTTACCCGAAAGTCCCACGTTTGATGTAGATCCTATGGGGTGCAAACCCCCAGCAACCCTTCGTGCTTTGCAACCTAAAAATCAAGAAAGAAAGAACACGAAACTTTAGTTGTACATCATATATAGTTTCTAGATGTTAGTGTAGCTCATGCATAATATCATAAAAAAAATATTAAATACTCAATTAATGATCATTACACATATATAAAGAGATATAAACACGTGAATATCAGGAACAAGATGGTTCTTCTTATTATAAATGGCACGTACAGTAATAGAAACGTGGAGAGATCACCTAAATCCTTCCACGGCCTTCAAGCATACCATCCTCTGGATCCGTCCAACCCTAGCCTCGCAAGAATTCTTCTAAGATGTGTGCACACTAGATGTCATATAAGATGATGAGAATCTCAAGGAAACAAGGGTTTCCTGAATATACCTAGGAAGTGCAGGAGGCACGGGAATATCAGACTTGAAATAGGGCTCCAATAGAGTATAATATCTATATTTTTCTCCCTCACTTAGGCCATGCACATGAGGGGCTTTTATACTCCCTAAAATTATTTTATGCAGTTGGAAACAGTTAGGCCACGGGATGGGGTGGTTGAATTACGAGAATAACCATCAACCTTGCCTCAAAAATAGGGAATAATATATATATTTTTAATGATTAAAAAGGTATACATGGATATCTAAGAATGGACTTGCTTATATATGCAAAAAATTCTGGGCAGAGTCACGTATGAGTTTTAAGATACTGTTTTTTGTGAAGATAGTCAAGCCTGAGGGGAAAGGGTGCCCAAGGCCAAAGTGTCAATCATCAAGCATATGAAGGTGGAAAATGATGCTATAACAGATGCCCCCTAATATATGAGTTCAAAAGGGGAACATGCTAGCCGAAATATATTATGTGTGCAGAAAGAACCTTTGCGAGGAAAAGTGAGGACTTCACCAAATTTCAACCTACCAAAAAGTTAATGGAAGAGATCAGAGAGATAGCTCATGTCTGAGGTGGGCATACCCATGCTCAGTGAAAGAAAATCACGTCTACATATGAAGTACAGAGTGGATCCAAAATGTATACAAGTATAGCTGAACTGTAAAGTACATAGTGAATCATCTGATCACTTCCCGGAAGTACAAGTCAAAATCAAGTCCAAGTATCACATATCGAAGATTGATTAGTGATGCTACAATACATATATGATCACATAAGTAAGAACTGAATTTCCAAGTACCAAATCATAAGGGGTGGAACACATGGTATGATCACGCAACTCGGGAGCCAACATATAAGATGCTACTATACTGAAACTACAACATATAAGGGTGGATGGCGTCACTGGCAGAAAACTAGATGAACTATCAAAGTGAACCGAATCATGCTGATGCAAACTCGAGGTCTTCACCGATCACCATGGCACAATTCTACACAATGGGAATAAATGAGCTGAAGTCAACCATGTGAGAAATCATTTGATTACCGATCATTAATGTATATCGTTAACAAATGCGTGACCACCCACCGATAATGATAATGAGTGTCAAGGTGCCCCAGTACAATCTAGCAAGTGTGAATGAATGAGTTGAAGTCAAACACCTGTAAGAATCTATCAATCAAGAGGCAATAATGTATCCTCACCGTCGATAGTGAAGAGTCTGCCACTGATGACTGCAAACCCTAAGGTACTGAAAAAAAGACTCTAGCCCTTATCCCTAGAGTAATGAGTTGGAGTCGATGGGAAAATATCTACTGGAAGGAAGGCATTAAGGCATCCCACATCAATCCAGCATGAGTGTAACCTGAAAGCCAAGATTTGGAAGGAATCAGATGAAATAGAGTGAAGGAACCAACCCAAAGTACGTTTCTGGCATGCATAAGATGAAGCTAGCTCATGACAGAAACCCTCGGAATCAGCCAATAATGAGAGTTTAAAAAGAGGCGAGATATACACTGATAGGGTCAAATGGAAATCAAGGTACTACACGAATCCCAAGTGTGATAATGTAAGCTAACGTTGAACACAATGGAAACCACTCAGTCAAAGACCCATAATGATGATCAAATTCTGAGCACAAGGTCACCTATTAGTGATGTAAATAGGGCCAGGGTGCGGCTCTAGGTTTTCTCTCAAAGAAATATGTTGTATTCGATAAGAGACAAACCCGTCGGCAAGAAGTCAGTGGAGACCTTCTCAAACCAGCACGAGCATAGGACCAGAAATCTGGCATGATAGAACAAGATACTGACAAGATCGCGAAGGTCGACTGAAAAATAAGTCAAGGGACACCGAAAAAAGGCCGACTCAGGTTTAACTTCCCTTGAACAAAAACACGACTCATGTTGACTATGGCAATGAATGATAACTTTGTATAAGTGTGTTATGCAGGAGGAAAAAACAAACTCTCCATATGATTGGAAGAGATAACCAATCGAGGGAGAACTGACTTATGAAACAAGGTTATGGCTTGTCCTATGTCAAAACTAAAACCATCCCAAATGAAGGAAAGACATAGCTCTGTGTGCTTTGTTAAAGGGCGACAAAAACTGACACTTTAACTGCCATCAAATATGAAGTAATATCTCGTTCCCCCTCTTTTTGATATATTTGTTTTTTTTTTGTCTTTTTCATATAGTAAGCATGAAAAAGAATAAAATAATTCTATAGTACAATGGATAAAATGAGTATCAGGAAATATATGCACTAGTTCCTAGGGTAGGAACAATCCTATGCTCAATGCAAGGTGACGGAAACTAGTAAGTGATACTCAAAGAAGCATTCCATCCATGGGTAAAAAGGTGTCAAGTCATGATAGCTGAGTGCTTGCATGGTCAACTTGTACAGAGAGTCATGGTAAAAACATGGCTTAAACATCGAGTCCAAATGAAGCTGGCTAAAGGCGAAGATAAACAAGTAGCCAATATGCAATGCAGTGATACAAATTGATAAAACAAGGGATCCTCTAGGGTAATAGCCAGAAAAATAATAGTGAAGAAGAAGAAAAATGAAGCTTCAACGCATAAGTCATGGTGGGACTCAACAGGACTCCTGAGCCTAGTTAAAGTGCAGCATGGGCGACAAGTGCCAGCGCAGAACTAACTAGGAAGCCCATGTAAAGGAAGGCTCTACCATCAAGTCATGATTAAATATCGGCGAGTGAAATGGGTTAAGTACTCATGACATGATGGGATCGATCCCATGGAAAGTGATGAAAAATGGAGGCTAGCATGCAGAATGCAATGGAAAGTGGATTCTCTAACCTATATGCCAGTTTGAAATCATGTCCCTACCATGATAGGTCAGCGGTCATGGATTTGAACAAACTAGAAAAAATCTCAACTTCAGTAAATGTACCTGAAAACATACCTTTCCCAACACTTACAAGCAACATGGTTATTTAGCTTGAGACAGATTTGAAAAATAAGCATAACGGAATTTTGCAAAAAAAATTCAATTTCAGGGTATAAATACTCATTTTACCTTATATTTGGTTCATTGTATCATTGCAGAAGTGGAAAAAGGAGCTCTGGAGAAAAAAACCCTTTCCTCAAAACAAGAGCAATCAGCTGTCAAATTGCACCGAAACAGCCAGGTAAGCTCTAAATCCATCTTTGCCATCAATTTCGTTCATATATAGGATAAAAATTTGGATTTTTGACCATAGGAAAGATTAGTTTTGATTAAACCTTCTGTGCATACGTGGGTTCGTGTGGATGAACCTGTGTATGATACATGACTGTACACAAAGGAAGTCGCATATGTGCAGTCCATGAATGCAAAAGATGAACCAAATGAAGAATTTAATGGATTTTTTCAGGATTTCAATCTCTTGGAGGGAGCCTGAACATAGTGCCATCGATAATGAAGTGATGGAGGATCAAACTTCGCTCGATATCCTTTGAAATTGTGGTTTTCTAAAGTTTTTTAAAATGTAAAATATGAAAAGTAATGTTCGGTTTCTTCAAATGTTGGTGGATCACTAGGAACCAAAAGAAGACTGCTTCATGATTGATCAAATGCCCATACGTATAGAAGTGGAAGACATTTATTTCATTACCAGACTCTCTCAGAGAGGAGATCCGGTAGATTTACATGGAAATCCTTTGGGAGGGCTTATAGTGGAAGACTATGTCCATGTCTATTGCGTAGAGGGGTCTCAGAAAGTAGGAACTCAAATTGCAATCAAAGATTTGAAATAATTGCATATGAAAATTCTCCTCTTCACCATTGGCAGGGTATCAGGATCTGCTTCCTTACACCAGGCTTCGAGGACACAGATGAGCATCGTGGTCGAATGTTTGATTCACCTCTTTGATTGGTGCACAACACTACTGACTAACATGAAGAAACAGTTAACTTCTATCCGAAAAGAAAAAACAAAGCATTTTGGGTATGGAACCATTTTACTGACATTCTTCTTTGAGAGGACTCCAGGGCTTCGACCCAAACTAATCTCATCCATCAACAGCCCCAGATATCCAAGAATAGCCCAGTGGGCTGACTTGATGAAGATATTGGGGGAAGTGAAGTTCCCCAAACCACTTAGGATGACGAGTTCTTCCAATGGTGGGAGGAACAAGTTATCACCGTGGAGGATTATCCCTATGCTGGGATGGATTTTCATGGTGATCTAGACTTATTCCTTCCACCTGGTGCAGCATGGGGTGCAATCAATGAGAGTGCAATTTTTTATCATATGATTTTTGGTTTATTTTTTTTTCAATATATTCAACAATGAAAAAAAATATTTTTGATTGGATTCAAATGACTTAAAAAATTATGTGATGACCATGATACAGATATGGGACTAGTCTGTCCTGAGGGATACCCAAGGCATAAGCACCACAGAGGTGAAGCGAACGCTGAATACCCTGGCAGAACCCTTCATGTTGTTTAGAGAAACTTGGAGAGTTTAACTCACCAAGTGCCTATGTCTGCAGTAGAGGACCTACAAGAGGCTATCCAGAGATGGGTAGTTGGAGTACCATGAGACTGGGTGCAGTTATTCTGTCGTGTAATGACTACTATCATGTTCTATAGGAACACAAATGTTGGGCAGGGACCATAGGATTAGATATATAGATTTTACCGGATGACTGTACTATATTTTTTATACTGAACATGATCAGGCATAAGCCCTAATTTTGTAGGACATTCGGGTCCAGATTTTTGTATAATTTTTTGAACATTCTGACTATGTATATATATACAGTGATTTATATGATGTGATGAATTAAATGTATGAAAATGTATGATGAATTTTATGACTTGATTAAATTATTGAATGATGAATATGCCAATCAATTGCTTGATTAGCCAATAAGTGTGCCATCCAATTGTCAACTCGAGGAATATGAATAAATGTTATAAATTGAAATAATCTTTGTAACAAACGTACCCTCAAAAACAATCAAAGAAAAATTGGATCCTGAACCCGATATGTATTTTTCAACTATGACACCACCAGCTGGGAGTCCAAGAAAACTACCAACGAATCAACACCCAAAGATATTGCCTCCGAGAGTAGATAAATTACTGCAGTGTATTCTGCTACATTGTTTAAAGCAGGACCAATGCAAAAACCTCTTGAAAATAACAACTGACTGGATGGATAATGAAGTACCCAAGATGTGGAAGCCAAGTTTTGGGTGTGTCTACTAGCACCATCGGCAAAACCAAAATGACTCATGACATCCAACACAACCTGCCAAAGCAAATAAAAAACATCACCATCACATCAAAGATTGAAAACTCAGATATGTACAAAAAAAAACAAAAATATATACAAAAATCAAGATATCGGGCCAAGGCCTAGGCATAATACCTTTTCAGATAGAGCCCATTTCTAGGCTTCGCCAACTCATTTCCCTCAAAATCAACCAAGGCATAAGCTCCTTTCTTGAGAACCTTTTTAACGATGAAGGGGCCATACCACATAGACTTGAATTTACTTGCCCCTAGGGCATCCTTCTCCTGGGCATAAACCAAGACAAGGTCTCCTTCAAAGAAAACCCTAGGTTTGACCGATTTATCGTACTGAACTTTTACCCATTTCTTATGTGCCTCGTTCATCATGGTGGCATGTCGACACTGCTCATCGAGATGTTCCAGATGAAGGAGACGTTCTTTGAGACTAGAGGTGTCAGGAAGAAACTCTACAACTAACTTAAGAGAAGGAATTTCACACTCGATAGGAAATATGGATTCCAACCCACAAGTTAGTTGAAATGGAATAAAACCAGTTGCAGTTTTCACTGACATCCTGTATGCCAAAATTTTAGGATACATCATAATGTGCCAACTGGATCGCGTTTTATCAATTGTCTGTTGAATAATTGTCTTCAAGGATTTGTTCACGGCTTCCATTTTCCCATTGGCCTGAGGATAATATGGAGATAAGTGATCCTGCCAGAAACCTAATTTTAGAGCCAATTTAGCCATCATGATGTTATGAAAGTGACTACCATGATCAGTGAAAATCTCTTTGGGAATACCAAAACAACAAATGACCTGATTGAAGAGAAAAAGAGTTGTTGTCTCACCGTCATTCCCGAAAGTGGGCAGAGCCTCGACCCACTTCGTGAAGTAGTCTACTGCTACAATAATGTACTTATGACCTTTAGCCAAAGGTGGGAGACAAGTATTATAATCAATACCCCACTTTTGAAAGGGACCGACAATGATGACAAGGAAGAGTGAAGCTGGATGAGTGCACATCTTGTGAGTATACATTTGACATGGATGATACGTTTGACCGACTCTATGCAATATTTGAAAACTGAAGGCCAAAAGTATCCTGCACGCAAGATTTTTTGGGCTGTAGCAAGCCCAGATAATGACCACCACAAGCTCCACTGTGGCAATCATTCAACACAACCTCAGCTTCTTCGAGAGTTAAGCATTTTCTAAGGATTGAATCGACCCTGCGAAGTTATAAAGTGTCACCAATGATTAAGTAATTTTTAGCTAGGTGACGTAACTTACGGTGCTCATATTTTGAAAAAATCGAGGGAAACTTCGTAGTCTAAAGATGTACTATGAGATCCCCATACCAAGGATCCTGTGAAGAAATGAGAAAAAGATGTTCATTTGGAAAGGATTCATCATAAACTATTTCTTCTCCATAGGGCAATTCAAAAATTAATTCTGCAAAAACTAATGATTTCTGGGACTTGGCAGACATAAACTGAAGATCAAATTCTTGCAAAATCACAATCCATCTATTTTATTTTCCCCCAATCACACGCCTATTGAGAACAAACTGAAATGGGTTGGCTACTGCCAAAACATAAGTTTTTCGAAGAAGAATATAATGTCTGAGCCACTGTACAGCATGAACGGCTGCTAAAGCAAGCTTCTCTATCGGAGAATACCAGAGTTCAGGTCCTACCAAACCTCGACTAAGGTATTATATAACATGCTCTGAAAGAGCATCATCCTCCTGAACCAGAACCATACCAATGGTAGACTCTGCTACTGCGAGATATAATAGGAAATCCTAGCTATAATCAGGTGGAATCAGTATAGGAGCGGAGGTCAATGATTTTTTCAAATCATCGAATGAACGTTGAGAAAATTCATCCCATAAAAATGGAACTTCATTCTTCAATAATCTCATAAATCCTTTCGTAATATCGGCATAATTTACAATAAATCTTCACAAAAAATTAGCTTTTCCTTGTAGACTTTGAAGTTGACGAATAAAGGACGAAGGAGGCAACAGAACTATCGCCTCAACCTTGAAGGGATCTACCTGAATCCCTTCCATAGACACAATAAATCCTAACAACCGGCCGGATGTGACCGCAAAAACACACTTGCTCGAATTCAACCAGATCTTGTAATATCGACATCTTTCAAATACTTGACGGAGGTGAGAAGGATGATCGATTCTCTTGCGAGAATGAGCAGCTAAATCATCCAAGTATGCCTCGATAATATGTTTGATGTTGTGGAAGGCATATGACATGGCCCGCTGGAAAGTAGCTCAAGCATTTTTAAGGCCAAAAGGAATCTTCTTATAAGCAAAGGTACCCCAGGGACAAATAAAGCAATCTTATGCTGATCTTCAGGATGGATAGTGATTTGATTATATCCAGAAAAACTGTCCATGAAGGAGAAAATCTCATTGCCCACGCACCCATCGATAATATGATCTATGAATGATGTGGGATAATTATCTTTAGGACATGCTTTATTTAGGTCTCTGAAATCAATGCAAACTCAAATTTTTCCTTGTTTCTTGTCCACCAGGACTGGATTCGAAACTCACTTGGTCAAAGGAACAGGGAAAATGAATCCCGCCTTGAGCAGCTTCTCCACCTTAGCTTTGATAGTTGTTGCCTTCCTAGGGTTGATTGGACGAAGCTTTTGCCTGACAAGCTTAGAATTTTTGTATAACTTGATCTCATGTTGGACAATAGATGGATCTATACCAGGAATTTCCTCATAAGACCAAGCGAACACATCCCTAAAATCTTGAAATAGATTAGTGTAAATTTGAATCTCTTTAGGGGAACATTCAACTCCGATGAAAAAATTCTCGATAGTGTTGGGATTTCTGGAAATGTTCACTAGGATAGTAGGAGAAATCACAGCCATGTTCCCTTCAGCAAATACATGTGCTGGTGCTAAAGGTTTCAGGACCAGGTGAATAGGACCAGAAGACTGAGGACTAGGAAAACTTGATTCAACTTCGCTCAAATCTGGTAAAAAGTAAGATCGATGATGAAAATCATCCCACGGTCTGTCTATACCAGTCATAGCTTCAAGGATAGCCTCTTCAAATGGAAGAGTGGTATCAAGGCAATCCTAGGTGGAAAAGAACTAAGATTCCAATCCAGGGCCACCTCTCCGTACAATTCCTCTGATGAAAGAAAAACTGGAGTGGATTCTACAGAGTCAACAATAGATCTATGAGAAATCTCAGCTGCAAACATAGGAAATGCCATTATACCTACTTGACCTTCCGCTAATATGGAGGTAGGGGAAGGTAAGGTCCAAGGGTCCAAAAAATAAGGAGTTCTAAAGAACTCTCTTCGAATAGGAGCCTTGGAGGATGAAATTTCATTTATATGAATGGAAGGAGGCAGAAAATCAAAAGTACCCATCAAAGAAGAATACATTCCAACCCCTAGATTCTCAACAGGTAGTTTGGTATTATCCACCAAAGGAATAGTTGAGTCAGTATATGCATTCGGGTCTATAAGATAAAAATCCAGTTGGTCAACTATGACAATCCTCCCATCATGAGGGAAACAAATAATTCGAAATAATGAGGATGCAATAGCATCCGTCTCATAAATCTAGTTTCGCCCCAACAGAAGGTTATAGTCCAATCTTGCATCAACTATCTCAACCTCGATGTTAACAGTTTTTCCCCCAACACAGATGGGCAAAGCTGGGACAATACCATGCGGCCTATGAGAATGACCATCAAACGCAGTCAGAAGAGTGGTTGAAGGAACAGCTACAAGAGATCCAATCCTTTCCAACATGCGAGAGACATCACACACGTGGAAGCACCCTTGTCTATGACCGTTTGAAATATATTGAATTTTTGATAAAGCGATCTAACATGGAAAGCCATATGATGAGGGAGTCTCTTTTTAAAATTAGACATATCAAATGTAATCATAAGAGAGTTTTTCGGATCAACAGCCCCAATAGCAGTGAGGAGAGCACTTCGCTGAGCTGGACAAGACTAGAGCACCTCGAGAGCAGACATGGCACAAGGACTCTACGCTAGATATTCTACAATAGAATAGTTCTGGGCGGCCTTGGAATTTGGAATAATTGTCATATGCTTTGTCTATGCTTTTGGTATCCGAGGTATAGGCTCAACAGTGGGCTTCATAATATGAAGTGGCTCAGCACTATCAGGGACACCCTTGGCTTTCGAAGACTCAGCTTCACCATAATCATGAGATCTCATAGTGGTATCTTTGTGAGCACTCATCATATATATGTTTGATGTGTTTTCCCCTTCCTGGGTGCCCCCAGAGGGAGCCCCAGTATTTTGATTCGCGCCAACAACTAATTGTTGCCCTTGGGGAAAAGGGTTTGTTAACACAGCCTGGGAACTGGAAGAACCCTGTTGAGCTAACAAGCGCTGCGCATCCTGAATTTTAGGGCAAAGTTGAGTAATATGGTCTCCAGTACATAACTTGCATGGAAACTTCACTTTCTTTTTATTCTTTTGACCCTCACCAACATGCTCGTTGGATTTATTTGCATTCCCCTTTCCATCTTTTCCCTTCTTTTTATTATTCCATCCCTTCTTCTTCCCTTTGGATTGTTTATTTCCTTTGGAGTTAGAAGTCTGGACAAAATTTATTGACAAAGACTGGGAAGGAGTTGACACTGAAGGCATAGCCTGACTAAAAGAAGTAGATTGTATGGACAACTACTGTAATTGACTAAGAAAGTTAGTTTCACTGCTATCGATCGAACCAATAATTCCATCACCATGAGGACCACGTTTAGTTTTTAACAAGTCCAATTTGGAGTGAGGAGCATCAGGAAAATTTTTATTGAGAAATCTAGACTGAGAATAAATCAGTTCTAATTGTTGAGCCCTAAAAATAGCCTGCTCTTCGAAAAATACCCCTGATAGGGATTTGTCCTTAGAAATATCTGGCTGCAAGGATTTCAAAAACCATTCCAAAAGGAATTCATTAGGAATATATGCTTTAATCAGCCTCTTCCTTCTTCGCCATTCTTAAATATGATAATAAATGTGAGTTGCCTTGTCCTGCTTAAAATTAGCCAAGAGTTCAATCTCGACATTGTAACGGAAAGGCAACTGAAAATGATTTAGAAACATGGTAGCTAGATCTCCAAAAGTGGCGAAAATGCCCCCAGTTAACTCAATATACCACTTAGCTTCATTTCCAATTAAGGTGCATGAAATAACCTCAACCTAATCGAATCATCAATCAGGGAGTTTGATGAACACCATAAATGGAAAGTGGTGATATGATCTTTCGGATTCTCTCCATTCTTCCCTTAAAACTTTGGGTTGTCTGAGGGTAGTTTGGTGGGGACCAGAGGCCACCCTGGACTATATCGGATAGGGTCGTTAGTCAATTTCGACAAATCTGGAAAATTTAATGTTTCCAGAAACGGTAATCAAGGAGGAGCCTGGGAATTCCATCCCCCATGGGATGGATTCCCCACATTATGAAAATAATAACCTAGATTTGATGAGGCACCAAGTTTCCAGATACTGTTCGTAGAAAATGTTGGGCCGTAGGAAAATCCTTGTGACCTAGCATTCGGAGAAGGACCCCCTCCCAACATGGAGTTACTATAAACCAGACCATTTCCCCCCACTGAGGTAGTGAATGAAGACTAAACCCCCTGGTAGGGGTTCCAAGCATTTGAAAAAGGAGAAAAATCCTGATAAGCACTTGACAAAGGGAAAGGAACATTCCCTTGGTGATCAACTAGAAACTGATTCCCTGCTCCTAACGCTGTAAAAATAGGGTTTGAACCTGTAAAGGTAGTAGAACTTTGACCTCCAGACCATGGATTGAAACTTTGAGTCTAGGAAGTGAAAGGAAAAGATCCTAAGGAAAGGGTTGAATTAGGGATGTGACCACTCCCAAAGAGGAACCCTTGAAAAGAAGTCGATCCACTAGCCATAGAGGATATGGGTGCAAATACAGTTTTAGCAGCAGAAAAGGAAAAAGAAGGAATCCTACTAGTGGGCATTCAGAAACAAAAGGGACCAAATTGAGAAGCATGCACCTGGGTGTGACCAGAGCCAAACATAGCAGTACTAGAAGAAATTGTAGATATAGAAATAGTGCCTCCTCCTTCAACTGAAGAAGGAGTTTAGATACTTGCAGCACTCACATCCGAAGTTGCGTTCCTAGTCGTGGCCATCGAAAGGTGAGAATATGATGGATAAGGACTCTCTCGTCTCTTAGACTCAATTCCGATGTACTCGATGATAAACGGATAACTAGAAGGAAGAAGAGATGGAAAAGACTCAGTAGGCTGAGGGACTTCCTCTACTTCTACTTCTTATGCCGGAAATAAAATTCTCAAGATGAGTGAAGCACTCCTCTCGGCACTGACACCAACACCAAAACTAGCTACAGAAAAAACTATCCCTAACGGAGGATCTCTCTCCGCTGCGTCTGGAAACACTGAGTGAAAGTCACCATCCAAATTACTCATACGCCTTCTTGAAGAAGGCTCGGCACTCGCAGGAGACAACCCACAGAGCCTCCTCGATCGACAAGGTTATCGGTCAGCCACTTTAAGAGATTTATTAGACTCAAAAAATATATGAAGCTAAGAAATCTAGGAGCAAAGTGCACACTCTACAAAGTCCCTAAGATAGAGCCAAACAAGTAGCTCTCAGGTATTTCCACTCTGGCTGATAAGGACTGGACACAAAAATACAAGAAAGCGAAAAAATAGGACCTCCCGAAAGCATTCTGGGATAATTATGACCTAGGCCTACTAGCGAAGGTAACAGAAATAGTTACGCTGACCTCCTAACAACAGCCTTTGCCGGTGCAAGTCCTCAAGTTTCACAAGGGCACCCTCCAGAAGCACTGATGGAAGTGATGCAACGTCTACCTCAGGTACCACGGGTATTACCCCCTGCAGTCACCTGTGTGGTCCCTAGGATAGGCAACTATGGGCACAAATCTGTATCGACAGCCGGGCAGAATGGTCTTAGGTCAAGATTCAGCAAATAGGAGAGGGGGTATCTCTCTTTTCTTCCTGCACTTTCCCTCACACTTGACTCTCTGGAGGAAAGCTTTCCCGGTCCGTTTAACAGTGTTGGATTTCGCTCATTAATAAATTTCTATGTTTCAAAATTTGAGTGGCCTTGGAGAGTTAACTCTCCACTCACCTAATCCAAGGCCCTATAACCTAGCTAGTTGGTGTATGACAATAATACCAAAAATTGCTAGTTGTTTTTATTTATAGCGCTTATTTTAATTGGCTATTATTTTATGTCAAGGCCGTGTGGAATTGAAACTGATGGTGTTTGTATGACACAGAAGAAACCAATGAAAACCAAACTACATGCAAATGCACTAATTTCCTTTCGACGAAGAGTGATTTCTACACAGGTTCTACGAGACTGCATTTTATTTTCTTTTCGGATGTTCACACTTCACACAACTCAAAAATTTATGAAAAAGACTAAAAATTCTTATGTGCATCTAATGCAAACTACCAATAACATGAAAATCCTAAGATGCTAAATCTGAAAAAGCACAGAGAAGTCTCTAAAAACACCAAGGTTCAATCACTTTTTGGCAATCAACAGAGCTAGTTCCAAATCAAAACCCCTATGTATAAAAATGCCAAAACGTACTTGACATAAGAGAAAGAAATCAAAAGAAGACTCCCCTCTTAATCAAGTCAATAACCGGAGACTAGACACTCAACAAAGATTTCAAAAGATGAAAATAAATCGTCAAAAAAAATGAAAACAAAAGCAACGGGAAACAAAATGTTTTTTGGGCTTTTGCATTTATAGGAAAAAGAGATTTCAAGAAGACCAATGGAACTATCCAGTAACTGAGTCAAGAAAACTTGAAATTTGAGCGAAAACCTCAACAAAATTCCCAAAGCCAACCACGCTACTCTCACAGCGGGACTTACATGAGTAAAAGGAAGACAAGAAACTTCAACAAGTCAACTTAGCACAATAGCATAAACTTTCAACACAAAAAAAAACTCCAAAGAATCAATAAGAGACCCTTCAAAAATTGCAACAAAACCAGTCTATGAATCAAGAAAACCAAACACACCAAATAGGTGAAAATAAAAATGTGAAACAACACATACGGTTAGGAAAGAGTAAGTGAGCAGAAGCTCTTTGTCCTGAATACTTAGAACAGCCAAGAATATTCAGGAAAATACCTTGGTGCTCAAGCCATAATTGAAAACGCAACAAACAAAGATTTCACCAAATGAGTGGGTCTTCACACAAATAAGAGATAAATAGACATAAAACCAATTTAGACATAGTCCAGAGACATCAAAGACACTGCAGGAATAGGTTACCACAAGCAGACAAGATCATAAAGTCTTAAAACCAAAAATTTCAAATTTTACCCAGGCATACGCCCTTTTGCAGTTTATAAAAAAGCATGTATACACGACTGTGACAAAGTAAACTCATGTATACGCGATTCCCTTTGAAAAAAACACTATGTATACATGACTGTGCAAAAGAAAAACTACGTATGGAAAGGTAAATAAAGAAAAACAATAAATTTCAAGCCTGATCAAGAGACCAGGTCTTCAGTCTGACTGGAAAAAGATTTACTGAACTGGAAAAAGTGATATAAATTGTTTAGAACCTACAAGACAGATAAAACAACCCAAACGGGAAATCACAAAAATGTGATCCGCAACGGAGTCACCATTTCTATTTCGGGATATAATACCCTAAAGGTTTTTGGGTCGGCAACCTTCACTATATTAGGGGCATACCATTCAAGAAGGACTCAACTAACCTATCTATTATATTTAAAACTAGATATAACAAGTTAAGGAACTTACCCGAAAGTCCCACATTTGATGTAGATCCCGCGGGGTGCAAACCCTCTGAAACCCTTCGTGTTTCGTAACCTGAAAATCAAGAAAGAACGAACACAAAACTCTAGTTGTACAACATATATAGTTCCTAGATGTTAGTGTAACTTATGCACAATATCATAAAAACAATATTAAATATTCAATTAATGATCATTACACATATATAAAGAGATATAAACACATGAATATCAGGAACAAGATGGTTCTTCTTATTATAAATTGCATGTACAGTAATGAAACGTGGATAGATCACCTGAATCCTTCCACGACCTTCGAGCATACCATCCTCTGGATCCGTCCAGCCCTAGCCTCATAAGAATTCTTCCAATATGTGTGCACACTAGATGTCATATAACATGATGAGCATCTCAAGGAAACAAGGGTTTCCTGAATATAACTGGGAAGTGCAGGAGGCATGGGAATATCAGACTTGAAATAGGGCTCCAACAGAGTATAATATCTATATTTTTCTCCCTCCCTTAGGCCATGCACATGAGGGGATTTTATACTCCCTCAAATTAGTTTCTGCAGTTGGAAACAGTTAGGCCACGGGCTGGGGTGGTTGAATTACGATAATAACCATCAACCCTTCCTCGAAAGTAGGGAATAATATATATTTTTTAATGATTAAAAAGGTATATGTGGATATCTAAGAATGGACTCACGTATATATGTGGAAAATTCTGGGCAGAGTCGCATATGGGTTTTAAGATACTATTTTTATGAAGATATTCAAGTCTGAGGGGAAAGGATGCCTAAGGCCAAAGTGTCAATCATCAAGCATATGAAGGTGGAAAATGATGCTATAACACCTACACACATATTTATAGTGGTTTCTCTCTATAAATAAGCCGACTTGAGCTTGTCGAATACACGTTCCTGTTTGAGGTGAGTCGACATGAGTTCTTCCATACAGATTGGAGGTCGACTTTGAAGAGGATTATGCTTGTATTTGGAGGGCTTCTAGACACTTTAATAGACTCATATACATTCGACACATGCTCAAGAAGATATCTTCATACATAACATTAATTCTTTGATTCTAATGATAAATTCTAAGGCTCTAAATGGGAGCCCTTAATAAACAAAATGTCTAGCTCATAAAACCCATGAAGCAAGCCTTACAATAATAATTTTCTTTTCCTCTTTACACCATTTAAAAAAGTCACTATTACATGTAATTATTAAGATCGAACCTAGTTACACTTTTCAACACTCCCTCTTAAATTGGGAGGTATTTATAATGGTACTTGGTCATTCTCAATCTGAAAAATTTCTCATAAGAAGAATCGGATTGGTAACCCATCTGTCTAGCATCATATCAACCAACATTGTCACATAGAAATGCCTTGAATAACAACTCTATCCACATGATCATAGCACAATGTTGGTGAGACCAATGATTCATAGAAACCATAATCATTGTCTCTCAAGGTACATACTCCACCAGGGTGTTCACAGAGTATGACCTACTTTGGACTATTATTATCTTGGATAGCCAGTCTTCAAAGAATATCGGTCCACGACTACTCTTATCTTGGATTCCATATCTCATCCTCAAATAGTATCATATGAAAAATTATTACCCAATCCTCCATTCTGTCTTCCTTGGTGAATACCATAATGATGTGTCTATCCCTCCCTCTCAATTAGGGAGGACATATCAATTCCAATAATGGAATGTACGCATTCATATGGAAGGAATGTACCTAAGCTCCCTCTTGGATTAGGAATTTCCAAGTTTCTTCCAAGTAAGAAACTTATTTTCAGGATCCCTCTTAATTAGGGACCTATAGCAGCTCCTCAACCATCTACTTGAAGAGCTCCTTCATTTGATGTCATGAATTTATTTGTCAAGAAGAGTTCATCTTTTGGGGCTTCTTCATAGGGCACAAACCATCCATCACTTTCATCAATGGGTCAGTCATGTCATTATTCCTTTCACCAAAAAGTGAACTATTAGTCTTCATCTGATATATCTTCGTGTCAAGTTGCCTTCATATTTTCTTGAATGATCTTTCATCCTTCTATATGGTCCTCTTGGAATACATCCACAGTTCTTCCCTTGGCAGTCCTGCATAAGCCAATCCAGATATTTGTTCAAAATAAGAAATGGACACTTAAATAAGACTTAGCTTTGTGATGATCTTTCATCATGACATCTTCCTGTAGGTATCAGCATCCTACATACATGTTGACACATCTCCCAAAGGTATCCATTTTCAAGGGTCTCCATATTTTTTAGACTTCCATCAGAGTCTTCATATCTTTCCGAGAGATTTCCTAGTCAAATATTCTTGATCTTCGAATTTTTATTTCATTTACCATTGTTACATATCTCATGATATATTCCTTCCTTTCTTCACACTTTTCATTCCAAAAATATTCCTTCATATTTTCTCAATTGTAGTAAATCACCTCATACTTCATATGAGGACATACTATGTTGATTTCATCTAGTGTGACCCATGCCTTTTGGAAAGCTTTCATAGGAGGAGATTTATTTCCTTTGATCATGTTGCCCAAGATCGAGCAGTGATCCATGTTACCTGCAACCATACAACATGACTTTATAATATTGAATACAAGCATACATACCTCATTTACCTTTAGGCCATCTAGCCTTTCTTCAACAGCTTCCTTGATTGAAAAGAGCTTCAACCCCTCGATCTAGTTCCTCTCTTATGTCATCATACCATCATCCCATTAATTCCACAAGTTGGAGTCCTGATTAAACACTGACTTTCTCTCTAGATCGGTGAACCCTCCGATGAGGATTCCATCAAAGAATCTTGAGGGTATTTCATATCCCTATCCAACAGATGTTTCCTTTTGACTTGATGTATGACGAGACTTTTTGTGGATGAATTTGTTCCTTTCCTTAAGTTTCCAATGAGGTTTCCAAGAGCTATATCCTTCATATTTGACTGACATAGATTTTGTTCCAGCTGTCATTCATGTTTCTTTATGGTGATGTCACAAACTCTTGCTTCAATTCTTGAGTGAAATGGACTTATTCTCTACCTTCCTTGTTATTACCCCTCTTGAGCTTAGGACAACCTTTCCTATATTTCTCATAGCATCGAGTCTTAGCTATTATCTTCTCTCCTTTCGAAAAATATCTAAATACCTTTTGTCCTCGACTATCCTTCTTATATCTTTCATAAAGATTACACGTTGTTGAATAGATTTCTTATTCTCACATACATTTGTTACCTTTTCCATCAGTTAGTGCATTTATAACAATAATGATTATCTCTCATAGATCTGGAAATTGAGATCTTATGTTGATAATCCTTTATCCTTTGATACTCTCAATTTGTTTAGCTCAGATCTGTGTGATGTGACTT
Source organism: Pinus albicaulis (assembly GCA_034641835.2). NCBI lineage: Eukaryota > Viridiplantae > Streptophyta > Pinopsida > Pinales > Pinaceae > Pinus > Pinus albicaulis. The sequence continues at coordinate 678,912,865 of CM076574.1, read as the reverse complement.
TCTTTATCGCATCTTTAGAGAATAGTTCTACTAGCTTATCATATATATCTCTTTGATATCTCCAATACTGCTATATGAGGAGACCTTTCATAAGAATCCCTTTCCATGTGTTCAAAGGAGACCTATTCATTGATATGTTCAATAAATTCACTTTATTCGAGGGCTATGTCTATCCTCCTTTTTCATGCAAGGAATTTTGACGACTCATCCAACTTATATATCTCCTCGCAAAAAAATTCAGTTCACCAAATTTGATTATATAATGAAAGATACTTACTTGAAAAGTGAAGATGAAATCTTCAACTTGATCACTTTGATGATGGTTGAAGAATATGTATTAGTTCTCCTTTTGGATGATATTCTTCCAAATGAAAATCCCTTCTTAAATAAGGATATTTCTCCTTTTATGATGTCAACAACTTTAGATCTAGCTTCCTTTGTTGATGGTGATTGATGAGGATGTTTTGATGCTTCCTCAGATAATATTCTTCCAGCATAAGGAAAGGGATCCTTGATTCAATGAGAGGAAACTTTCCTTATAGCTTTTGAAGTTGATGACAATTTATTCTACCCTTCTTTGTCTTGAAGATACTTCGACTTCTTGGTGGTGAATAAGTGCAGATCAGAAATACTTCTAGGGTCTCCAAGATGATTTGATCTTGGTCCTAGAAATGCTTTTCTTAGATGTATTGATTTGAATATATCTTCATCTTTATGAGGGTATTTGTGGTATTTTTCTAAGGAATATATGTCCTAACACTCTTTTTGGTGTAGATTTCTAATTGCCTTTATTTGTAGATATATTCACCTTGAGAAGAAATAAGGCTTTGGCCTCGATTATTTGATGATCCCAAGACTTCTTTTGAAGTGAACTTCCTTCTTTGATCTATGGTTTGATTCTTCAAAGTATATCTTGACTTCACTTTGATATCCTTCAACTTGCTTTGATTCCTTATTTGAGATTAGTTACTTGAGTGTCCCTTGATAAGAAATCTCGAGTATAAGCATTAGTTTCCCTTGATGAGATTAGTTTCTGAAACCATGTTGAGAAATCTCAAGCATAAGCATTAGGTGATTTATCGTCTATTAGTGATTTCTTGTGAATGCTTTTTACTACTTTATATTAGGATATTATTCTTGTTAGATTATTATTCTTCTTCTTCATAAAACAGTAACCAATGCATGAACATAACTAGACAAGAGACACAACATGTAGGCTATGAGCTAGGGCCAAAGCATCTCACTCTTTTAGAGGAAAACCTGCACAAATTATTCTTATAGAGATTCCAATTAATGAATACCAAGACCATGACCCCTGAACTATTAGCCACTCCAAGACCAAGACACAAGCTTTCAAGACAGTTAGCCTTCTTCTCAACCCTTCTTCCACCTCGAACTTATTTGATACATAGCACACAAACTGAGATCATCTCTATCATAGCAATGAATTTTCATGTCATTGTCACCACAGAAACTCATCGACAAATTGTGATCATTGTAGCAGCATTAAATCTTGTTTTCATGCCATCAAAGATACCACCAAATCTCTGTAACCTCTTTATATTACTGATATAAGACTTCTTCCTAGCACCAAGATAGAGATATAGACTTCATATCACTGTAATCATACGCACGAACTTCATAGATATGTCTAAAGTGTCTTATTTTGTGTGATCTAAATTCTACGAGAGATCTGAGCTTCATTTTTTATTTTGATCACCCTTGAAACATATCCTCGTTGTCTACATCATCTGAACTTGTTTTTGTACTGGATATCTAAACCCTACTTCTGTTTATCCCATTCGAGAACTTCAGAGATATATTTCTTCATTGTCCCTAGAAAGTTCATCGATTTCCCTTAGATGTCCCTTCAAACTCCATCCGAACTTACCTCCTTTCTGTGGTCGTAATTTCAGAGGAATCCAAGCTTTATGATTGATCTCGAATGCGAAGAGCCTACATACATATTTATAGTGGTTGACCTCTACAAATAATCTGACCTGATCTTGTCGAATAGATGTGTCTATTTGAGGTGAGCCTAAATGAGTTCTTCCATACAGTTTGGAGGTCAACTTTGAAGAGGAAAGTGCTTGTCTTTGGATGGCTTCTAGTCAAATTTAATAGACCCATATACATTTGACACATGCTCAAGAAGAGCTCTTCATACATGACATTAATTCTTTAACTCTAATGATAAATCCTAAGTCTCTCAATGGGAGCCATTAATAAATAAAATCGCTTGCTCATGAAACCCATGAAGCAAGCCTTGCAATAATAATTGTGTTTTCTTCTTTACATCATTTACAAAAATCACAATTACATGTCATTATGAAGACCGAACCTAGTTACACTTTTCAACATTTAGAACAACACTTGATTCTCTTATAGGACCTTGAAAAAAAATCCTAATATAACTATATATTTCATGACATATTCAGACTAAATAGAAAATATAACCTGTAGCATTTCCTCCAGCATCAAAATTCGCATCTATTCCATCTTGCTCAAGCCCAATCTGGAAGTGAGGAAACTTCAAGTGTCTACTTCCTCCAGTTGTTTTGGTGTTTGATCCTGGTACACCACATGCCCCTCAAAAACTTTAGAATTTGGTTTGTTTACCTCTGATTCTGATGATATGTCCAAGTACTGCATCTGGATATTCACCCTGTCCACTTCTACCTGCAATCTATCCATATTAGTTTCCAGCAAATTGAGCTTTTGGGAAAGAAAAGTGAAATATGCTCACGACTCAATCCGTATAATTTCTCCATTATTGGAAATTAAATTCATTATGGAGTCTACTGAATATGTTAACTAGGTCAGATGAGAGGATTTTTCCTCACACCCATCTCTAAATCAATATTCAATTGAACAATATGTGCCACAATCAAATTCTTTTCCAAACTGTAATAAGCTCCAAGCCCGAACCCTTGAAATCTCATACCAAACCATCACCTTTTTATAATTTTTCTCAATTTTTCCTCTTTGGTTGATGTTCCCTGAAGCATTCTCAATGCAGAATTGTTGAAGTCCAACAAGAAAGTATAGAACACACACTAGTGTGGAACCAGTAGGTCCTAGCAGCACCTACACTAGTCTGGGCTAAATTTGGTGGAGTTTCTAATTTAATTTTCCCTTAATTAAGTTGCATAATAAAATGTAATCTTTTCTCAAAATCACTTGTAATAGTTAACTAAGTGTGCTAAACTCATTTAGCTCATGAATTTTGAGTTGAGGGTAGTTGGTGAGGCATGCAAAGTAAGTCTATTTGTAACAGAGTTCAAATTGCAGTTGGTGCATTAGTTAATGCATGAGAAATCAATTAACTCAATCTAGGTGAATTAAAGTCAGTTGAGCTAGTTGTAACTAATTTTTTCACTAGTGAGAGATCAAGTGAATTAAATATTATTTAATTCATAATCAGTGATCTAACATGCAACTGATGATTTACTATTAATAGCTTCATGCATGTTAGTTCCAGTGGAGACCTAGTTGAGACAAAGGTGAAAGGTTGTTAACTATCAGTTGTATGATTATTGGGTTGCACCGATGCCACCAAAAACACATTGGATTGCCCATGATCCTTGTGTATTTTAGGAAGGCCAAAATTCCTAAACAATAGGGATTGCACTCATCAGTAATCGCGCAAGCAAGGCAGGCTATTTATAGGTTGAGAATTCGCTAAGTGTTGGTCAATTTTGTCTAGGACAGTGTGAGAGAATTAGTTGTGTTGGAGACTCTTGTGAGAAGAGGGCATTGTATTTGTTTCATTTTTCCATGATGAATATAAAATAGAAGATAGTGGGGTTTTGAGCAGCAAGCTTTCCCCGAAAAATTATCTATGTTGTGGTTTGATTTTATTCTTTCTTTCCTTCTTGTGATTGGCGATTACGTTTAATTTTCGCAATTGATTTGTAGAAGCGATTCAGTATCTAGCTTTAGTACAATGTTATATCAGATTGAATCCATTGATATAAATATATGTCGTATAATTTCTACATGGTATCAAAGCATAGGAAATTACTACATTAAAGAAGGAGTTGAGTTTGTGACTGAATAGAATTCGAATTTGTAAAGGTACTCTTGGTGCGACAGGCGAATCAGGATCGAAATGGCTTTCAATGGCTTGAGATTGGAGTATTCGATCGAGTAAATTCCAATTAAATTGCATGGAAAGACAAGATGCAGGCAGTACTATAATAAAATGGCTTGAAGGAATTCATTGATAATGACATTACCAAACCCGTTGTACAGATGTTGCAAATCTTGATGCCTGGAAAAAGAAGGTTGTAAAGGCAAGGAGGATATTACTAGAGGGAGTACGAGACCACATTGTCTCAAGTCTCCATGGCAAAGAAACACCATATGCAATGTGGAAAGCTTTGACAGATCTATTTCAAAGCAGCAATGATCATAGGAAATTGGCACGAAAAGATAAACTCAGGAAAATCAAAATGGAGAAAGGCGACACCATTTTGAAATATTTAACAAAGTTTGTCTAATATTAGGATGAGCTTGGGAGCATCAGAATTGCTGTTGCAGATGATGACTTGGTGAGCCTAGATCTTCTAGAACTTCCCAAGAGTTGGCACAGTTAGCAGGACTCTATAGATAGAAGGGAAAAAATTCCATATTGGGAACGACTTTGGTCAGATTTGCTGCAAGAAGAATTCAGGCGGAATACCAGGGATCGATCTTCATCTAAGCATGATGATGAAGAAGTTTGTGTTTTGGCTGCTAAGGAGAAGAAGGGGAAAGGAAAGAAATTCCATTCCAAATCTAAGTCCGATAAATATGGCAAGAAGCACGACATGTCCAGAGTGAAGTGTTTTCTTTGTCACGAGCATGGACATTATGCCACTAATTTTCCACAAAATAAAAAGAACAAGAAGGCTTCAGGATTTGAAATTGGTGAGGCTTTGGCCTCGCAATTTGAGCTTGAATTCTCTATCATTGCATGCATGGTGTCAAGTGCAATGGGATCGGTGTGGTACTTGGATAGTGGTGCTTCCTTTCACATGATGGGAGACAAAAAAAATTCAATAGCTTGGAGGAGAAGGACCTCCAGATTCATATCAAAATGAGTGATGATGGATGGTACAGTGCTACCAGGATTGGTATAGTTACCTTCCAGAGGTAGTCAGGTAAACCCTTTCTTAAAAGATGTAATGCATGTACCAGGCTTGAAGAAAAATTTTGTCTCAGTCACAATGTTGGAGGATAGAGGCTATGATGTTTTTTTCAATGAGGGAAAAGCTTTCCTTCGACACAAAGCAACAAGACAAGCCAAGAATATTGGGATTCATGTGAAGAATATCTATAAAATTTATGTAGATGATTGCGTAGCATTTATGGGTAAGGAGGAAAAAGTGGTGAGCCGGGATTAGGGTGAGTTATGGCACAGGATTTTGGGCCATATACACCACGAAGCCTTGAAGGTCATGCAATAGATTTCTACAGGACTTCCCAAGGGTACTCTTGCACAGTTAGACACATGCAAGGGATGTACTATGGGGAAGTATGCAAAGGAAAATTTTCATGAGAAGGAGAACTGAACTTCAAAAATCCTTGAGAGAGTTCACTCAAACGTGTGTGGACCATTCTATACTGCTTTGAAAGCAAAGCATAAATACTATGTGATATTTTTTGATGAATTTTCTATAAAGTGCGGGATCTACTTCATGCAAAAGAAAGATCAAACATTCTCAAAATTTCTTGAGTTCAAAGCACTGGTGGAGAAAGACACAGGGAAGCAAGTGAAGGCTCTTATAAACGACAATGGTGGTGAGTACATCTCAAATGAATTCAATAACTTCTGCAACAAAGAAGGAATTTGGAGAGAACTAATTGCACCTTATAACCCACAAATAGAATGGGGTCACAGAAAGAAAGAATAGAACAATTGTGGGTGCAACACGAGCGATGTTGCATGATCAGGGCCTATCATTGCATCTGTGGATGGAGGCATGCAACATAGCAATATTTTTGCAAAATCATTGTCGTCATCAGATACTTGGCATGAGTACACCAGAAGAGGCTTTTACTGGTAAGAAACCTGATGTTTCACATTTTAAGATTTTTGGCTCATATATTTATGTGCATGTGACCACAGATGCTAGGAAGTAGCTGGAACCAATAACTGAGATTGGGGTATTTGTGGGGTATGCTGAAACTTCCTACAACTATCAGGTGTATTTTCCAAACAATAGAATGAATGTTGTGCGACGGGATACAAAATTTGATGAGGAGAAATCCATGTGATTTTCCCTTGAGAGGGAGATTTTTTTGCATGTAGAGGAGGAATTCTTGGTTCCAAAGGATGAGCCTCAAGATGTGGATCAGCCACATGCGAGGATCATGGAGTGGAAGAAAACACTCATACAAAGCCATCCACCAGAAATGGTAGACGACGCACCACGAAAGCTGATAGATTGAGACTTGATGTAGCAAAGAATGTAGGAGCCCCTACTTCACTGCGAAGACAGAGACATTCTCCAGACAAGTTTACTGGATACATGGCTCTTATGAGCAAGTGTATTGTGAAAGAACCATCTTCCTTTGAGGAAGCAATGCAGAAACCAATTTGGGTTGACACAATGGTAGAGGATTATGACTCCATCGTCAAGAACAATGCATGGGAAGTTGTCCCAAGACCGGCCAGAAAATCAGTGGTTCGATCTGGATGGATCTATAAGGTGAAGCAAGCAGCGGATGGGAGTGTGCAGAACTGAAAGGCCATATTTGTGGCCTGGGGATTCTCACAAGTTGAGGGGATTGACTATGAGGAGAATTTTGCACCAGTCGCAAGGTAATATTCTATTAATTATATCATGTCACTCTCAGCGTGGATGAGGTGGTGCATTCATCAGATGGATGTGAAAACTTCATTTCTTAATGGAGTTATTGAGGAAGAAGTGTACATAGAGCAGCCAAAAAATTTTGAAATATTTAAGAGTGAGTCACATGTGTGCTAACTCAAGAGAGCATTGTATGGGATGAAGCAAGCACCTCGTGCTTGGTACACTTGGATTGACAGCTATTTCACCTAGTTGGGTTTCACCAAAAGTGAAGCTGATGCAAACCTGTACAAGATTGTGGTTGATGGTAATCTTTTCATTATCGTACTTTATGTAGATGATCTAATCTTGACAGGTGATGAGCAGATGATACATTCTTGCAAAGAGGCCCTTGCAAGAGAGTTCGAAATGAAGGACATATGACTCCTTCACTATTTCCCTGGTTTTGAAATATGGCAACGAGATGGGGAAATTTTTGTTTCTCAAGGCAAGTATGCCAAAGAGATACTGGGAAGTTTCACATGGAGATTTGTAAACCCATAGAGACTCCTCTTCCAGGAAATTGGAGGAAAGAAGATGCTACTTCAAGAGAAGTAGTGGATGCCACTGTCTATAGGCAGTTAGTCGGTTCACTAATGTACTTGGTGAACACTAGACCAGACATTTTCTATGTAGTTAACCAGCTAAGTCAAGCTATGGTTAAGCTGACCAAGCTCTTTTGGAAGGCAGGGAAGCATGTATTGAAATATCTCATGGGCATGACAGAGTATGGATTATGGTATAGGCATACAGAGAGAGTGAAGCTTCAAGGCTTCACGGATGTAGATTGGGCAAGCAGTCCATCAGACAGAAAGAGCACATCAGGAGGGATCTTCAGCATAGGATCAATAACAGTTTCTTGGTACAGACGGAAGCAGCGATCGGTGGCACTCAGTTCAGTAGAGTCAAAATACATGGCAGCAAGTCAAGATGCATGTGAGGCCATCTGGATGAGAAATATCTTGGTTGGTTTGTTTGGTTCTCAAATGGATACGACAATGATACATTGTGATAACCATAGTTGCATTAAAATCTTGGTTAATCCGGTATTCCATGATAGTTCCAAGAACATTGACATTTTGTGCAACCATCTTAGAGATTGTGTCTAGAGACACATAATTTTACTTTAGTACATTCCCACGGAGGATCAGGATGCAGATATTCAGATGAAGGCGCTCACCAGGAGAAAATTTGAATATCATAGAGACAAGATCGGGGTGGCAAATAATCTATTTCTTGTTGAGAGGGATTTTTGAAGTCCAACAATAAATTACAGCACACACACTAGTGTGGGACCAATAGGTCCTAGCAGCACCTACACTAGTGTGGGCTAAATTTGGTGCAGTGTCTAATTTAATTTTCCCTTAATTAAGTTGGACAATAAAATGTAATCTTATCTCAAAATCACTTGTAATAGTAAATTAAGTGTGATAAAATTAATTAGCTCATGAATTTTGAGTTGAGGCTAGTTGGTGAGGCATGCAGAGTAAGTCTAGTTGTAATAGAGTTTGAATTGCAGTTGGTGCGTTATTTAATGCATGAGAAATCAGTTAACTCAATCTAGGAGAATTAAAGTCAGTTGAGCTAGTTGTAACTGATTGTTGCACTAGTGAGAGATCAAGTGAATTAAATATTATTTAATTCACAATCAATGATCTAACATGCAACTGATTATTTACTATTAATAGCTGCATGCATGTTAGTTCTAGTGGAGACCCAGTTGAGACAAAGGTGAAAGGTATGTTAACTATCATTTGTAGGATTATTGGGTTGCACCCATGCAACCAAACACACATTGGATTTACCATGATCCTTGCACATTTTAGGAAGGCTGAAATTCCTAAATAATAGAGATTGCTTTCATCAGGAATTGCGCAAGCAAGGCAGGCTGTTTAGAGGCTGAGAATTGGTTAAGTGTTGGTCAATTTATTTCGGGACAATGTGAGACAATTAGTTGAGCGCTGGAGACTCTTGTGAGAAGAGGGAATTGTATTTGTTTCATGTTTCCATGTTGAATATACAATAGAAGATAGTGGGTTTTTGAGCAGCAAACTTTCCCCTGGAAATTATATGTGTTGTGGTTTGATTTTATTCTTTCTTTGCTTCATGTGCTTGGTGATTGTGTTTAATTTCCACAATTGATTTGTAGAAGTGATTCAGTATCTAGATTTAGTACAATGTTAGATCAGATTGAATCCATTGATATACATATATGTTGTATAATTTCTACAATCATTTATGATCAAGCTTATGTCGGACCTCGAAATCCATTGCCCTCAAGTCAGCGCAGCAAGATAATACCTTTGTAGTTAAAATAAAGGAATGTTAGTTTTGAGCGTCCTTCCATATTTAATGACTACAGGCATCCTCCTCCACCTGTCCACCAACCATTCTTGCAAAGCATGATATAGCCAGATGTGATCGCTATCTCCGACCTCGGCATATGTCATATACCGCCATAAAAAATTAAGAATTACAGGAATTAACTGATGTTCAAGGTTGTATATGCCATAGAGATGTCAAATGTCCCATCGTTTAATTCACTTTTAATTTATTTATTTTTGAATTCATAATATGATATGAAATATAGTCTATCATGGAAATGGCTTATTAAAGGGCCTCCCATTGTCCACCATCATCATTCCTTGTTCCAAACATGCACCCTTATTTGCTAAGGAATCTGCCACCATGTTAAGATGCCTTTTAACATGGAAGAGATTAATACATTTAAATTTTATGAGTTTAAGACTTATTATGTGGAGGATGCGAGATTAAGTTGTATCATAGGCTTCTTTAAGCTTAAACCTTTTGGATTACTACCATCAAACCTCCAAATACCATTCAGTGTTGAATTCCCTTTGTTATTGCTAAGTTCAACCCCTCCCACAGTGCTAAAAACTCAGCTTGGTTGTTGGTTGTAATCCCCAATCCCCAAGCATACCAAATCTCTCTTTCTTCATCGGGGAAAAAAATAACTCTCACTCTTGCCTCCCTGTATTTAAATTCATATATATATATATATATATATATATATATATATATATATATATATATATATATATATATATATATATCTGTGTGTGTGTGTGTGTGTGTGTGTGCGTGCTTGAAAATCCATTGTGTCAATGGTATATGAAAGCATGAGAGCACCAGGTTAAAATCCATTGTGTCAACTATATTCAAAAGCATGAGAGCATCGGGTTAAAATCCATTTTGTTGACTATATTTGAAAGGATAAGAGCACAAGGTTAAAAACAAGTGGAGCACAAGAACACTCCTCTGTAATTCAGAAATAAAGGGATGGTAGTAAGTACTCCTATGTAATTACCATTTATTTCACCATTATGCATCTTCTTTTCTTACCATAATTCATGGAACCTATTAGGGTTTAACCCTAGTCTGGAACCATATCTACACATATTTCCTTTGTTACTTTTTCTCTAATATATTTTTTCATTAGTGTTATATTTCTACCATTAAACCTTAGTCTTTGAACCAAATCTAAAACTATGGCCTTTGTTACTTTTCTCTAATTTCTTTTTTCTTTGGTGCTCCATTTCTACTGATCAAGCCACTGGAGTGGTCAAGATGGCTCCATGCTTTGTACATACCCTTACTCAATTCACATATAGTTTCTCGTGGTTATTTTAAGCCCATGGTTAGGATAAGACCCATGGGTGGCTTACTAAGGTTGTGGATGGGAATAGTAATCAACCCAAGAAAGCAATGTTTCAATGAGAAATCAATATTGCCAATCCTCCATTGCATCTTTTGAATTCCCATCAACTTTTCCAACTATCTTGTTCTTCTCCCGACCACACACTTGAATATTTCCTTGGACCCCACGCGCATATATATATATATATATATATATCCCTTAAGCCCTTTACTATATTTAGTGTATTTTTTAGATTATTCCAATCAAAAGAAAAAGGCAAGAAAGATATTAAAACATCCAGTCGTCTCCTTTGCAAACTAGTTCCTACGCAAATAATCTGAATTCTGGTGCCTACGCAAGTAAACCGGTGCTCTGCCCACACTATTTCAGGTTTACAAACTCATCTTATGTATCATCCATTCAAATGAAATTATGGGAAGCCTCGGACCCTGATGTGCCACCCTTGCAAGAGCATAATCTTAAATAAATACCTGAAATTCGAGACTTCACTCCATTGAATATCACTTATGGTATATGTAATGCTTTTCTAACGGTGTTGGTGGTGTTACTGCTAGTGTGGCCTTCCCCCAACTTCTTTAGGGCTTTGACCCTTTCTTTCACATGCTTCTCAGCTATTTTTTGCCAATTGCCCACCAAATTTGGACTCGTCTTGGACCCTATGTATGTCGTCTGTATTTTTTGGGTTGCAATGAGAATTCAGGGATTATCCTGCAACGTCTGTTGATTTCTCCAAAGGTTTGTCTCTGTTTGTTTGTCTCTAGTTGGATTCGAACATATGACTTAGGTTGGTAGAAAGAGCTATGTTTCAAGCATTTAAATAATGTTTTTAATGCTCTTATTATTTTGCCTTTTTTGGATATGGTGTTATCCTTCATAATAGTAATGTTTATTTTCATCGAGCTACTAGATGCAGTATATGAGTAAAGTAAGCCATTTATATATGAGTAAACTTTGTCATTTTAAAAGGATTTATTGTTTTTAGCCTTGTGTTATCCTTCATAACTGTAAGTGTTTATTTTCATCGAGCTAGTAGACGAGTGTATGGGTAAAGTCAGCCATTTATATATGCACGTCATTTTAAAATTAAAATAACATGTAAAAAAAAATATAAATGTAAATGTTGTTTGGGATTTTAATTTTTTTATTATTTATTAAATTTAAGTTTAGGATAAATTTATTTTAATGTAAAGAAATTTTTAAGATAGAAGGCTGAATGTTTTTTTTAAATATAGATTTGATGTTTCTGGTTTGTCATCGTTTAAATTTAATTAAGGATTTTTTTCAAAATTGTCTTTTTTTTTTAATGAAATGGTTCTTTTTAACATTAAAATAGATTCAACATGTAGACCATTTGGTTTAAGTTACATTTAGTCCCCATCATATTTTAAGTTCAACAATTATAGGGAGGAGTTGAGGGTGGGAGTGCATTGTGGAGAATAAAATATATCCCAAGGAGCATCTAGACTTGATCGATCCATGGTTGGGAGTATCATTTTGCATAATCCTAGTGGCAACACTCCATAGTTGGACATATCATTCTTCCATCCAACATATGGGTAGTAAAAAAACAAGATTCAACACCCTCTAACACAATTATATTGCCCAAAATTAACATATTGCAATTCCATTAATTCAAAATGACTCTTGCCGAATTTCAAAACAAAAATATTACTATCTCTTTTCATTATCTTGAGGGATCGAAAAAAGAACCAATTCATAATATGTTTAGGCTATGGCCTTGACATGTGCTTGTGGTTATGTTAGTCTTTAACCAAAACATCAAAATATGAAAGGATGGAGTTTTAGAAGGTATCCACTTTGGAGATGTATTAAGTAGATATGTTGAGGATGGAGCTTGAAACAATGTACTTGCTAATATGAATCCTTAGTCACATGGTCCATTAGGTTAGATAACAGATAGTCTCCTCTAAGGGATTTGTGATTCCAAGAAATCAGAAGTACATATCCATCCACTTGCTTCATATGTTACGTTTATGTACAAATCCATATGCTTGCTTCATATTGCTTTTATGTTGTGGGTGATTGATAAAGAGGATACTCAAATTTAGTTTGCAGTCACCCAAGTTTTGAGTCCTTATTACGTAGTCTATTCATGTGACCTTTTTCACTTTTTTCACTTTTATGGCCCACATTAGCTTTAGTGTCTGAAGTGATTTTTGAGGCAATATATCTCTCCATGAATTCAAAAATGCAATACGAATAATGGAAAAGTGAATTTTCCTCAACACTTACATAAATAAATCCCAATAATAATAAAAAATAAAAAGAAAACAAGTCACATGTTTTAATTGCACCTCAACCCTATAACTAATTAAAGGTTGTTTCCAAATTCCCTCTATCATTCAATGTGATCTAAACATTATTAAAACATAAAAATAAATCGTATTATAAACTTAACCATGTAATCTTCCCCACCCATTCAACCTTTACTTTTTGTTATTTCAAAGACTACTAAACCTTATTTTTTTTAGAAAGTGGGAAAAACTATCATAACTCTTTTGTCAAACTAGCAATGGGGACAACCATCATTGGCTGCTATCTGTGAATGCAGGCTGAGTCATTATTGTTATTAAAAGAAAACCACACCACCTGGAATTACCCATTGGCGATCTGTAATGGGGCATGTTTGTTTGTATAATAAAAAATGGATGTGTAATTTGATTCTAGCAGCTCCTTATGTTCTAATATATATGCCCCATTCATAAGAACGTTAGGATTTTTATAAATGACACAAAGTGAATCACATACCTCAACATAGTTTGTTTTCCCAATATCAAAGGAAATAGGATCTTCAATGCCCTCTTCGTGCTTTGTGAGGTGGTTCTTAAGGCTTACTCAAAAAAGGAAGGTGAAATTTCATGTATTTCACAATCAAGCTCTCACAATCCATGCCATAGATGCGATGTTTAGGAACAATTTAGTAAACCATATTTCATCTACATCTCCCAATTACAAGAAAACAAAATTTTCACATCCTCATCCTCCTAGATGTTATCTTCTTTATCACATGAGCTAGTGGAAGCACCTATAATTTCTTCATCCTCCAAGGGTTTTTTATACAAGATATATCCCCTTCAACTTTTCAAAAAAATAATCTTGTACATAATTTGAAAAGGAAATTTATCTTAACTTACCAAATCCTGTCAATTTGTGTTGTTTTTTGCCTAGGAAAGGAAGTTTATCCTTTTAGTATTTTGTCTTTTTCTTACATCTATCCATTTATTATATAGCTTATACTTCCTTTTATATATGTGTTTTAAGGGATGTTGGGATGTTTTTTAATGAAAAGTGAGGGATTCTAAGAACTTGTCCTTGAAACTTTCCCCCACTTACTAAAACTCAATTGGAAATTTGTTTTATTTTCCATGGATCAAGTGTTATTTCCTTATGGTTTGATGTATCATATCCCTTTTTGGTTGTGGTTTTGTCCTCTACTTCCTTTGTTATTGAAAAATATATAGGTATCCTTCTTATTTAGTATTTCTCTAGATAGTTTTGGTTCTTACATGATTGCGTAGACTAGATTAATATGAATTGCCTTTACAAATTTCATTTCATATTAAAGTAGGATGATTTTAAACTTGCGCTGAATGATTTTAAGATTGTGTATAAAGTAAGAAATTGCAAATTTCTTCCATGGAATAATGTTTGAGAGAAATCTAGGGTCTGAAATATTTTATATAAATCTATTTTGTTCTTAGATAAATTTTCCTTTGACCTAAGTCAACTTTTCCACATTTGAGGCGATCATGCAGAGCATTGAAGGCGTTGAAACCCTAGAAAATTTCTAGTGTTTTCTTCTTGGTGGTTTAAGTATGGCAGATCCTAGTGGTTCTATTCTTCATTGGTAGTATGAAATGGAGGTTGTGGGGTTGTCTCCATAGTTTTTTGGGGCTTGTCTGACATGCTTGTGACTTGTCATTTCCTTTGGTGGCATCTCTCTCCATGGTGGGTTTTATACTATTGTTTTTCGCAGTCTACACAAAATGGTAATTTCTTGGTTGTGTCAGTTATTACTCGATAGTTCATTTTTTACCTTGTTCGTTTTCACTTTCTGGTGGGGGTTTCTCTTTTCCCTTGTGCTCACGGGGGTTTGTTGAGGGGTCTTGTGCTAATCTGGCAGTTTCTCTTTGGGTATCATGGTGGGCATTGATCAAGTGGACTATGAATCGATTACTCTGTATCGGGGTTCCATATTCTCGAGTCTTGGGGATTTTTCTCACTGTGGTGAAAGTAGTCGTAGCCAAGCAGGTGGTATTGAGAAGGGGTTTCGGGTTCATTGTGGTTTGGCATGGTCGAAATACCATTTTCCTATTAGGTTCCCTTTATATTTGTCATTTTTTTTTCATTTACTTCCAAAAGTATTTCTCAGGTAAACTACATATCTTCTCCTATGCATTCTTTAGGAGGTTTGTTGGGTGGTTTTTCTACTCCAATCGAACCCTCTATGGGTTTAGGGTTATTGTTTTTCTCTAGGTTTGTTTCAACTAGATTTCTAGAATTGGGGGGCCTTATTCATCCTACAATGGGGGTTTCACATCACTTCTAGATTTCTCTTATGGTTATGGAGGTGGTATTCTAGAAGCCCCGAAGGAATTTAAAATGCACCTATCAATATTATGCTTCCTCAAGAGACTAGGGTGGTTTCCTCTCCAAGCTCGCACTCGTGGAAAGAAGGTGTTTAAGCTGAGAATGGGTCATGTCAGGTGGCCTGTGAAGTGAATGTTGAGAGCCCTAATCCACACATATCTGGGGTTAGAGGGGATTTAAGTGATAGAAGCAAGGAGTTGCAAGTCTTGAAGTAGGCCTCAATTTTGGCCACATACAATTTATGTTTGGGGAACAAAATTGAATTGTTTCAAGTTATGGACCTTGTTAAAAATATTTTGGTTGGATGAGCTCAAGGTCGCAATTTAAGTAAGGATACCATTTTTTCTTGGCATGATAAAATGTTATGTTTGAGCATTTCAAAGTGTCCTAATATTTTTATGTTGGAGAAGGGATGGTTTCTTCTCATTTTTCTTCCTTGTTGAGGTTGTAGCCTGTTGTTATAGGTGTACATACAATTTTATAGTCTTCCATCCCAAATTTCCTTAAAATATCCTTCAGATACTTTTTTTGAGAAAGAAATATACCCTCCTTTTGTTTATGTACTTGTAATCCAAGGAAGAAGAATATTTCACCAAGTAGATCCATTTCATATTATTGTTGCATTGTTATTGCAAATCGTTGACTCATTGAATCAACATTACTACCAAATATGATATAATCAACATATACAACTATTGTAAAGAGTTATAATCAATATTTTATTTGATATAAAAGTTGGTATTACTTGCCCCTTTCTTAAAACCTTGTTGATGTAATTATTTGTCTAATCAATATTACCAACCCCTGGGAGCTTTCTTTAACCTCTACAAGGCTTTCTTGAGTTTACATAAAATTTCCTTATCGTTTCCTAGTATGAATCCTTTAGGTTTCCCAATTTAAACTTCCTCTTGTAAGTCCCCATTCAATAATATAGACTTAACATCCATCCGATACACTTTGAACTTACGAAAACTGGAAAATGCTAAGAAAATTCTGATGGCTTCCAGATGTGCAACTGGATCAAAATTTTCTTCAAAATATATCCTCTTATGTTGTGCATATCCTTTACAGACAAGTATTGCCTTATTACTAACCACTTTGCCATCTTCATTTAACTTGTTCTTGAATATCCATTTGGTTCAAATCACATTTTTATTCAGTGGTCTTGGAACAAGATCCCAAGTATCATTTTCCTCTATTTGATTAATTTATTCATGCATAGATTCAATCCAACATTGATCTTGACTAGCATGATGCAAAATTTGAGGTTCAAATATAGATAACAAAGGTATATGTACATGACTATATGAAATAATAAAATTCCTTCTAATTTTTACATCAGATTCTTTATTTCCAATAATTTGGCTTCTAGGATTATTTTTCTATACATAATTGAATAGACTCTTTTCTGGATTGACTTATTCAATGTCTTATTCCTCTGATGCTTCATGCTCTTCTTACCATTCATTCTCTTTGATATCATTGTATAGATATTTTTCATTGTTGATTTCATCATATTGTATTTATCTTGTTATAAAATTATATGTTATAGAGCAATGGAACACATAAAATATGCGGAAACACAAAAATAGAAATAACATATAAAACAAGAGAGACACAAATATATGTGGTTCACCCAAATTAGGTTACATCCATGGAAACAACCAGTCCTTCCTTTCTATTATCCAGCAAAATGAATAGATGCAACCTACAACAGATCCATTGTAATATCATCTACGCTCTCACATAGTCCCCCTTTCTATTTATCGCTCAAAACATACACACAATACAGAGCCGCAATACAATTCCCTCATAAAACAGAGGGGTTTCCTTCTAAGGAAAAAAACCCTAAATTAAACATAACTTCTACTGTCAGATCACCCACCTAATTAATTTCCTAGATTGACTATGAAATTACAATATTTTACAAGGAAATTTTACATATGTTTTTAGCTTTGGGGGTGTTTCTCCTGAAACCCCCCTGGACCCCCCTAATGACGATCAAATGACGGGTGGCATTGCCGCCCCGTTAAGAACAAGGGATGAACGCGATGATACATCTAAATAAAGAAGATAATCAATATCCACACCAAACATGTCTTTTGGGACACATCGAGCCCTCATTTACTTTTACATCTATACTTTCAATAATTTGATGAAGTCTTTCGTTATGACGTTTTTACCCCTTACTTATAGAAGAGTAACCAAGTAGAATACCTCCATCTGCTCTTGGTTTAAATTTGTTAACTTCATCATCATTTCTTTTGATATAACATCTTATCTGAAATATTTTGAAATACTTTACTGAAGCAGATATTCCATACCATAATTCATATGGTTTTTTATCATTGTTTACCCTCACATGGGATTAACGTTTATTTGCACTACTTCCCCTCAAAAGGTATGAGGTACTCTTGATTCATCAAGCATTGCACGCGCCATTTATTGAATTGTCTGTTTCATTATTTCAACAAATCCATTTATTTGAGGAGTTCTACCTCTTGATCCCATTCTATTCATAAAAATAAATTAACTTATCTGATGTGAATTCACCTCCTCTATTGGACCTTAAGTGATTAATTTTTAGATCCATTTGGTTTTCTACCAAGGCCTTGAATATCTTAAATTTTTGAAAGGCTTCGTATTTAAATTTCAACAAAAAAACCCAACACATTCCTCTGTATTCATCAATTTCTAGCATAAAATATTGGTCACCTCATGGGGATATTTTCCTCATTGGTTCACATATGTTTATATGTGTTAGTGTGAATTCTAATTGCAAGTGTACGAATAAAGCTCACTTTAGCTGTGCATAAAAAATAGCCCTAGCATCAAATGTGGTTGTCAATTTCCTTAGATCTGTAGTAGGTGATCATAATAAATGCTACAAAAATCCAGATCTATGCAGTTAAAGACATTAAACAACAAAAATAAACAATATTTTCTCCATACATCCAATAGACAAGACAAGACTTTATAAATATTTTTTTGTATTATGATACCTAGGAAGGGAACACAGAATGATGTTACAGTTCCCCTTCGATGGGATGGGTTCTTGTATGTCCTCAGCACTTTAGATCCAAGATCTCTCTCTCTTGATGGTGCAAAAACCCATACAAAATAGAACTCAAAGGGAGCTCCTAAGAAAAAGTAGAAAAAAATATGACAATGATGGAGGATCAAAGTCAAACCAAAATCATAGATCAATAGGTGATCCAAAGATGAAAAAAGGTAGTGAATGAATGGAAAACCCTTCTATTTATAACAAAATATTGAGTTACTCTAGATATTGGTGCATAATTAAAATATTATTAACCAAATCTAGATCCAACTTACTTGGAATATTTTATTAATTTTGGTGGAGGGAAAAGGAATTTAGAATTGGTTAAATCCCTTTATTTAGAAATAATAAATAAATCAATGATTTATTTATTATTTCAAGGATGAGGTTAAGGAATAATTAAATAAATAATGATTTATTCAATTATTTATAAATGATTTAATCAAATTTAACAAGGAATATTATTAAATCATTATTTAAATCATTATTCCTAGAGAATAATAAGATAAATAATGATTTGTCTAATTAATTCTCATGTTTTGGGTTATATATGACTAGGAATATTAATTAAATACTGGTTTAGTTAATTATCCCTAGAGAAAAATCAAACAAATAAGGATTTATTTAATTATTCATCATGGAGTTTCCTATATGGACTGGAAATAACTTAATAAACTATGGGTTATTAAACTATTTTTCATAGTGAAAGAAATTTTACTATGGTAAAATTGGTCTTACATTGTATACCATAGTCCATCTAATAGTAACAGGTTAGATGACCAAAAATTGGTGTAACAGATTTCCCCCAGCATGCGAGCGTTAGGAGCTATCGTATGACTGAAGTATGTTGTAAGAACACAAACTCTAGACACCGAAGGGGATTTAGGGGAATTTTGAGGTCTAAAGTGGGCCTCCTAAGGAAAATGTACAATAAAAATTCACTTTATGAGAACTAATCACATTTTAGGGGATGACATCATCCCTAATGGTTGAGGTGGCATTAGTTGAGTTAAAGGTACTTATTTGTCACATTCTCAATGGTGAATAAAAATTCATGGTTAACCATGGTAATGCTCTAAGTACTTTTAGAGTTATAAAGTAAAGTACTCATAATAAATGTCATTTCACACTTTTTGAATAAAATATTATTATTGTAATTTCATATTTCTTGAAATAAACAATGCATATCCCTACACAATATTCATGTATTTACACAATTTTCAATAAATATTATATTTGTATATTTTCATATATTTATTTTTAGATTATATATTCATCTCATTTTATTTAATATTACAATTTCAAAATAATTATAAGTTAATATCTATACATATATATTATACATATAAAATCAAAATAAATAAAAATGTAACCTTGTAATTTTACAGTAAATCAAATCTATAACTAATATTATTATAATATTAATAACAATACAAAAATATTAAAATTAAAGAAAAAAAAAAAACATTTTAGTTTTGTATGATGAAAAAAGGTATATTAGTTTTGTATGTTGAAAAAAGTTATATTAGGTTCAACATAGTTTGGGGCAAAAAAAAATCCTAAATTTCAATGTATATAAATCTTATATTATACTTATAAATATAAATTAAATCTATTTCAATAATTTTTTTCTTTAATTTTAAATACAACTCAATTCATTTCATTATGATTATATTAATATTATATATTATTATATATAACGTTTTGAAAAATAATCAAAATGTTATAGAATATATAATATATTCTTTTTTATATTATATATTATTTCATCTTATGTTATAAATCAAATCAATTTAAAATGTCATATAAAATTCATACATAAAATAATGTATTGCATTTATTATATTATTTTTATATAGTATATTAATTACATGTCGTTATATAATTTAAATAATATAAATTTTAATTAATAGCATATAATATAATTAAGAATTTATGAATTTATATTTATATTTTATTTTAAGTTATTTAAGTACAAAGGACAAATGCATTAGTTGTTTAATAATAATTATTTTTTCTTGAAAAACTCATTCTTATTTATAGTCACATCAATACAATTTTTTTATTAATTTTATTTTGGTACAACTTTTGAATTGAATTTAACTATAGTTACATGGATTGTGGTGCAAAAAGTGAATTGAAAATTCATAAATATTGTTTTATTAGTTTAGCTATTAGTTTATTATTTCCTTAGGAGGCACATTTTAGACCTCAAAAATCCCCTAGAGAAATATAATACGGCCTGAAGCGAGAGAGGACAAGACCCTGAGGAGGCGAGACTTACAGGTGTGACAAGTCTCTTTTATGAGTGAGTACCTGTTCTCAAATGAGGCGGGGGAGGCATACCTATGCCCGCGAGATGACAAAATACAAAGAATAATGGTGCGCCCAACAAACATGGAACTAAGTTATTAGTATATGATGGCATAAACATGGGCGAGATATAAAAAAATAATGGATCCCACATATATATTGTGCCCGGGACAACAGCCAGGGCTTATACAATAATATCTAAGTACATTAGATATAATAGCAACCAAAGAGGCCCTGTAAAACAAGATAGGGCTCTGAAAATCTGAATGATACATGAAAACTAACAAGGTGTTGCAAGAGGTTAAGATTGGAACCATCAAATCTGTAGAGTTGCATCCAAGGATGTAGTAAAAGAGGACATCCGGGTACATGGGGGGCTACTTAAAGGGACACCCCCTCATGAGGTCTAAAACATCTCACACACACTCAGGAATCACTGGTACAATCTATTGCATCACTGAACCATCAAGTATACGGATCTTGATCATGCCATAAGGAGTTGGAACTGAGAAACAATAAAGTCAAAGGGCTTCACATTATCAGACCTACACACAAAAAAAGAATAAAGGGTCCCTTTACCTGATCTGAGGCACCGAAAAAGAGTGGAAGCTGGAACCAAGGTACACCTCCCTCTAGACCTATCTTCTAGAATGAATAAGCTGATGTTGACAGAAGGAGGTCCGTCATAGGTGAGGTAATAAGGAATCCTCAACTAAGGCATGAGGGATAATAGTAGAGTGATTGATAGACTGACACCAGGGATGATGGTGGAAATGGGGGTACTGAGTAGCGGGCAGATGACAACCATTGTATAGCATAAAGGGCATGGATGACCTGGAAACTACTGAATCAACTCCGGAGGGGATAGGGGACAGTATCAATGGAGGCCAAAATGTGCGACATGAGAGAGGTACAAAGCGATAAAGGATGGAATACTGTGGTGGGAGACAAAAGGGACTCGGGATAGACTCCATGGATGTGATGATGACTCAACTTGGATGCTCTAAATAAGGGCGACTCAATGATGCTGCCACACAGAATAGGCTTGGTGGGGACCATAAAAACATGAGTAAAATCAGCACGAATGAAGGCAAAGTACAAGTTACTCACGACAAAAATAGACACGAGCATCGACAAGAATGAAGACAAAGTGGTGCCCTAAGTACAAGTGTCACAAGTGAAGAAATTCGATTTTGAGAAGCAGCGAAGTGACCCTTCTTGGAAAAAAGGCTTCCGAGTGAAGTATCAAATCACCAAAAATGAAAGGATACCCATATGAGTGCTCGGTGAGAGCTTTCCAACGGTGCTAACCGTTCTCCAAACTGAGCTACGGTTTGGTCATAATTGGAAAAAGAAAAATTTGGGTTTTTCTTTTAATAGGGCGATTTCCCTCCAATTTGATTCATTTGCAAGTGTAGTTGTGGTGAATGCGGAGAGGAGGAAAAGGCCCTAAATCTTGTGGTAATCATAGCAGACAAACCAACCATTGGAATTAGGATCTGTGACTTTCAGGTACTTATCTAAAGGTAGCCTTAATGCTTCTTGGAAGGGTGGTTCCTGGTGAAGAATTAAGGTGAGAAAAGAATATAGGAATGAACTACTAGAGAAGGTCTAGAATCATCCTCGCCCACCAATTCAAACATGGGGACCAAGTGGTAAACATGGTATCACAAAAAGTAGAATATTGGAAGATAGGGTATCAAACATCTATGATATATGGCTCATCGGAGAAGTCGAAAGGTCCAACTATCTAAGGAATGGGAGGACAATCGACCATACCTATATTGATGGGGTTTAGGTCAAGACTTATGAAAATCAAGTGAGAAGCTGGCCAAGGGTGCCATCATTCCCCCAAGCATGGGATACTGCCCCTAAGAATATGTGATGGAGGGGAGTGATCTAGTATGCAAAGGTGGGAATGATACCCCTAACTAGAGGATTTTGTGGAGAGCCATGGTGTTCCAAATGCTGAAATAATGGATTCAAGTCTTCAGTATCATAGGCACTAAATACTCAAGAGGATGATGAGAAGGTATAGGGGCATAGGTGACCCCAAGCATGTTATGGTCATGCTAAATGTATTTATAAAAGTGGAATCTAAACACATTTTTATGATTTGGTTCGCCATTTGTTTACGTTATGGTTATCTTCTGTAGGAAGAATGGATGGATGCAGTTCGAGAAAGGGAATGGAGGATTACAAATCTCTTTTGGTACTACATATATGAAGCAAATGGACTAAATTTTTGGGTTCGCATACATGGTGTCACTATCCCAAAGAGTAGATTTGGATATAATGAACTGGTGCTCCCCTAGAAAACACACAGGTTGGTCAACAAAAAAGTCTAGGGGACTGGGTTGTTGATGTAAGATGAAGGAATGATTCAGTGGATCACCCATAGAGTGATATGAAGTGATATGAGACTCAAGAGGTTCTTCTAAATAGGGAATAATAATTGTACTAGAGTCGACACTACCAGATGCAGTAGGAGGGTTGTGGAGAATTTCTTCTCCTGGACTCTTAAATATGGGTGCCCCCTTACCAAAACATTGGGTGTCAATGTAATGACCACAAGGTGTATGTGGTTCGAATGCATCGTTTTGATGTAAGGGGGATAGATAAAGTCAGGGGTGGTAAATTCTTCCATAATGTCGTCATCGCAATAGAAGATGGGGTGACTGGTGGAAGAAATACCACATGGTGTAGGGAAGCTACCTGACTCATCATTATGATAAGTGAGGTTCACATGTGCATCGTCATGGAGGGCGATATAATAACAATTAGATGAAGAATCTACATATGTTGAGCCTAAGATAATCGTTGAAGGGAGGTCAGGAGAAACAGAAGTGGATGCCCCAAAGGGGTCTTCCACCATGGATCTCATAGATGATGACAGGTAGAGGATAGTGGCTGAAGACTCCATCATCTCGACATCGGGAGGGGGTATGTCAATGGGAATGGATGTTTCCTATAGTTCTGCCAAAGCAAAACTCACAAGTAAGGTAGAAATGGACTCGTTGCACTCGGCCTTGAATTGGCGAACCGCTTCCAAGCAGGTGCAAAAATCTTCGAGGCGGGGACAGAGGTGAGTATAGTGGCCATCGAAATCACATAAAGTACAACGTTGATTTGTGTGCAAATTCTTGAGTTTCTTGGCTGAATCTGGTAAATTGACATGGACTTCTGGGATATCAAACTTAGGAAACACTTCGTTAACCATGGGTTTGATGCGAGACAATTCTGGACAATTATGGGTGGCATGACTGACAACAGCACACAAAACACATGGAGGTGTACGCTTTGGAAGCTTAGGAGGAGAAGGTGTTATGTGGGTAGCCTTTTCCTTAGGTTTCCTTTTGCAATATTTCCTACCTCACCCGATTTTTTCACAACAGGAGAAGATTCCTACTAAGGTGGCTAAGGCACATAAGCAAAGGGAGGGGTCATAATGAATAGTTGGACTAGGGTCAAAGTAGTGTAAGGTTTTAGCTGACTAGGCGGGGTATTGACTGGGGGATAAATGTACCAGACTGAGATCCCCAGGGTCATGTTGGGAAGGGTCAAGGTAGCCATAACAGGTACCTAAAATACTCTAGAAGGGGGAGAAAGAAATGGTATCTGACTGGAGCAGTAATGGCAAAGCGGAATATCTCCCAAATGGTTAAAGCTAGGGGGAACCACTCTAGGAGGATAAAGAGGATCAAGGACACCAGCTACAGATGAAGGGCCTTGAGGAAGAGGTCCTAAAGACTGAGTTAAAGTACTAGGAGAAGGTTTCAAAGGGCGAGGCTATTGACTAGTCGAACCGAACCGTTTGAGGTCGGACAGAGATGATTGCATCATGCAAACATTCGACGAGCTAGGGTCAGAGATAAGAGGGGGGATATTAGGGAATGAA
The DNA here is from genome assembly GCA_034641835.2 of Pinus albicaulis. Lineage (NCBI taxonomy): Eukaryota > Viridiplantae > Streptophyta > Pinopsida > Pinales > Pinaceae > Pinus > Pinus albicaulis. The sequence continues at coordinate 678,888,467 of CM076574.1, read as the reverse complement.
CCAAGAAAAAAGGAATATTTATAGACTCTAAGTGAGACACTGGTTAGAGGTTCAACCGTTTGTTTATTGGCCACTAAAGAAATAATGGACTCTAGATAGGTCTGAGACTTTGGTTGGTAATATGTCAGCTGATCTATAGTGAATATATTTCTGTTATGAGAAAATCACATCTTACGGTGAAGCTCAGATGGGACAGCAGATATCGCATAAGTGTAGCTATGAACCAGTATCATTTTTTAGTCTAAGGGGGCATCAATGACTTTAATGTCAACACAAACAGATTTTCCCACAAGAGTAATAGGACAATTGCGAAACATGCCAAGGGTCTAGGAAGAGTGTCCATCCCATGCACTTAGGGTGATAATGGAAGGGGCTAACTCGGGTGATCTGAGCTTTTTCCAAACAGAAGTGAAAATCACACAAGTGGATGCCCCCTCGTCAATGATACGACGAGAGACGTTGGCATTTTGGATCTTGACAGGTATTTGGAAGGCAACAGATGCAGGAAGGGGTGGATGATTTCACTTGTCAACTGCATCGAAGACAATCAAATGATCATCTAAAGGATCCACAATGCTCATAGAAGCTAGTAGAGATTTACATTATGAAGGGCACAATTGGAGGACTTCCAGCATTAACATGGCGACGGGGGATTACACCAAGTCATCTACTATACTGTAGGTGTGGACGACTTTAATGGAAACAACATTTCAGTGTAATGGTCCTTTGGGGATATTGGTATGTACCTCTTCCTTAGGCTAAGGGATCTGTAAAGGACCATTGGGTGTCAAAATTGGATCTGTGGGACCTAAATACTGGGGCTCGGTTGCAGACGTAACGGGAGGCTTGGTGTACTGGCACGACCGAGTCTAAAGGTTGAGATCTGCAGTATTGGCCTGGTCAAAGTTCATCATGAGGATCTGTAATTAGAGGTACCAAACAGAGGAGGTTGAGCGGCCGCCTGTCCTTCAAGGGGTTGGGCAGCCACATATCCTTGCTAGTGGAAAGGATTGATAAACATAGCCGATTGAGTAGGTGCAGCATTAGGAGGAACCGAAGTAGATGCTTGTTGTCCTCGAGATACTTCTTGAGCTTCCCACAGTTGACACATATGAGGTAAAAGGGGGCAATCATGGGTATAGTGACCATGGACACCGCAAAAAGAACAATTATTATTCGTGTGAAGAGGCATTTTCTGCTTGGGTTGATCGCCCTGTTGCTAGGTTGCAGTGTTAGATGTATTCCCTTCAGGATTTTTTCCTAGGTTACCTAGAGCGGGTTGGTTATGGTTGCCTTTCCTCTTCTTTTTTGAAGTGGGAGGATTAGTCGCACTCTGCTACCCATACACCTGACCCTGAGGGGGGGTGGTGTTGGTAAAAATACTGAGAGGGGGGGGGGGGGGGGGGGGTGAATCAGTATTTAGTGTAGACAATAAAACTTTGATCTTCCTTTGTTTAAAAACTCATACGCTACTTTCATGAATCCAACTCGCGTATATATGCGGATATCCTTTACAGAACTCGCGTATATCCAGTGAATTAATTATGCATTTAATTCTTGACTTAGATCATTACATTACTCATTCATCAGATGTTCAGAAAACAGTAAACAGATGCAGAAAGAACAGAATAATCATCACACATAAGAAACACACATAAACACCAGGATTTTAGGTGGAAACCCAATTCAGGAGAAAACCACCACTGCCGTCGTCTCAGTCTTCAATATTTATTATTAAGAAAACTTCTTACAGCATGTACTAGCGCAGACTCATACCAGCACGCAGGCACCCACCTGCAGAAGGCTACAACCTTCTCTCGCTTACCAGCCTCTCCTGGAAGGGAGCAACAACCCCCTACTCTCGTTTACCAGCCTCACTTGGAAGGGAGCTACTACCCCCTGATATTAACACCAACCTCTACTGGCAGAAATCTTCTACTTTCATACTGAAGGCTTCAACCCTCAGATCCACTGCAGACCACGTTTCATCAATTTTCAAACTGGATCAAACAGCTTCAACACAACCCTTCACTTATCAACAATCATACTTTGCCCATTTCTTCCAACATAACAGTGAACTCACTGTAACCTGAATATCAGAGACAACCCAGACTTCAGAATAGATATGAAGAATCACATTCAACCATGAGCAATTATAAGTTCAGATACCATACGCACCTTTTGTACAACAGATCCGTGTATACACGCACCTTTCACGAAATGAACTCGCGTATACCTCTGTGCAATTTTTCAGAACACTTCTAACTTCCCATACGCGCCTTTGTTTAAACGTATCCGTGTATACACGCATTTTTCATTAAATGAACCCGTGTATAGATCTATAAAAGGTAAACTTTGCAGAACAGATCAGATCTATGAACTTACCAAGATTTATTCAATTTCTTCAACAGGTTTGCACCAGGTCTTCATCACATCTTTTCAGATCATCCTTGAGATTCACCATTTCTAGATCTAGAGATCTTGAATCTTCATCATGTTCATAGGTGCATCATAAATCAGATCTATCAATTAAGAACAGAGTACAACCATACAGATTAACTTCAGAGTGAAGTATTCTTTCAAACCCAGACATCTTGCACACACCTTGCACAATGAAATTCTTCTCCTTATATAACTTTATCCTTTATCAATACCATGAGCCAAAACTACATTAATTCCGATGGTATTCCTGGACGGGATCACATAGACAATCCAGCGCTCAATACAATGGTTCAATACCATGGTAGGAACCCCTGGTTTTACATAATTAGAGTGCAATTGAGCATACGCGACTTGGCACGTACCTACCCACGTGCATACGCTACTTCTCCTAGACAAACCCACGTATGCCCTGTGACACACACTTTTCATCATTGATCTAACACATACTAGAATTCCTTTCATCATTACATCTGAGCTGCTCTGTAGACACAATAGATTTACATCATTAACAAGTCCATCAAGTCAAGAACAACTTCATCAAGTAGGTTGCCATCATCTTTATCAAGTGGGTTGCCATCAAGGACAACACTCTGCATCATATGGCCAACAATCTCCCCCTTTGGACTTGATGGCAACCACGATGGTGTTTGATCACCACAATAGATAGATACATTAAGAATAACCATTATTCAAATACAATGACATTTTGTCCCCTTATTCAAACACCATGTCACTCTCCCCCTTTGACATCAAGGGAAAAGGGCGGATCAACACCAACACCAGGTTTTTCTCCACATGTCGAAAGAAGAGCGTTGTGCATTGAAGTTACCATGCTCCCCCTGAGTTTATGCTGAATCTTTAAACATATTTTACAATGAAGTACTTGACACTATGACCTTCCTATCACCAAGGACTCATACTTACATCAAATATCCAACCAAGTGGATTTACATATGAGACTCAAGTACCCAACCAAGTGGGTTTACAGATTTGAACAAGTCCTTATATGACTGAATATAACAATTTACATCATAGGTCTTAACATGACCGTTACATAAAATTACAAATATGACTTTCCATGATCAAAACCAAAAAGGATTTCAAGAAAGTGATCATAATTCAGAATCACAATGCCAACAATGCATAATACTCAGCAAGGCTAATGCTCCCCCTGAACCTGTACACCATTTTACTCCTTCATCTCCCCAAAAGCTTGTGCATCCTGAACACTTTCAACAGAAGATCATGAAGGCATCTTCACCCAATATCAGAGAATGAAACAGAAATAGAAGAGATAAAACATCGCCAGAGATACCATACAACATCACATATATCAAACAGTACTGCAGTTGTGCTGAAAAATGCTGACCCTTCACAAAATTTGTCAGCAACCAACCATACGCGGCTTTCTGTGGATAAACTCGCGTATATACGCAACTGTCTCTCAGGAAACCTGCGTATCCAATTTAATCTTTTGAGTTTAATCAGATCTACTCTTCTGAGAGGTAGAGACAACACCCAGCTTCTGTCTGAGATATTCGAACGCTTCCCTGGGCAGAGGTTTGGTAAATATATCAGCAACTTGTTATTTGGAGGGAACATACTCCAACTTCACCTTTTTTTCAAGCACTTGTTCACGTAAGAAGTGATACTTGATGGGAATGTGCTTTGTCTTTGAATGCATAACAGGATTCTTTGAGATACTGATGGCACTTGTATTATCACACATAATGGAGATAGGAGGTGTACATTTGATTTGAAAGTCTTGCAAGGTTTGCATCATCCAAAGGAGTTGAGTGCAACAAGATGCGGCAGCCACATATTCTGCTTCTGTTGTAGATAATGCTATGGAATTTTGCTTCTTGCTGAACCAAGATACTAACCGGGGCCCCATATAGAATGCACCACCACTAGTGCTTTTCCGATCATCAACATTTCAAGCCCAATCTACATCCGTGTAAGCATGAAGAGTAAGATTAGCATTATTTGGATACCATAGTCCAAAGTCTTGAGTTCCTTGCAGATATTTGAATATTCTTTTGACAGCCTGAAGGTGAGACTCTTTTGGATTAGCTTGGAATCGTCCAACAATCCCAACTGCATGCATAATGTCCGGTCTAGTTCCAATGAGATAAAGTAGACTTCCAATCATTGATCTGTATTGTGGTTGATTTACCGTGGGAGAATCATCATGAGAACTGAGATTGCATCCGGTTACCATTGGTGTACTTACAGGTTTGCATTCTTCCATGCCATAATTCTTCAGAATTTTCTTAAGATATTTTGCTTGTGATAAGAATATACCATCTGCAGTTTGATGCACTTGTAAGCCAAGAAATAATGTTAGTTCTCCAAGTAGGGACATTTCAAATTCTTGCTGCATGACAGAAGAAAATTTTTGACTCACAGATTCTTCATTACTCCCAAAAATAATATCATCAACATATACAACCACAATCAATAGTTTATCATTTTCAATTTTTGTGTATAAGTTGCTGTCAGCAGACCCCTTTGAAAATCCTTGTTGATGAAGATATTTGTCAAGACGATAATACCATGCCCTTGGAGCTTGTTTGAGACCATATAGAGCCTTTTTAAGTCTACAAACAATATTTTTATCATTTCCCAAAATGAATCCTTCTGGTTGTTCTATATAAACTTCTTCTTCTAGATCACCATTGAGAAATGCAGATTTAACATCCATTTGATAAACTTTTATTTGTTGAGAACTTGAAAAAGCAAGAAACATTCTTATGGCTTCAAGTATAGCTATAGGAGAAAAAGTTTCTTCAAAGTCTATTCCTTCTTGTTGAGTATACCCTTTGCAAACCAGTCTAGCTTTGTTTCTTATAACATCCCCATTCTCATTTAACTTGTTCTTGAATATCCATTTAGTTCCAATGGCATTTTTATCATGTGGTCTTGGTACCAATTCCCAAGTGTGATTCTTTTCAATTTGATCAAGCTCTTCATTCATGGCTTGAATCCAAAATTCATCTTTGCTAGCTTGATTGACATTGTGTGGTTCAATCGTGGATAGAAATTCCAGATAGCTAGAAGATCCCACAAGAGTCCTCCTTGTTTGTACACCTGATTCCTTGTCTCCCAAAATTTGAGTTTCCGGATGATTCTTTTGAACATATCTGGATGGAGTTTTTCCAGATAAATCATCTTCAGGTTCTTCATCGGATCCATTGTCTATATCATTTCTATTTTATGTAGAAGGACAATAGTCACCATCATCTTCATCTACTGTTTGTTTTTCTTCTTTAGGGGCTGCAGGAGACTCATCAATAACAACATCAATACATTCAACAATCTTCCGAAGCCTTTTATTGTAACATTTGTATGCTCTGCTTGTAGATGAGTAACCAAGAAGTATTCCTTCATCTGATCTGGGTTCAAACTTGCCAATATTTTCATTATTATTTTTGATAAAGCATTTACTTCCAAAAACTCTAAAGTGCTTCACAGAGGGAGAATTACCATACCAAAGTTCATATGGAGTTTTGTCACTATTCACCCGAACATGTGCCTTGTTAAGAATATTTGCTGCTGTGTGAGCTGCTTCTCCCCAAAAAGTGTCAGGTGTTCCAGAATCATCAAGCATGGCTCTAGCCATTTTTTGAATTGTTCTATTCATTCTTTCTGCTACGCCATTTTTTTGTGGAGTGCCTGCTACAGAAAATTGTCTTTCTATGCCATGTTGTTCACAAAATTCAAGGAATTCATTTGATCTATATTCTCCTCCTCGATCAGATCTAAGACACTTGATTTTTAGATCTAATTCATTTTCCACCAGTGCTTTAAAGATCTGAAATTTTTCAAATGCTTCATCTTTGTGTTTGATCAACCCAATCCAACACATTCTAGAGAAATCATCAATAAATAAGATATAGTATTCTTCACCACGTGGTGAATTTTTCCTCATAGGTCCACATATGTCAGTATGAACGAGTTCAAGAGGCCTTCTTGATGAACCTTCCTTGGCATTAAATTGTACTCTGGTCTGTTTACCGAATTGGCAAGATTTGCATATGATACTCTCTGGTAGAGTAATATTGGGAAGACCATGAACAACTTTAAGTCTGCTTGATTTGTTGATTTGAGAGAAGCTTAGATGCCCGAGCCTTCTATGCCATAACCAATTTTCTGAATATTTTCTCAAGTAACATTGATATTTGTTGTTCTTCAATACATACAGGTTGCTTGGAGTTGTTTTTCCTTTTATAATTGTTTTACCTGTATCAAGATCACGTACCACACATTCTTTTGAACTAAAGACAAACTCAGTTCCTTGATCACACATTTGACTCACACTTAACATGTTATGTCTTAATCCATCCACATACATGACATTATTAGCTTTCACCTTTTCTTTTAGAAAAAGAGACCCTTTTCCCTTAATGACAGCAGGCGTATCATTTCCAAAAGTAATATTCTTTCCCTTTTCTAGGGCATTATATGCATGAAGTTTGTTTTTTTCACTTGTCATATGTTTTGAGCATCCGCTATCAATATACCATTGATTTTCTTCGCCTTGTGAAAATAAAGCTATGCCACAATTTTCAACCTGAGTTTCCTTCTTTTTCCATATTTTGGAGCTTGAAGGCACATGTTCTTTTGGCTGAACTTTGCTCCTGCATTCAGATTCTTCATGGCCAAAGTTATTGCAATAAGCACATTCAACTTCATTTTGAAGAGGAGAAAAGTTGTTATAGGTATTCTTCTTTGGTTCAATATCCATCCTTTTCTTTCTTGCTTCTCTTGTCATGATGGTTTTATAAGCAACACATTGAACATCTTTATGACCAAAATTGTGACATGTGAAACATTGTCCATTGAAGTAGAAATCTATGCGATCATGAAATCTTCTATTTGGATTTACCTGTTGGTTGGAGCTTCTTTGAAAGTTATTCCTGTTAGTGTTCCTTGAATTGATATGATCCTGCTTTACCTGTAAAGATTCCTTACTTCCTTGTTGAGTAGTGGAATAATGTAAACCAGTTGTTGCTGCCTTCAGATAGTTCGGTGTTGAAGCCTGAGAGGATTCTCCAATATATCCAAGACCTGTTTTTATAAGAGGAGAACGTTGAACCTTGATAATCTCATCTAAGTTTTCCGATCCTTTAGCAAATCTGAGATTCAAAGTCTTTACTTTCTCCAATTATTTCCTTAGACTTACCACTTCACATTCTGCTTTCTCCCTATGTTTCTTTTCTTCTTCAATCTGATTTTTCAGCGTTTCTATGATTATTTTATTTTCTTCTAAGCATATTTTGAGTTGATTTTTTTCTTCAAGAAAATCATTACCCTCTAGAGCATCTACAAAAGTATCCTTTTCTTCTCTAGATTCTTGTTCAAATGCCATGAGAAGTCTAAGATCTTGTTCACATTCTTCCCCACTATCAGATAATCCATCACTGTCTTCATTAGTATAGTAGCTTTTCTTAGTGTTATATCGGTTCCTATTCCTTCTTGCTACTTCTTTAGTAGATGTTTCTTTATAAGGACACTTTACAGCATAGTGACCAACTCTTCCACAATCAAAACATTTGAAAGGAATCTTACCTTTGAATCTTCCGGTTCCTGGTTTGAGTCTTCTCACAAAATTTGCCTCATCTTCTTCTGAGATATATCGTGAACCTTCTGCTTTTTGTACTTCTTTCCCTTTTGTAGAAGCTTTGAAGACTGACTCTTTGACTTCAGATGGTTCTCCTCTTCTCATTTCATATGCAGTTAGTATGCCATGAAGTTACACCATAGTAATATTTTGAAAATCCTGTTTCTCTTCAAGAGAAGAAACTTTTGACTCAAACTTTGTCGTTAGCGATCTTAAAATTTTCTCAACCAAAGTAGATTCGGTTATTGTTTCTCCCAGATTTCTCATACAATTTACAACATCATCAACACGTAAAAATAATCTGGCAATAGTCTCATCATTATGCATTCTTAAATTTTCATATTCCATTCTGAGGGTTTGAAGTTTTGCACTTCTTACCTTTGCATCACCTTCATAACTTAGAATGATTTTGTCCCATATTTCCTTTGCTGTATTCAGCTGCATGACTTCGACAAATTCAGATTCAGTTAGACTTCTGGTTAGAGCATTGACCGCCTTTGCATTTGATTCATAATCCTTCTTTTCAGTTGGATCTATCGGTATAGCTGCTGGATATTGATATCCTTTTTCAAAAATGGCCCATATATTTGTTCCCATGGACTGAAGATAGGATCTCATCCTTATTTTCCAGAAGATTAAATTACTTCCGTTGAAGAGCGGAGGCTTGATAGATGTTGTTCCCTCTTGATTGCTCATCTTGCTTGATCTTCCTTCTAGCGGTTAAGCCTTTTCAGAAGGACCTTCTCTGACACCAATTGTTGGGAAAAATACTGAGAGGGGGGGGGTGAATCAGTATTTAGTGCAGACAATAAAACTTTAATCTTCCTTTGTTTAAAAACTCATATGCTACTTTCATGAATCCAACTCGCATATATACGCGGATATCCTTTACAGAACTCGCATATATCCAGTGAATTAATTATGCATTTAATTCTTGGCTTAGATCATTGCATTACTCATTCATCAGATGTTCAGAAAATAGTAAACAGATGCAGAAAAAATAGAATAATCATCACACATAAGCAACACACATGAACACCAGGATTTTAGGTGGAAACCCAATTCGAGAGAAAACCACCGCTGCCGTCGTCTCAGTCTTCAATATTTATTATTAAGAAAACTTCTTACAACATGTACTGGTGCAGACTCATACCAGCATGCAGGCACCCACCTGCAGAAGGCTACAACCTTCTCTCATTTACCAGCCTCTCCTGGAAGGGAGCAACAACCCCCTGCTCTCGTTTACCAGCCTCACCTGAAAGGGAGCTACTACCCCCTGATATTAACACCAGCCTCTACTGGCAGAAAGCTTCTACTTTCAGACTGAAGGCTTCAACCCTTAGATCCACTGCAGACCACGTTTCATCAATTTTAAAACTAGATCAAACAACTTCAACACAACCCTTCACTTATCAACAATCATACTTTTCCCATTGCTTCCAACTGAACAGTGAACTCACTGTAACTAGAATATCAGAGACAACCCAGACTTCAGAATAGATATGCAGAATCACATTCAACCATGAGCAATTATAAGTTCAGATACCATACGTGCCTTTTGTACAACAGATCCATGTATACACGTGCCTTTCACAAAATGAACTCATGTATACCTCTGTGCAATTTTTCAGAACACTTCTAACTTCCCATATGCGCCTTTGTTTAAACGTATCCGTGTATACACGCGCTTTTCATTAAATGAACCCATGTATAGATATATAAAAGGTAAACTTTGCAGAATAGATCAGATCTATGAACTTACCCAGATTTCTTCAATTTCTTCAACAGGTTTGCGCCAGGTCTTCATCACTTCTTTTCAGATCATCCTTGAGATTCACCATTTCTAGATCTAGAGATCTTGAATCTTCATCATGTTCATAGGCGCATCATAAATCAGATCTATCAATTAAGAACAGAGTACAACCATACAGATTAACTTCAGAGTGAAGTATTCATTAAAACTCAGACATCTTTCACACACCTTGCATAATGAAATTCTTCTCCTTATATAGCTTTAGCCTTTATCAATACCATGAGCCAAAACTACATTACTTCCGATGGTATTCCTGGACGAGATCACATAGACAATCCAGCGCTAAATACAATGGGTCAATACCATGGTAGGAACCCCTGGTTTTACACAATTAGAGCGCAATTGAGCATACACGACTTTGCACGTACCTACCCGCATGCATACGCTACTTCTCCTAGACAAACCCACGTATGCCCTGTGACACACACTTTTCATCATTGATCTAACACATACTATAATTCCTTTCATCATTACATCTAAGCTGCTCTGTAGACACAACATATTTACATCATTAACAAGTCCATCAAGTCAAGAACAACTTCATCAAGTAGGTTGCCATCATCTTTATCAAGTGGGTTTCCATCAAGGACAACACTCTGCATCATATGGCCAATAGGTGGCTACTGCTTCGGAGCTTGAGAAGGCATGGGAGGCCAAGGTGCTTGTGTTGGAGGAGCTGGAGCACTTGGATGTGGATACAAATAGTAAGGAGGTTGAGAAAGATTGGGGTAAATAGGCTGGGCAAAAGCAAGCCCTAGCATCAGAGGATGCAGTTGGGCAAAGGCATGAGGCATGTCGTGTCCTAGATACATGCTGCCTGGAGGGGGGAAATTGCCAGAGGAGCTGGCCCCTCCTGGAGGGAAACTATAAACCATAGGAGGATAAGTGTATGGATGTGAAAGGGATCCAACGATACTGTCGGCAGCATGATATTCCCCAGGTGTGTTAGGTCCTACACTAGACATGATGAAGGTGAAAGGTGGAGGAGAACCAGGGATGGAAATAGAAGGGGACCCCGATGAACCAGAATCAGAGTCGGAATGGGGACTCGATGGAGGACTATCTCGGACCCTACATGGTGGCATAAGTCTTCCTAATGGAAACTGAGGATGAAGGCCTTGGAGTCTCTAGGATAAAGGCCTTGGGGCGCAATGATGGAAAAGATACACGAAACCCAATAAGGAAGAGTGGTAAATAAGGGCACTGAGGTGCAGATTAATTAATTACAATGTTTTAGTCTTGGCTTGGTGGTGTAAACCAGGTGCTCTTCGCTTTAGTTGTGTGTGTGTGTGATAAGTGTGTTAATTTTAACTAAGCACAAACGTGTGTATAGAAGAAAGAAAAAATGTTTTGTATAACTATAAATAAAACTAAAAGTGACAGTAAATGAAACTGAAAGCGACAATAAAATAAATAGCTAAAGATGCATACATTTAAAACCAAAACGGAGGGATTCCCAACAACTAGTATAAGGGTGGGCGAAATATATTCAAAACGTACAAAATGGACAATGGATCTAAGGTCAAGAGGGACAGGGATCTAAAGGTTAGATCTGCTGAAAAGAGGTGCAAAAAACAACTGAAGAAACCAGAGGGAAAAATGCTGAAAAATAGGTGGTGAAAGGCTACAACCTATAGGAAAATGTAGGGGACCCTAAAGGGAGGACCAAACAAAATGGAAAAGAGGTGCTTTGAATGGAAAAATAACCAATCTAAAATGTATCTGAAAAGGCAAGTTCAAATCTGAAAAATGGCTAAAAAACATTGAAATCTCAGAAGACCTGCTTCAGCTAAACTCCTCCTAGTATGGTGGAAGCGTACTGAAGCCCTAATGGGCTTGGTTCTTACTTCAACGAGTAAAAATAGGCAATTATAGGTCCAATACGGGAAAATACGGAGGTAAAAAAACCCTGAACGGTGCCCTTAACAAATCTTGAAAATTACAGAAAAAAAAATCTTGCAAAAAAGTGCAGGTTACAGGTTCTTCCCTATTTTTTTTGAGGTAGCAGCTTTTGGGCAGATATCTGCTACCCGAGAGCTAAGGTCATAGGTTTTGGGCCAAAATGATCAGGAATTCATAAATTTTGCTCAAAATTAAAAGTTACAGGATTGGGCTGAAACCAAGATGGTTTCGTAGATCTCGTCTTCCTGATTCTGGTGCCGTGAATGGTTCAAAAAATCGATGTCGTATGAGGGAGATATCACGTTTTGATCGAAATACCAAACAAGTAAATTGTGATAGTTTGATCAGGTTTGACTGGGATGCACAGTCAACAAAGTGGGTGGATGTAGAGTCAGCAAAAAGGAATATTCCTCAAAATATTCCCTTCCACCAAACTAATCATAGGTTGACAAGTTTATGTTTTATATTGGTTGAATGAGTTTGGAGGGCCAATCATAAGCTACCATGTGGCCAACCCTAAGGCCACCAAATGGTCCTGAAATGACATACTAAAATTTTGTAAGGGTCTACAGGGCTCGACCCCGAGACATCCCGTTGGGCATGCATACACTCTAAAATCTACACTATGTATTTTTTTCTTAACCCCTAAGGGCACGGGTTATATTTGAAATGGCCTTCGGGGTTGGGAACCACGAATGGTCCCAACTCGCCAGCGGTTCCGACATATATGTCACATGGAAAACGCAAATGTTAACAACCACGGTCTATGAAAAAACCTGCCAGCAGTTTTGTGTTATACATATCACATGCCAACTGTTAAGTTTACATCGCATGGTTTATCACTAACCCAACAGCTATCAACCCGGGGTTCAACCCCTCCAACCGTAGGTTGCGGCTTGAGTTCCACTGACAATTTATGTAACTGCGGTTTTGGGGGGTGCACATGTGGCAACCCCCAACTGAAAAATTTAAATGTAGCAGTTTAAAAAATAATCAGTTTGGTGAGTGCACCTTAATTGGCAGAAATTTCCTTTTTTAACTCCAGTTAAGTGGATTTCTCCACTTTTAGTGGAGCTTTCCTAAGTGAAACTGGGAAAAAAGTGTAGGAGGTCCAATTTTCAACCATTTTGAGTGAATGAAGACTCATTTTTTACTAAGTGGACCATTCTGGAGGCATTGGTGCAAATAAAACAACCATTAGATCATTGTAACTACATGTAATAGAAAAAATTTGAGCATAATGAAAGATGGACATGCCATTGGGAGTTGGACCAGCAGATGTAGCCTAGGAGGGGTGAACTGCTTCAACATGCCTGCTATGTAAATTTCATATGGTGACTTATTTATTTTTTTTTACACTGTTGTTCAGTGTTATTTAAGCCTTTTTTATGTTTCTAATTCACTAAAAATAATCTACAATTCGTGGAAAAATACCTCAATCATTATGCAAACTAATGAACTAATTATGCACATGTTTTGAAACTGAAAAGACACTTAGCACAACAAAACTAATACAGGAATTTCAGATCAGGTTGGTATCAGAGCTAGAGTTTATTCTCTGGTGTTTTTTAGTGCAAAGAATTGTTTAACTATTTTCAAGTTTTACATGCTTACAAGGCTCAAATTCAAAAGAGGAGAAGGAAAATTGGTGGAAGCAAAAGGGTCTCAAAAGGAGCCAAAGAAAAGGAGAGAAATATTGCCACATTCTCCACCACCTATTTCACCTCCTAAAGAAGTAGAAGTTTCCTTAAGCATGCCTCATGAGGAAGGAGAAATCCATGAAGAAGTTGATCCCAAGGAGGAAGAAAGAGTGTTCAGGACAACATTTCTTGACATGACTAAGATGGTTAGAATCATTTATCAAGAAAGGAATGAGAGACAAGAAGGAGAAGGATCTAAACTTCACAAGGAAGGACAAGGATATTTAGGAGGTCACCATGATGAAGACAAGTCAAAGAAGGGAAATGGAGGAAATTGAGGCAATGGAGAACCATCATCCTCACCCTCATCGTCATCATCATCATCCTCTACTTCTTCTTTAGTACATCAGCCACACAAGTCCAAGAGCATTGGTAAAATTGCTTTTTTTTAAACTTGATGTTAAGTTTTAATTTCCAATGTTTAATGGTGATTTAAATGCATAAAAGCTTGATAATTGTATTAGGCAATTGGAGGTCTATTTGAGAATACAGAACCTTCAAGATGATGATACCAAAATCCAATTAAATTCTTTGAAAATGGAAGGTGTAGCACTTGTTTGGTGGGAAGCCAAGACAAAGGAGTAAATCAAGAAACATGGTAATACTATTCTATCATGGTCATATTTCATTACTACTATTAAAAAATAGTTTTATCCATTAGCTCATATGCATAAAGCCATCATAAACTGAGAGAACTTTAGGCAATTAAAGGGACAAAATGTTCAAGAATACACCCAAGAATTTAGGAGAAGAGCTCTCTTATTAGGGGTGGATTTTTAGAGTCAAGATACTTTGTTAAAATACATAGGAGGCTTACATAGCTACCTAAAACATATTATTCTCATGTTTAACCCCCCAGTCTAGATGAAGTTTGTGTTCATGAAACACATATAGAAGCTAGAGGGAAGAACAATTATGAAGAGGGTACATAGAAACCTTTTAAGGGTAAAGCCAAGGAAAATACCTCAAAATGTAAAAACAAAAAGAATGCATCTGATCCGATTTATTAAAAGGGTATTGATGTCTATGTGAGCAGCTTATGTTACTTAGAGCAACAGATTGATCAAATTATGAATAACATAAACAACATGAGCAAATGAAAACGCATTCAAACACATCAACACAACAAGAATTTAATAACGGTGTTCACCAGACTTCCTGGCTACATCTCCAAGTACTTAGCTTCCAGTGTTGATCGCTTTATTTTGTCTTCAAAATTCTTTTACAGGTATGAGCTCAAAAACAGAAGCTAAAATTAGACAATAAACCTCACCATTGAAACCGTCTCAAAATTTCGGTTAAAACGAGTATAAACTTGCCAATATTCCACCACTGTTACCTCCAAACCCCTTGGAGAAATCCAAAACCACCTCTACCTTTTTGAAAAACCACCTTCCCTGTAGAAATACCACCTCAAACTGCACACTCACTGGTTCTGGGTGGATTTGGCTCTACTGCGCTGAAATGAGATCTTGGGTTGCTTGGTTACAAGCTCCACCCTATAGGCGAATTAGTTATCGGACTTAGTGTGAAGGCATGTTGTATATATGATTTTTGGAGGTTGGTGGGTTGAAACCCCCGCCTGACCCTTCTGTCTTACCTCCCATCAGTTACATTGACACATCCCATCCATTTTCATTGTATATATGGTATGATATATATTGAAATATATGTGCAGTGATGATATCAAGGGTCTGGCATATATATCCCATCGGAAACATATACATGGCAATATATAAATGTTTATAGTGGTGCTTTAATGATAAGGTTCCAATGGTCATGGGGTTGAACCCAGCCATACGGACCTTTTCCGGCAGACAAATCTGATGCCAATAAATAAAAAATATTTGCATTTAATCTCAACTTGTGTGTTGGCTCATCCGGTGAGCAGATTCAAACTAAATCGTAGCCTTTCCAGGAGGTCAGGCATTTGATCCTCCTTGATCCCCAAAATTTTGGAAAGAGGCCAAATTGGGAAAAATCCAGGCTTCCACATGTCAACCCCAAATTGGCCCATTTCGTCCAAGAAAACTCTGACATGTGGCATATTCTCGAGATGACACATGTTGTGTTGACATCATCCTAAACATTAACCTAACTGTTGACTTTGACTTTGACTTTTTGTCATTTTTCCCTAATTTGTCATAAACATTGACTGGGCATATATTCTTTATACAAATTTGGTTTTATGTGTCGTTCACACCGTTGGAATCATGTTGACAAGCACTTCAACTTGATCCTATTTTCATCTGCATTTGAAGACTTTGATTTGGAGGTAAAACTGAATCAATTTTGAATCACTCCTCCCTACTGGAAGCTTTTGGACCACCAAAAATTGGTTTTAGTTGTCGAGTAAGTGAGGATATGTTTCCTTCACTTTTAAAATTTATATCCATCGTGATTTACTTGGATTTGTACCTTTAAGCCCAACTCGAAGATACTCAACTTCTCCTTTTCGTGAAGTCCTTATCCTCCTGTCGAAAACTGTGTCCTCCTGCAACTCGTTGAGATACTCTAGTGAAAAATACTCGATGGAAGGTACTTGAATTTTCTCTTCTAGATCTTCAATCATTTAAGGTTCATATAATCTCAAATTTTCAACATTTACGATGGAATAGATATACATATAAGCTGGTAGATCTAGGCGAAAATCATTCGCACCAATTTTGTCAAGAATTTTGAAAGGACCATATCTAATTGGTTTCAACTTTTTACCTTCCCCTTGAAGTATTTTTTTGCTGATTTACAACCAGACTTGATCACCAACTTGAAAAATATGCTCAAATCGATGCTTGTCATGCCTCACTTTATACTTTTCTTGGCTCTTTTCCAGTTGTTCTTGTACTACCTAGTGAATTTCCTAGATATGTTCAATGAACTTGGTTTCTTTGTCCACATCATTGTGTCCATCAATTGCTATGTCTTTATCAAAGACAAAATCCAAGGGAGAATTTGGTATAAAACCAAAACAAGTCTCAAATGGAGATATTTGAGTAGAATGATGTTTCGTATGGTTGTAAGCATGTTGAACATAACACAAATTCTCATCCCAAAGCTTAGGTTTCTTGTTGCAATAACCTTGAAGCAACTATACCATTGTCTTGTTTACCACTTCTGTTTGGTCATCAGTTTGTGGATGAAATGACGTCCTCTTCTTAACTTTGTGTCCATGAGTTCCCATAAACCTGACCAAAATTTCTCGACAAATCGAGAATCTCGATCAAATGAAATAGAAGTGGGTAACCCAAAATGAACCCATACATTTTGAAAGAAAAAATTTGTAGTTTGTTCATATGTGACCTATTTAGTACATGGTGTCAAAATACACATCTTATTGAACCTATCCACAACTACATACAAATAATCATGACCTTTTCTAGACATTGGAAATCCCCCAACAAAATTCATCGATAAACTTTCCCAAGGACGAGAAGGAATTGGAAGTGGATTGTACAAGCCTAATTTTCTGTTACTTGGCTTTCTTATAGCACACATATTGCATCCTTTAATATATCTTGAAACAGTTTCATTCATTCGTGGCCAATAGCAGAATCTTTGTAATTGTGCAATTGTTTTACTTACACCAAAGTGACCTGAAATTAAAGATGTGCTTCTCGAATCACATTAACTCTTTTAGTTTTGTGGAATGCATAATTTTCCCAAATGATATAAGAGTTTGTCCTTTATGCTATAATCCAATTCTTCTACTTGCTTGCCACGACTTAAAGTTGCAAATACATCCTTAAAATCTGTGTTTTGAGCATATTATTCAATATATATTTCGTGCATTACTGAATTATGCTTAAGAATTGTGGATGCATTTATGATTGGTCTTGATAACATGTCTGCAACCTTATTATGTATTCCTTTCTTATATCTGATTACAAGATGAAATTTATGTAAGAAACCCATCCAACGATAGTGTCTTGATTGTTGTAATTTAGTTGGTTAGTGTAAATATTGTAATGTTTAATGATCTGTATGTATGATTGTTTCTTTTCCCATTATGTAATGTTTACACTTTTAACACTCTGTACTAATGCATATAATTCCTTATCGTATGTAGGATAGATAACTATTGTTGATATGAATGTCTCCGAATGAAATCATATAGGCTTTATGTGCTGCATCAACACTGCCCCATGGCATATTCACTTGCATCTGTCTCGATCTCAAATGGTTGTTGAAGATCCGGAAGTGCTAGTACTAGCATTGTACTGATCCTTTCTTTCATTGTGTCGAAGGCTTTATGTTGTTTGCCTCCCCACTGAAACACTTGTTTCACACTTTTCAAAGCATGTAGAGGAGCTACAATAAAAAAAAAGTTACCAATAAACTTTCTCCAGTATTGTGTTTCCCCTAAGAAACATCTGAATTTTGTAGCAGTATTGGGCTTAGGAAAATTTACAATGACTTCGACCTTAGAGGGATATATCTTCAATTCACCACCCCCTACAATATAACCCAAGTAATTTAAAGATGTCCTGCCAAATTCAAATTTTGACAGTTTTACATAGATATTTTTTCTTTTTAACACATCTAAAACCTGCTTTAAATGCTTTATATGTTCATCCCATGTATTACTAAAAACAAGAATATCATCTAAGTAGACTATTACAAAATCATCTATAAATGGCCTAAAAAAATCATTCATGACACGAATGAATGTAGTTGGAGCATTGGTCAAGCCGAAAGGCATA
Source organism: Pinus albicaulis (assembly GCA_034641835.2). Taxonomy (NCBI): domain Eukaryota; kingdom Viridiplantae; phylum Streptophyta; class Pinopsida; order Pinales; family Pinaceae; genus Pinus; species Pinus albicaulis. Next base: position 678,870,287 of record CM076574.1, on the reverse strand, counting down.
ACCATCCATTCATAGAGTCCTTGCTTCATTTTGAAAGCAATATTCCATACATCTTGTTCTGAAACCATGACATGATGGTAATCACTTCGCAAGTCTAACTTAGTGAATTAAACTGCATCTTTCAACTGATCTAATAAATAGTCAATGCAAGGAAGAGGATAAAATTTCTTTATTTTATTTTATTTAATGCTAAAAAATCAATGCGCATTCTCCACGAACCATATTTCTTACATACCAACACAATAGGTGATCCGCATGGTGAAGTGCTTGGTCGAATAAACCCTTGATCAAGAAATTCTTATACATGCTTCTTTATTTCTGCATTCTATAGAGCTGATAACCTGTACACTCCAATATTAGGAAGAGGAGCATCTAGATGTAAATAAATCTCATGTTCTATCTATCGCTTGGGAGGAAGCCCTTTAGGCTCTTGAAATAGAATATCATAATAAAAAACAACTTTAACTAAATCTTCTTTCTGTTTAGGATTACAGCCCTGAAAAGCATCGGATTTATCAAGATCCTTTGCTTTTACAATCATAAGCAAAAATTGTTTACTTGAATTTATAATTCTTTTCATCTATCCTAAATTTATGAGAGTGTAGTTATCTTTGAGTTTATGAGCTCTCAATAAATATTTGATTCCATCCTTAGTGAGTTGATACTTATTTTCCCTTCGATAGAAGACAACATCTCTATCATACAAGTATGGACTCCCTAGTAAAATTCCACATATATCCAATGAGACTATATCTAATTCAACCTCATCTACAAACTCCAATCCAATTTCAAAACTAAGTTTGCATTGTTTCATAACCTGTAGTTTATTTTTATCACGGACCCAACCCAATGGGTATGGCTTTTTATGAGGTTTTGTTTCAATACCCAATTTCTTTACAATTGATTCAACAATCAAATTAACTTGAGAGCCACTATAAAACAAAGTATCAATTCTAGTATGCTTGGAAACTACTCTAATATGAAATATCTCATTTATTTTCCTCTCATCATTTTCATTATCAGCAGAATGCGAAGAAGTACTTGTAGATGCTTGAGAATTTTTACCTTTTATACCTGTAGCTGTAATTGTTGTTTCATCTCCTGAATCTGATCCCAAGTCCGTTTTCATAGTAGCAACATTCTTTCACTCTTTATTTCCCAAATTTTAGGCTTCAATTCTGGATGCAGTACCCAGCAGTGTGCCTCATCATGTCCTTTTTTCTTACAATGAGTACATGTAGGTTTTTCTTTCTTCACATTGTTCGCTTTCCTTTCCTTCCATTTTTGTTTCTTCTTTTATTTATTATTGATTTCAGTAGATTTAGATGACTTTCCAACATCATGAGATACATTTTTACCCCTAGATTCTTGAACTGATACATCATCTAATCTAGTCAGATTAAACATCAGTATGGTATGCCTCAAATAACTATGTAAGCCACCTATGTATTTCAATAATGTTTTTGGTGAGTCCAATGATATGCCTAGTGTCAAAGCTCTTTTATGAAATTCCTAAGTACAACTTTGTGCACTTTGACCCTTTAACTGACGAAATGTTTGCCAACTCATCATAGCTTGTTGCATATAAGCCAAAGGATAAAAAATTTTTTAATAGTAGAAAAAAATTCATTCCATGTTGAAATGATTTCACCATGTTTTTGGAGATTTTCTTGTGTCTTGCCTTCCCACCATACAAGTGTGTTTCTTCCAAGACGAAGGCTAGAAAGTTGGATCTTATTTATTTTTGAAACAAATTTCTATACCCTGCAATAAAATTCAATTTGTCTTATCCAATGTAATATTACCAAAATTTAGATTTTTATCTAAATTGAATATTATAGTTGATTTTATCCTAGATAGGTAAATAAAGGGGTAAGGAGGCCCCATAATCCTTAAGGAGGAAGAATAACACTCCTCATGTGAAAGGAGGAAGAATAAAGCAGCTAATTTTAGCACCACATGGTGTGAACATGATTGGATCATGTTTGATCTAGTCATTTTGACCAAGTCCACATGCACTGTCTAGATACAATGTATCTCCTTGATAGACTGTGCAGTTTTAGATGAGGATCACTTGCATGCGTTGGAAGGCACATGTGGATGGGACCCATGGTGGAGAGGAGCACTTGCTATATATGAAGAGGAGGAGAGCCATTTCCATTCATGCTTGATTATTATTTGCTTGGGTTTGTTGAGACTATGCTCCTCTTGCTGTTTAGCAAGGGTGCAGTGCTGCATTGCACAAGGGTGTTCCTGGTCGGGAATCCATACCTCATCCTCAGGGAAGGAGAGGTTATAGAGCTACATTTCGTCATTCCATATTTTGGCCAAATCTACCTCCTTCAGTCACAGCGTTATTCCTCAAGTAGGATAAATTTGTGTTGCAGGGTGCAGCAATAGAGGATCTCTTTGAGTCATTCCTTGGCTTGTTTTTCAGTGGAGGGCTTGGCCATTCATTGGAGGGTCAGTGAGGAGGACTCCCGGGCATATTTTCATATCATTGGCATTAGGCCAACCATCCATCTACCCTCATAGTGCAGTTTCCAGCTAGATTTGTGTTATTTTGGCAGGCAGTTGCTAGGAGGGTCACTTGAGCTCATCAGGAGGGGTTGTGTCTGAGTAAAGGGATAAAATTTTTTCTTAGAGACACTATCATAGGATGGCATCATTATTTCAGATCTTCTACAGCCTCATTTCATATTTTGATTCAGTTGCAGTGACAATTTAATTGTCACATTGTACATTCTCCGGCATTTCTAGCAATCTCTCCTAGATTGGCTAAAAATATTGTATTGGAGCCCATTCCTCTATTATTGGGAATTTATTTGTATATTTCAGCCATATTTCATGTATATTCATCTATAGCAGCAGCTAATCTAACATATATTGCACAGTCACTGCCCTCTGGTATTTTACACTGTTGCAGTATCTCATGTATCTATTGTTTTGATCATTAGAGATTGATTCCCATTGTTTGAGTGGCATGTCCCTCAAGATATTTCTGTATATTTTTGCTGATATATTAATGAAAATTATGGCTGAATTATATTCCCCTTATTTTCATTTTTATATTTGTATATTTTAATGATTATGTTCATATATTGTTGTAGCTCACTCTTTGAGCACTTTCCTGAGATACCGAGGGGTGGGAGATATGTTTAACCTACCTTGAGGGATTTCTTTGAGCTCAAATTCTAGAAGTGTAATTTATGATGTGTTAAATAAGGGATCCAAGTCTCCTTCCATCTTATTTTTTTATTATCTTCCTTATACAGTGTCCCTTTGGACCATATTGCGGAAATTCCTGAAAAAGGGATATTATAGTGGTATCGGAGCATCAATCTTGGCTCAGACTGTGCATCCAAGATAATATGCCATTAGAAGGAGAAGCTCCTCACATAGAAAAGGATTTTTACAAAGGAAACAAGAAAATATGAATGACAGAAGAGGAGATCTCCCTGCTTATTTTCCAAACTATGCAAGCTATCATAGAAGATCTCAAGGAGATAGAAAGGGAGAATTGCATAAAGTTTCTGAGAGGGTTTGAAGATGAAGCAAGCCCTAGATATTATCATGATGAGTGTGGGCATTCAGCCACACATGCCGCTCCACAGCAAAGTTCATTTCCCACTTGCACTACCGGGAGAATCGAGGAAGAAGATGAGGCCATTGGAGGAGCAGCGCTGCAACTCAAAGGTATGGCTCATGGTTGGTGGTTTAAAAATTCTATTTCATATTATCATGAAAATTTAAAATCATATGATGAATTCACTAAGGGATTGGTGAGGGAATTTGATAAAAATCACTATGAAACATCATGTATCAAAACCTCAAACACTTTACATGCATTGGAGGGAACCATGAAACAAACTCCATTCCATATTTCTGAAGGGGATGAAAACATGTATGATGGCTTGCTAAGGGCAAGATCCCCATTGTGTCAAGGGCCCTCTTCCATTTATGAAGACATGGAGGTACTTCCTTCAAGAGATGACCAAGATCTAGGGTCTCTCCTTGATGATGAGGTATTCTCAATTATTGATGGGGAGGATGAGCATAAGAGATCTAACAACGTTGACCCATTGGGAGGAGATCCATCACCACATGGAGGTGAAAAGGGAGCCATTTCTTCCATTAGAAGAGCCCTTGTATCTTTACAAGGAGTCCCAAATGATTCAACATGTGGGAACCAAGGCACAATTCCAGAGCCATATGCATCAGTTTTTTGGGATTGTGAGATGCGGGAGGAAGAGAAGGATCAGCATCAAGGGATGATACACCCTTATCTATTCCAGGGATTTTTTTCACAAGAGAAGGAGACTATAATACGTAGTGGAGAGAGGGACAAATCAGTCCACTCATATATACAGTCCACTTCTGAACTAGATGTCTCACTATATGTAGGCATTCCACCTAGGATGCCCCCTGATCTAGAGTTGATGAGGGACATCTTATCATGTAGTTCACCACTGTTGGATTCCAGAGAGGTGAAGACTTTGGAGGATTCCAACACAACGTAGAGAGTTTGGGATAGACTTAAGGAGGAGGGAGACACTCTCATTTTCAGCATCACCCACTCTCATTACTCATACTATGATGATAGAGATTTTTGCAGGGATGAAGGGTAGCATCTTCATGATGCAGGATGACTGCTCCATAGATTTGGAGAGACAGAGGATAATTCCTTTGAGGAAGGACTCTTTCACACATGGGAGTGGATGGAGGCCACTCATGCCTAATTTGGCCCAGCTTGGGAGATTCCTCTTGGATGACAGCTTCTCATGGGAGGCCAACTTCCAAAGGTCACGATTATTATTGGAGCATGAGAAACTACATGATGGGCATGGAAAACTTTTGGAGGATAAATTTGACATGGGGGATGTCAAAGTAGCAGGCAACAATGTGGGGAGAGCTTCACATGATAGATCACTAGCGTTGTATCTGAGGAGGATTGATCCGTATTGGAAATCTAAGCTCTTGGTAGAATACTCCAAGGATCTTGGTGGATGCATGATTCTTGATGACCCAAATGGAGAGGAATAATACATGGTGGATGATGTGGTCATCTATTTCTATGGAAAAATCTTCTTGACTAGGGCTTCCAGTCTCAAGAAGAAACTATCACATGCAGCAGATGAGGACTTCCTAGTTATGCACCTTGATTCATACCTTGCTCTGTTAGAGGAGTTCACTTGGGAGGGCATCCAGCAGAACATATATCAGCATATGGAGATATGCATAGCCCGAATGGTGATTGAGAGGATATCACAGCCACCTTCCTACTCATTGGGAGTGAGGGAGCTTTTTCAGTTGAGCCATTTCAGCTCAAGGCCTCAAGTACATAGTAGAGAAGGTAGAATTTCACATTGTGCTTTGTACTTCTTTACTTTATATGAGTAGAATATTGTACCAAGGAGTAACATCCCTTCTTTCATATTGTATGATGTACTTGCAGCTACTTGTAGCATTGGTTTTGGCTACCTTAATGGTGGTTTGTGGGGGAAGCCACATGACTCTTGGTGTGCACCATTGACACCACATTGTACATTCATGTTCACATCTTATGGGATGACTATGGCAGCAAACAAGTGGCTGGTAAAGCACTTGTTATTAATTTTTTTGATGAAGGCAAGGAGTGCACTGCACTGGTTCCATTGGTGGAACTATGATTCACTCTCCGGTTGTCATTTGACAGCTTGTTTTCATTGTCTTTTGCTTCCATATATTGTTGATATGTTTATGCTCATGGGAAAATTTTCTTCGAGAGTGGGATTGGAGTTGAAGAGGCCCATTGGGAGTATGATTCTCCCCTTTTCACATGTTGTATTTTTCAGGAGAAACAATGGGCACACCATGATTGCCACATCACTCATTTTCCCTTCTTGTAGGAGGAGTCATTGGGAGAAGATGCGTTGTTGGAGGAGGCACTTCATGGTTGATTCATTCTATGGGGAAGCTTGGGCCAATTTTGGAGGCCTTGAAATTTCAGCCCAATATCATCAACCCCCTCACAATTATCATAAATGGAGGGAGAAACCACTTGGATGGAAAAATCTAAACTCTCCATTCAGCCCCAACACATTGCATAGATCCGGGGTTGAGGATTTCTTGGATGAGCTACCTAGGATGGCTCATTTCATATAGATGATTGAATGGGTGAAGGAGTCACTCATTTGGAATAAGACTTCCCATGTTTCTCATCACTCCTACCTTGAGGATGCCATTGAACAAAAAGAAGATTCCTACTTACATCTCTCTTTGCCTCATGATGCACACTTCTATTTGATACACTTGGAGGGATTCATGGAGGACAAATTTATTACATTTTATGATGAACCATGGTGGATTCTATTGATGAGGAGGCCACAAGAAGAAAGGGGGGATATTTTTTCTCTACCTTGCAGCTTCTTGAGGACAAGAAACGTTTTGGAGGGGGAGGACTGTAATATTCCCAAAATTTAGATTTTTATATAAATTGAATATTCTAGTTGATTTTATCCTAGATAGGTAAATAAAGGGGTAAGAAGGCCCCATAATCCTTAAGGATGAAGAATAACACTCCTAATTTGAAATGAGGAAGAATAAATTAGCTAACTTGAGCACCACATGGTGTGAACAGGATTGGATCATGTTTAATCTAGTCATTTTGACCAAGTCCACATGCACTATCTAGATACAATGTATCTCCTTGATGGACTGCGCAGTTTTAGATGAGGATCACTTGCATGAGTTAGGAGGCACATGTGGATGGCACCCATGGTGGAGAGGAACACTTGCTATATATGAAGAGGAGGAGATCCATTGTCATTCATGATTGATTATTATTTTCTTGGGTCTGTTGAGACTACGCTCCTCTTACTGTTTAGTAAGGGTGCAGTGCTGCATAGCACAAGGGTGTTCCTGGTCGGGAATCCTTACCTCATCCTCTGGGAAGGAGAGGTTCTATAGCTACATTTACTCATTCCATATTTTTTCCAAAGCTACCTCATTCAGTCATAGTGTTATTCCTGAAGCAGGATAACTTTGTGCTACAGGGTGGAGCAACAGAGGATTTCTTTGAGTCATTCCTTGGCTTGTTTTTTAGTGGAGGGCTTGGCCATTCATTGGAGGATCAGTGAGGAGTACTCCCGGGAATATTTTCATATCACTGGCATTAGGCCAACCATCCATCTTCCCTCATAGCATAGTTTCCAACTAGATCTGTGTCATTTTGGCAGGGAGTTGCTGGGAGGGTCACTTGAGCTTATCAGGAGGGGTTTCTTTTGAGTAAAGGGATCAACCTTTTTATTAGAGATACTATCAGAGGAGGGCATAATTATTTTAGATCTGCTACAGCCTCATTTCATATTTTGATTTAGTTGCAGTGACAATTTAATTGTCACATTTACATTCTCCAGCATTTTTATCAATCTCTCCTCGATAGGCTAGAAATATTGTATTGGAGCCCATTCCTCTATTATTGGGAATTTATTTGTATATTTCAGAAATATTTCATGTATATGCATCTACAGTAGTAGCTACTCTAACATAGACTGTGCAGTCACTGCCCTCCATCATTTTACACAGTTGCAGTATCTCATGTATCTATTGTTTTGATCATTGGAGATTGATTCCCATAGTTTGAGTGGCATGTCCCTCAAGATATTTCTGTATATTGTTGCTAATATATTAATGAAAATGATGGCTGAATTATATTCCCCTTATTGACATGTTCATATTTGCAGAGTTTAATGATTATGTTCATATATTGTTATAGCTCACTCTTTGAGAACGTTTTTGAGATACCGAGGGGTGGGAGATATGTTTAACCTACCTTGAGGGATTTCTTTGAGCTAAAATACTGGAAGTGTAATCTATGATGTGTTAACTAAGGGATCCAAGTCCCCTTTCATATTATTTTTTCATTGTCTTCTTTATACAGCGTCCCTTTGGACCATATTGCAAAAATTCCTGAAAAAGGGATATCACATCCAGTTATCAAGATTTTCAGAGCTAAGCTCACCATCATAAATTGGTAAATAAAATTTTATATCTAATTTGATCAAAGAGGATTTCTTGTTCTTCTTCTTTTTAGAAGAACTAGATTTATGAGAAGAAGACGATGGTGATGATGATGGTGATGATGGAGGAGATGGTGGAAATAATGAAAGAGGATTTTCCCCTAATTATTTTTCTTGTTTAGGTGATGAAGTGCCTTCACCTTTTCCCTTTTTAAACTCTTTATAAATCTTTTCTACCATCACATGTATTTTCATGAAGTTTCCCACGAATTAAGCTTCTATTCCTAATACGTTTTCTTCTGTCATCTTCTTTTTTGAAAATACCCTTCCAATCTCTGGATTTTCTTCAACAAGTTGTCCTTCTCCTCATTTCGAATTTGACCTAGTAAGCATTCAATCTTGACATGACATTGTCAAACCTTTAAAAATTAACCTGAAGCTCTAATACCACTTGATATGATTTATTATAAAGTTATTATTGACATATATGTGAGCAGCTTATGTTACTTAGTGCAATAGATCGATAATATTGCGAATGACACAAATAACATGAGAAAAAAAAAACACATTCAAACACATCAACACAGCAAGAATTTAATAACGAATTTCACCAAACTTCCTGGCTTCGTCTCTGAGTCCTTATCTTCCAGTACTGACCACTTTATTTTGTCTTCAAAATTATTTTATAGGTACGAGCTCAAAAATAGAAGCTCAAATGAGAAAATGAACCTCACCATTATGACCGGCTCAAAATTTATGTTAAAATGAGTATAAACTTGCCTATATTTTGCCACTATCACCTCCAGACCCCTTGGAGAAATCCAAAACCACCTCTACCTTCTGGAAAAACAACCTTCCCCGCAGAAATACCACATTGGACTGCACGCTCACTGGTTCTGGGTGGATTCAGCTCTACTACGTTGAAATGAGATTTTGGGTGGCTTGGTTACAAGCTCCACCATACAGGTGAATTGGATATCAAACTCGGTGTGAAAATGCATTGTATATATGATTTTTGGAGGTCGGTGGGTCGAAACCCATACCCAACCCTTCCGTATCACCTCCCATCGGTTACATTGACATATCCCATCCATTTTCATTTTATATATGGTATGATATATATTGAAATATATGTGTGGTGATAATATCAAGGGTCTAGCATATATATCATGTTGGAAACATATACATGGAAATATATAAATGTTTACAGTAGTGCTTTAATGATAAGGTTTCGGCGGTCGTGGGGTTGACCCTGACCGTCTGAACATTTTCTGGTGGACAGATCTGATGCCAATAAATATGAAATATTTGCATTTAATCTCAACTGGTGCGTTGGCTCATCTGATGAGTAGATTCTGACTAAATCTTAGCCTTTTCGGGAGGTTAGGGGTTTGATCCTCTTTTATCCAAAAATTTTGGAAATGAAGCCAAATTGGGCAAAATTCGGGTTGCCACGTGTGAGCCCCAGATTGGCCCATTATGTCCAATCAAACTCTGACACATCACTGATCCTACTGACATCACCCTGGACATGTGGTGTATTCTTAGGATGACACGTGGCCTGCTGACATCATCTTGACCATTGACCTGACCATTCACTTTGACCATTCACTTTGACTTTTTGTCATTTTTCCCTAATTTTTCATAAACCTTGATTGGCCATATCTTCTTCATATGAACTCGGTTTTACGCGTTGTTCACACCGTTGGAATCCTATTGACGAGAACTTAAACTTGATCCTATTTTCATCTGAATTTTAATACTTTGATCTGGAGGAAAAATTGAATCCATTTTGGATCAACATATGTTAATAAAGAGGGAGAAAAAGTGGTTTGTAAACATTGTTGAAAAGAAGGCCATGATGAAACTCATTGTTGGAAATTACATCTTGAATTGAGGCCAAAAAAACACAATAACAAAGGGAAACAAAAAACTCCAGCTATAGCTCAACATGATTTAGGATCTAATTTAGGTAATGAATCTAAAATTATAGCCATGGGATTGAAGAACATGAATGGAAAAGAAATTGAAACTAAAACCAATAGCAGTATATCAAACTGTCACATAAACACTCCAAATGAAGAAGAAAGAATAGAACTATTTCATGTGACGGTCATATCCAAGCATACCAAGATTAACACATTGTTTGACAATGGATCACAAGAAAACTTAATCTCTGAAGACTTTGTCAAGAAAATTAACCTTGAGACCATACCACATCCAATGGGTTGGATTTGTAAGGATGTAAATCTACAGGTTTCAAAAAAATGTATATTGAGGTTTGTAATAACTACAAATTTTGATGACATAGTTGAATTAGATGTGGTTTCGCTTGACATCACTAGTATTGTATTAGGGAGTCCTTACTTGTATGACAGGAAAGCGATCTTCCATATCCATGAGAGCTAGTAATATTTATTTAAATATGGCAAGGAGTTCATTGTTAGAGCACATCGCAAGAAGACAAACATTTCTATGGTAAATGCTGGACAGGTAAAGAGGCTGGTAAATTCAAGTAAGAATTTTTTTCTTCTTATGATTAAGACTAAAGCTAATATTAATCATGAATATTTTGAGGGATATGATCCTAATTTGAAATCATATTTATATGATGTGGTTAATGGACATCATGAAAATATTCAGGAACCAACAGGATTGCCTCCAAAAAAGGGAAATTAAACATGAGATTCAGTTGCAGTAGGATTTTCCTCTTCCAAACATCGGTATGTATCGCATGTCGATAATGGAGAATGTTGAAATAAAGAGGCAAATCAAAGAGATGTTGGATAAAGGAATCATAAAGCCAAGTACCTCGCCATGTGGTTCACCCATAGTCTTGATACCAAAGAAAGATGGGACTTGGTGCATGTGTGTAGATTTTCGAGCTTTGAACAAGATTACAGTAAAAAATCGTTACCCACTCCCAAGAATAGATGATTTAATTGATCAGCTGAAAGAAGAAAAGTTTTACAATAAGCTATATTTACGAAGTGGATATCATCAAGTAAGAATTGCAGAAAGAAATATATGGAAAACTGCATTCAAAACCAAACAAGGACTCTTTGAGTGGCTAGTTATGCCTTTTGGTTTATGTAATGCACCAGCAACTTTCATGTGAGTTATGGATAGTGTTTTGTGACCATTCCTTGATGAATTTTTTATTGTGTACTTGGATGACATTTTAATTTTCAGAAAAACAAGAGAAGATCATTTCTTGCATGTGAATAGAGTGCTTGATATTTTGAAGAAAGAGAAATTATTTCTTAAGATGTCAAAGTGTGAGTTTGGAAAGACTTCTTTGGTATATTTGGGACATATTGTAGGAGGAGGAGAATTGAGGATTGATCCTTCTAAGGTGGAAGCCATTGTGAATTGGCCCACACCCAAAATAGTAACTGAGGTAAGAAGTTTATTAGGTGCAGCTCAATACTAGAGGAAGTTTATCACTAACTTTTCTTCCATCGATGTAATATTCCAAAAATTTAGCCTTCATCTAAATGGAATATTATAGTTTTTTTATCACTAGGTAGGTGAATAAGTGGGGGGGGAGACTCATAAAACCCCTTTAGAAGGAATAATAACACTGCTAATGTGAAATGAGGAAGAATAAGCAGTTGGATTACGCACCTTTAGGTGTTAACAGGGACTGGATCATGTTGATTCAGTCAACTTTAACCAAATCAACAACGTTGTCATGGAGGAGTGGCCTTTATGATGAGACAGTGAATTTTTGGTGGAGGACAACTTGCATGAGCTTGGTGGCAAGTATGTATGGGATGCAATGTGATGAGGTTTACTTTCTGTATATGGAGAGGATGGCAGCCTTTTTTATTCATGTTTTAGATTATTATTGATATTAGTCTATTTAGACTTTGCATCCTCTTGTTGTTTAGCAGGGTTGTTGTGTTGTTTAGCACAAGGGTGTTCCTGATCGGGAATCCCTACCTCATCCTTAGGGAAGGAAAGGTTCTTTGAGCTGCATTTACTCATTCTGAAATTTTTTCCAAGCTACCTCCTTCAACTAAAGAACAATTTCTGTTTAGAGCTGGGTTGTGTTGTAGGGTGCAGCAAAAGAGGAGCACATAGAGATATTTCTGAGCTTTTTTTTTCAGTGGAAAGGTAGCCTATCCATTGGAGGATCAGCAAGGAGGGCTCCTAGGCATATTTTCTCATCTTTGGCATCAGGCCAACCATCTACCATCCTTCATAGTGTAGTCACAATTCTGAACTACGTTATTTTTGGAGGCAATTGTTGAGAGGGTTCATTGAGCTCATCAAGAGGGTATATTTCTGAGTAGAGGGATCAGCCTTATATTTAGAAATACCATTGGAGGAATACATCACCATTTCAAATCTATCATGGCCTCATTTCATATCAAATCCCATTTGCAGTGGCATATTAACCCGAGGGTTATTTGTCACATTGTATATTTCTTGGCATTTCTAGCAATCTTTTTCGGGTTGGCTAGAAATCTTGTGTTAGAGCCCACATCTTCTTTGCTAGGAATTTATTTTGTTTATATCAGCCAAATTTCATTTATATATGTATTCAATAGCAGCTACACTGATATAGATAGCGCTATCACTACTCTCTGGAATTCTATATAGTTGCAGCAACTCATGTGCTGATTGTTTTGATTATTGGAGGCTTGTTCCTATTGCTTGAGTGACTTGTCCCTCATGATATTTTTGTATATTTCTGCTGATATATTAATAAAATGATGGCTGCAAATTGATCCATATTATTTCATGTTAAAATTTACTGCATTATACATAATTATGTTTTATATTGCTACTATTTCCAATTTGGAATATTATAGTGGTATCAGAGCATAATCTTAGCTCATCCTCTGCATTCAAGACATTATGCCATTAGAAGGAGAAGCTTCTTCTCACAAAAAAGAGAATATGTACAGAAGAAACAAATGCAAGACTCCATTATTTGGAGAAATGAAGGAAGACAGGATCTCCCAGCTTCTTTTCCAAAGTATCAAAAATATCAAAGAAGATCTCAAGGAGATGAAAGGGGAGAAGTGTAGAAAAATTACAAGAGGATTTGAAAGGGAAGCAAGCCCTAGATTTTCACATGATGGGTTTGAGAATGTAGCCACACATGTAGATACACAACATAGTTATTGACCACATTCACTGCAAGAAGAATGGAGGAAGAAGATGAACCGAGGGAGGAGACCTTGAGTGAATATCTTCAGGAGTATGAGTCTCAATCATGGAGATTCAAAGAGCACTTGGACTTCCAAGGGTTTTTCCAACTCAAAGAAGAAAAAAGATCTAGCAACCATAATAGAAGAAAAAGAGGTATAATCTTTCTATCTAACTTTGATGGATCAGCAAAGTGCACAGCCAAAGCTTGGGTGGAGGAGATAGATTCCTATTTTCAGCTACACCAAGTTTCATAAAAGGAGGCCATTAGAGTAGCAACGCTACACCTCAAAGGTATTTCCCATGATTGGTGGTTTTATAGTTCTGCTTCATTTTATCATGCAAATTTAAACACTTATGCAAGGTTCACTAAGAAATTAGTGGGGAGATTTGATCTTAAACATTGTAAAACATCTCTTGTTGAACCCAAAAACTCAAAACCTTTGCATGAGTTGGAGAGATTTATTTTTCCAACTCCACTCCATAATTTTGTTGAAGGGGATAGAAAAATGCATGATACCTTGCCAAGGGAAATATCCCCACTTCTTGAAGAGCCCTCTTCTATAGATGAAGACATGGAGGTTCCTCCTTCAAGCGAAGACCAAGATCAAGGGTCTCTCATTGATGATGAGGCATTCTCAAATATTGATGAAGAGGATGACCAAAGAAGAGTTAACAGCATTGTACCATTGGGAGAAGATCCATCACCACATGGAGGTGGAAAGGGTGCCATTTCTTCCATTAGAGGAGCCCTTGTGTCTTGCAAGGATTTCCAAATGATTTAACATGTGGGAACCAAAGAACAATTCCAGAGCAACATGTATCAGTTTTTGTGGATTTTTGAGATGGAAGAAAATAAGGATCAGCATCAAGGGATGATGATAATTCACCATTATCTATTTCAGGAGGTTTTTTCACCAAAGAAGGAAATTTTATTACGTCGTGAAAGGAGGGACAAGTCAGTCCACTCATATATATAGTCCACTTCAAATTTTTATGTCTCACTACATGGGGGCAGTCCACCTAGGAGGCCACCAAATCTAGAGTTGGTGAGAGACATCTTACCATTTGGTTCACCACTCTTAGATCTCGAAGGGGTGGATACTTTGGAGGGGTCTAGTACAGCGCAGAGTGTTTTGTGTAGACTCAAGGAGGAGGGATACATTCTCCCATTTTCAGCATTACCCACTCTCACTACATATACCGCGCTGATAGAATTTGCTGCAGTAATGGAGGATGGCACCTTCATGGTGCAAGGGAGATGCTCCATGGATTTGGAAAAATAGAGGGTACTTCCTTTGAGAAAATAATCCTCCATACATTGGAGTAGATGGAGGCCACTCATGCTTACACTGGCCAAGAACGGGAGATTCTTTTTGGATGGTTGCCTCTCATGGGAGGCCAACTTCCAAAAGTCACCACTTCTATTTGAGCATGAGTAGCTGCATGATGGGCATGGAAACATTTTGGAGGATGACTTTGGTATGATGGATGTCGAAGGAGAAGACAGTAGCATGTGGGGAGCTTCATATTTCATATCTTCAGTGTTGTCTCTTAGGAGGATTGATCCATATTGGAGGTCTCAACTCTTGGTAGAGTACTCCAAGGATCTTGGTGCTTGAATGATTCTTGATGACCTAGAGGGAGATGATAGATACATGGTGGTTGATGAGGTAATATATTCTCATGGCAGAGTCTTCTTGACTAGAGTTTCTGAGCTCAAGAGAAAGCTACTACATGTAGCACATGTGGACTTTCTTTCCATGCACTTTGATTCATTTCATTCTTTGATGGAGGAGTTCACTTGGGAGAGCATTCAATAGGATGTATATCAGCATGAGGAGAGATGCATAGCTTGGATGGTGATGGAGAGGTTGTCACAATCACTTCCCTACTCATTGAGAGTGAGGGAGAATTTTTTGTTGATCCATTTCAGCTCAAGAACCAAAGTACATGGTAGAGAAGGTACAATTTTACATTATGATTTGTACTTCTTTCTTTTATATGAGTAGCATATTGTACCAAGGAGGATTATCCCTTCTTGCATGTTATATTATGATGTACTTAGGGCCAATTGCAGCATTGAGTTTGGCTATTCTATTGGTGTTTTGTGGGGGAATCCACATGATTCTTGGTGTGCACCATTGACACCAAAATTTTTCTTCATGATTCCATCTTATGGGATGATTGTGGCAGAAAAAAAGTGTCTGGAAGGGCACTTGTTATTATTTTTTTTGAGGCAGGTCAGGGATGCATTGCGCTGGTTTTATGTGTGGAACTATAATCCACTTTCTAGTTGTCAAAAGACAACTTGTATTCATTGGTTTTTTCTTCCATATAATGTTGATATTCTTATGTTCATGGGGAGTTGTGTTTGGAGAGTGGGGTGCCCATTTGGAGTATGATTCTCCCTACTATACATGTTACATGTTTCATGAGAAACAATGGGCAAACCATGATTTCCATACTACATCTTTTTTCTTCATGTGGGAGGAGCCATTTGGAGAACTTGAGTTCTTAGAGGAGGCACTTCATGGCTGATTTTTTTGGTGGGGTAACTTGGGCCATTCTTGGAGGCTAGGTCATTTCAGCCCAAGATCAGCAACATCCCCATACTTACCATAAATGGAGAGAGAAACAACTTGGGTGGAAAAATCTAATCTCTCCATGCAGCCCCAATAAATTGCATAAACTAGGGGTTAATGATTTCTTTGATGAGCTACCTAGAATGGCTCATTTCATTTGGATGATAGCATGGGTATGGGAGAATCTCATTGGGTATGAGATTCCCTATGTTTATCATCACTCCTACCTTGAGGAGGCCATGGGACAACACGAAGTTTTCCACTTACACCTTCCAATTTCTCATGATGTACACCATTTGGTTTTGCATACTTGGGAGGAACTATTGGAGGACAAATTTATTGCAGATTATGTTGACCTGTGGTGGGAACTATTGATGAGGAGGCAACAAGAAGAGGAAGGGAGGAATTTCGCTCCACCTTTATAGTTGCTTGAGGACAAGCAACATTTTGGAGGGGAGAACTGTAATGTTCCAAAAATTTAGTCTTCATCTAAATGGAATATTATAGTTGTTTTATCACTAGGTAGGTGAATAAGTGGGGTGGGGGGGAGACTCATAAAACTCCTTTAGAAGGAATAATAACACTCCTAATGTGAAAGGAAGAATAATAAGTAGCTAGATTAAGCACCTTTAATTGTGAACAGGGACTGGATCATGTTGATTCAGTCAACTTTGACCAAATCAACAGTGTTGTCATGGAGGAATGGCCTTTATGATGAGACATCACAGTTTTGATGGAGGAAAACTTGCATGAGCTTGGGGACAAGTATGGATGGGACCCAATGTGACGAGGTTTAATTTCTATATATGGAGAGGATGGAAGTATTTTTTATTCATGTTTCATATTATTATTGATATTGGTCTGTTTAGACTTTGCTTCCTCTTGTTGTTTAGTAGGGTTGCTGTGCTGTTTAGCACAAGGGTGTTCCTGATCGGGAATTCCTACCTCATCCACAGGGAAGGAGAGGTTTTTTGAGCTACATTTCCTCATTCTAGAATTTTTTCCAAGCTACCTCCTTCAGCTACAACACAATTTCTGTTTAGAGCTAGGTTGTGTTGCAAGCTGCAGCAAAGGAGGAACACATAGAGCTATTTATGAGCTTGTTTTTTAGTGGAGAGGTAGCCTATCCATTGGAGAATCAGCAAGGAGGGCTCCTAGGCATATTTTCTCATATTTTTCATCAAGCCAACCATCTACCATCCCTCACAATGTAGTCACAATTCTAAATTGCATTATTTTTGGAGGCAATTGCTAAGAGGGTTCATTGAGCTCGTCAGGAGGGTCTATTTCTGAGTAGAGCGATCAGCCTTCTATTTAGAAATACTATTGGAGGAGGACATCACCATTTCAGACTTTTCATAGCCTTATATCATATCAGATCTAGTTTGCAGTGGCATTTTAACCCCATGTTTATTTGTCACATTGTATATTTCTTGGCATTTCTAGCAATATTTTCCGAGTTGGATAGAAATCTTGTATTAGAGCCCACATCTTCTTTGTTGGGAATTTCTTTTGTTTCCATCAGCCAAATTTCATTTATATATGTATTCAGCAACAACTACACTGATATAGACAGTGTTGTCACTACTCTCTGGAATTCTATATAGTTGCAGCAACTCATGTGCTGATTGTTTTGATTATTGGAGGCTTGTTCCTATTGCTTGAGTGGCTTGTCCCTCATGATATGTTTGTATATTTCTGCTGATATATTAATAAAATTATGGTTGCACATTGATCCCTCTTATGTCATATTCATATTTGTTGCATTATACATAATTATTTTTTATATTGCTGCTATTTCCAATTTGGAATATTACAATCACGGATCCTATGCATGCAGTGACAAGTGTGAAGAAATGCTTCCAATGGGGAAGAAAACAACAGCAAGCTTTTGAAGCTTTAAAAGACAAGATAAGTTCAGCTCCATTCCTTGCATTACCAAATGTGAGACAACCATTTGAGATTCAAACCGATGCTAGTGATTATGTCATGGGCGCAGTTCCTTTGCAGCATGGTAAGCCTATCACTTTTCATTCTGAAAATTTTAATGGTGCTATGACTAATTATCCTACATATTAAAAAGAACTATATGCATTCGTAAAAATTTTCAAGAAGTGGAAACACTACTTGATGGGTAACGAGACTATTATACACACTGATCACCAACCATTACAGTACTTGTAGTCGCAAACAAAATTGCAACAATCAAGACATTTCAGGTGGATGGGATTTATTCAACAATTTCACTTGGTTATAAGGTACAAAAAAGGTATTTTCAATAAATTTATAGACATGCTTTCAAGGCCAAACATTAGTGCTTCTACTTTACTCAGAAATGATTATGTTGTACATGAGAGTTACATAGAACAATATGCACATGACATTGATTTCCAAGATGTGTATGCTAGTTTGAGTGAAGGGAATCAAGTTGAAGAAAAATATTATCACATGCATAACAATTTGTTGTTTCATTTGGGAAAGCTATGTATACCACAAGGAAAGAGGCTAAGTGTCATGAGAGAAGCTCATTCTTCTCTTATTGTTGGACACTTTTGGGTAAGAAAAATAGTGGCACATCTACAGAGGTATTGTTATTGGCCTCGCATGATAGATAGTGTGTCGTGTTTTATAAGAGGTTGTTCTATGTGTGCAACAAGTAAGCGTAGTAATAGGAAGCTTCGATTGTACACACCACTACCGGTACCATAAATTCCATGGGAGAGCGTCTCCATGGACTTTGTTGGAGGTCTACCTATGTCAAGAAAGAAACACGATTATATTTATGTAGTCGTCGATAGATTCAGTAAAATGTGTATACTTATGCCTTGTAAGTGTTAGGACCTCACTATGTAGCATTTTTACTATATATTTTGACACCAACTTACCTTTATAACCATGTTTAAAAAGGATTCCATCATCATTTTCATTCACTTTATCCAAAGGTATATAAAATCCTCATCTTTACTATATATTTTATCTGTTTACATATAATTCCATATTAATCTTATATTTCATCATTAATCGAAGGTAGATTGTTGCTAACATAAGTCTAAAAGATCGCAGATAAATTATGTGCTGTGCTGGAACAATCGGCCGTTGCTGAAACAGTCAAACTTCATTGCTGAAACAGTCGACTCCGTTGCTGAAACAGTCAGCAGGCACGCAAATTCCGTCACTATTCGTAATTTGCGATTCTGGAAGAGTATTTTTTGGAACAATGGCAACAACATGAAGACGTGGTTACACGGATTATCCTGAAGATAGTACTCTTTTTGTATCTGTTGTAACAATATCTTTTTATGGAAGAACAAAATAGCCCTGTTTTAAGAAAGAAGAACAGAATTGGGATAAACGTAGATTTGCTCTACTGTAATTGTAAGAGATGTCTCCTCTTTAAAAAGAGGAGACATCGTCATTAGAGGGGAGCTCGAAACTACAGGAGAACATTGTGTTTGAGAGAAATAGAGCTAGACTCCATTTGTAATGTATCATTTCTTTTGACAGATGAATAAAATTTCCTTTTGAGCGCTTCAATTTAATCCTTTCCTGGGGAATCTTGTGAGAAGGAAAGGGCCCGCCTTCCTCACAAGATTCACCCGACTGTTCCTGTAGTTTGTTTTATTTCTTTATGATATTCGCACTTTACTTTAATTCTGTTTGCTGAAACACCAGTTACACAGTTCTGTAGTTTATTGAGTATTCTGTTTCCTTAACGCTGCATGTTTTTAGTACATTCATTCTTAAGAAGTCGAGAGATCTATTTTTGTTATTTGTTTGAATGTATGATGCTGGGAAGCAGGTGCTGAAGATTCCTGTACAAAGGAATAGGGTCTTGTTCCCATTGATTGCCTTTCTTTTCCTGCAGTGTGATTAGAAACAGGAGACAGGTGCTGAAGGTTCCTGTTCATGGGAATAGGGTCCTGTTCTCTTGAGTTTATCTTTTCTACAGAGTGATTAGTGTCAGGCAGCAGGTGCTGAAGTTCCTATTTAAAGGAATAGGGTCCTGTTCCTTGTTATGGTTGATTGGTTTCCTTTCCTGCAGAATGATTTCCTTTTATTTGGATTCTTAAAAACTGCAATAGAGGAATTACTTCTACTATAACATAAGTAACTTCAGCTTTGATTAAATAGGGTGTGAATAATTAGATTTGTATGATTAATAATTGTGTGGCTTTTTACTACAACATTATTTTTTCTTTTGGAATTGAGCATATCCAGTGTGTGATTGTCTTTGGAATAAACAGACTTCCTCGGGTTGACAATTTATGTGGAGCTTGAATTGTTAAAACAATTAAAGCGACCAACATTTTGGCGCCGTTGTCGGGGAAGGAAATTATAGATTTCAAAAGCATTAATATTTTCTTTCTAGATGTGCAGATTGTATGAGAGGACGCGGAAACCAGAAGAAAACTAACCCCACAGGTGGCAAAGGAAAAGGAAGGGGAGGAAGAAAGACTTTCATTGACGAGATTGTATCAAAGGCTGAATCATCACAGAGATTAAGTTCTCGAAGACCAAAACTTCAGCACTCCCCTCAATCGGATTACAAAACAGAGGAAGTTGTGGGTCCTGAAAACATAGAAGAGCCGGTGATTAAAGAACCAGCAGTCAGTGCTGGAGAGTCAGAAGAAAGTGCTAGCAAATCAGCAGAGCACGTTGAGGAAATAATAGAGAGTATTGGACGACCATTGGAAAACATTGAGGAGCCAGTAGAAGATCTTGACGATTGAGCAAGTGCAGTAGGAGAACAACCAATGGAAGGAAACAATGAAGACTTCTTTGGTGGAGGACATGTAGATCCTGAAGGAGAAGGAAAGGATGAAAATTCTCTCTCTACCTTGGGATTTCCTATTAGTGATCTCCCTAGAGGAACAACTCCTATGAAGAATATTCCATTGTCGGCTTTACCTAACTTCCATGGTTTATCCTCTAAAGATCCAGATGAATTTCTTTTTGAATTTGATATATTATGCAGAAGTTATGATTATGTTACTAATGCTCAAAAGTTGAAACTGTTTCCAGCAACATTAAAAGGAAATGCTTTAAGATGGTTCATGAGCCTTGGGAGTCAGGTAATCACAACATGGGAACAGATGAAACAAAAATTTCTGCTTAAATATCAAGATTACTGTCGGATGAGAGAAAAGAAGGACGAACTATTAAATATGGCACAAAATCCGGACGAGAATCTGGAGGACTATGTAGAAAGGCTGCAGTACAATATACAGAGATTTGATCATCCGAATATAAGTAAGGAAATTCGTAAAACAATATTACTTAGAGGATTAAGGGATGATTGTTTAGACATGTTAAACATGCTTGGCAAGGGAGATATATCTAAAGAATCATATGATGAGATTGTTGAACTTTGTAAGAGGTGTTTAAGGGGAGCTGCAAGGAACAGAGTAAGTAATAGAGATCCCACCTATTCAAGAGTGCAGAAATCAGCTAGTGGGGGAGCAACAAGAGCGGAAATAGGTAATTTACTTGAAGAATTTAAAAATGAGATTTTAAGTTCCTTTGCTTCACAAATTGACACTTTACAGGTTAAGAAGAAGCAGGATGAAGCAGAAGAAACTCTGGCTGTCTTTTGCCCGAAGTGCAGAGACAAACATCCACTAAGGGAGTGCCCATTGGACAAAATACCAATCTGCACCCTTTGTGAGAAAGATCATGAAACACAGCAATGCCCATCTCTACCAGGAATAAAGGCAGCATTACAACCAACAGAAGAAGAAGCTGAAGCATTTTACTTGCTAACTCAAAGGAGACAATGGCAACCAAAAGGACAAGGTATGAACTCTAGTATGCCATTTAATCGTTGGAATAATTATTCTGCTTTCAGTCAAAAAAATTACCCTCCCTTTAATCAAATGCAATACCCACCCTTTAATCAAATGAATTTCCCACCCATGCAACAATAAAACCCTCCCTTTGTTGATCCTACAATGTGGACTCCTTGGCCCCCACAGCAGCCATCTTCTTTTAACCCTTGGAATTCAAATTGGAGAAGCCAACAACCCCCGTATCCAAATCAATTTCCTCAATTTCAACAACCACTTCCTCTGCCATCAAATGCTCCGCCAAATACCCAAATGAGACCCCAGCTACCTGTGCAACCAAATCCTAACCCCAATAATAAAGTTGTGCAAGTCATTGATATTCAGAATCAGTCTATATTTCCTACTATGCAATGTAATGATATTCATTTAAGATCCGGGAAAATAGTAGAGCCTATTATTAATGACATAACTTCTTCTGATTCTGATAAGGAGGAAACTGAGAAACATAAGAAAGCACAACCACCCTCTAACAAGAGTATTGAAATAACAGAACCACCATTCCCCGAGCATTTGGTTTTAACGAGAACGCCTGAAACACCTGCTTTTAATCTTTTAGGGGAATTGCAAAACTTGTATGTTAAAATTCCACTTTTACAAGCATTAAGAGATGTATCAATTTATGCCAGAACAATGAGGGATATTTTTGTTAAGAAACCTGGTAGGAAAACTAAATATCCCCTTACAGTACATGTGATGGGTGATTTATCTGCATTAATGTCCGGAAAAACCCCTCCTGTGAAATATGGTGACCCCGGCCATCCTACCGTGACAGTTCAAATTGGTAAAACAATGATTCCTAAAGTTCTGGTAGATTTAGGTGCTGCAATAAACATAATGACTCTTGAAACTTCACAATTGTTACAGCTGAATAACACAATCAGAGATACACCTACCATTCTAGATTTGGCTGACCATTCTACAATTAAACCTGAAGGAGTTGTTGAAGATCTACTTATCTCAGTTGAATCCTGGAAGTACCCAGCTGATTTTGTTGTATTGCAGACTAAAACAAAGCTGGGGGGACATCCTTTAATTCTAGGGAGGCCATGGCTGGCCACAGCTGATGCCTTTATTAGTTGCAGATCTGGTTCAATGACAATTTCTAATGGTTATGAAACCAAACAACTTACTCTTTATCCTCATGCTACACCCATAATTAATAATGAAGATTCTATGTGGATGGATTATGATGATAATGCTGTTCAGCCCATTCTAACTATTGGACAAGCCTTAACTCTTAAAGACAATACAGAGGATGAAATAATTAATAATTTTATTTGTGAACCTTCCTCTGTAATTGTTGAAACACACAATCAATTGACTGCAATTTTTGAAACAGATACCCAAGAAAAGATTGAATCTGAAGACTTATCTCAGACATTAACCACCATCTCATCTAAAAGTATAACAGTTGAAATTGAACCTGGCAAGACATTAAACATAAATCCTGATCTAACAGTTGCTGAAACATAGCAGTTAATGAAGTTATTGCATGAAAATAAGGAAGCATTTGCATGGGATTACACAGATATGAAAGGGATCTCTTCTGAACTATGTACTCATCGAATTTACATTAAAGAGGGATGTCGACCAGTCTGTCAACCCCAAAGACGAATGAACCCTAATTTACGAGAAATTGTTAAAGAAGAACTTCAGAAATTGATTAATGCAGGATTTATATACCCCATATCTGATAGTGAATGGGTTTCCCCATTGGTAATTGTCCCTAAGAAAAACGGGAAATGGAGAGTATGTGTTGATTACAGAGCCTTGAACAAAGCCACTCAAAAGGATCACTTTCCTTTACCTTTCATTGATCAGGTGTTGGATAGTCTGGCATGGAAGAAATTCTTTTCTTTTCTAGATGGATTCAGTGGGTATAATCAGATTAGAATTGCACCCCAAGACCAGGACAAGACCACTTTTACTAGCCCTTGGGGAACTTTTGCTTATAGAGTTCTTCCATTTGGGCTATGTAATGCACCAACAACTTTTCAGAGGGCTGTTATAGGAATCTTTTCTGATATGCTGAATGACTCTATGGAAATATTTATGGATGATTTTACTCCTTATGGTGTGTCTTTTGAAGATGCATTACAAAATCTTGAGAAGGTACTTAAACAATGTATACAAGATCACCTCTCCCTAAGTACTGAAAAATGTCATATGATGATGAGTGAAGGAGTAGTGCTTGGGCATTTTATTTCATCTCAAGGTATTCAGGTAGATCCATCTAAAATATTGGTCATTCATAATCTTCCTGTTCCTAAAACACAAACTGATGTGAGAAGTTTTCTAGGACATGTTGGATATTACAGAAGATTTATTAAAGATTTTTCTAAGATAGCTTCTCCATTATTTGTGTTGCTTATGAAAAATGTTGAATTTAAGTGGACTAATTCTTGTTAGAAAGCCTTTGTAGAACTCAAGCATCAGTTATCTACTGCTCCTATTTTGAGGGGACCTGATTGGGCCCTCCCTTTTCATATATCTTCTGATGCTTCAGACACTGCAATTGGAGCTGTCTTGGGACAAGAGGAAAATCATCTTCCTTATGCTATCTACTTTATCAGTAAGAATATGACCCCTGCTGAGCTTAATTATACAGTTACCGAAAAGGAGTTTCTTACAGTAATTTATGCCATTAATAAATTTCGACATTATATCACTGGTTATTCTACTTTTGTCCACACTGATCACTCGGCTATTAAGTATTTAATGAACAAATATGTTACAAATGCTAGAGTTACCAGATGGCTATTATTACTGCAGGAATTTGATATCACAATTGTAGATCGGCATGGTAAAGAAAATGTGGTGGCTGATTTCCTTTCACGGTTAAAAACTGATAATAATATTCCAATAGATGATTCTTTTCCTGATGAGTATTTGTTTGCAGTTTCTGCTCACTCTCCATGGTATGCAGATATTGCCAATTATTTGGTTGCAGGAAAATTACCATCACACCTGTCATACAGAGAAAAGAGAAGAATTGTTCAACAAAGTGCTAGGTATAGTTGGATAAGTGGGTGTCTTTTCTACATAGTGCTTGATCAGGAAATCCAAAGATGCATTAGGGAAGATGAAGTGTATGACATACTGAAAGCTTATCATGATGGCCCTTGTGGAGGGCATTTTGCTGATAAAAGAACAACACACAAAATTTTGAGGATGGGTTACTATTGGCCCTCATTATTTAAGGATGCAAAGAAATATGTGAGGGCTTGTGACAACTGCCAGAGAATGGGTCAACCCAATCATAGAGATCAAATGCCATTAAACCCCCAGGTAGTTTCTAAACCATTTGAAAGATGGGCTGTGGATTTCATAGGACCCATTAATCCTCCATCCAATCAAATAACTTATATATTAGTTTGTACAGACTATATGACTAAATGGGTGGAGGCCAAAGCACTTATTAGAGCCAATGAAGAGGTTGTCCTAGCTTTCTTATTTGAAGAAATCTTCACTAGATTTGGAATTCCTAGAGAGCTAGTTACAGATGGAGGAACTCCATTCAATTCTCATGGTTTTAAGTCTACCCTTCAGAAATATCATATTCATCATAGAATGACTACACCATACCACCCCCAGGCCAATGGGCAGGTGGAAAGCATAAATAAAGTATTAGAAGCCATTCTAACTAAAACAGTGAAGGACAACCGGAAGGATTGGTCTCAAAGGCTCCCTGAAGCACTATGGGTTTACAGAACTACTTGGAGAAACACTACAGGTTTTTCTCCCTATGAATTGTTTTATGGTAAAAATGTTGTTTTTCCTGTGGAATTTGAAATTAAAACTCTAAGAACTACTTTAGCTGTTAATCTTGATTTGACTGATGTGCAGACAACTAGGTTGCAGCAGCTTCTTGAATTGGATGAAAAGAGATTAGATGCCATTCACCAAAAAACCATGATTCAACAACAGAGAATGAAGTGGCATGATAAAATTATCAAACACAAACAGTTCCAAAAAGGTAATTGGGCCTTATTGTATGACTCTCGGTTTGAAAATTTTCAGGGTAAGCTACGTACACGTTGGCTTGGACCATATGAAGTAGATGCTGTTTTTTCTAATGGAACAGTAAGACTTCTAACAATTGATGATTCTAAAACACCTCTACTATTCAATGTTCATAGGCTTTGTTTGTACCAGCACCCTGTTTCTAAAGAGGATTTCAAGACTGCTTGCATGACTGATACACATTATCTTTTTCTAGGGGAGTCTTCTGCTCCTCACAGCATTTAATTTTCTGCATTGTATTTTTAGTATTAGATTAGATTTAAAACTAATAATCCCTGTCAAGGGTTGGCATATTACAATTGAATTTTTCAGATTCTGGAAAAGCTTATTAAGGAGGACAGATTCATCACAAGAAGATCTGAAGCTGCAATCACAGAAGCTTGTTCCCTTCATTTTAACCCATTTCCTAGCAATATCCCTTTTATCCCATTTCTACATTACGTCCCTTTTTCCATTTTTCCCACTTCTACCATTCCCGAAATATCACCCTTCAGTTAGTATTTCATGTTCCCTACTGCTGAAATTATCCCTCAGAAAATAATTCCCCCACTTGTTTTAAACCCAAGTCATTATATCCCATTTTCCTGATTTTCCCCTTTGCTGAAACACCAGTTTCAGCAACATGTCATTCATTTTTTCGTTGCTGAAACACCAGTTTCAGCAACCTATCATTTATCTTTTGATCATTAAAACATCATTTCTTTCCTCTGCTATACAAGATTTTTAGTTCTCCACTTTTACTCTCCAGATCCTTTGAGTGAATATTATTCAGTATTGAGCAGATCCTGATATGCTCCTGTTCTACATTTCAGAGAAATTTACAGATTCTTCCATTAATATCAAGCCATTATGAAGCACTCTATACTTTGAATTTTAAAGGAAAAGGTAAAAATATAAGGTATATGGTTTTTATGTAATGCAGTTAAATAATATTTTAAAGAGAGGATCTTGCTCATAATGATTGCAATCTCCGCACACTTAAACATCATTGCACCATACGTAAGGGGGGGAATTTCAAAAAACTGAATCATCATTCCAAACTATCCAATCCTCCGTCACTTTTCATATCTATTATTTCCGCCGTCATTGAGACTCCATATCCTCTGTTGCAACAATTAGCTTGACCAAAGCCTGTGTTTCTGTTCTCTGTGCCTCTGCATGTGACTCAAGCTAGTAGCTATGGGAGGGTCGGCTATCAGACACGAGCCTGGTTCGATAACTCTTCTCGAATTGTTCCCGGAGGCCTACCAAATTTTTCAACAAGCAGGGTGGACAACATACTTTGAAAGGTTGGGAGAATTTGATCAGCAGCAAGTTTTAGAGTTCGCACAGAATCTTCAGGGGAATTATTCAGTGGTTCAAGGGGTCCGAATTTCAGTCACAGAGGAAGATATAGCACAGGTTTCAGGTTTGCCAGTTTTAGGGGCTTGCTGTTTCAGTAGGAAACATGTTATTTTAAATGCACAACAATATTTTCTTCTTCCAGATAAACCGGTTGAACTTAAAGGCCGCGGTATAAGTCTACATTCATTACCTCGACCATGGCCAACAGTAGCAAAATTCATCAAGCACTATTTGACATGCGAAGGGCATTACCAGGTAGTCTATCAACACGACTTCATTTTAATGAATCATTTGAGGCATGGTCGATTAGTCAATATTCCCTATTATCTGCTTGGTTGTATCAAAAACATGTCATATTATTGCAAACGGATTAAATTCCCATTTTTATCCCTTACCCATCATCGTTTATGTCAATTATTAATTCAGAGGGGTTTTGCTCAGCAAAACCCCCCTCTGAATAATCCACTCCTCATTCCCCAGCAAGCCGAAATTCCCCAACAAGCTGGAAATTCCCAAGAAACTCCTGAGAGTTCTTATGAAAGGCAATTGGACGATATCCCAGACCCCCCAGTAATTCCATCCTCAGAACCAGTTGACCTACCCCCAAGTTCGTCCCACTTAGTAGAGTCACCCCTTCCCACTATTCCTATCCCTAGCAATGGCTCTCCAACACCCCCATCTCCACCTACTCATAAAAGAAAGAGACGAACCCCAACAGTCTCTGTCTCAAAACGACAAACAAGGGCAACATCCCAAATTTTCACTTCTTCCGAAAGCCCTTCCCCTAGAAAATAATATTCTCCTACAAAGAAAAGAAAAGACACGGACTTCTCTGCTTTCCTACCAAAAATGAAAATGAAAATGACTGTTGAAACAGGAGTTACTCCCATTTCCCCTGACCCTGCCACTATCCTGTTAAAACTTAAATCCTCACCACCATTCCAAATTCCCCAACCCGTCTCGTCCGGTGGCACTATCACACAAGAACCAGTGGCCCGGGATAACATTACATCGTTTATTGCTCAAACAGTGACTGTCACACAAGAACCAGTCACTTACCCAGAGGCTGAAACACAAGAACCAGCCACTGTGGTACAAGAATCATACACCAAGCATGATAATACAGGGAAACCAGCTGTAGCTGTCCCACAAGAACCAGCTACAGCTATGGATCAGCAGACAACTCCAGCAGAATAAACCAGCACACAGGGTTCACACACTATGGCATCTTTATTGGAGGAAAATGAGTTTTTGAAGTCAGAACTAGAGGCCTATAAGAATGAATTAATCATGGCCCGAGAAGCCTTTGATATAGAATTGAATCTCTACATGCTAGCACACACAGCATCAGCACAAAATAAGGATCCATGCAGAGAATACATGTGCCTCCGTGAATTATTCTCTCTTCCTCTCTGAAATTTTGGTTTATTTTCAATTGAAGGCAATAAAGGATGGCAGACCTCATGAATTGCTTACTGCGGAACAATTTTTTAAGACTTTTGCTGAGGCCCCTGAAAGTGACCAACATTTGTTGTGTGAACTTTATCTCCATAACGAGGCCATGCCTGAGAATAGAAAAGTCAATCTCACTCCAATCGTAGGTGATGTACAAATTAGGGCATTCGTTTCATTCCTGGCCAATCAGCTCACCTGGAAAACTGAGTTCATTGCAAGTAGGCATAATGAGGAGAATCGGCTCCTTTGGATTATATCGGAACCTTCAAATCCGGCTATGTTTGTAGCACAATATCACTGATTCTTGCAGAAGCCAGGAATGCACAGGTACATACAACAACTGCAAGCTTCAACACTTTTAAAGTGTCTACAGCTAATCAGAGTAAAGGAGATTGTTGCATTAAATGCCAACACTATGTTTTGGCAACAGTCATGCAAGGAAAGACAAGAGTATCACCCTTTCAGCCTTGATAATCTTCAAGCTACACTTTCTAGAGTACCTAATTACATCAGATGTATTCGGCATTGTGGAGAAAACTAGATTGGTTACCATTTTCATTTTCCAATTCTATGGATGCCTACAGAAAAATACCAGTGTCACTATCAATTGGCTGACAGAGATGAAGTTGTAGCATGGAAACAATTGCAGAACAATCGAGGATTCCGAGCTCCGACAGAAGCCACCTTCTCCAGCTACTGCTTGAGCAACTTGCATGCACAAAGTCAGTACTCAGACTCTGACTCAGACTAGGAGTTGCCTAAGGACATGCAACCCTTTCAGCTGGGGGGGATGTTAGGACCTCACTATGTACCATTTTTACTATATATTTTGACACCACCTTACCTTTATAACCATGTTTAAAAAGGATTCCATCATCATTTTCATTCACTTTATCCAAAGGTATATAAAATCCTCTTCTTTACTATATATTTTATCTGTTTACATATAATTCCATATTAATCTTATATTTCATCATTAATCGAAGGTAGATTGTTGCTAACATAAGTCTAAAAGATCGCAGATAAATTATGTTTTGTGCTGGAACAATCGGCCGTTGCTGAAACAGTCAAACTTCATTGCTGAAACAGTCGACTCCGTTGCTGAAACAGTCAACTCCGTTGCTGAAACAGTCAGCAGGCACGCAAATTCCGTCACTATTTGTAATTTGCGATTCTGGAAGAGTATTTTTTGGAACAATGGCAACAACATGAAGACGTGGTTACACGGATTATCCTGAAGATAGTACTCTTTTTGTATCTATTGTAACAATATATTTTTATGGAAGAACAGAATAGCCTTGTTTTAAGAAAGAAGAACAGATTTGGGATAAACGTAGATTCGCTCTAATGTAATTGTAAGAGATGTCTCCTCTTTAAAAAGAGGAGACATCATCATTAGAAGGGAGTTCAAAAACTACAAGAGAACATTGTGTTTGAGAGGACAGGAGCTAGACTCCATTTGTAATGTATCATTTCTTTTGACAGATGAATAAAAGTTCCTTTTGAGCGCTTCAATTTAATCCTTTTCCTGGGGAATATTGTGAGAAGGAAAGGGCCTGCCTTCCTCACAAGATTCGCCTGACTGTTCCTGTAGTTTGCTAGATTCCTTTAGGATATTCGCACTTTACTTTAATTATGTTTGCTGAAACACCAGTTACACAGTTCTGTAGTTTATTGAGCATTCTGTTTCCTTTAACGCTGCATATGTTTAGTACATTCAATCTTAAGAAGTTAAGGGATATATTTCTATTATTTGTTTGCATGTATGATTGATGCTGGGAAGCAGGTGCTGAAGATTCCTGTACAAAGGAATAGGGTCCTATTCCCATTGATTGCCTTTCTTTTCCCTGCAGTGTGATTAGAAACAGGAGACAGGTGCTGAAGGTTCCTGTTCATGGGAATAGGGTCCTGTTCTCTTGAGTTTATCTTTTCTACAGAGTGATTAGTGTCAGGCAACAGGTGTTGAAGTTCCTATTTAAAGGAATAGGGTCCTGTTCCCTGTTATGGTTGATTGGTTTCCTTTCCTGCAGAATGATTTCCTTTTATTTGGATTCTTAAAAATTGCAATAGAGGAATTGCTTCTACTATAACATAAGTAACTTCAGCTTTGATTAAACAGGGTGTGAATAATTAGATTTGTATGATTAATAATTGTGTGGCTTTTTACTACAACATTATTTTTGCTTTTGGAATTGAGCATATCCAGTGTGTGATTGTCTTTGGAATAAACAGACTTCCTTGGGTTGACAATTTATGTGGAGCTTGAATTGTTAAAACAATTAAAGCGACCAACAGTAAGAAAACCATTAATGTTGAACAAACTATTGAACCTTTTTTTCAAAATGTTTGGTTTCATTTTGGATTTCCAACTTCTATTGTTAGTGACAGGGATTCTAGGTTCATTAGGATTTTTTGGTAAAATCTATGGGTAATGATGGACACAAAGTTGAAAAAGAGTACCGCTTTTCATTCATAAACAGATGGAAAAACCGAGGTGGTGAACATAACAGTTGTGCATCTATTGAGAGGATATTGTGGCAAACATCCTAAGTTGTGGTATGAACAAATGCATTAAATTTAGCACGCTTACAACCGAGAAAAGCACTCTTCAACACAAACCTCACCTTTTGAAGTATGCTTTGGGTATTTGCCAAAATCGCCATTAGACTTCATCTTTGGGAAGGATGTTGCAATTGATGACCATAGTGACATTGATAAGGCTCGAAATTTCATTGAGAAAATTTAGATTATACATCAAAAAGTTCAATAACAGCTTGAGAAAAGTCAAAGAAAATACAAAGAGAGGCATGAAAAACATCATGTTGATCACAAGTTTCAAGAGGGAGATGAGGTATGGTTGCACATTATAAAATAAAGGACGCAAGGGGAAGGTAAAAATCTCAAACCCATTTTCTATGGTCCCTTCAAGATCATAAAGAAAGTTGGAAATAATGCATTCCAACTTGAGTTGCCTTCTTATATGAAAATTTATTCAGTTTTTAATGTTGAAAACTTACGCTTGTATGAGCCAACATTGATCGATGATCAAGGAAGTGATTTTCAGCTACCTTCTATTGAAGATTTCTCACCAGAATTTCTAGATGAGCTCAAAGAAGATACAATTCTTGGCAAGAGGACATGATAAGCCAAGAGGGTAAGTGTTGACTACCTTCGAGTTGGGATCAAAGGCAGTAAACCAAGCAAGGAAAAATGGATGGAGTTTGGAAAGGTGATGGAGCTATACCCTCATCTACTGAACAGGTAATCAATTCTTTTGGGGTTCAAAAGCTTCCCAATGGGGAGGAATGATCAGGAGTTCATAAATTTTGCTCAAAATTTAAAGTTATAGGACTAGGTTGAAACCATAATGGTAGCGTAGATCTCGTCTTCTTGATTCTGTCGTCGTAAACACTTCAAAAAACTGATGTCCTATGATGGAGATATCACATTCTGATCGAAATGCCAAATAGGTAAATTGCGACAGTTTGACTAGGTTTGACTGGGATGCACAGTCAGCAAAGTGGGTGGATGTACAGTCAGCAAAAAGGAAATCCTCCAAATATTCCCTTCCACCGCACTAATCATAGGTTGACAAGTGTTTGTTTTCTATTGGTTGAACTAGTTTGGAGGGCCAATCATAAGTTGCCACATGGCCAGCGCTGAGGCCACCACATGGCCAGCCCTGAGGCCGCCACATGGCCCTGAAATGGAATGCTAAAATTTTGTGAGCTTTTGTATAGCTCGACCCCAAGACCTCCCACCGGGCATGCATACACTCTACCGTCTACACTATGCAGTTGTTTCTTAATCCCTAAGGGCGCAAGTTATATTTATTGTTTGTTGAAATGGCATTCGGTGGTTGGGAACTGCCGGTAGTCCCAACACGCTAGTAGTTCCGACATATATGTCACATGAAAAATGAAAATTTTAACAACCATAGTCTATGCAACAACCCGCCAGCAGTTTCTTTTTATACATATCACATGCCAACCGTTAATTTTACACCATGCGTTTTATCACTAACCCAATGGCTATCAACCTGGGGTTCAACCCATTACCCATAGGTTGCGGCTTGAGTTCCGCTAACAGCTTATGTAACCACGATTTTGGGGGGTGCGCATGTGGCCACCACCAACCGCAAACTTTAAATTCAGTGGTTTAAATGGTGGTCAGTTTTGTAGGCTCACCTTAATTGGAAAAATTTGACTTTTTTAACTCCAATTAAGTGGAGTTCTCTACTTTTAGTGGAGCTTTCCTGGGTGAAACTGGGAAAAACGTGTAGGAGGCCCAATTTTTTACTATTCCGAGTGAATGAAGAGTCATTTTTTATTAATTATGGCATTCTAGAGCCATTGGTGTAGAGAAAAAAACCATTATAGCACTGTAACTACATGTAATAGAAAAAATTTGAGCATAATGAAACATGGACATGCCATTGGGAGTTGGACCAGCAGATGTAGCCCAGGCGGGGTGAACTGCTTCATCATGCCTGCTATGTAAATTTCATTTGGTGACTTATTTCTCTATTTTACACTGTTGTTTAGTGTTATTTAAGCTTGTTTTATTCTTCTGATTCACTAAAAAATAATCTACAGTTTATGGAAAAATACCTCAATCCTTATGAAAACTAATGAACTAATTATGCACATGTTTTTAAAATGAAAATATACTTAGCACAAAAAAACTAATACAGTTATTTCGGATCATAAAAAGTGTGACCTACACTTCCGGCTATCTTAGGGGCATGTTTCAGAAAAAAGTGTTGTCTATATCGCGGCTGATACCTGTTACCTATGCAAATGGCCCAGAAACACATGGAAGTTAGAATTTTTACTGTTTTAGGGATAAAAAAGGTTAAAAACAACATCAAGGAATGCAAAATAAGAATATGAGGAAAAACCCTAGGGGCTGAAGCAGTTGATCATGCATGGATATGAAAAATGACAGCAGTCATAATTAAAAAACCCTTGTGGAGTCACCAGTTGTTAGTGTGAATTCTAATCGCAAGCGTAAAAAAAAAGATCACTTTAGATGTGCATAAAAAACATCCTAAAATCAAATGTGGCTTTCAATTTCCTTAGATCTGTAGTAGGTGATTAGAATAAATGCTACAAAAATATAGATCTATGCAGTTAAAGACATAAAACAGCAAAAATAAACAAGAGTTGCTCCATACATCTAATAAACAAGACAAGAATTTATAAATATTTTTTTGTATTATGACACCTAGGAAGGGAACACAGAAAGATGTTATCAGTCCCCCTCAATGGGATGGGTTCTTGTATGTCCTCGCCACTTTAGATCCAATATCTCTCTCTCTTGATGGTGCAGAAAACCCAAACAAAATAGAACTCAAAGGGAGCTCCTAAGAAAAGGTATAAAAAATATGACAATGATGGAGGATCAAAGTCAGACCAAAAACATAGACCAAGAGGTGATCCAAAGGTGACAAAAGGTAGTGAATGAATGGAAAACCCTTCTATTTATAACAAAATATTGAGTTAGTCTAGATATTGGTGCATAATTAAAATACTATTAACCAAATCTAGATCCAACTTACTTGGAATATTTTATTATTTTTTGTGGAGGGAAAAGGAATTTAGAATTGGTTAAATAGATTTATTTAGAAATAATAAATAAATAAATTATTTATTTATTATTTCAAGGATGAGGTTAAGGAATAATTAAATAAATAATTTTTTATTCAATTTTTTATAAATGATTTAGTCAAATTTAACAAGGAATAGTATTAAATATTGATTTAAATAATTATTCCTAAAGAATAATAAGATAATAATGATTTATCTAATTAATTCTCATGTTTTGGGTTAAATATGACCAGGAATATTAATTAAATAGTGTTTTAGTTAATTATCCCTAGAGGAAAATCAAACAAAT
Source organism: Pinus albicaulis (assembly GCA_034641835.2). Taxonomy (NCBI): domain Eukaryota; kingdom Viridiplantae; phylum Streptophyta; class Pinopsida; order Pinales; family Pinaceae; genus Pinus; species Pinus albicaulis. The sequence continues at coordinate 678,835,979 of CM076574.1, read as the reverse complement.
AAGGATTTGTTTAATTATTCCTCATGGGGTTTCCTATTTAGACCGGAAATAACTTAATAAACTATGGGTTATTAAATTATTTTTGATAGTGAAAGCAATTTTACTATGGTAAAATTGGTCTTACATGGTGTACTTTATTCCATCTAATAGTAACAGGTTAGATGGCCAAAAATTGGTATAACAATATGGATCATCTCAAGAGGTCTTTCTGAAGAATATTCTTTTGTCTTCAATTGAACTCTTGACTATTCACTGAATTGAAATTATTTACAAACATTGTTTTCAAGAGGGATAATCTTGAGCATGTCACGAACAACACCCTTCTTGCTTAATTTAACCAAATGATTTAAAATGAGATGCCATAGCCTCCTGTGCCACAACCAACTTTCTTCAATATTTCCTAAATACCAATTTTCATTGTCACCTTCTAGCACATATACATTATTCGAAGTTCTAGTAGCTTTGATTATGGTTTTCCTCTTAAAACAACAATCCCTTTAGCTTTTATGCTTGTTAGAGCATTAATATCAAAATTAGCATTTCCTCCCTTGACTTCATTAAAGGAAATAAATTTATTTCTATCACATTTCATGTGTTTCAACATCCACTGTCAACATGCCACTAGTTTTCTTGATTCCTAGCATATAAAACCAATCCATAATTTTTTGAAGATGAAGTTTTTTTTCTAGATTTTTGGAGGATATGTTTATAGGAAGATACCAATCTAATTTTTCATTCACTTGCCTCATGTCCAAAATTATTCCATGTAGAACATTCAATTTTATCCATAAGAATATAAAATAAATTATTGAAGGATTTAGACTTTGTTTATTTGTTCAAATTAGACTTTACCCTTGCTTCTCTAGTCTTAATACCTTTTTATGAAATGCAGTGAACAGCCTTGTGACCAAAGTAATGGCAAACAAAAAAATGATCATAGAAGAAATATGAGTACCTAGGAATGTAGAATCTTCTTCGAATGTTTGGCCCCTGACTATAGAAAGGATAAATTTATGATCTCAACTACCTCCTTTCTTATTTATGATTTGTGTTACTTGATTATTTTTGCTTTTGATGAATATTATCTTTATTGGTGTCTTTTTTGTGTTGACCATTGATTCCCTTATGATAATTAACGTATATTTTCAGGCTTGCATCTCTTGTCCATGGTAGGTGAGGAAAAATAGGTACTTACCCTTCACTTGGAGTTTCCTTTGTGAATTTAGGGTTTTGTGGCTGAAATTTCTCAAGATTGGGTTCATTTCCACCCCTATAGACAATTATGTGGCAATTGAGAGCGATCTTGTTGCACATAGTCTCAATCCTCTAGAAATATGCCTCAATCTTGTAGCAGACTTGTTTAACCAGTATCTCTCAAATGTTAGATTTTATTCATATAAATAAAATTTTCATGTTACCATCATCCTTATGCATCTCCCCATAAAAAATCTTGGCCAAATATGCACGAATCTTGATAAAAATGAAAATTTGTTGTAGGTGATGGCAGCCAATTTCTTGAAATATATGCATCTGTTGAATTTTTTTAAGCATGTTATGATCATCCTTATGCATCTCCCCATAAAATAGCTCATCCAATGGATGCACGGTTTTTAGGATATGGTCAAGACAATATTTTCCCTGTGTTTTTTTGTAATTCTGGATCCTGTAGCAGTATAGAACTTTCATGTAACAGTTATAGGACAGCGAGAAAAATTAATGGGAAAGGATTCATAATGATGGGTGAAGGTTGGAAATGGATGAGGGTGACGTAAATGAGGCTAATGGTGATGAAAACAAGGTTCGTGGGGATGAAAAAAAGGCTAATGGGAGATGATAATAAGGCTAGGTGAAGATTGAGTTTGGTCAAGAATTTAGCTTGTGGATGGTTGCCTTTACTGACCCCTGGACTTAGACACATAGAAGAGCAATTACATAGCACTCATGAAACCCAAAATATTTGATTACATACCTTGCCTACCTGTGTAATTTTTTTATGGTGTTGATGCTATGGATTGAAGATTCATTTTGTAGGTGTTGTTGGAGCCAAAGACTATCTTGCGGGTGCTCTAGGGAGGCCTGATTCTTCATTGATGACTGTTGTCATAGGTTTTCTTCTTCATGGATGGATTCTTGGCTCCATGGTTGGATATTATTGTCCTTCTTGCATGGTTTTAAAATATTCCATTTTCATGTTGTTTGATTCTTCGTCAAATGAAATTGATGATTTCAAGGCCCTCGTAACTTCTTCTCATCAATTCTTGCTAAATAGTGGTGGTTTTGTTGGGCCCTTAAAGGCTGCTACAAGAAATAGAGTTTCATGTAGCAATCACAAAGAATACATAAAATATCCATTTCTTGTAGATCTTGTTGCTATGTACACTTAATGGAGATCAAGTAAGGTTATAGTACAAGTATCCATGGCTAAAAGCAGGAAGTGGAGAGATCAAATGCTAATTGTGACAAGGAGGTAGAATTGATGCATGGAAAAATGCCAAATTTTGAAAGTGGTGGAAATCAAAATGTGTGTGGTTGGATTGATGGGGAAGGTAATTAGAAGTATCAAGATTTCTTTATTTTCCTCAAATGATGGAAAAAATAAAAACCAAATTTGAATTTTTTCTATAAACGGGCCAGACATGTATGGGGAAATTTTAGGCCAAAAAGGAAATTACTGGGATTTCAATTTTGACTTGGGGAATGCATATAATATTAATTTAGAAGGTCAATGATGCCTTCCCCAAGTCAAATTGATAATAAAAACTTTCCATTGTAGCTTTTTTCTAAAACAAGCCTATAAATGAGACTACATCGAGCTTGAAATGATGGTGTCAGGTGTCGGGAGCAGAGTTTTGGCACTTGGGATAGGTGGGAATAGATTTTTTGAGTTCAAAGACACCTTCCTCCCCTTTATAAATCGAAAAATTTTCCTTGATGTGTCTTTTCACGAGACTGTTTGTGCCTTGTAGTAATACAAGACAGCCCTGTAGAATTTCGGGACCGTGCTCCGAATGAGCTGGAAATTGATGAATTGGAAGGGGAAAAGGTATTTAATCATGTTAGGAGGATGGAAATGGGTAAATTGACCTTTCCCTAGCCATTCTTGGGAAATTTTCACAAGAGGTAAGAAGCCCAAGGTTGATTATTTTTTACTTTATGCTTCCATCATTGCTTTGTTTTTGTGGCATTGACATGTTTCCTTTCCTTGCGTGGGTGGGGGAGTAACAACATGCAAATACATAGATGCAAATAGAACAAAATGGATCTTATTTTTTTCATTTTTTACCTTTTTTGTATTTTTATTTAGGCCTATTGGCTGCCTCAGTGAGGTTTTCAACCATTAGGTCTACCTAGATGCCTCAAAAGAGGTTTTCACCTACGATCTTATTATTTTTTCCTTTTTTCCTTTTTTGTTTCAACTCACTAATCGTGTCACAGAGGTTTTCAACTAGTGAGCCGATATTAAGAACCTCAAAGGATGTTTTCACCTAAGATCTTTCTTTTTTTTCTTTTTTTCTTTTAAGCATAATAATACTTCCAATGGAGACAAGTATGTACCAGGAACTCAAATATAATCATATGCAAGTTTGAAATATGTGTTTTGGTATATAACAGCATGTGAGAGATCAATTTATTTGATTGAGATGAGATCACGAATTGTTGAAGAAGAGAATGTTGTTGTAACTCAATGATTGTTTGGAACCAATTTTAATATAGTTGTGATGCCCTCGATTCACTTGCTCATTTGGATCACTTTCTATGTCCTATTCTACCATGAAATTCAGATCTTCTTATTTTTGTTGATTATTCTCTTAAACACATAGAGCACCTAGTGGTAAGCATAATGGAACTTTCTCAATCTCTAATTTTAATTTCTACTCTCCATAAAATGCAATCCATTTTTCTTTGATATCCTCATTTGAATCTTATTTTTTTGGATTTTGTCCTTCAATGACATCAAGAGAATCTATTTTTTTCGATACTCTTCCCAATCTAGGGTGAACACCATTCAGATCAACAGAAATTTTTTGGAACTGTCGTACCTCAAAATTGTAGCTGATTTTAGTTACTTTATTGTTTTTATTCGAAAATGGTTATATAGGTAGTTGAGTGGGAGTGGATCTTTGAGATGGATGTGGTTGAGGTTATGGTTGAGGTGGAGGTGGAGGTGGATTGTATGGATAGCATAGATTTGGGCATGGAGGATATTGAGTAAAATATTGAGGATATTTTGGATTTATCCCATAATATCCTTGCCAACCTTGTTTCCAAGATTTTTTTTTGGGCTTGATATGGCTAATGTTTCCAATGAAAGGGTGTGTTTCAATTACTTTGGGATTCATGTGTGTATCCTTGAAATTGTGAATTAGAATCTTGCATCATACCAAGTTGATTAGGTTACCATGGTATTCTTGGAGCCCAATAATAAAGTTGCTTTGGTGTTTGATTTTCTCTATTTTACTCATGTTAAACTTCCTTCAACCCTATTAATGATGGGAAATATTTAGTAGCATGTGATTCTGCATAGATCACACAAATTTCAACATCCTCTTTTTGCACATTTTGCATTCTTAACATATCTACTTGATCACATTTCTAAGAATTATGGTTTTAAATTTATATATCAAATTACCAAGTTAAACATGACTTACCGATCTCGATGTTGATTTACTTACTGTTTCCTTTCCTCTTGATATTCTCTTGCATATTTCAAAAATTTCTTCAAACTATAGTTGGTATACATCATGTCTACTCATTAGATCAAGGATATCAATCCACTCATCACTAATCTTTCTAAGAGGTTTTTTAGTGTGCCAAATCCTAAATGATGTAATATTTCCCTCTTAAAATTATATATAAATGCCTTTATTATATAATAAAGGCTCTCATCTTCTTTTTTAGTCATTCTAAATATTTACTCTTTCATATCATGATCTTTATATTTTTCTAGAAATATCCTTTGCATATCATTCCATGATCTTATTGAATTAGTCCTTAAACTCATGAACCATTTAAGAGATTTATCCTTCAATGTTGTTGGAAAAAATCTAATTTTTGTAACCATATGTTGAGATTCAACAAGCTAATGATCATAGTGAAAATTAAGCACCTACACTAGGTGGGGCCCGCAGGCTATTTTTAGGTGTATGTCTATTTTTAGAATGGTGAGAAAATTCTATTTATAATGGGCATCTATTTATAGATGGTTGAGAAAATTCTATTTATAGATGAGGTTCTATTTTTATATGCATGGGCGAAGTCTATTTATAGATCGCATGTATAAAAATAGAATGCATGTTTATTTACATTATCTCATAATAATAATTAGACAATAAATAATAATATATTCTCTTGAAGCACTTGATTTCAGTTAACTGATGTGGAAAACCAGTAAGCTGAAGTAATTTCGAGTTCTAAGGTTGGTTGGTCAAACATGCAAGTGGACTTAGTTGTAACTGAGTGATTCGAAGTCGTAACAGATTTGGATGTGTAGTTATGTGAGTTGTAAAGTAGTTTAACTCAGTTAAGTGAGTTAAACTCAGTTGTGCTAGTTGTAACTAGTTGTAACTAAAGATACACTAGTGAGAGATCAGTGAATTAAATATTCAATTAATTCACATGGAGTGATCTCGCATGCAACTAAAGGTTTACTACTATTAACTACATGCATGTCAGATCCAGTGGAGACCCAATTGAGAGATAGGTGAAAGGGACAGTTTGACCGTGAGTTGTGACATTAGTGGGTGCACTCTTGCAACCACACACACATTGGAGATGCCAATGAGGATTGCACAGTTAAGGTAGGGAAGAATCTCATTCAATTAGGGATTTTCATCAGCCGAGATTGCAGGGTGGAGGCAGGCTGTCAGGAGGCAGTAAATTGGTGCATGAATATGCCAATTTTTGTATGGCAGTGTGAGACGATTATATATTTGTAATGAGAGCTCTTGGATTAGAGTTTTGTATGAGATTGTTTCATGATCCATGATATATACATAATATATGATAGTGGGTTTTTTAGCTTTATGCTTTCCTGGTAAAAACATATGTGTTATGTGTGATTGATCTTTCTTCATGTGTTTGCAATTGACGATTAAATTTCTACAAAGATTTTAGTAGAAGGATTCTGTACTTAATAGTGGCATATAATTTTTAGATTAGGAGAATCCAGGAAATACATAATTGTATTAAAATTTCTACACCATAAGATCTACAGATATTTCAAATTCAAAGACAAAGGTTTACAGATTCTCTAACCTCATATCATGGAATTTGGGAAGGAAATATGGAGGGATGTTCTCCATATTAACACTAATATCAGTATATTTAATGGGAAATCCAAGATGATCTTCCTCATTGTCATCAACTCCATTCATTTCTTCTACCTTCTCAGCCACTGCTTGACTCTTCTAACTGCAAAAGTGGATGGTGATGTGGATCTTACTACACCACGTGGTCAAATGGGGGGGGGGGGGTTGGTGTTGGAGAATTATTTTTATATTTTTATAAAAAAAAAAAAAAATTGAATGAGAATGTTAATGCAATGCAATTTCCTGTTTTTGAAATGAAATATGCCTAATGCAAAAAAAAATAAAAAAAATTGATTCTCTAGAAAGTAAAAGAACTGAATCAACTAAGGAAGAAAACAATGCATACTTTGAGACCTCCTCGACATTGGTGCCAAAAAGTGACGAGCCCTAGTATTGCAACAATAATTTTGCAACTCATAAGGCTACCAACTTTAATTATCAACCAAGGGTTTGTAAAAAATTAATAGGTCTCAGCACTATGTGTGCAACATGAAATGTGTCCTCCTTTCGTTGATCTGATGCAATGAAGTGAATTGAGATGTGCAGAGACCATTTTGCATAGTTCTAAGGAAGGAAACTACTAAAATTAATTTTACAAGAAAGAATAAATAGAAACTTTACTTTTCCCTATGCTTCAAGGAAACTCTAATCTATTTTCAAAAACCATCATGTGCTCAAAAGGAATCAATGCAAACTATTTCTATGTTATTTTACTCATGATCAAAATAGTAAATCCTAATTGTATGTTTAAAGCTACAATGATGAAAATAAGATGTTCAAAAAGTATCTAGTATGTTCCAATTGGATTCCAAGGCTTGGGGGATGTTTCTAAGTGATCAAAAGTGAAAAAAAGGCTAAATAGGAAATTCTAGCCAAGTTTTGATCAATTCTGCGAAGTGCTAGAGGATTTTTGCATGATGATATAGGATTGCATCCAAAATCATTCTTAGGAATCCATAATCGATCTAAATGTGGGGAATATGGTGGATGGTTGTAGAAGTGTAGAGTATTTTACCAAGATTAGATCTATTCAGTATCCCATATTTCACAAGGGTAAAATTCAAACTAATGGTCTAGGTAACCATATTTGCGGAATAGTGAACTAGTAAGTTGATCTAAGCACCCAAATTCCTAAGTTGATTAAGTGAACATTTTATGGGGTAATTTTTTATTAATTTGGGTGTTTTTAAGCTTCAGTCAAACTGGAATAAACTCAAAATAATCTCAATAACACATGAAAAAATTTAGCATAAATTTATTACTAAAACCAAAATTTTCAGAAAAATAAACTAGGAAGCCAATGTAATATCCCCAAATTGGGATTGCTAGCAAGGCATGCCTGAAAAACGAATTTTTAAAGAATGTATGCTACAGCAAAAAATATTAGCCATTGGATCTCTTAGATCTGATAATCTAAGATCCAAATCGAAGACGAAATTAGAAACTAAGCAAACTAGGTGAGATAAACAAGCCTCTCACACCTAGAATGGCTGGAAAATGCCCAATAATGGGACTGCAGCAATATGTAAACACAATTATGGAGCTTCAAAAATCTATTCATCCATGGAATTTGTCAAGAAACACTTCAGCATCAATTTTATGTAAAGCAGCATGAAGTATGATCCATTCTACCCACAAAATATGGGGAAAAGCAGCTATTTTAGCCCTAAAAACGTTAACTTCATAGATTTGTGCAAAAATAAGGGCAAAAGATAGTGGGATCCCATATCTTAGGTCATAAGAGACTTACATCTCAAATTTTAGCCCAAAAAAATGACTCTAGCTATGTTAAATAGATCTACCACTCCTTATATGGATTAAAAATGTTGAAATCCCATGACTTTTACTAAACAGAATTTTACGGAAGCATGTAAAGCGTCATTTATAGAGGGTTTCTGCTAAAATATTATGCCAACATATTATATGGAGTTTTATTACTCAGAAAATGAAGAAAAATGGAGATCTATCTCCTTTACACATCAAAAAGATAACCCGACAAGTGTTTCCTGAAAGTACAAGTGTAAGAATGACAGATCTGCAGAATATGGATCTGGAAAAAATATTTTACTACATATTTATAATAAAATAGCTGAATAATACATGAGAGAGGAGAATAATTATGTACAATTCTTTTCCATGAGAAGGGTTGGCCCTTCCTCCAAGGAAAAAGCTCACATGGAAGGGATCAAACCCTGCTACTGCAGCACTCTAGAAATGACACAGTTCCTGAAGCTAAAAGCATTGTAGATTCTGAGAAGTGAGTTGGAAACATGCCAAGATCTTAATTCCGAAGCTCAAACAACAGATGCACTCTTCCAGGAGGTTAAATTACACACTCACTGAGAAGAGACACCAATACAAGCTAGATCTGAGCAGATCTGGTCTCCACTTGCTACAGCTCACCGAAAAAAGTAAATCACAATATTATTTATGTTGTCTAAGGGAGATGGAGATTGGCCATATTCCTGATAGTGGAAGAGAAGTGCAATGCCCTCCAAGAGCTACTCAATGGAAGGAGAGAGAATCCCTAAACAGGAAATCCTCACAATTCTCCGCTAAACAGCCAAGAGAATGAGATATGTCTAAACAGACAATATACTCTGAAAATATAATATCATTCAACAACCTTATCTTGAGCCTTCCCCTTCCTTTTATAAGATGATATATTTGGCAAACCCTAAACCACCTTGAGGAATTATCTCCTTTCACATGAGGGCCTCCTTCTAGAACTGCATTGTCCCTCCATGAGGTGCATTGAATCTAGACTGCGTTATAGATTTGGTCAAGGTTGACCCAGTCTCATAGCTCAAACCCATTCACACCTGCAAGTGAAATCAATCCATCTCACAAATGTATACCTATGCTGATCCTTGTTCACACTGAACTGGTTTTATCGATGATCTCTTCTTCTTCATGCATTCATGTTGACTTAGTCAAACTTGACTATGTCCTCATCCATTTGCCCTTGTTCACACCCATAAGTGTAAAATACAACTACTAAGATGATCCCCTTTTCAAATTATAAGGGTATTTTATTGAGACAACCCTGATTTTCCTCTGTTCACATTGGGCATTGTTTTATTTTGATGTTTTTAGGAATTTACATGTTCTCCTTTACATTTTATTCATCAATTTAGAAAATAAAAAAAAAATGAAATATTCCTATTAGCTTGGGCTAATTAGGAATATTACAGTCCTCCCCTCCAAAAATGTTGCTTTTCCTCAAGCAACTGCAAGGATAGAACTGAAATGGATTGGGAAAACTTCTTTCCCCGAGCAATCATCCATACAAGATGAGTCACCCTCCAACATGGCAACTCATGAAATGTCTCCTCCACCTTAGGTTCCTACAAAGAAGGTGGGCTGAATAGATGAACATGATAGGAAAGATGGCCTACCCCATGCTTTCATCCTCTCCACTCATGGCAATTGTAGAGTACATACTGATCTTGTGTTGCACATAGGTTTCCCTCAAGTGGAAAGAAGAAGAATAGATCTCCAAAGATCCTCCCTCCAACGTTGTAAAACCAGTTGGCCCAAAAAATTCCACATGTGATGGATAGAAGAGTATCATCATATGGCATCCCATCACACATTTGGCCCACCTCCAAGAGAAACAAATATTTGGCTATGGTGGCCACAAATCCTCCCATGTTCCCCTTAGAACATGTACTGCAGAAAATGTGGGAATCCTCTTCCCAAAAGAACACATTGAACCAATGTTTTCCCTCTCCAATCATGCTCCTCAGAAAAGCAAGATCAACATCAGCAATTGGAACCATGATTATCATCAAGAAAAAGGAAATACTGAAGGCTTCATATGATGCAGGAAGGTACCAACAGTCTCCCATGAAGTTATAGTGCATTTTTTCCAACTATAGCTTTGGAATATTAAAAATCAAGTGGTTGTTGGATACATGGTGGTCTATGTATGTTATTTCATTTACTAAAGAATAGTAGATGGCTGCATACAAAAAATAAACATACATGAAGTAATACGACACTTTCCCATGGCCATATAAGAGATCGTTGTCTCCATCATACATTCTGGCCCATTGTTGATCATGGAGCTCAATGAAAAGCTTTCCCTCTTGTGGAGCAATGCAATTCATAGAAATGGTAAGAATATGTAGATCACTAAATGCAACGACATGATCCTGACCATGTGCTATAGGGTCCATGAACAAATTCTCCATAATGATATGATATACTCTCATGAAGAGAAATGAATCATGTGTTGCATGAAGATCCTCCCTCATGTACTTGGAAATCCAAGACAAGACGAACATATCACAGCAATAGATGTCTCCATCCATTACTCCATCACTCCGTCCATAAGTTCATGCTCCAGAGTGACAACATTTTTGGCCTATGAAAATAGGCTCTCGCCAATTCATAGCTCCTTTCTTTAACATTCTCATTGTTAAAGACATCTTCCATAATGTTGCTGCAAACAAGAAGTTCCTTCCAGAGTGGAAGTACTCGTAGATCATCAAGGCTAAGGGTATAATTCTATCTCCTCCTGCTACAACATCATGCAATGTGTGAGAGAAAATATGCTCTTGCTCTCCCAAGAACATCCCAAGAAAAAAAATATTTTGCTGCATCCTCATACTCCCATCATCCAAATAATGTAGTGAAAACATGGTGATTGACATGAAGAATGTTATGTCAACACAATTTTTCCATACTCTTTGCTGCTCAATGATGCAAGTATCCTACCACACATCTTTCCTCTGCATACCCTTAGAAAGAGGATGATGGCCAAACTCTTTCAAAAGTAACCAGTGCGGCCAAGCCTCCTGTTGCCCGGTATCATAGCTTTGCAAGTAAATTTCCATATTCTTGCTCATCACCCACATCCAATCAACCCATTCTATATGTCTCCTTCCATCCTCCATCTTGGTACTCCTCCCATGAAGGCTACCATCATCCCAAATCAAATTTTTGCTCTTGCATCTCATGGGATGTTGAAATGCAATCTTCTCAAGGATCAATTTGACCCTATAAGGATCCAAATAGGTGGTAGGAAAAAACCTCCCATCATGATGTGGACGGCACAATAAGTGTCCATCACACACATGAGAGATGCTATCCATCCGAAGATGTCCTCCATCATCTATCTGTCCCTCCTTCAATCCATGAAGATCCAAGTGTGAGAAGGAAAGAGCCTCCTCAGACTGTTGAATAACTTTTCACTCCATGAAATGTTGAAGTGCACCTTTCATGGGATCTCTTGATGATACCTCCTCCTCATGCATGGTCTTCCAAAACCAGTGAGGCCTTAGAACTACTGCAGGTAGAAGTTTCTCTTTGAGCTGGGGAGTGCTCATTGAGAAAGTGTCATCTAGAAAGGAGAAAGGGTTTCTCACTTCAGGATGTCCACTATCTACCATTTCTTCCTCCTTTGCTTCATGAATGAAGCTATCATGTGAATGATCCCATAAGGCATGGGTGCTCTTTTCTTCATCACTGCCTTTGCACAGCGCAGTGCAACTCTATTGCTCTAGATCAGTAGCATGCAAAGATGTAGATCCATCTTCCTCGAGCTGAATGAACTGAGGTAAACCTAGAGTCTCCTTGGAGGCTCTAGATTTAGCTTTGTATTCACTTATAATCTTAGATTCCAAGTGTCCTCTATGCCTCTTGTCTTCTCCTCTCTGAGAATAGGATGTGCATGGCTCTTCCTCTTCTTGAAACCCTCTAAGAGTTTCACTGCAACTCTTCATCTGCTCAACCTCCTTGGGGAGGTCCTTCTTGGATCTGAAAAGTGATGAGATCAAGATCATCCTCTTCATCATTCTGATATTTCTCCCTCTGATGGTTGGAACTCACAGGATGAGCCAAAACTATGCTCTGATACCACTGTAATATCCCCAAATTGGGATTACTAGCAAGGCATGCCTGAAAAACACATTTTTCAAGAATGTATTCTATAGAAAACAATATTATCCTTTGGATCTCTTATATTTGATAATCTAAGATCCAAATCTAAGAGGACATCAGAAACCAAGCAAACTAGGTGAGATAAACAAGCCTCTCACACCTAGAATGGCTGGAAAATGCCCAATAATGGGACTGCAGCAATATGTAAACACAATTTTGGAGCTGAAGCAAGCTATTCATCCATTTAATGTGTCAAGAAACACTTCAACATCAATTTTATGTACAACATCAAGAATTATGATCTATTCTACCCACAAAAGATGGGGAAAAGCAGTTATTTTAGCCCTAAAAACATTAACTTCAAATATTTGCATAAAAATAAGGGAAAAGGATGATGGGATCCCATATCTTAGGTCATAAGAGACTTACATATCAAATTTTAGCCCAGAAAAATGACTCTAGCTATGTTAAACAGATCTACCACTCTTGATATGGCTTAAAAATGCTGAAATCCCATGAGTTTTACTAAACAGAATTTTACTGAAGCATGTACAACGTCATTTACAGAGGGTTTATACTAAAATATGATTCCAACATATTATATGGAGTTTTATTGCTCAGAAAATGAAGAAAAATGGAGATCTATCTCCTTTACACCTCAAAAAGATAACCCAGCAAGGGTTTCCTGAAAGTACAAGTGTAAGAATGACAGGTCTATAGAATATGGATCTGGAAAAAAAAATTTCTTATATATTTATAAGAAAATAGCTTAATAATATGTGAGAGAAAAGAATGATGATGTACAATTCTTTTTCGGGAGAAGGGTTGGCCCTTTCTCCAAGGAAAAAGCTCACGAGAAAGGGATCAAACCCTGCTACTGTAGCAGTCTAGAAATGACATAGTTTCTGAAGCTAAATGCAATGTATATGCTAAGAATTGAGTTGGCCACATGCCAAGATCTGAAATATGAAGCTCAAATAACAGATGCACTCTTCCATGAGGTTAAATTACACACTCACTGAGAAGAGCCACCAATACATGCTAGATCTGAGCAGATCTAGTCTCCACTTGTTGTAGCTCACTGAAACAAGTAAATCATAGTAGGATTTATGTTTTCTAAGGGATATGGAGCTTGGACATATGCCTGATAGAGGAAGAGAAGTGCAGTGCCCTCCAAGAGCTACTCAATGGAAGGAGAGAGAATCCCTAAACAGGAAATCCTCACAATTCTCTGCTAAACCACCAAGAGAATGAGATATGTCTAAACAGACAATATACTCTGAAAATATAATATCATTCAAAAAATTCTCTTGAGCCTTCCCCTTCTTTTTATAAGATGAGAGATATGGCAAACCCTAAACTACCTTGAGGAATTATCTCCTTTCACATGAGGGCCTCCTTCTAGAACTGCGTTGTCCCTCCATGAGGTGCATTGAATCTAGACTGCACTATAGATTTGGTCAAGGTTGACCCAGTCTCATAGCTCAAACCCATTCACACCTGCAAGTGCAATCAATCTAGCTCACAAATGTCTACCTATGCTGATCCTTGTTCACACTGAACTGGTTTTATCGATGATCTTTTCTTCTTCATGCATGCATGTTGACTTAGTCAAACTTGACTATGTCCTCATCCGTTTTCCCTTGTTCACACCCATAAGTGTAAAATCGAGCTACTAAGATGATCCCCTTTTCACATTATAAGGGTATTTTATTGAGACAACCCTGATTTGCCTCTGTTCAAATTGGGCATTGTTTTATTTTGATGTTTTTAGGAGTTTACATGTTCTCCTTTACATTTTATTCATCAATTTAGAAAATTAAAAAAAAAAAGAAATATTCCTATTAGCTTGGGCTAATTAGGAATATCACAGCCAATCTAATTAACCAAATTCCTAAGCTAATCAAACTGAAAAATTTGTGGGATAATTTTTTTTATTAAGTACAATTTTCAGAAAAAGGAACTAGTAAGCCAATCTATGCAACAAAATTTCTAATCTAATCAAGTGAAAATGTTGTGGGATCACTTTTCTTATTAAGTAGAATGTTTTTAGGACTTAATCCAAGAGTAAACAAGTAAAAAGAGCTTCATTAACATGTCCTAAAATTTAGCAGAAAATTACTACTTAGAAAACTAAGAACTAAGCAAAGACGTGTTGAGCATGAAGAGAAATAAAATAAATGGTACACAACAGGGCTCTGAGACTCTTTGAACGGTCAAGCCCAAGGAGACTCATATTCCCATGAATAAAACCAAGATTTAGAAGCTGAAAACAAAGTTATATTTCATGAATAGGAACAAATCAAGTACATCACTACTGGAGGTCGAAGTAGAATTGTTGAATATCAAGTGTTCTTCATAAAAATGATGAGAAATTCTAACCCCTAGAGGCCAATTCGAATTAGTAATTATGCACAATCGTGGGGAACCAGACTCCTTGAAAGGAGGAGTAGTTTCCCCCCAAAAATCCCTCAATAGTGGATCGATTCTCCAGTAGTAGGAGTCTTAATTAAAGGACAAGGAGCACATTCCTGGATTTTCTCAATCATTTAATCTCCAGAATTTGTTCAATACTTTCATAATATCCTGAGAAAATTCCTATATTATCTCATCTTCCAAATATTTAGAATTTGCCCAATATTCTCACTATATATTCTACAAAAATAAATCATATTAGTCACATAATAAGAAAGGATAAATCAAAATTCTAAGGACCCATTAATATTACAAATTAAATCTATGATTTGCAAATAAAGGGGTTCAAATACATATTTTAAGTGTCTAGAAATAATCAAATGGGCCTGATAAAATATACGATTATGGGGCCCGTCAAGGCAAGAGGCATAACTTACAACCATCATAATTCATTATCAATTTCAACTCATGGTAATTATTTTCATTTCAAATACATTGAGTGTTAACATATAATGTGAAGAAATGGACAAATGTATCTCATGTGTGTCAAGCTAAGCATGATATGAGAGGCATATGCAAGAAATTGTCTAGGAAAATCCTAAATGTCATCATTTGGATGATGTTTTGTGATGGGGACCATCAAAGAAAAAATATCCTCTAGTTACCCCTAGATGTGAAGGGGTAGTAGGGTATACATAAGGGTATAACCCCACAATTTATAACCATAGCACCAAAGTTTAACTAGGATAATTTCTCAATATGGTTGACCAAATATGACATGTTTTAGACTTTTTTGGACATGATAATTTGGTGTGATAAACAAAGGAGAGGGAATTTTCCTTGTTTATCCAAGTTCAAATATCACTAAGGTCTATTCAAAGATGAAAGTGGAGGAAGTGCCTTTAATCCCATCTAAGAACACACATGAGGTGCATAAAAGTGATATAACCCAATGATTTATCACAGTGAGATCCAAGCTTGACTTGGATAGTGTCCCAATACAAATCACCAAAGAGATGTTGTAATCTTTAACATTTAAACTACACCAAAATAAAATAAAAATACAAATTTATTACAAATTATAATTATAAAAATAAAATAAAAATATATTTTTATTTAAATTTCATATATATCTATATATATATTAAAAGAGATGGTTATATTTTTTTCTATTAAAATGATCTTGTTCAAATGCCAAAATCTTTTACATCCCAAGAAAAAACTTCTACAAATGTCTTCAAATATTCCAAAAAGAGTTGTCATCTGTTTTTTCCTGACTACATACTTTAGTGTTGAGAAATCTAGGGCATAAGCATTAGGTGATTTATCTTCTATTAGTGACTTCTTGTGAATTCTTTTTACTACTTTAGATTAGGATCTTCTTCTTATTATATTATTAGCGTTCTTCTTCATCAAACACTAACCAATGCATGAACATAAATAGACAAGAGACACAACATGTAGGCTATGAGCCAGGGCCAAAACCTCTCACTCTTTGAGAGGAAAACCTGCACAAATTCATCTTATAGAGATTCCAATTGACGAATACCAAGAGCATTACCCTTGACCTATTAGCCACTCCAAGACCAAGACACAATCTTTCAAGAAATTCAACCTTTTTCTTGATTCTTATTCCACCTCGACCTTCTTTGATACATAGCACACAAACTGAGATCATCTCTATCATAGCAATGAACTGTCATGTCAATGTCACCATGGAAACTCATCACCAAACTTTGATCATTATAGAAGCATTGAATATTATTGTCATGTCATCAAAGATAGAATTTAATCTTTTTAGCTTATTTATATTACTAATATAAGACTTATTCCTATCACCGTGACAGAGATCTAGAATTCATATCACTGTAATTATACACACGAACTTCAGAGATACATCTAACATGTCTTTTGTTCTATGATATGAATTATGGGAGGGATCTGAGCTTCATATTTCACTGTGATCACCCTTGAAAGATATCCTAGTTTTCTACATCATCCAAACTCATTTATGTACTGGATATCCAAAACCTACTTCTATTTATCCCGTCCGAGAACTTCAGAGAGATATGTCTCCGTTGTCCCTAGAAAGGTCCTCTCTTTCCCTTAGATGACTCTTCAAACTCCATCTGAACTTACCTCCTTTTTGTGGTTGTAATTTCATATGAATATGAGCTTTATGAATGATCTTATGGGAAGAGCCTACTATTTCAGGATATAATACCCTAAACGTTTTTGGGTCGACAACCTTCACGGATCTGGGGCATACCATTCAACAAGGACTCACCTAACCTAACTTTTATACTGAAAACTAGATATAACAAGTTGCAAAACTTACCCGAAAGTCCCACGTTTGATGTAGATCCTATGGGGTGCAAACCCCCAGCAACCCTTCGTGCTTTGCAACCTAAAAATCAAGAAAGAAAGAACACGAAACTTTAGTTGTACATCATATATAGTTTCTAGATGTTAGTGTAGCTCATGCATAATATCATAAAAAAAATATTAAATACTCAATTAATGATCATTACACATATATAAAGAGATATAAACACGTGAATATCAGGAACAAGATGGTTCTTCTTATTATAAATGGCACGTACAGTAATAGAAACGTGGAGAGATCACCTAAATCCTTCCACGGCCTTCAAGCATACCATCCTCTGGATCCGTCCAACCCTAGCCTCGCAAGAATTCTTCTAAGATGTGTGCACACTAGATGTCATATAAGATGATGAGAATCTCAAGGAAACAAGGGTTTCCTGAATATACCTAGGAAGTGCAGGAGGCACGGGAATATCAGACTTGAAATAGGGCTCCAATAGAGTATAATATCTATATTTTTCTCCCTCACTTAGGCCATGCACATGAGGGGCTTTTATACTCCCTAAAATTATTTTATGCAGTTGGAAACAGTTAGGCCACGGGATGGGGTGGTTGAATTACGAGAATAACCATCAACCTTGCCTCAAAAATAGGGAATAATATATATATTTTTAATGATTAAAAAGGTATACATGGATATCTAAGAATGGACTTGCTTATATATGCAAAAAATTCTGGGCAGAGTCACGTATGAGTTTTAAGATACTGTTTTTTGTGAAGATAGTCAAGCCTGAGGGGAAAGGGTGCCCAAGGCCAAAGTGTCAATCATCAAGCATATGAAGGTGGAAAATGATGCTATAACAGATGCCCCCTAATATATGAGTTCAAAAGGGGAACATGCTAGCCGAAATATATTATGTGTGCAGAAAGAACCTTTGCGAGGAAAAGTGAGGACTTCACCAAATTTCAACCTACCAAAAAGTTAATGGAAGAGATCAGAGAGATAGCTCATGTCTGAGGTGGGCATACCCATGCTCAGTGAAAGAAAATCACGTCTACATATGAAGTACAGAGTGGATCCAAAATGTATACAAGTATAGCTGAACTGTAAAGTACATAGTGAATCATCTGATCACTTCCCGGAAGTACAAGTCAAAATCAAGTCCAAGTATCACATATCGAAGATTGATTAGTGATGCTACAATACATATATGATCACATAAGTAAGAACTGAATTTCCAAGTACCAAATCATAAGGGGTGGAACACATGGTATGATCACGCAACTCGGGAGCCAACATATAAGATGCTACTATACTGAAACTACAACATATAAGGGTGGATGGCGTCACTGGCAGAAAACTAGATGAACTATCAAAGTGAACCGAATCATGCTGATGCAAACTCGAGGTCTTCACCGATCACCATGGCACAATTCTACACAATGGGAATAAATGAGCTGAAGTCAACCATGTGAGAAATCATTTGATTACCGATCATTAATGTATATCGTTAACAAATGCGTGACCACCCACCGATAATGATAATGAGTGTCAAGGTGCCCCAGTACAATCTAGCAAGTGTGAATGAATGAGTTGAAGTCAAACACCTGTAAGAATCTATCAATCAAGAGGCAATAATGTATCCTCACCGTCGATAGTGAAGAGTCTGCCACTGATGACTGCAAACCCTAAGGTACTGAAAAAAAGACTCTAGCCCTTATCCCTAGAGTAATGAGTTGGAGTCGATGGGAAAATATCTACTGGAAGGAAGGCATTAAGGCATCCCACATCAATCCAGCATGAGTGTAACCTGAAAGCCAAGATTTGGAAGGAATCAGATGAAATAGAGTGAAGGAACCAACCCAAAGTACGTTTCTGGCATGCATAAGATGAAGCTAGCTCATGACAGAAACCCTCGGAATCAGCCAATAATGAGAGTTTAAAAAGAGGCGAGATATACACTGATAGGGTCAAATGGAAATCAAGGTACTACACGAATCCCAAGTGTGATAATGTAAGCTAACGTTGAACACAATGGAAACCACTCAGTCAAAGACCCATAATGATGATCAAATTCTGAGCACAAGGTCACCTATTAGTGATGTAAATAGGGCCAGGGTGCGGCTCTAGGTTTTCTCTCAAAGAAATATGTTGTATTCGATAAGAGACAAACCCGTCGGCAAGAAGTCAGTGGAGACCTTCTCAAACCAGCACGAGCATAGGACCAGAAATCTGGCATGATAGAACAAGATACTGACAAGATCGCGAAGGTCGACTGAAAAATAAGTCAAGGGACACCGAAAAAAGGCCGACTCAGGTTTAACTTCCCTTGAACAAAAACACGACTCATGTTGACTATGGCAATGAATGATAACTTTGTATAAGTGTGTTATGCAGGAGGAAAAAACAAACTCTCCATATGATTGGAAGAGATAACCAATCGAGGGAGAACTGACTTATGAAACAAGGTTATGGCTTGTCCTATGTCAAAACTAAAACCATCCCAAATGAAGGAAAGACATAGCTCTGTGTGCTTTGTTAAAGGGCGACAAAAACTGACACTTTAACTGCCATCAAATATGAAGTAATATCTCGTTCCCCCTCTTTTTGATATATTTGTTTTTTTTTTGTCTTTTTCATATAGTAAGCATGAAAAAGAATAAAATAATTCTATAGTACAATGGATAAAATGAGTATCAGGAAATATATGCACTAGTTCCTAGGGTAGGAACAATCCTATGCTCAATGCAAGGTGACGGAAACTAGTAAGTGATACTCAAAGAAGCATTCCATCCATGGGTAAAAAGGTGTCAAGTCATGATAGCTGAGTGCTTGCATGGTCAACTTGTACAGAGAGTCATGGTAAAAACATGGCTTAAACATCGAGTCCAAATGAAGCTGGCTAAAGGCGAAGATAAACAAGTAGCCAATATGCAATGCAGTGATACAAATTGATAAAACAAGGGATCCTCTAGGGTAATAGCCAGAAAAATAATAGTGAAGAAGAAGAAAAATGAAGCTTCAACGCATAAGTCATGGTGGGACTCAACAGGACTCCTGAGCCTAGTTAAAGTGCAGCATGGGCGACAAGTGCCAGCGCAGAACTAACTAGGAAGCCCATGTAAAGGAAGGCTCTACCATCAAGTCATGATTAAATATCGGCGAGTGAAATGGGTTAAGTACTCATGACATGATGGGATCGATCCCATGGAAAGTGATGAAAAATGGAGGCTAGCATGCAGAATGCAATGGAAAGTGGATTCTCTAACCTATATGCCAGTTTGAAATCATGTCCCTACCATGATAGGTCAGCGGTCATGGATTTGAACAAACTAGAAAAAATCTCAACTTCAGTAAATGTACCTGAAAACATACCTTTCCCAACACTTACAAGCAACATGGTTATTTAGCTTGAGACAGATTTGAAAAATAAGCATAACGGAATTTTGCAAAAAAAATTCAATTTCAGGGTATAAATACTCATTTTACCTTATATTTGGTTCATTGTATCATTGCAGAAGTGGAAAAAGGAGCTCTGGAGAAAAAAACCCTTTCCTCAAAACAAGAGCAATCAGCTGTCAAATTGCACCGAAACAGCCAGGTAAGCTCTAAATCCATCTTTGCCATCAATTTCGTTCATATATAGGATAAAAATTTGGATTTTTGACCATAGGAAAGATTAGTTTTGATTAAACCTTCTGTGCATACGTGGGTTCGTGTGGATGAACCTGTGTATGATACATGACTGTACACAAAGGAAGTCGCATATGTGCAGTCCATGAATGCAAAAGATGAACCAAATGAAGAATTTAATGGATTTTTTCAGGATTTCAATCTCTTGGAGGGAGCCTGAACATAGTGCCATCGATAATGAAGTGATGGAGGATCAAACTTCGCTCGATATCCTTTGAAATTGTGGTTTTCTAAAGTTTTTTAAAATGTAAAATATGAAAAGTAATGTTCGGTTTCTTCAAATGTTGGTGGATCACTAGGAACCAAAAGAAGACTGCTTCATGATTGATCAAATGCCCATACGTATAGAAGTGGAAGACATTTATTTCATTACCAGACTCTCTCAGAGAGGAGATCCGGTAGATTTACATGGAAATCCTTTGGGAGGGCTTATAGTGGAAGACTATGTCCATGTCTATTGCGTAGAGGGGTCTCAGAAAGTAGGAACTCAAATTGTGATCAAAGATTTGAAAGAACTGCATATGAAAATTCTCCTCTTCACCATTGGCAGGGTAGTAGGATCTGCTTCCTTACGCCAGGCTTTGAGGACACAGATGAGCATTGCGGTCGAATGTTTGATTCACCTCTTTGATTGGTGCACAACACTACTGACTAACATGAAGAAACATTTAACTTCTATCCAGAAAGAAAAAACAAAGCATTTTGGGTATGGAACCATTTTACTGACATTCTTCTTTGAGAGGATTCTAGGGCTTCAACCCAAAGTGATCTCATCCATCAACAGCCCCAGATATCCAAGAATAGCCCAGTGGGCTGACTTGATGAAGATATTGGGGGAAGTGAAGTTCCCCAAACCACTTAGGATGACGAGTTCTTCCAATGGTGGGAGGAACAAGTTATCACCGTGGAGGATTATCCCTATGCTGGGATGGATTTTCATGGTGATCTAGACTTATTCCTTCCACCTGGTGCAGCATGGGGTGCAATCAATGAGAGTGCAATTTTTTATCATATGATTTTTGGTTTATTTTTTTTTCAATATATTCAACAATGAAAAAAAATATTTTTGATTGGATTCAAATGACTTAAAAAATTATGTGATGACCATGATACAGATATGGGACTAGTCTGTCCTGAGGGATACCCAAGGCATAAGCACCACAGAGGTGAAGCGAACGCTGAATACCCTGGCAGAACCCTTCATGTTGTTTAGAGAAACTTGGAGAGTTTAACTCACCAAGTGCCTATGTCTGCAGTAGAGGACCTACAAGAGGCTATCCAGAGATGGGTAGTTGGAGTACCATGAGACTGGGTGCAGTTATTCTGTCGTGTAATGACTACTATCATGTTCTATAGGAACACAAATGTTGGGCAGGGACCATAGGATTAGATATATAGATTTTACCGGATGACTGTACTATATTTTTTATACTGAACATGATCAGGCATAAGCCCTAATTTTGTAGGACATTCGGGTCCAGATTTTTGTATAATTTTTTGAACATTCTGACTATGTATATATATACAGTGATTTATATGATGTGATGAATTAAATGTATGAAAATGTATGATGAATTTTATGACTTGATTAAATTATTGAATGATGAATATGCCAATCAATTGCTTGATTAGCCAATAAGTGTGCCATCCAATTGTCAACTCGAGGAATATGAATAAATGTTATAAATTGAAATAATCTTTGTAACAAACGTACCCTCAAAAACAATCAAAGAAAAATTGGATCCTGAACCCGATATGTATTTTTCAACTATGACACCACCAGCTGGGAGTCCAAGAAAACTACCAACGAATCAACACCCAAAGATATTGCCTCCGAGAGTAGATAAATTACTGCAGTGTATTCTGCTACATTGTTTAAAGCAGGACCAATGCAAAAACCTCTTGAAAATAACAACTGACTGGATGGATAATGAAGTACCCAAGATGTGGAAGCCAAGTTTTGGGTGTGTCTACTAGCACCATCGGCAAAACCAAAATGACTCATGACATCCAACACAACCTGCCAAAGCAAATAAAAAACATCACCATCACATCAAAGATTGAAAACTCAGATATGTACAAAAAAAAACAAAAATATATACAAAAATCAAGATATCGGGCCAAGGCCTAGGCATAATACCTTTTCAGATAGAGCCCATTTCTAGGCTTCGCCAACTCATTTCCCTCAAAATCAACCAAGGCATAAGCTCCTTTCTTGAGAACCTTTTTAACGATGAAGGGGCCATACCACATAGACTTGAATTTACTTGCCCCTAGGGCATCCTTCTCCTGGGCATAAACCAAGACAAGGTCTCCTTCAAAGAAAACCCTAGGTTTGACCGATTTATCGTACTGAACTTTTACCCATTTCTTATGTGCCTCGTTCATCATGGTGGCATGTCGACACTGCTCATCGAGATGTTCCAGATGAAGGAGACGTTCTTTGAGACTAGAGGTGTCAGGAAGAAACTCTACAACTAACTTAAGAGAAGGAATTTCACACTCGATAGGAAATATGGATTCCAACCCACAAGTTAGTTGAAATGGAATAAAACCAGTTGCAGTTTTCACTGACATCCTGTATGCCAAAATTTTAGGATACATCATAATGTGCCAACTGGATCGCGTTTTATCAATTGTCTGTTGAATAATTGTCTTCAAGGATTTGTTCACGGCTTCCATTTTCCCATTGGCCTGAGGATAATATGGAGATAAGTGATCCTGCCAGAAACCTAATTTTAGAGCCAATTTAGCCATCATGATGTTATGAAAGTGACTACCATGATCAGTGAAAATCTCTTTGGGAATACCAAAACAACAAATGACCTGATTGAAGAGAAAAAGAGTTGTTGTCTCACCGTCATTCCCGAAAGTGGGCAGAGCCTCGACCCACTTCGTGAAGTAGTCTACTGCTACAATAATGTACTTATGACCTTTAGCCAAAGGTGGGAGACAAGTATTATAATCAATACCCCACTTTTGAAAGGGACCGACAATGATGACAAGGAAGAGTGAAGCTGGATGAGTGCACATCTTGTGAGTATACATTTGACATGGATGATACGTTTGACCGACTCTATGCAATATTTGAAAACTGAAGGCCAAAAGTATCCTGCACGCAAGATTTTTTGGGCTGTAGCAAGCCCAGATAATGACCACCACAAGCTCCACTGTGGCAATCATTCAACACAACCTCAGCTTCTTCGAGAGTTAAGCATTTTCTAAGGATTGAATCGACCCTGCGAAGTTATAAAGTGTCACCAATGATTAAGTAATTTTTAGCTAGGTGACGTAACTTACGGTGCTCATATTTTGAAAAAATCGAGGGAAACTTCGTAGTCTAAAGATGTACTATGAGATCCCCATACCAAGGATCCTGTGAAGAAATGAGAAAAAGATGTTCATTTGGAAAGGATTCATCATAAACTATTTCTTCTCCATAGGGCAATTCAAAAATTAATTCTGCAAAAACTAATGATTTCTGGGACTTGGCAGACATAAACTGAAGATCAAATTCTTGCAAAATCACAATCCATCTATTTTATTTTCCCCCAATCACACGCCTATTGAGAACAAACTGAAATGGGTTGGCTACTGCCAAAACATAAGTTTTTCGAAGAAGAATATAATGTCTGAGCCACTGTACAGCATGAACGGCTGCTAAAGCAAGCTTCTCTATCGGAGAATACCAGAGTTCAGGTCCTACCAAACCTCGACTAAGGTATTATATAACATGCTCTGAAAGAGCATCATCCTCCTGAACCAGAACCATACCAATGGTAGACTCTGCTACTGCGAGATATAATAGGAAATCCTAGCTATAATCAGGTGGAATCAGTATAGGAGCGGAGGTCAATGATTTTTTCAAATCATCGAATGAACGTTGAGAAAATTCATCCCATAAAAATGGAACTTCATTCTTCAATAATCTCATAAATCCTTTCGTAATATCGGCATAATTTACAATAAATCTTCACAAAAAATTAGCTTTTCCTTGTAGACTTTGAAGTTGACGAATAAAGGACGAAGGAGGCAACAGAACTATCGCCTCAACCTTGAAGGGATCTACCTGAATCCCTTCCATAGACACAATAAATCCTAACAACCGGCCGGATGTGACCGCAAAAACACACTTGCTCGAATTCAACCAGATCTTGTAATATCGACATCTTTCAAATACTTGACGGAGGTGAGAAGGATGATCGATTCTCTTGCGAGAATGAGCAGCTAAATCATCCAAGTATGCCTCGATAATATGTTTGATGTTGTGGAAGGCATATGACATGGCCCGCTGGAAAGTAGCTCAAGCATTTTTAAGGCCAAAAGGAATCTTCTTATAAGCAAAGGTACCCCAGGGACAAATAAAGCAATCTTATGCTGATCTTCAGGATGGATAGTGATTTGATTATATCCAGAAAAACTGTCCATGAAGGAGAAAATCTCATTGCCCACGCACCCATCGATAATATGATCTATGAATGATGTGGGATAATTATCTTTAGGACATGCTTTATTTAGGTCTCTGAAATCAATGCAAACTCAAATTTTTCCTTGTTTCTTGTCCACCAGGACTGGATTCGAAACTCACTTGGTCAAAGGAACAGGGAAAATGAATCCCGCCTTGAGCAGCTTCTCCACCTTAGCTTTGATAGTTGTTGCCTTCCTAGGGTTGATTGGACGAAGCTTTTGCCTGACAAGCTTAGAATTTTTGTATAACTTGATCTCATGTTGGACAATAGATGGATCTATACCAGGAATTTCCTCATAAGACCAAGCGAACACATCCCTAAAATCTTGAAATAGATTAGTGTAAATTTGAATCTCTTTAGGGGAACATTCAACTCCGATGAAAAAATTCTCGATAGTGTTGGGATTTCTGGAAATGTTCACTAGGATAGTAGGAGAAATCACAGCCATGTTCCCTTCAGCAAATACATGTGCTGGTGCTAAAGGTTTCAGGACCAGGTGAATAGGACCAGAAGACTGAGGACTAGGAAAACTTGATTCAACTTCGCTCAAATCTGGTAAAAAGTAAGATCGATGATGAAAATCATCCCACGGTCTGTCTATACCAGTCATAGCTTCAAGGATAGCCTCTTCAAATGGAAGAGTGGTATCAAGGCAATCCTAGGTGGAAAAGAACTAAGATTCCAATCCAGGGCCACCTCTCCGTACAATTCCTCTGATGAAAGAAAAACTGGAGTGGATTCTACAGAGTCAACAATAGATCTATGAGAAATCTCAGCTGCAAACATAGGAAATGCCATTATACCTACTTGACCTTCCGCTAATATGGAGGTAGGGGAAGGTAAGGTCCAAGGGTCCAAAAAATAAGGAGTTCTAAAGAACTCTCTTCGAATAGGAGCCTTGGAGGATGAAATTTCATTTATATGAATGGAAGGAGGCAGAAAATCAAAAGTACCCATCAAAGAAGAATACATTCCAACCCCTAGATTCTCAACAGGTAGTTTGGTATTATCCACCAAAGGAATAGTTGAGTCAGTATATGCATTCGGGTCTATAAGATAAAAATCCAGTTGGTCAACTATGACAATCCTCCCATCATGAGGGAAACAAATAATTCGAAATAATGAGGATGCAATAGCATCCGTCTCATAAATCTAGTTTCGCCCCAACAGAAGGTTATAGTCCAATCTTGCATCAACTATCTCAACCTCGATGTTAACAGTTTTTCCCCCAACACAGATGGGCAAAGCTGGGACAATACCATGCGGCCTATGAGAATGACCATCAAACGCAGTCAGAAGAGTGGTTGAAGGAACAGCTACAAGAGATCCAATCCTTTCCAACATGCGAGAGACATCACACACGTGGAAGCACCCTTGTCTATGACCGTTTGAAATATATTGAATTTTTGATAAAGCGATCTAACATGGAAAGCCATATGATGAGGGAGTCTCTTTTTAAAATTAGACATATCAAATGTAATCATAAGAGAGTTTTTCGGATCAACAGCCCCAATAGCAGTGAGGAGAGCACTTCGCTGAGCTGGACAAGACTAGAGCACCTCGAGAGCAGACATGGCACAAGGACTCTACGCTAGATATTCTACAATAGAATAGTTCTGGGCGGCCTTGGAATTTGGAATAATTGTCATATGCTTTGTCTATGCTTTTGGTATCCGAGGTATAGGCTCAACAGTGGGCTTCATAATATGAAGTGGCTCAGCACTATCAGGGACACCCTTGGCTTTCGAAGACTCAGCTTCACCATAATCATGAGATCTCATAGTGGTATCTTTGTGAGCACTCATCATATATATGTTTGATGTGTTTTCCCCTTCCTGGGTGCCCCCAGAGGGAGCCCCAGTATTTTGATTCGCGCCAACAACTAATTGTTGCCCTTGGGGAAAAGGGTTTGTTAACACAGCCTGGGAACTGGAAGAACCCTGTTGAGCTAACAAGCGCTGCGCATCCTGAATTTTAGGGCAAAGTTGAGTAATATGGTCTCCAGTACATAACTTGCATGGAAACTTCACTTTCTTTTTATTCTTTTGACCCTCACCAACATGCTCGTTGGATTTATTTGCATTCCCCTTTCCATCTTTTCCCTTCTTTTTATTATTCCATCCCTTCTTCTTCCCTTTGGATTGTTTATTTCCTTTGGAGTTAGAAGTCTGGACAAAATTTATTGACAAAGACTGGGAAGGAGTTGACACTGAAGGCATAGCCTGACTAAAAGAAGTAGATTGTATGGACAACTACTGTAATTGACTAAGAAAGTTAGTTTCACTGCTATCGATCGAACCAATAATTCCATCACCATGAGGACCACGTTTAGTTTTTAACAAGTCCAATTTGGAGTGAGGAGCATCAGGAAAATTTTTATTGAGAAATCTAGACTGAGAATAAATCAGTTCTAATTGTTGAGCCCTAAAAATAGCCTGCTCTTCGAAAAATACCCCTGATAGGGATTTGTCCTTAGAAATATCTGGCTGCAAGGATTTCAAAAACCATTCCAAAAGGAATTCATTAGGAATATATGCTTTAATCAGCCTCTTCCTTCTTCGCCATTCTTAAATATGATAATAAATGTGAGTTGCCTTGTCCTGCTTAAAATTAGCCAAGAGTTCAATCTCGACATTGTAACGGAAAGGCAACTGAAAATGATTTAGAAACATGGTAGCTAGATCTCCAAAAGTGGCGAAAATGCCCCCAGTTAACTCAATATACCACTTAGCTTCATTTCCAATTAAGGTGCATGAAATAACCTCAACCTAATCGAATCATCAATCAGGGAGTTTGATGAACACCATAAATGGAAAGTGGTGATATGATCTTTCGGATTCTCTCCATTCTTCCCTTAAAACTTTGGGTTGTCTGAGGGTAGTTTGGTGGGGACCAGAGGCCACCCTGGACTATATCGGATAGGGTCGTTAGTCAATTTCGACAAATCTGGAAAATTTAATGTTTCCAGAAACGGTAATCAAGGAGGAGCCTGGGAATTCCATCCCCCATGGGATGGATTCCCCACATTATGAAAATAATAACCTAGATTTGATGAGGCACCAAGTTTCCAGATACTGTTCGTAGAAAATGTTGGGCCGTAGGAAAATCCTTGTGACCTAGCATTCGGAGAAGGACCCCCTCCCAACATGGAGTTACTATAAACCAGACCATTTCCCCCCACTGAGGTAGTGAATGAAGACTAAACCCCCTGGTAGGGGTTCCAAGCATTTGAAAAAGGAGAAAAATCCTGATAAGCACTTGACAAAGGGAAAGGAACATTCCCTTGGTGATCAACTAGAAACTGATTCCCTGCTCCTAACGCTGTAAAAATAGGGTTTGAACCTGTAAAGGTAGTAGAACTTTGACCTCCAGACCATGGATTGAAACTTTGAGTCTAGGAAGTGAAAGGAAAAGATCCTAAGGAAAGGGTTGAATTAGGGATGTGACCACTCCCAAAGAGGAACCCTTGAAAAGAAGTCGATCCACTAGCCATAGAGGATATGGGTGCAAATACAGTTTTAGCAGCAGAAAAGGAAAAAGAAGGAATCCTACTAGTGGGCATTCAGAAACAAAAGGGACCAAATTGAGAAGCATGCACCTGGGTGTGACCAGAGCCAAACATAGCAGTACTAGAAGAAATTGTAGATATAGAAATAGTGCCTCCTCCTTCAACTGAAGAAGGAGTTTAGATACTTGCAGCACTCACATCCGAAGTTGCGTTCCTAGTCGTGGCCATCGAAAGGTGAGAATATGATGGATAAGGACTCTCTCGTCTCTTAGACTCAATTCCGATGTACTCGATGATAAACGGATAACTAGAAGGAAGAAGAGATGGAAAAGACTCAGTAGGCTGAGGGACTTCCTCTACTTCTACTTCTTATGCCGGAAATAAAATTCTCAAGATGAGTGAAGCACTCCTCTCGGCACTGACACCAACACCAAAACTAGCTACAGAAAAAACTATCCCTAACGGAGGATCTCTCTCCGCTGCGTCTGGAAACACTGAGTGAAAGTCACCATCCAAATTACTCATACGCCTTCTTGAAGAAGGCTCGGCACTCGCAGGAGACAACCCACAGAGCCTCCTCGATCGACAAGGTTATCGGTCAGCCACTTTAAGAGATTTATTAGACTCAAAAAATATATGAAGCTAAGAAATCTAGGAGCAAAGTGCACACTCTACAAAGTCCCTAAGATAGAGCCAAACAAGTAGCTCTCAGGTATTTCCACTCTGGCTGATAAGGACTGGACACAAAAATACAAGAAAGCGAAAAAATAGGACCTCCCGAAAGCATTCTGGGATAATTATGACCTAGGCCTACTAGCGAAGGTAACAGAAATAGTTACGCTGACCTCCTAACAACAGCCTTTGCCGGTGCAAGTCCTCAAGTTTCACAAGGGCACCCTCCAGAAGCACTGATGGAAGTGATGCAACGTCTA
Organism: Pinus albicaulis; assembly: GCA_034641835.2. Lineage (NCBI taxonomy): Eukaryota > Viridiplantae > Streptophyta > Pinopsida > Pinales > Pinaceae > Pinus > Pinus albicaulis. Next base: position 678,806,442 of record CM076574.1, on the reverse strand, counting down.
CCTCAGGTACCACGGGTATTACCCCCTGCAGTCACCTGTGTGGTCCCTAGGATAGGCAACTATGGGCACAAATCTGTATCGACAGCCGGGCAGAATGGTCTTAGGTCAAGATTCAGCAAATAGGAGAGGGGGTATCTCTCTTTTCTTCCTGCACTTTCCCTCACACTTGACTCTCTGGAGGAAAGCTTTCCCGGTCCGTTTAACAGTGTTGGATTTCGCTCATTAATAAATTTCTATGTTTCAAAATTTGAGTGGCCTTGGAGAGTTAACTCTCCACTCACCTAATCCAAGGCCCTATAACCTAGCTAGTTGGTGTATGACAATAATACCAAAAATTGCTAGTTGTTTTTATTTATAGCGCTTATTTTAATTGGCTATTATTTTATGTCAAGGCCGTGTGGAATTGAAACTGATGGTGTTTGTATGACACAGAAGAAACCAATGAAAACCAAACTACATGCAAATGCACTAATTTCCTTTCGACGAAGAGTGATTTCTACACAGGTTCTACGAGACTGCATTTTATTTTCTTTTCGGATGTTCACACTTCACACAACTCAAAAATTTATGAAAAAGACTAAAAATTCTTATGTGCATCTAATGCAAACTACCAATAACATGAAAATCCTAAGATGCTAAATCTGAAAAAGCACAGAGAAGTCTCTAAAAACACCAAGGTTCAATCACTTTTTGGCAATCAACAGAGCTAGTTCCAAATCAAAACCCCTATGTATAAAAATGCCAAAACGTACTTGACATAAGAGAAAGAAATCAAAAGAAGACTCCCCTCTTAATCAAGTCAATAACCGGAGACTAGACACTCAACAAAGATTTCAAAAGATGAAAATAAATCGTCAAAAAAAATGAAAACAAAAGCAACGGGAAACAAAATGTTTTTTGGGCTTTTGCATTTATAGGAAAAAGAGATTTCAAGAAGACCAATGGAACTATCCAGTAACTGAGTCAAGAAAACTTGAAATTTGAGCGAAAACCTCAACAAAATTCCCAAAGCCAACCACGCTACTCTCACAGCGGGACTTACATGAGTAAAAGGAAGACAAGAAACTTCAACAAGTCAACTTAGCACAATAGCATAAACTTTCAACACAAAAAAAAACTCCAAAGAATCAATAAGAGACCCTTCAAAAATTGCAACAAAACCAGTCTATGAATCAAGAAAACCAAACACACCAAATAGGTGAAAATAAAAATGTGAAACAACACATACGGTTAGGAAAGAGTAAGTGAGCAGAAGCTCTTTGTCCTGAATACTTAGAACAGCCAAGAATATTCAGGAAAATACCTTGGTGCTCAAGCCATAATTGAAAACGCAACAAACAAAGATTTCACCAAATGAGTGGGTCTTCACACAAATAAGAGATAAATAGACATAAAACCAATTTAGACATAGTCCAGAGACATCAAAGACACTGCAGGAATAGGTTACCACAAGCAGACAAGATCATAAAGTCTTAAAACCAAAAATTTCAAATTTTACCCAGGCATACGCCCTTTTGCAGTTTATAAAAAAGCATGTATACACGACTGTGACAAAGTAAACTCATGTATACGCGATTCCCTTTGAAAAAAACACTATGTATACATGACTGTGCAAAAGAAAAACTACGTATGGAAAGGTAAATAAAGAAAAACAATAAATTTCAAGCCTGATCAAGAGACCAGGTCTTCAGTCTGACTGGAAAAAGATTTACTGAACTGGAAAAAGTGATATAAATTGTTTAGAACCTACAAGACAGATAAAACAACCCAAACGGGAAATCACAAAAATGTGATCCGCAACGGAGTCACCATTTCTATTTCGGGATATAATACCCTAAAGGTTTTTGGGTCGGCAACCTTCACTATATTAGGGGCATACCATTCAAGAAGGACTCAACTAACCTATCTATTATATTTAAAACTAGATATAACAAGTTAAGGAACTTACCCGAAAGTCCCACATTTGATGTAGATCCCGCGGGGTGCAAACCCTCTGAAACCCTTCGTGTTTCGTAACCTGAAAATCAAGAAAGAACGAACACAAAACTCTAGTTGTACAACATATATAGTTCCTAGATGTTAGTGTAACTTATGCACAATATCATAAAAACAATATTAAATATTCAATTAATGATCATTACACATATATAAAGAGATATAAACACATGAATATCAGGAACAAGATGGTTCTTCTTATTATAAATTGCATGTACAGTAATGAAACGTGGATAGATCACCTGAATCCTTCCACGACCTTCGAGCATACCATCCTCTGGATCCGTCCAGCCCTAGCCTCATAAGAATTCTTCCAATATGTGTGCACACTAGATGTCATATAACATGATGAGCATCTCAAGGAAACAAGGGTTTCCTGAATATAACTGGGAAGTGCAGGAGGCATGGGAATATCAGACTTGAAATAGGGCTCCAACAGAGTATAATATCTATATTTTTCTCCCTCCCTTAGGCCATGCACATGAGGGGATTTTATACTCCCTCAAATTAGTTTCTGCAGTTGGAAACAGTTAGGCCACGGGCTGGGGTGGTTGAATTACGATAATAACCATCAACCCTTCCTCGAAAGTAGGGAATAATATATATTTTTTAATGATTAAAAAGGTATATGTGGATATCTAAGAATGGACTCACGTATATATGTGGAAAATTCTGGGCAGAGTCGCATATGGGTTTTAAGATACTATTTTTATGAAGATATTCAAGTCTGAGGGGAAAGGATGCCTAAGGCCAAAGTGTCAATCATCAAGCATATGAAGGTGGAAAATGATGCTATAACACCTACACACATATTTATAGTGGTTTCTCTCTATAAATAAGCCGACTTGAGCTTGTCGAATACACGTTCCTGTTTGAGGTGAGTCGACATGAGTTCTTCCATACAGATTGGAGGTCGACTTTGAAGAGGATTATGCTTGTATTTGGAGGGCTTCTAGACACTTTAATAGACTCATATACATTCGACACATGCTCAAGAAGATATCTTCATACATAACATTAATTCTTTGATTCTAATGATAAATTCTAAGGCTCTAAATGGGAGCCCTTAATAAACAAAATGTCTAGCTCATAAAACCCATGAAGCAAGCCTTACAATAATAATTTTCTTTTCCTCTTTACACCATTTAAAAAAGTCACTATTACATGTAATTATTAAGATCGAACCTAGTTACACTTTTCAACACTCCCTCTTAAATTGGGAGGTATTTATAATGGTACTTGGTCATTCTCAATCTGAAAAATTTCTCATAAGAAGAATCGGATTGGTAACCCATCTGTCTAGCATCATATCAACCAACATTGTCACATAGAAATGCCTTGAATAACAACTCTATCCACATGATCATAGCACAATGTTGGTGAGACCAATGATTCATAGAAACCATAATCATTGTCTCTCAAGGTACATACTCCACCAGGGTGTTCACAGAGTATGACCTACTTTGGACTATTATTATCTTGGATAGCCAGTCTTCAAAGAATATCGGTCCACGACTACTCTTATCTTGGATTCCATATCTCATCCTCAAATAGTATCATATGAAAAATTATTACCCAATCCTCCATTCTGTCTTCCTTGGTGAATACCATAATGATGTGTCTATCCCTCCCTCTCAATTAGGGAGGACATATCAATTCCAATAATGGAATGTACGCATTCATATGGAAGGAATGTACCTAAGCTCCCTCTTGGATTAGGAATTTCCAAGTTTCTTCCAAGTAAGAAACTTATTTTCAGGATCCCTCTTAATTAGGGACCTATAGCAGCTCCTCAACCATCTACTTGAAGAGCTCCTTCATTTGATGTCATGAATTTATTTGTCAAGAAGAGTTCATCTTTTGGGGCTTCTTCATAGGGCACAAACCATCCATCACTTTCATCAATGGGTCAGTCATGTCATTATTCCTTTCACCAAAAAGTGAACTATTAGTCTTCATCTGATATATCTTCGTGTCAAGTTGCCTTCATATTTTCTTGAATGATCTTTCATCCTTCTATATGGTCCTCTTGGAATACATCCACAGTTCTTCCCTTGGCAGTCCTGCATAAGCCAATCCAGATATTTGTTCAAAATAAGAAATGGACACTTAAATAAGACTTAGCTTTGTGATGATCTTTCATCATGACATCTTCCTGTAGGTATCAGCATCCTACATACATGTTGACACATCTCCCAAAGGTATCCATTTTCAAGGGTCTCCATATTTTTTAGACTTCCATCAGAGTCTTCATATCTTTCCGAGAGATTTCCTAGTCAAATATTCTTGATCTTCGAATTTTTATTTCATTTACCATTGTTACATATCTCATGATATATTCCTTCCTTTCTTCACACTTTTCATTCCAAAAATATTCCTTCATATTTTCTCAATTGTAGTAAATCACCTCATACTTCATATGAGGACATACTATGTTGATTTCATCTAGTGTGACCCATGCCTTTTGGAAAGCTTTCATAGGAGGAGATTTATTTCCTTTGATCATGTTGCCCAAGATCGAGCAGTGATCCATGTTACCTGCAACCATACAACATGACTTTATAATATTGAATACAAGCATACATACCTCATTTACCTTTAGGCCATCTAGCCTTTCTTCAACAGCTTCCTTGATTGAAAAGAGCTTCAACCCCTCGATCTAGTTCCTCTCTTATGTCATCATACCATCATCCCATTAATTCCACAAGTTGGAGTCCTGATTAAACACTGACTTTCTCTCTAGATCGGTGAACCCTCCGATGAGGATTCCATCAAAGAATCTTGAGGGTATTTCATATCCCTATCCAACAGATGTTTCCTTTTGACTTGATGTATGACGAGACTTTTTGTGGATGAATTTGTTCCTTTCCTTAAGTTTCCAATGAGGTTTCCAAGAGCTATATCCTTCATATTTGACTGACATAGATTTTGTTCCAGCTGTCATTCATGTTTCTTTATGGTGATGTCACAAACTCTTGCTTCAATTCTTGAGTGAAATGGACTTATTCTCTACCTTCCTTGTTATTACCCCTCTTGAGCTTAGGACAACCTTTCCTATATTTCTCATAGCATCGAGTCTTAGCTATTATCTTCTCTCCTTTCGAAAAATATCTAAATACCTTTTGTCCTCGACTATCCTTCTTATATCTTTCATAAAGATTACACGTTGTTGAATAGATTTCTTATTCTCACATACATTTGTTACCTTTTCCATCAGTTAGTGCATTTATAACAATAATGATTATCTCTCATAGATCTGGAAATTGAGATCTTATGTTGATAATCCTTTATCCTTTGATACTCTCAATTTGTTTAGCTCAGATCTGTGTGATGTGACTTTCTTTATCGCATCTTTAGAGAATAGTTCTACTAGCTTATCATATATATCTCTTTGATATCTCCAATACTGCTATATGAGGAGACCTTTCATAAGAATCCCTTTCCATGTGTTCAAAGGAGACCTATTCATTGATATGTTCAATAAATTCACTTTATTCGAGGGCTATGTCTATCCTCCTTTTTCATGCAAGGAATTTTGACGACTCATCCAACTTATATATCTCCTCGCAAAAAAATTCAGTTCACCAAATTTGATTATATAATGAAAGATACTTACTTGAAAAGTGAAGATGAAATCTTCAACTTGATCACTTTGATGATGGTTGAAGAATATGTATTAGTTCTCCTTTTGGATGATATTCTTCCAAATGAAAATCCCTTCTTAAATAAGGATATTTCTCCTTTTATGATGTCAACAACTTTAGATCTAGCTTCCTTTGTTGATGGTGATTGATGAGGATGTTTTGATGCTTCCTCAGATAATATTCTTCCAGCATAAGGAAAGGGATCCTTGATTCAATGAGAGGAAACTTTCCTTATAGCTTTTGAAGTTGATGACAATTTATTCTACCCTTCTTTGTCTTGAAGATACTTCGACTTCTTGGTGGTGAATAAGTGCAGATCAGAAATACTTCTAGGGTCTCCAAGATGATTTGATCTTGGTCCTAGAAATGCTTTTCTTAGATGTATTGATTTGAATATATCTTCATCTTTATGAGGGTATTTGTGGTATTTTTCTAAGGAATATATGTCCTAACACTCTTTTTGGTGTAGATTTCTAATTGCCTTTATTTGTAGATATATTCACCTTGAGAAGAAATAAGGCTTTGGCCTCGATTATTTGATGATCCCAAGACTTCTTTTGAAGTGAACTTCCTTCTTTGATCTATGGTTTGATTCTTCAAAGTATATCTTGACTTCACTTTGATATCCTTCAACTTGCTTTGATTCCTTATTTGAGATTAGTTACTTGAGTGTCCCTTGATAAGAAATCTCGAGTATAAGCATTAGTTTCCCTTGATGAGATTAGTTTCTGAAACCATGTTGAGAAATCTCAAGCATAAGCATTAGGTGATTTATCGTCTATTAGTGATTTCTTGTGAATGCTTTTTACTACTTTATATTAGGATATTATTCTTGTTAGATTATTATTCTTCTTCTTCATAAAACAGTAACCAATGCATGAACATAACTAGACAAGAGACACAACATGTAGGCTATGAGCTAGGGCCAAAGCATCTCACTCTTTTAGAGGAAAACCTGCACAAATTATTCTTATAGAGATTCCAATTAATGAATACCAAGACCATGACCCCTGAACTATTAGCCACTCCAAGACCAAGACACAAGCTTTCAAGACAGTTAGCCTTCTTCTCAACCCTTCTTCCACCTCGAACTTATTTGATACATAGCACACAAACTGAGATCATCTCTATCATAGCAATGAATTTTCATGTCATTGTCACCACAGAAACTCATCGACAAATTGTGATCATTGTAGCAGCATTAAATCTTGTTTTCATGCCATCAAAGATACCACCAAATCTCTGTAACCTCTTTATATTACTGATATAAGACTTCTTCCTAGCACCAAGATAGAGATATAGACTTCATATCACTGTAATCATACGCACGAACTTCATAGATATGTCTAAAGTGTCTTATTTTGTGTGATCTAAATTCTACGAGAGATCTGAGCTTCATTTTTTATTTTGATCACCCTTGAAACATATCCTCGTTGTCTACATCATCTGAACTTGTTTTTGTACTGGATATCTAAACCCTACTTCTGTTTATCCCATTCGAGAACTTCAGAGATATATTTCTTCATTGTCCCTAGAAAGTTCATCGATTTCCCTTAGATGTCCCTTCAAACTCCATCCGAACTTACCTCCTTTCTGTGGTCGTAATTTCAGAGGAATCCAAGCTTTATGATTGATCTCGAATGCGAAGAGCCTACATACATATTTATAGTGGTTGACCTCTACAAATAATCTGACCTGATCTTGTCGAATAGATGTGTCTATTTGAGGTGAGCCTAAATGAGTTCTTCCATACAGTTTGGAGGTCAACTTTGAAGAGGAAAGTGCTTGTCTTTGGATGGCTTCTAGTCAAATTTAATAGACCCATATACATTTGACACATGCTCAAGAAGAGCTCTTCATACATGACATTAATTCTTTAACTCTAATGATAAATCCTAAGTCTCTCAATGGGAGCCATTAATAAATAAAATCGCTTGCTCATGAAACCCATGAAGCAAGCCTTGCAATAATAATTGTGTTTTCTTCTTTACATCATTTACAAAAATCACAATTACATGTCATTATGAAGACCGAACCTAGTTACACTTTTCAACATTTAGAACAACACTTGATTCTCTTATAGGACCTTGAAAAAAAATCCTAATATAACTATATATTTCATGACATATTCAGACTAAATAGAAAATATAACCTGTAGCATTTCCTCCAGCATCAAAATTCGCATCTATTCCATCTTGCTCAAGCCCAATCTGGAAGTGAGGAAACTTCAAGTGTCTACTTCCTCCAGTTGTTTTGGTGTTTGATCCTGGTACACCACATGCCCCTCAAAAACTTTAGAATTTGGTTTGTTTACCTCTGATTCTGATGATATGTCCAAGTACTGCATCTGGATATTCACCCTGTCCACTTCTACCTGCAATCTATCCATATTAGTTTCCAGCAAATTGAGCTTTTGGGAAAGAAAAGTGAAATATGCTCACGACTCAATCCGTATAATTTCTCCATTATTGGAAATTAAATTCATTATGGAGTCTACTGAATATGTTAACTAGGTCAGATGAGAGGATTTTTCCTCACACCCATCTCTAAATCAATATTCAATTGAACAATATGTGCCACAATCAAATTCTTTTCCAAACTGTAATAAGCTCCAAGCCCGAACCCTTGAAATCTCATACCAAACCATCACCTTTTTATAATTTTTCTCAATTTTTCCTCTTTGGTTGATGTTCCCTGAAGCATTCTCAATGCAGAATTGTTGAAGTCCAACAAGAAAGTATAGAACACACACTAGTGTGGAACCAGTAGGTCCTAGCAGCACCTACACTAGTCTGGGCTAAATTTGGTGGAGTTTCTAATTTAATTTTCCCTTAATTAAGTTGCATAATAAAATGTAATCTTTTCTCAAAATCACTTGTAATAGTTAACTAAGTGTGCTAAACTCATTTAGCTCATGAATTTTGAGTTGAGGGTAGTTGGTGAGGCATGCAAAGTAAGTCTATTTGTAACAGAGTTCAAATTGCAGTTGGTGCATTAGTTAATGCATGAGAAATCAATTAACTCAATCTAGGTGAATTAAAGTCAGTTGAGCTAGTTGTAACTAATTTTTTCACTAGTGAGAGATCAAGTGAATTAAATATTATTTAATTCATAATCAGTGATCTAACATGCAACTGATGATTTACTATTAATAGCTTCATGCATGTTAGTTCCAGTGGAGACCTAGTTGAGACAAAGGTGAAAGGTTGTTAACTATCAGTTGTATGATTATTGGGTTGCACCGATGCCACCAAAAACACATTGGATTGCCCATGATCCTTGTGTATTTTAGGAAGGCCAAAATTCCTAAACAATAGGGATTGCACTCATCAGTAATCGCGCAAGCAAGGCAGGCTATTTATAGGTTGAGAATTCGCTAAGTGTTGGTCAATTTTGTCTAGGACAGTGTGAGAGAATTAGTTGTGTTGGAGACTCTTGTGAGAAGAGGGCATTGTATTTGTTTCATTTTTCCATGATGAATATAAAATAGAAGATAGTGGGGTTTTGAGCAGCAAGCTTTCCCCGAAAAATTATCTATGTTGTGGTTTGATTTTATTCTTTCTTTCCTTCTTGTGATTGGCGATTACGTTTAATTTTCGCAATTGATTTGTAGAAGCGATTCAGTATCTAGCTTTAGTACAATGTTATATCAGATTGAATCCATTGATATAAATATATGTCGTATAATTTCTACATGGTATCAAAGCATAGGAAATTACTACATTAAAGAAGGAGTTGAGTTTGTGACTGAATAGAATTCGAATTTGTAAAGGTACTCTTGGTGCGACAGGCGAATCAGGATCGAAATGGCTTTCAATGGCTTGAGATTGGAGTATTCGATCGAGTAAATTCCAATTAAATTGCATGGAAAGACAAGATGCAGGCAGTACTATAATAAAATGGCTTGAAGGAATTCATTGATAATGACATTACCAAACCCGTTGTACAGATGTTGCAAATCTTGATGCCTGGAAAAAGAAGGTTGTAAAGGCAAGGAGGATATTACTAGAGGGAGTACGAGACCACATTGTCTCAAGTCTCCATGGCAAAGAAACACCATATGCAATGTGGAAAGCTTTGACAGATCTATTTCAAAGCAGCAATGATCATAGGAAATTGGCACGAAAAGATAAACTCAGGAAAATCAAAATGGAGAAAGGCGACACCATTTTGAAATATTTAACAAAGTTTGTCTAATATTAGGATGAGCTTGGGAGCATCAGAATTGCTGTTGCAGATGATGACTTGGTGAGCCTAGATCTTCTAGAACTTCCCAAGAGTTGGCACAGTTAGCAGGACTCTATAGATAGAAGGGAAAAAATTCCATATTGGGAACGACTTTGGTCAGATTTGCTGCAAGAAGAATTCAGGCGGAATACCAGGGATCGATCTTCATCTAAGCATGATGATGAAGAAGTTTGTGTTTTGGCTGCTAAGGAGAAGAAGGGGAAAGGAAAGAAATTCCATTCCAAATCTAAGTCCGATAAATATGGCAAGAAGCACGACATGTCCAGAGTGAAGTGTTTTCTTTGTCACGAGCATGGACATTATGCCACTAATTTTCCACAAAATAAAAAGAACAAGAAGGCTTCAGGATTTGAAATTGGTGAGGCTTTGGCCTCGCAATTTGAGCTTGAATTCTCTATCATTGCATGCATGGTGTCAAGTGCAATGGGATCGGTGTGGTACTTGGATAGTGGTGCTTCCTTTCACATGATGGGAGACAAAAAAAATTCAATAGCTTGGAGGAGAAGGACCTCCAGATTCATATCAAAATGAGTGATGATGGATGGTACAGTGCTACCAGGATTGGTATAGTTACCTTCCAGAGGTAGTCAGGTAAACCCTTTCTTAAAAGATGTAATGCATGTACCAGGCTTGAAGAAAAATTTTGTCTCAGTCACAATGTTGGAGGATAGAGGCTATGATGTTTTTTTCAATGAGGGAAAAGCTTTCCTTCGACACAAAGCAACAAGACAAGCCAAGAATATTGGGATTCATGTGAAGAATATCTATAAAATTTATGTAGATGATTGCGTAGCATTTATGGGTAAGGAGGAAAAAGTGGTGAGCCGGGATTAGGGTGAGTTATGGCACAGGATTTTGGGCCATATACACCACGAAGCCTTGAAGGTCATGCAATAGATTTCTACAGGACTTCCCAAGGGTACTCTTGCACAGTTAGACACATGCAAGGGATGTACTATGGGGAAGTATGCAAAGGAAAATTTTCATGAGAAGGAGAACTGAACTTCAAAAATCCTTGAGAGAGTTCACTCAAACGTGTGTGGACCATTCTATACTGCTTTGAAAGCAAAGCATAAATACTATGTGATATTTTTTGATGAATTTTCTATAAAGTGCGGGATCTACTTCATGCAAAAGAAAGATCAAACATTCTCAAAATTTCTTGAGTTCAAAGCACTGGTGGAGAAAGACACAGGGAAGCAAGTGAAGGCTCTTATAAACGACAATGGTGGTGAGTACATCTCAAATGAATTCAATAACTTCTGCAACAAAGAAGGAATTTGGAGAGAACTAATTGCACCTTATAACCCACAAATAGAATGGGGTCACAGAAAGAAAGAATAGAACAATTGTGGGTGCAACACGAGCGATGTTGCATGATCAGGGCCTATCATTGCATCTGTGGATGGAGGCATGCAACATAGCAATATTTTTGCAAAATCATTGTCGTCATCAGATACTTGGCATGAGTACACCAGAAGAGGCTTTTACTGGTAAGAAACCTGATGTTTCACATTTTAAGATTTTTGGCTCATATATTTATGTGCATGTGACCACAGATGCTAGGAAGTAGCTGGAACCAATAACTGAGATTGGGGTATTTGTGGGGTATGCTGAAACTTCCTACAACTATCAGGTGTATTTTCCAAACAATAGAATGAATGTTGTGCGACGGGATACAAAATTTGATGAGGAGAAATCCATGTGATTTTCCCTTGAGAGGGAGATTTTTTTGCATGTAGAGGAGGAATTCTTGGTTCCAAAGGATGAGCCTCAAGATGTGGATCAGCCACATGCGAGGATCATGGAGTGGAAGAAAACACTCATACAAAGCCATCCACCAGAAATGGTAGACGACGCACCACGAAAGCTGATAGATTGAGACTTGATGTAGCAAAGAATGTAGGAGCCCCTACTTCACTGCGAAGACAGAGACATTCTCCAGACAAGTTTACTGGATACATGGCTCTTATGAGCAAGTGTATTGTGAAAGAACCATCTTCCTTTGAGGAAGCAATGCAGAAACCAATTTGGGTTGACACAATGGTAGAGGATTATGACTCCATCGTCAAGAACAATGCATGGGAAGTTGTCCCAAGACCGGCCAGAAAATCAGTGGTTCGATCTGGATGGATCTATAAGGTGAAGCAAGCAGCGGATGGGAGTGTGCAGAACTGAAAGGCCATATTTGTGGCCTGGGGATTCTCACAAGTTGAGGGGATTGACTATGAGGAGAATTTTGCACCAGTCGCAAGGTAATATTCTATTAATTATATCATGTCACTCTCAGCGTGGATGAGGTGGTGCATTCATCAGATGGATGTGAAAACTTCATTTCTTAATGGAGTTATTGAGGAAGAAGTGTACATAGAGCAGCCAAAAAATTTTGAAATATTTAAGAGTGAGTCACATGTGTGCTAACTCAAGAGAGCATTGTATGGGATGAAGCAAGCACCTCGTGCTTGGTACACTTGGATTGACAGCTATTTCACCTAGTTGGGTTTCACCAAAAGTGAAGCTGATGCAAACCTGTACAAGATTGTGGTTGATGGTAATCTTTTCATTATCGTACTTTATGTAGATGATCTAATCTTGACAGGTGATGAGCAGATGATACATTCTTGCAAAGAGGCCCTTGCAAGAGAGTTCGAAATGAAGGACATATGACTCCTTCACTATTTCCCTGGTTTTGAAATATGGCAACGAGATGGGGAAATTTTTGTTTCTCAAGGCAAGTATGCCAAAGAGATACTGGGAAGTTTCACATGGAGATTTGTAAACCCATAGAGACTCCTCTTCCAGGAAATTGGAGGAAAGAAGATGCTACTTCAAGAGAAGTAGTGGATGCCACTGTCTATAGGCAGTTAGTCGGTTCACTAATGTACTTGGTGAACACTAGACCAGACATTTTCTATGTAGTTAACCAGCTAAGTCAAGCTATGGTTAAGCTGACCAAGCTCTTTTGGAAGGCAGGGAAGCATGTATTGAAATATCTCATGGGCATGACAGAGTATGGATTATGGTATAGGCATACAGAGAGAGTGAAGCTTCAAGGCTTCACGGATGTAGATTGGGCAAGCAGTCCATCAGACAGAAAGAGCACATCAGGAGGGATCTTCAGCATAGGATCAATAACAGTTTCTTGGTACAGACGGAAGCAGCGATCGGTGGCACTCAGTTCAGTAGAGTCAAAATACATGGCAGCAAGTCAAGATGCATGTGAGGCCATCTGGATGAGAAATATCTTGGTTGGTTTGTTTGGTTCTCAAATGGATACGACAATGATACATTGTGATAACCATAGTTGCATTAAAATCTTGGTTAATCCGGTATTCCATGATAGTTCCAAGAACATTGACATTTTGTGCAACCATCTTAGAGATTGTGTCTAGAGACACATAATTTTACTTTAGTACATTCCCACGGAGGATCAGGATGCAGATATTCAGATGAAGGCGCTCACCAGGAGAAAATTTGAATATCATAGAGACAAGATCGGGGTGGCAAATAATCTATTTCTTGTTGAGAGGGATTTTTGAAGTCCAACAATAAATTACAGCACACACACTAGTGTGGGACCAATAGGTCCTAGCAGCACCTACACTAGTGTGGGCTAAATTTGGTGCAGTGTCTAATTTAATTTTCCCTTAATTAAGTTGGACAATAAAATGTAATCTTATCTCAAAATCACTTGTAATAGTAAATTAAGTGTGATAAAATTAATTAGCTCATGAATTTTGAGTTGAGGCTAGTTGGTGAGGCATGCAGAGTAAGTCTAGTTGTAATAGAGTTTGAATTGCAGTTGGTGCGTTATTTAATGCATGAGAAATCAGTTAACTCAATCTAGGAGAATTAAAGTCAGTTGAGCTAGTTGTAACTGATTGTTGCACTAGTGAGAGATCAAGTGAATTAAATATTATTTAATTCACAATCAATGATCTAACATGCAACTGATTATTTACTATTAATAGCTGCATGCATGTTAGTTCTAGTGGAGACCCAGTTGAGACAAAGGTGAAAGGTATGTTAACTATCATTTGTAGGATTATTGGGTTGCACCCATGCAACCAAACACACATTGGATTTACCATGATCCTTGCACATTTTAGGAAGGCTGAAATTCCTAAATAATAGAGATTGCTTTCATCAGGAATTGCGCAAGCAAGGCAGGCTGTTTAGAGGCTGAGAATTGGTTAAGTGTTGGTCAATTTATTTCGGGACAATGTGAGACAATTAGTTGAGCGCTGGAGACTCTTGTGAGAAGAGGGAATTGTATTTGTTTCATGTTTCCATGTTGAATATACAATAGAAGATAGTGGGTTTTTGAGCAGCAAACTTTCCCCTGGAAATTATATGTGTTGTGGTTTGATTTTATTCTTTCTTTGCTTCATGTGCTTGGTGATTGTGTTTAATTTCCACAATTGATTTGTAGAAGTGATTCAGTATCTAGATTTAGTACAATGTTAGATCAGATTGAATCCATTGATATACATATATGTTGTATAATTTCTACAATCATTTATGATCAAGCTTATGTCGGACCTCGAAATCCATTGCCCTCAAGTCAGCGCAGCAAGATAATACCTTTGTAGTTAAAATAAAGGAATGTTAGTTTTGAGCGTCCTTCCATATTTAATGACTACAGGCATCCTCCTCCACCTGTCCACCAACCATTCTTGCAAAGCATGATATAGCCAGATGTGATCGCTATCTCCGACCTCGGCATATGTCATATACCGCCATAAAAAATTAAGAATTACAGGAATTAACTGATGTTCAAGGTTGTATATGCCATAGAGATGTCAAATGTCCCATCGTTTAATTCACTTTTAATTTATTTATTTTTGAATTCATAATATGATATGAAATATAGTCTATCATGGAAATGGCTTGTTAAAGGGCCTTCCATTGTCCACCATCATCATTCCTTGTTCCAAACATGCACCAGTATTTGCTAAGGAATCTGCCACCATGTTAAGATGCTTTTTAACATGGAAGAGATTAATACATTCAAATTTTATGATTGTAAGAATTATTCTGTGAAGGATGGGAGCTTGAGTCGGATCATAGGCTTCTTTAAGCTTAAACAACTTTTGGATTACTACCATCAAACCTCCAAATACCATTAAGTGTTGAATTCCCTTTGTTATTGCTTAGTTCAACCCCTACCATAATGCTAAAAACTCAGCTTGGTTCTAGGTTGTAATCCCCAATCCCCAAGCATACTTAATCTCTCTTTCTTCATCGGGGAAAAAAATAACTCTCACTCTTGCCTCCCCATATTTAAATTCATATATATATATATATATATATATATATATATATATATATATATATATATATATATATATATATATATCTGTGTGTGTGTGTGTGTGTGTGTGTGTGTGCTTGAAAATCCATTGTGTCAATGGTATATGAAAGCATGAGAGCACCAGGTTAAAATCCATTGTGTCAACTATATTCAAAAGCATGAGAGCATCGGGTTAAAATCCATTTTGTTGACTATATTTGAAAGGATAAGAGCACAAGGTTAAAAACAAGTGGAGCACAAGAACACTCCTCTGTAATTCAGAAATAAAGGGATGGTAGTAAGTACTCCTATGTAATTACCATTTATTTCACCATTATGCATCTTCTTTTCTTACCATAATTCATGGAACCTATTAGGGTTTAACCCTAGTCTGGAACCATATCTACACATATTTCCTTTGTTACTTTTTCTCTAATATATTTTTTCATTAGTGTTATATTTCTACCATTAAACCTTAGTCTTTGAACCAAATCTAAAACTATGGCCTTTGTTACTTTTCTCTAATTTCTTTTTTCTTTGGTGCTCCATTTCTACTGATCAAGCCACTGGAGTGGTCAAGATGGCTCCATGCTTTGTACATACCCTTACTCAATTCACATATAGTTTCTCGTGGTTATTTTAAGCCCATGGTTAGGATAAGACCCATGGGTGGCTTACTAAGGTTGTGGATGGGAATAGTAATCAACCCAAGAAAGCAATGTTTCAATGAGAAATCAATATTGCCAATCCTCCATTGCATCTTTTGAATTCCCATCAACTTTTCCAACTATCTTGTTCTTCTCCCGACCACACACTTGAATATTTCCTTGGACCCCACGCGCATATATATATATATATATATATATCCCTTAAGCCCTTTACTATATTTAGTGTATTTTTTAGATTATTCCAATCAAAAGAAAAAGGCAAGAAAGATATTAAAACATCCAGTCGTCTCCTTTGCAAACTAGTTCCTACGCAAATAATCTGAATTCTGGTGCCTACGCAAGTAAACCGGTGCTCTGCCCACACTATTTCAGGTTTACAAACTCATCTTATGTATCATCCATTCAAATGAAATTATGGGAAGCCTCGGACCCTGATGTGCCACCCTTGCAAGAGCATAATCTTAAATAAATACCTGAAATTCGAGACTTCACTCCATTGAATATCACTTATGGTATATGTAATGCTTTTCTAACGGTGTTGGTGGTGTTACTGCTAGTGTGGCCTTCCCCCAACTTCTTTAGGGCTTTGACCCTTTCTTTCACATGCTTCTCAGCTATTTTTTGCCAATTGCCCACCAAATTTGGACTCGTCTTGGACCCTATGTATGTCGTCTGTATTTTTTGGGTTGCAATGAGAATTCAGGGATTATCCTGCAACGTCTGTTGATTTCTCCAAAGGTTTGTCTCTGTTTGTTTGTCTCTAGTTGGATTCGAACATATGACTTAGGTTGGTAGAAAGAGCTATGTTTCAAGCATTTAAATAATGTTTTTAATGCTCTTATTATTTTGCCTTTTTTGGATATGGTGTTATCCTTCATAATAGTAATGTTTATTTTCATCGAGCTACTAGATGCAGTATATGAGTAAAGTAAGCCATTTATATATGAGTAAACTTTGTCATTTTAAAAGGATTTATTGTTTTTAGCCTTGTGTTATCCTTCATAACTGTAAGTGTTTATTTTCATCGAGCTAGTAGACGAGTGTATGGGTAAAGTCAGCCATTTATATATGCACGTCATTTTAAAATTAAAATAACATGTAAAAAAAAATATAAATGTAAATGTTGTTTGGGATTTTAATTTTTTTATTATTTATTAAATTTAAGTTTAGGATAAATTTATTTTAATGTAAAGAAATTTTTAAGATAGAAGGCTGAATGTTTTTTTTAAATATAGATTTGATGTTTCTGGTTTGTCATCGTTTAAATTTAATTAAGGATTTTTTTCAAAATTGTCTTTTTTTTTTAATGAAATGGTTCTTTTTAACATTAAAATAGATTCAACATGTAGACCATTTGGTTTAAGTTACATTTAGTCCCCATCATATTTTAAGTTCAACAATTATAGGGAGGAGTTGAGGGTGGGAGTGCATTGTGGAGAATAAAATATATCCCAAGGAGCATCTAGACTTGATCGATCCATGGTTGGGAGTATCATTTTGCATAATCCTAGTGGCAACACTCCATAGTTGGACATATCATTCTTCCATCCAACATATGGGTAGTAAAAAAACAAGATTCAACACCCTCTAACACAATTATATTGCCCAAAATTAACATATTGCAATTCCATTAATTCAAAATGACTCTTGCCGAATTTCAAAACAAAAATATTACTATCTCTTTTCATTATCTTGAGGGATCGAAAAAAGAACCAATTCATAATATGTTTAGGCTATGGCCTTGACATGTGCTTGTGGTTATGTTAGTCTTTAACCAAAACATCAAAATATGAAAGGATGGAGTTTTAGAAGGTATCCACTTTGGAGATGTATTAAGTAGATATGTTGAGGATGGAGCTTGAAACAATGTACTTGCTAATATGAATCCTTAGTCACATGGTCCATTAGGTTAGATAACAGATAGTCTCCTCTAAGGGATTTGTGATTCCAAGAAATCAGAAGTACATATCCATCCACTTGCTTCATATGTTACGTTTATGTACAAATCCATATGCTTGCTTCATATTGCTTTTATGTTGTGGGTGATTGATAAAGAGGATACTCAAATTTAGTTTGCAGTCACCCAAGTTTTGAGTCCTTATTACGTAGTCTATTCATGTGACCTTTTTCACTTTTTTCACTTTTATGGCCCACATTAGCTTTAGTGTCTGAAGTGATTTTTGAGGCAATATATCTCTCCATGAATTCAAAAATGCAATACGAATAATGGAAAAGTGAATTTTCCTCAACACTTACATAAATAAATCCCAATAATAATAAAAAATAAAAAGAAAACAAGTCACATGTTTTAATTGCACCTCAACCCTATAACTAATTAAAGGTTGTTTCCAAATTCCCTCTATCATTCAATGTGATCTAAACATTATTAAAACATAAAAATAAATCGTATTATAAACTTAACCATGTAATCTTCCCCACCCATTCAACCTTTACTTTTTGTTATTTCAAAGACTACTAAACCTTATTTTTTTTAGAAAGTGGGAAAAACTATCATAACTCTTTTGTCAAACTAGCAATGGGGACAACCATCATTGGCTGCTATCTGTGAATGCAGGCTGAGTCATTATTGTTATTAAAAGAAAACCACACCACCTGGAATTACCCATTGGCGATCTGTAATGGGGCATGTTTGTTTGTATAATAAAAAATGGATGTGTAATTTGATTCTAGCAGCTCCTTATGTTCTAATATATATGCCCCATTCATAAGAACGTTAGGATTTTTATAAATGACACAAAGTGAATCACATACCTCAACATAGTTTGTTTTCCCAATATCAAAGGAAATAGGATCTTCAATGCCCTCTTCGTGCTTTGTGAGGTGGTTCTTAAGGCTTACTCAAAAAAGGAAGGTGAAATTTCATGTATTTCACAATCAAGCTCTCACAATCCATGCCATAGATGCGATGTTTAGGAACAATTTAGTAAACCATATTTCATCTACATCTCCCAATTACAAGAAAACAAAATTTTCACATCCTCATCCTCCTAGATGTTATCTTCTTTATCACATGAGCTAGTGGAAGCACCTATAATTTCTTCATCCTCCAAGGGTTTTTTATACAAGATATATCCCCTTCAACTTTTCAAAAAAATAATCTTGTACATAATTTGAAAAGGAAATTTATCTTAACTTACCAAATCCTGTCAATTTGTGTTGTTTTTTGCCTAGGAAAGGAAGTTTATCCTTTTAGTATTTTGTCTTTTTCTTACATCTATCCATTTATTATATAGCTTATACTTCCTTTTATATATGTGTTTTAAGGGATGTTGGGATGTTTTTTAATGAAAAGTGAGGGATTCTAAGAACTTGTCCTTGAAACTTTCCCCCACTTACTAAAACTCAATTGGAAATTTGTTTTATTTTCCATGGATCAAGTGTTATTTCCTTATGGTTTGATGTATCATATCCCTTTTTGGTTGTGGTTTTGTCCTCTACTTCCTTTGTTATTGAAAAATATATAGGTATCCTTCTTATTTAGTATTTCTCTAGATAGTTTTGGTTCTTACATGATTGCGTAGACTAGATTAATATGAATTGCCTTTACAAATTTCATTTCATATTAAAGTAGGATGATTTTAAACTTGCGCTGAATGATTTTAAGATTGTGTATAAAGTAAGAAATTGCAAATTTCTTCCATGGAATAATGTTTGAGAGAAATCTAGGGTCTGAAATATTTTATATAAATCTATTTTGTTCTTAGATAAATTTTCCTTTGACCTAAGTCAACTTTTCCACATTTGAGGCGATCATGCAGAGCATTGAAGGCGTTGAAACCCTAGAAAATTTCTAGTGTTTTCTTCTTGGTGGTTTAAGTATGGCAGATCCTAGTGGTTCTATTCTTCATTGGTAGTATGAAATGGAGGTTGTGGGGTTGTCTCCATAGTTTTTTGGGGCTTGTCTGACATGCTTGTGACTTGTCATTTCCTTTGGTGGCATCTCTCTCCATGGTGGGTTTTATACTATTGTTTTTCGCAGTCTACACAAAATGGTAATTTCTTGGTTGTGTCAGTTATTACTCGATAGTTCATTTTTTACCTTGTTCGTTTTCACTTTCTGGTGGGGGTTTCTCTTTTCCCTTGTGCTCACGGGGGTTTGTTGAGGGGTCTTGTGCTAATCTGGCAGTTTCTCTTTGGGTATCATGGTGGGCATTGATCAAGTGGACTATGAATCGATTACTCTGTATCGGGGTTCTATATTCTCAGGTCTTGGTGATTTTTCTCACTGTGGTGAAAGTAGTCACAGCCAAGCAGGTGGTATTGATAAGGGGTTTCGGGTTCATTGTGGTATGGCATGGTTGGAATACCATTTTCCTATTAGGGTCGCTTTATCTTTGTCGTTTTTTTCTCATTTACTTCTCCAAGTGTTTCTCATGTAAACTACATATCTTCTCCTATGCATTATTTAGGAGGTTTGTCAGGTGGTTTCTCTACTCCAATCGAACCCTCTATGGGTTTAGGGTTATTGGTTTTCTCTAGGTTTGTTTCAACTAGATTTCTAGAATTGAGGGGCCTTATTCCATCCTACAATGGGGGTTTCACATCACTTCTGGATTTTTCTTATGGAGATGGTATTCCAGGAACCTCGAAGGAATTTTGAAATGCACCTATAAATGTTATGCTTCCTCAAGAGACTAGGGTGGTTTCTTCTTCAAGCTCGCGCTCGCAGAAAGAAGGTGTTTAAGCTGAGAATGGGTCATGTCAGGTAGCCTGCGAAGTGAATGTTGAGAGCCCTAATCCACATATATCTGGGGTTAGAGGGGGTTTAAGTGATATAAGAAAGAAGTTGCAAGTCCTGAAGTAGGCCTCAATTTTGGCCCCATACAATTTATGTTTGGGGAACGACATTGAATTGTCTCAAGTTATGGACTTTGTTAAAAAAAAAATTGGTTGGATGAGCTCAAGGTCGCAATTTAAGTAAGGATACCATTTTTTCTTGGCATGATAAAATGTTATGTTTGAGCATTTCAAAGTGTCCTAATATTTTTATGTTGGAGAAGGGATGGTTTCTTCTCATTTTTCTTCCTTGTTGAGGTTGTAGCCTATTTCCATAGGTGTACATACAATTTTACAGTTTTCCATCCCAAATTTCCTTAAAATATCCTTGAGATACTTTTTTTGAGAAAGAAATATACCCTCCTTTCGTTTATGTACTTGTAATCCAAGGAAGAAGAATAGTTCACCAAGTAGAGCCATTTCATATTCTTGTTGCATCGTTATTGCAAAACCTTGACTCATTGAGTCAACATTACTACCAAATATGATATAATCAACATATACAACTATTGTAAAGAGTTATAATCAATATTTTATTTGATATAAAAGTTGGTATTACTTGCCCCTTTCTTAAAACCTTGTTGATGTAATTATTTGTCTAATCAATATTACCAACCCCTGGGAGCTTTCTTTAACCTCTACAAGGCTTTCTTGAGTTTACATAAAATTTCCTTATCGTTTCCTAGTATGAATCCTTTAGGTTTCCCAATTTAAACTTCCTCTTGTAAGTCCCCATTCAATAATATAGACTTAACATCCATCCGATACACTTTGAACTTACGAAAACTGGAAAATGCTAAGAAAATTCTGATGGCTTCCAGATGTGCAACTGGATCAAAATTTTCTTCAAAATATATCCTCTTATGTTGTGCATATCCTTTACAGACAAGTATTGCCTTATTACTAACCACTTTGCCATCTTCATTTAACTTGTTCTTGAATATCCATTTGGTTCAAATCACATTTTTATTCAGTGGTCTTGGAACAAGATCCCAAGTATCATTTTCCTCTATTTGATTAATTTATTCATGCATAGATTCAATCCAACATTGATCTTGACTAGCATGATGCAAAATTTGAGGTTCAAATATAGATAACAAAGGTATATGTACATGACTATATGAAATAATAAAATTCCTTCTAATTTTTACATCAGATTCTTTATTTCCAATAATTTGGCTTCTAGGATTATTTTTCTATACATAATTGAATAGACTCTTTTCTGGATTGACTTATTCAATGTCTTATTCCTCTGATGCTTCATGCTCTTCTTACCATTCATTCTCTTTGATATCATTGTATAGATATTTTTCATTGTTGATTTCATCATATTGTATTTATCTTGTTATAAAATTATATGTTATAGAGCAATGGAACACATAAAATATGCGGAAACACAAAAATAGAAATAACATATAAAACAAGAGAGACACAAATATATGTGGTTCACCCAAATTAGGTTACATCCATGGAAACAACCAGTCCTTCCTTTCTATTATCCAGCAAAATGAATAGATGCAACCTACAACAGATCCATTGTAATATCATCTACGCTCTCACATAGTCCCCCTTTCTATTTATCGCTCAAAACATACACACAATACAGAGCCGCAATACAATTCCCTCATAAAACAGAGGGGTTTCCTTCTAAGGAAAAAAACCCTAAATTAAACATAACTTCTACTGTCAGATCACCCACCTAATTAATTTCCTAGATTGACTATGAAATTACAATATTTTACAAGGAAATTTTACATATGTTTTTAGCTTTGGGGGTGTTTCTCCTGAAACCCCCCTGGACCCCCCTAATGACGATCAAATGACGGGTGGCATTGCCGCCCCGTTAAGAACAAGGGATGAACGCGATGATACATCTAAATAAAGAAGATAATCAATATCCACACCAAACATGTCTTTTGGGACACATCGAGCCCTCATTTACTTTTACATCTATACTTTCAATAATTTGATGAAGTCTTTCGTTATGACGTTTTTACCCCTTACTTATAGAAGAGTAACCAAGTAGAATACCTCCATCTGCTCTTGGTTTAAATTTGTTAACTTCATCATCATTTCTTTTGATATAACATCTTATCTGAAATATTTTGAAATACTTTACTGAAGCAGATATTCCATACCATAATTCATATGGTTTTTTATCATTGTTTACCCTCACATGGGATTAACGTTTATTTGCACTACTTCCCCTCAAAAGGTATGAGGTACTCTTGATTCATCAAGCATTGCACGCGCCATTTATTGAATTGTCTGTTTCATTATTTCAACAAATCCATTTATTTGAGGAGTTCTACCTCTTGATCCCATTCTATTCATAAAAATAAATTAACTTATCTGATGTGAATTCACCTCCTCTATTGGACCTTAAGTGATTAATTTTTAGATCCATTTGGTTTTCTACCAAGGCCTTGAATATCTTAAATTTTTGAAAGGCTTCGTATTTAAATTTCAACAAAAAAACCCAACACATTCCTCTGTATTCATCAATTTCTAGCATAAAATATTGGTCACCTCATGGGGATATTTTCCTCATTGGTTCACATATGTTTATATGTGTTAGTGTGAATTCTAATTGCAAGTGTACGAATAAAGCTCACTTTAGCTGTGCATAAAAAATAGCCCTAGCATCAAATGTGGTTGTCAATTTCCTTAGATCTGTAGTAGGTGATCATAATAAATGCTACAAAAATCCAGATCTATGCAGTTAAAGACATTAAACAACAAAAATAAACAATATTTTCTCCATACATCCAATAGACAAGACAAGACTTTATAAATATTTTTTTGTATTATGATACCTAGGAAGGGAACACAGAATGATGTTACAGTTCCCCTTCGATGGGATGGGTTCTTGTATGTCCTCAGCACTTTAGATCCAAGATCTCTCTCTCTTGATGGTGCAAAAACCCATACAAAATAGAACTCAAAGGGAGCTCCTAAGAAAAAGTAGAAAAAAATATGACAATGATGGAGGATCAAAGTCAAACCAAAATCATAGATCAATAGGTGATCCAAAGATGAAAAAAGGTAGTGAATGAATGGAAAACCCTTCTATTTATAACAAAATATTGAGTTACTCTAGATATTGGTGCATAATTAAAATATTATTAACCAAATCTAGATCCAACTTACTTGGAATATTTTATTAATTTTGGTGGAGGGAAAAGGAATTTAGAATTGGTTAAATCCCTTTATTTAGAAATAATAAATAAATCAATGATTTATTTATTATTTCAAGGATGAGGTTAAGGAATAATTAAATAAATAATGATTTATTCAATTATTTATAAATGATTTAATCAAATTTAACAAGGAATATTATTAAATCATTATTTAAATCATTATTCCTAGAGAATAATAAGATAAATAATGATTTGTCTAATTAATTCTCATGTTTTGGGTTATATATGACTAGGAATATTAATTAAATACTGGTTTAGTTAATTATCCCTAGAGAAAAATCAAACAAATAAGGATTTATTTAATTATTCATCATGGAGTTTCCTATATGGACTGGAAATAACTTAATAAACTATGGGTTATTAAACTATTTTTCATAGTGAAAGAAATTTTACTATGGTAAAATTGGTCTTACATTGTATACCATAGTCCATCTAATAGTAACAGGTTAGATGACCAAAAATTGGTGTAACAGATTTCCCCCAGCATGCGAGCGTTAGGAGCTATCGTATGACTGAAGTATGTTGTAAGAACACAAACTCTAGACACCGAAGGGGATTTAGGGGAATTTTGAGGTCTAAAGTGGGCCTCCTAAGGAAAATGTACAATAAAAATTCACTTTATGAGAACTAATCACATTTTAGGGGATGACATCATCCCTAATGGTTGAGGTGGCATTAGTTGAGTTAAAGGTACTTATTTGTCACATTCTCAATGGTGAATAAAAATTCATGGTTAACCATGGTAATGCTCTAAGTACTTTTAGAGTTATAAAGTAAAGTACTCATAATAAATGTCATTTCACACTTTTTGAATAAAATATTATTATTGTAATTTCATATTTCTTGAAATAAACAATGCATATCCCTACACAATATTCATGTATTTACACAATTTTCAATAAATATTATATTTGTATATTTTCATATATTTATTTTTAGATTATATATTCATCTCATTTTATTTAATATTACAATTTCAAAATAATTATAAGTTAATATCTATACATAAATATTATACATATGAAATAAAAATAAATCAAAATGTAACCTTGTAATTTTACGAATCTATAACTAATATTGTTATAATATTAATAGCAATGCAAAAATATTAAAGTTAAAGAAAAAAAAACATTATAGTTTTGTATGATGAAAAAAGGTATATTAGTTTTGTATGTTGAAAAAAGTTATATTAGGTTCAACATAGTTTGGGGCAAAAAAAAATCCTAAATTTCAATGTATATAAATCTTATATTATACTTATAAATATAAATTAAATCTATTTCAATAATTTTTTTCTTTAATTTTAAATACAACTCAATTCATTTCATTATGATTATATTAATATTATATATTATTATATATAACGTTTTGAAAAATAATCAAAATGTTATAGAATATATAATATATTCTTTTTTATATTATATATTATTTCATCTTATGTTATAAATCAAATCAATTTAAAATGTCATATAAAATTCATACATAAAATAATGTATTGCATTTATTATATTATTTTTATATAGTATATTAATTACATGTCGTTATATAATTTAAATAATATAAATTTTAATTAATAGCATATAATATAATTAAGAATTTATGAATTTATATTTATATTTTATTTTAAGTTATTTAAGTACAAAGGACAAATGCATTAGTTGTTTAATAATAATTATTTTTTCTTGAAAAACTCATTCTTATTTATAGTCACATCAATACAATTTTTTTATTAATTTTATTTTGGTACAACTTTTGAATTGAATTTAACTATAGTTACATGGATTGTGGTGCAAAAAGTGAATTGAAAATTCATAAATATTGTTTTATTAGTTTAGCTATTAGTTTATTATTTCCTTAGGAGGCACATTTTAGACCTCAAAAATCCCCTAGAGAAATATAATACGGCCTGAAGCGAGAGAGGACAAGACCCTGAGGAGGCGAGACTTACAGGTGTGACAAGTCTCTTTTATGAGTGAGTACCTGTTCTCAAATGAGGCGGGGGAGGCATACCTATGCCCGCGAGATGACAAAATACAAAGAATAATGGTGCGCCCAACAAACATGGAACTAAGTTATTAGTATATGATGGCATAAACATGGGCGAGATATAAAAAAATAATGGATCCCACATATATATTGTGCCCGGGACAACAGCCAGGGCTTATACAATAATATCTAAGTACATTAGATATAATAGCAACCAAAGAGGCCCTGTAAAACAAGATAGGGCTCTGAAAATCTGAATGATACATGAAAACTAACAAGGTGTTGCAAGAGGTTAAGATTGGAACCATCAAATCTGTAGAGTTGCATCCAAGGATGTAGTAAAAGAGGACATCCGGGTACATGGGGGGCTACTTAAAGGGACACCCCCTCATGAGGTCTAAAACATCTCACACACACTCAGGAATCACTGGTACAATCTATTGCATCACTGAACCATCAAGTATACGGATCTTGATCATGCCATAAGGAGTTGGAACTGAGAAACAATAAAGTCAAAGGGCTTCACATTATCAGACCTACACACAAAAAAAGAATAAAGGGTCCCTTTACCTGATCTGAGGCACCGAAAAAGAGTGGAAGCTGGAACCAAGGTACACCTCCCTCTAGACCTATCTTCTAGAATGAATAAGCTGATGTTGACAGAAGGAGGTCCGTCATAGGTGAGGTAATAAGGAATCCTCAACTAAGGCATGAGGGATAATAGTAGAGTGATTGATAGACTGACACCAGGGATGATGGTGGAAATGGGGGTACTGAGTAGCGGGCAGATGACAACCATTGTATAGCATAAAGGGCATGGATGACCTGGAAACTACTGAATCAACTCCGGAGGGGATAGGGGACAGTATCAATGGAGGCCAAAATGTGCGACATGAGAGAGGTACAAAGCGATAAAGGATGGAATACTGTGGTGGGAGACAAAAGGGACTCGGGATAGACTCCATGGATGTGATGATGACTCAACTTGGATGCTCTAAATAAGGGCGACTCAATGATGCTGCCACACAGAATAGGCTTGGTGGGGACCATAAAAACATGAGTAAAATCAGCACGAATGAAGGCAAAGTACAAGTTACTCACGACAAAAATAGACACGAGCATCGACAAGAATGAAGACAAAGTGGTGCCCTAAGTACAAGTGTCACAAGTGAAGAAATTCGATTTTGAGAAGCAGCGAAGTGACCCTTCTTGGAAAAAAGGCTTCCGAGTGAAGTATCAAATCACCAAAAATGAAAGGATACCCATATGAGTGCTCGGTGAGAGCTTTCCAACGGTGCTAACCGTTCTCCAAACTGAGCTACGGTTTGGTCATAATTGGAAAAAGAAAAATTTGGGTTTTTCTTTTAATAGGGCGATTTCCCTCCAATTTGATTCATTTGCAAGTGTAGTTGTGGTGAATGCGGAGAGGAGGAAAAGGCCCTAAATCTTGTGGTAATCATAGCAGACAAACCAACCATTGGAATTAGGATCTGTGACTTTCAGGTACTTATCTAAAGGTAGCCTTAATGCTTCTTGGAAGGGTGGTTCCTGGTGAAGAATTAAGGTGAGAAAAGAATATAGGAATGAACTACTAGAGAAGGTCTAGAATCATCCTCGCCCACCAATTCAAACATGGGGACCAAGTGGTAAACATGGTATCACAAAAAGTAGAATATTGGAAGATAGGGTATCAAACATCTATGATATATGGCTCATCGGAGAAGTCGAAAGGTCCAACTATCTAAGGAATGGGAGGACAATCGACCATACCTATATTGATGGGGTTTAGGTCAAGACTTATGAAAATCAAGTGAGAAGCTGGCCAAGGGTGCCATCATTCCCCCAAGCATGGGATACTGCCCCTAAGAATATGTGATGGAGGGGAGTGATCTAGTATGCAAAGGTGGGAATGATACCCCTAACTAGAGGATTTTGTGGAGAGCCATGGTGTTCCAAATGCTGAAATAATGGATTCAAGTCTTCAGTATCATAGGCACTAAATACTCAAGAGGATGATGAGAAGGTATAGGGGCATAGGTGACCCCAAGCATGTTATGGTCATGCTAAATGTATTTATAAAAGTGGAATCTAAACACATTTTTATGATTTGGTTCGCCATTTGTTTACGTTATGGTTATCTTCTGTAGGAAGAATGGATGGATGCAGTTCGAGAAAGGGAATGGAGGATTACAAATCTCTTTTGGTACTACATATATGAAGCAAATGGACTAAATTTTTGGGTTCGCATACATGGTGTCACTATCCCAAAGAGTAGATTTGGATATAATGAACTGGTGCTCCCCTAGAAAACACACAGGTTGGTCAACAAAAAAGTCTAGGGGACTGGGTTGTTGATGTAAGATGAAGGAATGATTCAGTGGATCACCCATAGAGTGATATGAAGTGATATGAGACTCAAGAGGTTCTTCTAAATAGGGAATAATAATTGTACTAGAGTCGACACTACCAGATGCAGTAGGAGGGTTGTGGAGAATTTCTTCTCCTGGACTCTTAAATATGGGTGCCCCCTTACCAAAACATTGGGTGTCAATGTAATGACCACAAGGTGTATGTGGTTCGAATGCATCGTTTTGATGTAAGGGGGATAGATAAAGTCAGGGGTGGTAAATTCTTCCATAATGTCGTCATCGCAATAGAAGATGGGGTGACTGGTGGAAGAAATACCACATGGTGTAGGGAAGCTACCTGACTCATCATTATGATAAGTGAGGTTCACATGTGCATCGTCATGGAGGGCGATATAATAACAATTAGATGAAGAATCTACATATGTTGAGCCTAAGATAATCGTTGAAGGGAGGTCAGGAGAAACAGAAGTGGATGCCCCAAAGGGGTCTTCCACCATGGATCTCATAGATGATGACAGGTAGAGGATAGTGGCTGAAGACTCCATCATCTCGACATCGGGAGGGGGTATGTCAATGGGAATGGATGTTTCCTATAGTTCTGCCAAAGCAAAACTCACAAGTAAGGTAGAAATGGACTCGTTGCACTCGGCCTTGAATTGGCGAACCGCTTCCAAGCAGGTGCAAAAATCTTCGAGGCGGGGACAGAGGTGAGTATAGTGGCCATCGAAATCACATAAAGTACAACGTTGATTTGTGTGCAAATTCTTGAGTTTCTTGGCTGAATCTGGTAAATTGACATGGACTTCTGGGATATCAAACTTAGGAAACACTTCGTTAACCATGGGTTTGATGCGAGACAATTCTGGACAATTATGGGTGGCATGACTGACAACAGCACACAAAACACATGGAGGTGTACGCTTTGGAAGCTTAGGAGGAGAAGGTGTTATGTGGGTAGCCTTTTCCTTAGGTTTCCTTTTGCAATATTTCCTACCTCACCCGATTTTTTCACAACAGGAGAAGATTCCTACTAAGGTGGCTAAGGCACATAAGCAAAGGGAGGGGTCATAATGAATAGTTGGACTAGGGTCAAAGTAGTGTAAGGTTTTAGCTGACTAGGCGGGGTATTGACTGGGGGATAAATGTACCAGACTGAGATCCCCAGGGTCATGTTGGGAAGGGTCAAGGTAGCCATAACAGGTACCTAAAATACTCTAGAAGGGGGAGAAAGAAATGGTATCTGACTGGAGCAGTAATGGCAAAGCGGAATATCTCCCAAATGGTTAAAGCTAGGGGGAACCACTCTAGGAGGATAAAGAGGATCAAGGACACCAGCTACAGATGAAGGGCCTTGAGGAAGAGGTCCTAAAGACTGAGTTAAAGTACTAGGAGAAGGTTTCAAAGGGCGAGGCTATTGACTAGTCGAACCGAACCGTTTGAGGTCGGACAGAGATGATTGCATCATGCAAACATTCGACGAGCTAGGGTCAGAGATAAGAGGGGGGATATTAGGGAATGAACCAAGAAAAAAGGAATATTTATAGACTCTAAGTGAGACACTGGTTAGAGGTTCAACCGTTTGTTTATTGGCCACTAAAGAAATAATGGACTCTAGATAGGTCTGAGACTTTGGTTGGTAATATGTCAGCTGATCTATAGTGAATATATTTCTGTTATGAGAAAATCACATCTTACGGTGAAGCTCAGATGGGACAGCAGATATCGCATAAGTGTAGCTATGAACCAGTATCATTTTTTAGTCTAAGGGGGCATCAATGACTTTAATGTCAACACAAACAGATTTTCCCACAAGAGTAATAGGACAATTGCGAAACATGCCAAGGGTCTAGGAAGAGTGTCCATCCCATGCACTTAGGGTGATAATGGAAGGGGCTAACTCGGGTGATCTGAGCTTTTTCCAAACAGAAGTGAAAATCACACAAGTGGATGCCCCCTCGTCAATGATACGACGAGAGACGTTGGCATTTTGGATCTTGACAGGTATTTGGAAGGCAACAGATGCAGGAAGGGGTGGATGATTTCACTTGTCAACTGCATCGAAGACAATCAAATGATCATCTAAAGGATCCACAATGCTCATAGAAGCTAGTAGAGATTTACATTATGAAGGGCACAATTGGAGGACTTCCAGCATTAACATGGCGACGGGGGATTACACCAAGTCATCTACTATACTGTAGGTGTGGACGACTTTAATGGAAACAACATTTCAGTGTAATGGTCCTTTGGGGATATTGGTATGTACCTCTTCCTTAGGCTAAGGGATCTGTAAAGGACCATTGGGTGTCAAAATTGGATCTGTGGGACCTAAATACTGGGGCTCGGTTGCAGACGTAACGGGAGGCTTGGTGTACTGGCACGACCGAGTCTAAAGGTTGAGATCTGCAGTATTGGCCTGGTCAAAGTTCATCATGAGGATCTGTAATTAGAGGTACCAAACAGAGGAGGTTGAGCGGCCGCCTGTCCTTCAAGGGGTTGGGCAGCCACATATCCTTGCTAGTGGAAAGGATTGATAAACATAGCCGATTGAGTAGGTGCAGCATTAGGAGGAACCGAAGTAGATGCTTGTTGTCCTCGAGATACTTCTTGAGCTTCCCACAGTTGACACATCTGAGGTAAAAGGGGGCAATCATGGGTATAGTGACTATGGACACCGCAACAAGAACAAGGATTATTCGTGTGAAGAGGCATGTTCTGCTTGGGATGATCACCCTGTTGCTGGGTTGGAGTGTTAAATGTATTCCCTTGGGGATTTTTTCCTAGGTTACCTAGATCGGGTTTGTTATGGTTTCCTTTCCTCTTATATTTGGAAGTGGGAGGATTATTCGCACCCTGCTGCACATACCCCTGACCCTGAGGGGGTGGTGGTTGCTGCTCCGGAGCTTGAGAAGGCATGGGAGGCAGAGGTGCTTGTGTTGGAGGAGCTAGAGCACCTAGTTGTGGATGCAGATAGTAAGGAGGTTTAGAAACATTGGGGTAAACAGGCTGGGAAAAATCAGGCCCTAGCATCAGAGGATGTGGTTGGGCAAAGGCATGATGCATGTCGTGTCCTGGATACATGTTTCCGGGAGGGGGGAAATTTCTAGAGGAGTTGTCCCCTCCTAGAGGGAAACCATAACCCATAGGGGGTTAAGTGTACGAATGTGAAAGGGATCCAATGATACTTTTGGCGATGTGAGATGCCCTCAGTGTGTTAGGTCGTACACCAGACATGATGAAGGTGAAATTTGGAGGAGAATTGGGGATGGAAACAAAAGGGGAACCCGATGAACCAAAATCAGAGTCAGAATGGGGACCTAGTGGAGGAATAACTCGAACCCTATGCGATGGCGTAATTCTTCCTAATGGAAACTGAGGATGAAGGCCTTGGAGTCTCCGGGATAAAGGCCTTGGGGCACAATGATGGAAAAGATACACGGAACCCAATAAGGAAGGGAGGTAAACAAGGGCACTGAGGTGTAGATTAATTAATTACAATGTTTTAGTCTTGGCCTAGTGGTGTAAACCAAGTGCTCTTTGCTTTAGTTGTGTGTGTGTGTGATAAGTGTGTTAATTTTAATTAAGCACAAACGTGTGTATAGAAAAAAGAAAAAATATGTTGTATAACTATAAATAAAACTAAAAGTGATAGTAAATAAAACTGAAAGTGACAGTAAAATAAATAGCTAAAGATGCATAAATTTACACCCAAAAAGGAGGGCTTCCCAAAAACTAGTCTAAGGGTGGGAGAAATCTACTCAAAATACATAAAATGGCCAATGGATCTAAGGTCAATAGAGATATGGATCTAAAGGTCAGATATACTGAAAAGAGGTGCAGAAAACAACAAGAAACCAGAGGGAAAAATGCTAAAAAATAGGTGGTGAAAGGCTACAACCTATAGGGAAATGTAGGGGACCCTAAAGGGAGGACCAAACAAAACTGAAAAGAGGTGCTTTGGATGGACGAATAACCGATCAAAAATGGATCCAAAAAGGCAGGCTCAGATCTAAAAAAATGGCTGAAAAACACTGAAATCTTAGAATACCTGCTTCAGCTAAACTCCTCCTAAAAAGGTGGAAGCATATTGAAGCCCTAATGGGCTTGGTTCCTACTTTGAAAAGTAAAAATAAGCAAGTACAGGTCTAAGATAGGAAAATACGAAGGTCAGACAACCTTGAATTGTGCCTTCGGAAAACCTTAAAAGTTACAAAAAAAATCTTGCAAAAAGGTGCAGGTTACAGGTTCTGACCTATTTTTTGCTGAGGTTGCAGTTTTTGGGCAGATATCTGCTACTTGAGAGTTGAGGTCATAGGTTTTGGGCCAAAATTATTAGGAGTTCATAAATTTTTCCCAAAATCAAAAGTTACGGGATTGGGCTGAAACCAATATGGTTGTGTATATCTCGTCTTCCTGATTCAAGTGCAGCAAACGGTTCGAAAAACCGATGTCGTATGAGCGAGATATCATGTTCTGATCGAAATTCCAAACATGTAAATTGCGACAGTTTGACCAGGTTTGACTGGGATGCATAGTCAGTAAAGTGGGTGGATGTATAGTCAGCAAAAAGGAATATTACTCGGAATATTCCCTCCCACCGAACTAATTGTAGGTTAACAAGTCTCTGTTTTCTATTGGTTGAACGAGTTTGGAGGGCCAATCATAAGCTGCCACGTGGCCAGCCCTGAGGCCGCCACGTGGCCCTGAAACGACATACTAAAATTTGGTGAGGGTCTGTAGGGATCAACCCTAAGACCTTTCTCTAGGCATGCATACGCTCTACTATCCACACTAAGCAGTTGTTTCTTAACCCCTAAGGGAACGATTTATATTTATTGTTTGTTGAAATGGCCTTCGGGGGTTGGAAACCGTCGGCGGTCCTAACCCACCAGTGGTTCCGACATATATGTCACATGGAAAATGAAAATGTTAAAAACCACTATCTATGCAAAAACTCTTGAGCAGTTTTTGTTATACATATCACATGCCAACTATTAAGTTTACACCACACGGTTTATCACTAACCTGACGACTATCAACTCGGGGTTCAACCCATTAACCACAGGTTGTAGCTTGAGTTCCACTAATAATTTATGTAACCGCAGTTTTGGGGGGTGCGCATGTGTCAACCCCCAACTGCAAACTTTAAATGCAGTGGTTTAAATGGCGGTCAATTTGGCGGGCATCCTTAATTGGCGGAAATTTCCTTTTTTAACTCCAGTTATGTGGAGTTCTCTACTTTTAGTGGAGCTTTCCTAGGTGACACTTGGAAAAAAGTGTAGGAGGCCCAATTTTCAACCCTTCTGAGTGAATGAAGACTCATTTTTTACTAATTGGACCATTCTATAGCCATTGGTGCAGAGAAAACATCCATTAGAGCATTGTAACTACATGTAATAGAAAAAAATTGAGCATAATGAAAGATGGACATGCCATTGGGAGTTGGACCAGCAGATGTAGCCTAGGAGGGTTGAACTTCTTCGTCATGCCTGCTATGTAAATTTCATGTGGTGACTTATTTATTTTTTCTACACTGTTGTTCAGTGTTATTTAAGCTTTTTTTATGCTTCTAATTCACTAAAAATCATCTAAAATTCATGGAAAAGCAATTCAATCCTTATGCAAACTAATGAAATAATAATGCACATGTTTTTAAACTGAAAAGACACTTAGCACAACAAAAATAATACAGTTATTTCAGATCAGGTTGGTATCAGAGCTAGAGTTTATTCTCTAGTTTTTTTTAGTGCAAATAATTTTTCAATTGTTTGCAAGTTTTAGATGCTTACAAGGCTCAAGCTCAAAAGAGGAGAAGGAAAATTGGTGGAAGCAGAAGGGTCTCAAAAGGAGCCAAAGAAAAGGAGAGAAATATTTCCACAATCTCCAATGCCTATTTCACCCCCTAAAGAAGCAGAATTTTCCTTAAGCATGCATCATGAGGAAGGAGAAATCCATGAAGAAGTTGATCCCAAGGAGGAAAGCATTTCTTGACATGACTGAGATAGTTAGAATCCTTTATCAAGAAAGGAATGAGAGACTATAAGGAGAAGGATCTAAACTTCACAAGGAAGGACAAAGATATTCAAGAGGTCACCATGATGAAGACAAGTCAAATAATGGAAATGGAGAGCCATCATCCTCACCCTCATCATCATCATCCTCTACTTCTTCTTCAGTACATCAACCACAGAAGTCCAAAAGCACTGGTAAAAGTCCTTCTTTAAAACTTGATGTTAAGTTTGAATTGCCAATTTTTAATGGTGAATTAAATTCAGAAAATCTTGATAATTGGATTAGGCAATTGGAGGTCTATTTGAGAATACATAACCTTCAATATGATGATACCAAAATCCAATTAGCTTCTTTGAGAATGGAAGGTGAAACACATTTTTGGTGGGAAGCCAAGACAAAGGAGTAAATCAAGAAACATGGTAAGACTATTCTATCAAGGTCATATTTCATTACTTCTATTAAACAACTTTTTTATCCATTATATCTTATGCAAAAATCCATCATGAACTGGCAGAACTTTAGGCAATTAAAGGGACAAAATGTTCAAGAATACACCCAATAATTTAGGAGAAGAGCTATCTTATTAGGGGTGGATTTGCAGAGTCAAGATACTTTTTTAAAGTACACCGGAGGCTTACATAGCTACCTAAAACATAGTATTCTCATGTTTAACCCCACTATTCTAGATGAAGTTTGTGTTCAGGACACACATCTAGAAGCTAGAGGGAAGAACAATTCTGAAGAGGGTAGAAATAAACCTTTTAAGGGTAAAGCCAAGGAAAATACCTCAAAAGGTAAAAACAAAAAGAATGCATCTGTTAAGGAAGAGGGATAAAAAGTGGTTTGTAAACATTTTTCAAAAGAAGGCCATGATGAAACTCATCATTGGAAATTACATCCTGAATTGAGGCCAAAGAAACCCAATAACAAAGGGAAACAGAAAACTCTTGCTATAGCTCAACATGATTTAGGATCTGATTTAGGTAATGAATATAAAATTACATCCATGGGATTAAATAACACGAAGGGAAAATAAATTGAAACTAAACCCAGTAGCAGTACATCAAACTATCACATAAACACTCCAAATGAGGAATAAAGAATAGAATTGTTTCATGTGAGGGTCATATCCAAGCATACCAATATTGACACATTGTTTGACAGTGGGTCACAAGAAAAATTAATCTTTGAAGAATTGGTCAAGAAACTTAACCTTGAGACCATACCACATCCAAAACCATATCCATTGGGTTGGATTTGTAAGCATGCAAATCTACAGGTTTTAAAGAAATGTATATTGAGGTTTGCAATCACTACAAATTTTTTTGACATAGTTGAATTAGACGTAGTTCTGCTTGGCATCATTGGCATTGTATTTGGGAGTCCTTACTTGTATGACAGGAAAGCGATATTCCATCGCTATGAGAACAAGTATCATTTATTGAAATATGGCATGGAGTTCATTGTTAGAGCACATCGCAAGAAGACAAACATTGCTATGGTAAATGCTGGATAGGTAAAGAGGCTGGTAAATTCAAGTAAGAATTTTGTTCTTCTTATGATTAAGCCTAAAGCTGATATTAATATGTCATTAAGTTGCATCAGGATTTTCCTCTTCCAAACATTGGTATGTATCACATGTTGATAATGTAGAATGTTGAAATAAAGAGGCAAATCAAAGAGATGTTGGAGAAAGGAATCATAAGGCCAAGCACCTCGCCATGCGGTTCACCCATAGTCTTGATACTAAAGAAAGATGGGACTTCATGCATGTGTGTAGATTTTCTAGCTTTGAACAAGATTATGGTAAAAAATCGTTACCCCCTCCCAAGAATAGATGATTTGCTTGATCAGCTGAAAGAAGCAAAGTTTTAAACTAACTTATATTTACGAAGTGGATATCATCAAGTAAGAATTGCAGAAAGTGATATATGGAAAACTGCATTCAAAACCAAACAAAGACTCTTTCAGTGGCTATTTATGCCTTTTGGTTTATGTAATGCACCAGTAACTTTCATGCGAGTTATGGATAGTATTTTGTGACCAGTCCTTGATGACTTTGTTATTGTGTACTTAGATGACATTTTAATTTTCAGCAAAACAAGAGAAGATCATGTCTTGCATGTGAATAGAGTGCTTGATATTTTGAAGAAAGATAAATTGTTTCTTAAGATGTCAAAGTGTGAGTTTGGAAAGACTTCTTTGGTATATTTGGGACATATTGTAAGAGGAGGATAATTGAGGATTGATCCTTCTAAAGTGGAAGCAATCGTGAATTGGCCCACACCCAAAATAGTAACCGAGGTAAGAAGTTTCTTAGGTGCAGCTCAATACTGGAGGAAGTTTATTGCTAACTTTTCTTCCATCGTAGCTCGTATTCATGCAGTGACAAGTGTGAAGAAATGCTTCCAATGGGCAGGAAAGCAACAACAAGCTTTCGAAGCTTTAAAAGACAAGATCAGTTCATCTCCAGTCCTTCCATTACCAAATCTGAGATAGCCATTGGAGATTCAAACCGATGCTAGTGATTATGCCATGGGCACAGTTCTTTTGCAGTATGGTAAGCCTATCGCTTTCCATTCTAAAACTTTTAATGTTGTTGTGACTAATTATCCTACATATGAAAAAGAACTATATGTGTTGGTAAAAAGTGTAAGGAAGTGGAAACACTAATTTATGGGTAAATAGACTATTGTACACATCGATCACCAACCATTACAGTACTTGTAGTTGAAAAACAAAATTGCAGCAATCAAGACATTTCAGGTGGATGGGATTTCTTCAACAATTTCACTTAGTTATAAGGTACAAGAAAGGTATTTTCAATAAAGTTGTAGATATGATTTCAAGACCAACCATTAGTGATTCTACTTTACTCAAAAATGATTATGTTGTACATGAGAGTTACATAGAACAATATGCACATGACATTGATTTCCAAGATGTGTATGCTAGTTTGAGTGAAGGGAATCAAGTTGAAGAAAAATATTATCATATTCATAACAATTTGTTGTTTCATTTGGGAAAGCTATGTATTCCACAAGGAGAGAGACTAAGTGTCATGAGAGAAGCTCATTCTTCTCTTATTGATGGACACTTTGGGGTAAGCAAAACAGTGGTGCATCTACAGAGGTATTTTTATTGGCCTCGAATGATAGATAGTGTGTCATGTTTTATAAGAGGTTGTTCTATGTGTGCAACAAGTAAGCATAGTAATAGGAAGCTTGGATTGTACACACCACTACCGGTACCATAATGGCCAAGGGAGAGCATCTCCATGTACTTTTTTGGAGGTCTACCTATGTCAAGAAAGAAACATGATTATCTTTATGTATTTGTGGATAGATTCAGTAAAATGTGTATACTTATGCCATGTAAGAAAACCATTAATGCTAAATAAACTGCTGAACTTTTTTTTCAAAATTTTTGGGTTCATTTTGGATTTCCACCTTCTATTGTTAGTGACAGGGATTCCAGGTTCAATGGGATTTTTTGGTAAAATCTATGGAGAATGATGGACACAAAGTTGAAAAAGTGTACCGCTTTTCATTCACAAACATATGGACAAACCGAGGTGGTGAACATAACATTTGTGCACCTATTGAGAGGATATTGCAGCAAACATCCTAAGTTGTGGGATGAACAACTGCATTACATTCAACATGCTTACAACCGGGAAAATCACTCTTCAACACAAACCTCACCTTTTGAAGTATGCTTTGGGTATTTTCCAAAATCCCCATTAGAATTCAACTTTGGGAATGATGTTTCAATTGATGACCATAGTGACATTGATAAGGCTCGAAAGTTCATTGAGAAAATTCAAATTATACATCAACAAGTTCAAGAACAACTTGAGAAAAGTCAAACAAAATACAAAGAGAGACATCACAAACATTGGGTTGATCACAAGTTTCAAGAGGGAGATGTGTTAGCATGAATTTTTTGTCGTAAAAACTCACTTTAGCTACGCATATCAAGTAGCCCTAACATAATTTATGGCTGCAAAATATCTTAAAATATGTAATAAGCTGCACACATCTAGATCTATATATGGAAGATATTAAGCAGGTAAAGTAAAGTACAAGCACCAATGGACAAGACAAGAACACATATATTTAAAAGAATCTTTTTCATTATATCAAAGAATGGGGCACCTTAGAGGAAAACAAGAAAGGTGTTTTATGGTTCTCCTCAGTGGGCTGGGTTCTTGGAAGTCCTCAATGTTTCAGATTAATGGTCTCTCTCTCTACCTATTGTGGAAAACAAAACATGGAACTCAATGGGAGTTCATAAAACAAAAATGCAAAATGGTGACCAAAAGCAGATCTAGTGTGATCCAATGCAATGAAGGTGACTAATGAATGGGAAAAACCCTCCTATTTATAACAAAATATTGGGGTGTTATAGAACCTGGTGCATGAATAAAATATTATTAAACATCTTCTAGAATCACCCTTTAGGAATATTTTATTATATTTGTTGGAGGGAAAAGGGTTTTTGACTTGGGTCAATTCCTTTATTTATGAATAACAAATAAATAAATGATTTATTTGTTATTTAAGGGAAATGAGGGAAATATAATTAAATAAATAATGGTTTATTTAATTATTTATATTTGATTTAGTCAAATTTAACTAAGAATATGATTTAAATAGTGATTTAAATAACTTATTCTTTAGGAAACAATTAAATAAATAATGATCTACTTAATTGATATCCTTATTTTGGGTTAAACATGACCATGAAACATAAATAGATGTGGTGAAAGCAATTTTACTTTAGGTAAAATTGGTCTTACATGGTGTACTTGGGTTCATATAATAATAATAGGTTAGATGACCAAAAAATGGTGTAACAAGATGAGGTATGGTTGCACATTAGAAAAGAAAGGATGCAAGGGAAAGGTAAAAATCTCAAACCCATTCGCTATGTTCCTTTCAAGATCATAAAGAAAGTTGGTAATAATGCATTCCAACTTGACTTACCTTATTATATGCAAATGTATTCAGTTGCTAATGTTGAAAAATTATGCTTGTATGAGCCACCTTTGATCGATGATCAAGGAAGTGATGTTAAGCTACCTTCTATTGAATATTTCTCGCCAGAATTTCTAGATGAGCTCAAAGAAGATACAATTCTTGATAGGAGGAAAAGAGCATCCAAGAGGGGAAGTGTTGACTACCTTCGAGTTGGGATCAAAGACACTAAACCAAGCAAGGAAAAATGGATGTAGGATGGAAAGGTGAGGGAGTTGTACCCTCATCTACTGAATAGGTAATCAAGTCTTTTGGGGTCCAAAAGCTTCCCAATGGGGAGGAATGATCAAGAGTTCATAAATTTTGCTCAAAATTCAAATTTACAGGATTGGGTTGAAACTAGAATGGTAGCGTAGAGCTCATCTTCCTCATTTTTTCATCATGAACGGTTCGAAAAACCGATGTCTTATGAGGGAGATATCGCGTTCTGATCGAAATGCTAAATAAGTAAATTGCAACAATTTGACCAGGTTTGACTGGGATACACAGTCAACAAAGTGGGTGGATGTACAGTTGGAAAAAAGGAATTCCTTTGAATATTCCCTTCCATCAGACTAATCATAGGTTTAAAAGTGTCTATTTTCTATTGGTTGAACGA
Source organism: Pinus albicaulis (assembly GCA_034641835.2). Lineage (NCBI taxonomy): Eukaryota > Viridiplantae > Streptophyta > Pinopsida > Pinales > Pinaceae > Pinus > Pinus albicaulis. The sequence goes on along the minus strand of CM076574.1, from coordinate 678,766,593 downwards.
GTTTGGAGGGTCAATCATAAGCTGCCACGTGGCCAACCCTGAGGCCGCCACATGGCCCTGAAATGGCATACTGAAATTTTGTGAGGGTCTGTGGAGCTCGACCCTGAGACCTCCCATTGAGCATGCATATGCTCTACCATCTACACTATGTAGTTGTTACTTAACCCCTAAGGGCGCGAGTTATATTATTTTTTGTTGAAATGGCATTCGGGGGTTGGGAACTGTCGGAACTCCCAAACCGCCAGCGATTTCGACATATATGTCACATGGCAAACACAAATGTTAAAAACCATAGTCTATGAAACAACCCGCCAACATTTTTTTGTTATACATATCACATTCCAACTGTTAAGTTTACACCATGTGCTTTATCACTAACCCAACAGATATCAACCTTGAACCCGAGGTTCAACCCATTAACCACAGGTTGCGGCTTGAGTTTCGTTGACAGTTTATGTAACCACGATTTTAGGGGGTGTGCATCTGGCCACCCCCAACTAGAAACTTTAAATGCAATGGTTTAAATGGCGATCAGTTTGGCGGGCGCACCTTAATTGGTAGAAATTGTCTTTTTTAACTCCAGTTAAGTGGAGCTTTCTTAGGTGAAACTGGGAAACAAGTGTAGGAGGCCCAATTTTCGACCATTCTGACTGAATGAAGAGTCATTTTTGACAAATTGGAGCATTCTGGAGCGATTGGTGTATATAAAACAACTATTATAGCATTTTAACTACATGTAATAGCAAAATTTTGAGCATAATGAAAGATGGACATGCCATTAGGAGTTGGACCAGCAGATGTAGCCAAGGAGGGTTGAAATGCTTCATCATGCCTGTTGTGTAAATTTCATGTGGTGACTTATTTATCTGTTTTACACTATTTTTCATTGTTATTTAAGCTCGTTTTATGCTTCTAATTCACTAAAAATCATCTACAATTCATGGAAAAATACCTCAATCCTTATGCAAACTAATGAACCAATTACGCACATGTTTTTAAACTAAAAAGATAATTAGCATCGAAAAACTAATACAGTCATTTCGGATCAGAAAAAGTGTGACCTGCACTTCCAGCTATCTCAGGGGCAGGTTTCAAAAAAAAGTGTTGTCTCTGTCGCGGCTGATACCTGTAACCTGTGCAAATGGCCCAAAAACACATGGAAGTTAGAATTTTTATTGTTTTAGGGTAAAAAAGGTTAAAAACAACATCAAGGAATGCAAAATAAGAAACTGAAGAAAAACCCTAGGGGCTGAAGCAGATGGTCATGCAGGGATATGAAAAACGATAGCGGTCATAATTTAAAAACCCTTGTGGAGTCGCCAGTTGTTAGTGGGAATTCTAATCGAAAGCGTACAAAAAAATATCACTTTAGTTGTGCATAACAAACAACCCTAACAACAAATGTGGCATTAAATTTCCTTATATCTATAGTAGGTGATCAGAATAAATGCTACAAAAATCTAGATCTATGTAGTTAAAGATATTAAACAACAAAAATAAACAAGAGTTGCTCCATATATCTAATAGACAAGACAAGAATTGATAAAGAATTTTTTGTATTATGACACATAGGAAGGGAACATAGAAAGATATTACCAGTCCCCCTCAATGAGATGGGTTCTTGTATGTCCTCAGCGCTTTAGATCCAAGATATCTCTCTCTTGATGATGCAGAAAACCCAAACAAAATAGAACTCAAAGGGAGCTCCTAAGAAAAAGTAGAAAAAACATGACAATGATGGAGGATCAAAATCAGACCAAAAGCATAGATCAAGAGGTGATCCAAAGGTGATAAAAGATAGTGAATGAATGGAAAATTGTTGTGTAACCAGCTCCAAAAATAGAAGAAAAGAGATATGAATGCCTTAGAAATAAGCCACTTCGAGGGGGCAACCTCCAATACATTACATAAATGAACAATTCTTGGATGATACAATTCACAAAACCTCCTTTCTATATATAGGAGTCCATGGGACCATAATGTAATCCTAGTGGGCCACAATGTAATCCTAGCCGACCTAACAATAATAATTTAAGGGCACAATAATAACAAAATGGGGGTTACAAGGGTACAATAATAACAATAAGGGGTTTACACTAACGATAATAAGGGGCTATACTAGTGATATAGGGACCTAACATGCCCCTCTCCTTCAAAAAAGTGTTGTCCTCAACACTTGAGTAGCTCCGGGTGCTTCTGTATAAAATTCTCATCCTCCCATGTAGAATCTTCAGTGGGCAAGTTCTTCCACTTGATGAGATACTCTGAAATTGATCGATTCCGTAGTTGTCGAGTTCTTGTTTCCATGACCGCTTCTGGTTCCAATATGATTTTTCCTTCCTCATCAAGTTCTGGCAATATTGTTTGAACTGGAAGATTTTCACCTATAATCTTCTTTAAGCATGAAACATGGAAAACTGGATGTACTCGCGAAGAAGCAGGAAGCTCCAATTTGTATGCCATAGTGCCAATCTTTTGCAACACCTTGTAAGGACCATAGTATTTTGGCGATAATTTATTATCCTTCTTAGCTTGCTTGAGGGACATTTGTTTATATGGTTGTAGCGGTAAAAATACCCAATCTCCTACATCAAAACTTCTCTCGCTGCGATGTTGATCTGCCTGTTGTTTCATTCGATTTTGTGCCAAATTCGGGTTATCCTTTAAGAGTTGGAGAACTTCTTGCTGATGCTCGATGTGATCTTCCACTGCTTGAACCTTCGAATTTTCCCTTAAAGATGATGTGATGGATGGTGGATGATATCCATAAAGTGCCATAAATGGGGTCATTTTTGCTGCAGTATGGAAGGAAGTGTTATACCACCATTCTGCAAGAGGTAACCACTTGACCCATTGTGTTTGTTTATCAGATACAAAACAACAAAGATATCCTTCCAAACATTTATTTACTATCTCATTTTGACCATCGGATTGAGGATGATAAGATGAGCTATGAGCTAATTGAGTACCCAAACAAGAAAATAACTCCGTCCAAAAATTTCCAGTAAAAATGGGTTCTCTGTCGCTCACAATAACCCTTGGGCTTCCATGTAGCTTTTGAATTCTGTCCATAAATGTAGTAGCAACTATGCTTGCTTTAAATGGATGAGATAATGCACAAAAGTGTGCATACTTGGTAAGTCTATCAACTACCACCATGATGACACTCTTTCCTTCGGACTTAGGTAAACCAGTGATAAAATCCATTGAAATCTCCTCCCAACGTTGACTTGGAATGGATAAAGGTTGTAGAAGTCCCGGGGTCTTAATTGTTTCCACTTTATTCTGCTGGCAAACCAAACATTCCGCCACAAAATTTTGAATATCATATTTAAGGCCATCCCAAAAAAATTCTTTCTTCACCCTGTGGTAAGTTTTTAAAAATCACGAGTGTCCTCCTAAAGGAGAAGTGTGCAATTCCAAAAGAATCTTTTGTTTTAGTTGGGAATTCTTACAAAGATATAAGTGATCTTTGTACCATAAGGAATCATTTTTTCAAATAAATGTATCATATGTACTAGGATCTTGCTACAACTTTTGAATGAGTGTCCATACATCTTTGTCCTTCTTCCATTCATCTCTTGCTTCAGTTATCCAATCTGATTGGATAATAGAAATGGCACAAAGCAATGCTTCCACCTCTTCATTCTTTCTTGAGAGTGCATCTGCAACAACATTAAGCTTTCCTTTTTTGTAGATTATTTCAAAGTCATAACCCAGCATCTTTGTGACCCATTTTTGCTGCTCTTTTGAAGATAGTCTTTGTTCCAAAAAGTGTTTAAGACTATCATGATCAGTTTTTACCTTGAAGTGTCTTCCCATTAGGTAAGTTAGCCATTTCTTTAGTGCATGCAGTATTGCTAACATTTCCTTCTCATAAATAGGTTTTTGTAAATACTTTCCTTTGATTGGACGACTTTCAAAAGCAATGGGTCTTCCTTCCTGCATTAAAACAACACCAATTCCATTTCCTGAGGCATCACATTCCATGATAAAGGTTTTTGTGAAGTCTGGCGTAGCTAAGACCGGTGCTAGACACATTGCCTCTTTAAGATGTTCAAAGGCCTTAGTTGCTTCAGGAGTCCATGAAAATGCATCTTTCTTCAATAATGTTGTTAGAGGTGCTGCTATTCTCCCATAATTCTTAACAAACTTGCGATAATACCCTGTTAACTTGAGAAATCCTCGCAACTGCTTTATGGTTGTGGGAACTTTCCATTCCTTAATGGCTTTAATTTTGTTAGGGTCCACTTTAACCCCCTCGTGAGATACAATATGACCCGGATATTCCACCTCTTGTACTCCAAAGAAACATTTGGACTTTTTTGCATATAATTGTTTCTCCTGCAATAGTTTGAGCACCCTGTCAACATGTTCAACATGATCCTTCCAAGACCTGCTGTAGATTAGTATATCATCAAAAAATACTAGCACAAATTTTCTAAGGAAGGGTTTGAAAATGGAATTCATCAGCCCTTGAAATGTAGAAGGTGCATTGGTAAGGCCAAAAGGCATGACCAAAAATTCATAATGACCCTCATGAGTTCGAAATGTTGTTTTTGGAATATCTTCGGTCTTCATTCTAATTTGATGATATCCTGAACGAAGATCCAACTTGGTAAAATAAATTGCTCCATGTAATTCATCCAATAATTCATCAATCACAGGAATGGGAAATTTGTCTTTAATGGTGAGCTTATTGAGCTCCCTATAATCGGACACAGTCGCCATGATCCATCCTTCTTGTGTACCAAAACTACAGGAGCAGAGAAAGAACTTTGACTAGGTTGAATTATACCCGCCTCTAACATTTCTGGAATCATACGTTCAATTTCGCTCTTTTGGAAGTAAGGATATTTATAAGGCCTGATGTTTGGAGGAACACTTCCTGGAATCAAATGAATAGCATGATCATGATCACGAATAGGTGGGAGTCCTTTGGGAGTTTCAAACACCTTGGAATGATTGTCCAAGACTTGTTGGAGATCTACAGAAATAGATGATTTTGATGTTGGAACTTCTAGTGAGCATAATTGTGCAATTACGCCTCGTTGTTCTTTCTTTAGAAGCTTTTTCATGACATTAGAGCTTATTATCCTTCATGGCTTCCCTTCAATACCCCGTAATTCGACTTCCTTTCCTTCTGAAAAAAATTTCAAGAAAAGTTCTTGAAAATTAAAAGCTACTGTCCCCAAAGATTGTAACCATTGTACTCCTAGTACAACATCGGCACCTCCCATAGGAATGGAAAGCATTGGACTAGTCAATACATATTCCCCCATGGTTAGCTTGATATTATGGCATTTCCCAGAGCAATTTATAGTTCCTCCATTCGCAACCATCACTTGGCATTCTGGTGCTGGCTATAGGAAACAATTTAATTCCTTGGCTACCTTACAATGAATAAAATTATGGGTGCTACCTGAATCAATCAACACTATTACCTTTTTCTTCTTGATCTGTCCTGCTATCTTGAGAGTTTGAGGAGTGGTAATTCCTGCCAGTGCATTACATGATATGGTGGGATTCATTTCTTCCTCTTCTATGGCTGGTTCCTGGTGTGTATCCTCTTCTTGTTCATTTTCTTCTTCTTCTTCACAATCTATGTAAAATAATTTCTTTTCAGCACACTTATGACCTTTGGTGTATTTTCTATCACAACTGTAGTAAAGCCCTTTTGCTCTTTTTTCTTCCAATTGTTGTGGTGTCAACCTTGTAGGTTGTGGAAATCTAGGTGTAGCAACACTTCCTTCTTTATAGAATTGAGTGGTAGACTTCCTTGTCGCCATAATTTTACATTCAACTTTTCTTGCCAACCTGAATGCCTTCTCCAATGAATCAGGTTCCAAAACGCGAACTTCATGTTGGATGTTATCCTTTAAAGTGCCTAGGAAGAGATCAATCCTGTGTTCCTCTGTAAGATCGGTTACCCTTATATTCAATTTTTGGAAGTCCTCAATGTGCTGCCCCACTAAACCCTTTTGTTTGAGATTTATCAATTGGGTAAAGAAGGTGTTGCTCTTTATATCCTCATAATGTGCTATCATTTCCTCCGTAAAAATTGACCAAGTGACAATTTTTTTACGGGAGCAAAGCCATCGATACCATACAAATGTATTTTGTTCTAAATGTAAAGTTGCAATGCGTACCTTTTGTGTGTTTTGCACGTTATGGAGATCAAAATATTGCTCCATCTGCAGTATCCATGTTACAGGATCCTTTCCATCAAACTTCCTCATATCCATTTTTGGAATATGGTGGTTCTTCCCACCAACATTCGAGTTTATGAAATCACGATTAACATTTATTTTGTTCTCATCATGAGGTTCTTCTCCTATATTTCCGCCATTAGGAATCATTTCTGGTTTTAAGCTTGTCATCAAGCCTTCCATGTATGCTTTTAGATCACTCTTCATGTTTTCCATGTTGTCTTTCATGTCATCCATCTTAGCTTCCACGCCATCCATTTTAGCTTCCATGCCTTTCTTCAAAACTTCCATTTAATTTTTTGTTGCTCTTTGCGAGAGTGAAAACTGTTGCATTTGCTCTTGTAATTTTGATAGATCATGTTGCAATTCTTCATCTTCATGAGTCATAGTAGAGCCTTCTGAAGGCTTAATGGGTGTTGAATTCTTTTAGGGGCCATTTTAGAATCCAATATTGATATCTATTCTACAATATTCCCTTGGAATCAATTCAACTTGATTCTTCAAACAAGACTTATGCAATTCGGAAAAAAAATACACACCTTTTACTAGCTTTTAGGAGCTCGATATTGAAATTGAATTATCTATGTAATTGAAAATCTTCGATATCTGAAATTCAGCCCTGTAGTAGCCCTCTGAAGCTTCTTTCAAATGCCACAGGTATGACCTAATTTTGATTCTCCAAGACAAAGTTGTGTCCAATCTCCCACAATGACCTAATTCTGGACTGGTTCAGTAGAGCGAACTTGTACGACTTGCCACGTGTCACTGTTTTGTCCTTTGTCTCTGAAATTGATAGCGAAGAAACTACAGGCTGTGTACTTGTGACCACTTTTGACGGTACTCCAATCCAATCTTCAGAGAGAGAGTTATTGAACTTTTCCCACGATCACCTCTTTGAGATGAAATTCAGGAGCCTGAAAAAGCACTACCTTCCACAGATCATATCTCCAAAAATATTGCGAACCAAGCTCTGAAATTTTTTGATGAATTTCCTCAGGATTTTAGCTTCGCACCATATGAATTTCAGATTCTGAACCTTCGTAGAAAAATATTTATAGCGCAAATTCCACGATGACCTGTTTAGGAGCCTGAAACAAATACCTGACTTCCACAGATCATATCTCTGAAATTATTGCGAACCAAACTCTGAAATTTTTATAAAAGCTTCCTCAGGATGTTTTCTTCGCACCCTAAAAATTTCAGATTCTGAAACTTCGTAGAAAAAAAGTTATAGCGAAAATTCCACGATGACCTGTTTGGAGCAGCGAAACCCTAGAATCCAAAGCTCTGATACCAAATGTTGTGTAACCAGCTCCAAAAATAGAAGAAAAGAGATATCAACGCCTTAGAAATGAGCCACTTCGAGGGGAAACCTCCAATACATTACATAAATGAACAATTCTTGGATGATACAATTTACAAAACCTCCTTTCTATATATAGGAGTCCATGGGGCCATAATGTAATCCTAGTGGGCCACAATGTAATCTTAGCCGACCTAACAATAATAATTTAAGGGCACAATAATAACAAAATGGGGGTTACAAGGGTACAATAATAACAATAAGGGGTTTACACTAACAATAATAAGGGGCTATACTAGTGATATAGGGACCTAACAAAAATCCTTCTATTTATAACAAAATATTGAGTTAGTCTAGATATCAATGCATAATTAGAATATTATTAACCAAATCTAGATCCAACTTACTTGGAATATTTTATTATTTTTGGTGGAGGGAAAAGGAATTTAGAATTAGTTAAATCCATTTATTTAGAAATAATAAATAAATAAATGATTTATTCATTATTTCAAGGATGAGGTTAAGGAATAATTAAATAAATAATGATTTATTCAATTATTTATAAATGACTTAGTCAAATTTAACAAGGAATATTATTAAATAATTATTCCTAGAGAATAATAAGATAATAATGATTTATCTAGTTAATTCTCATGTTTTGGGTTAAATATGACCAGGAATATTAATTAAACAGTGCTTTAGTTAATTATCCCTAGAGGAAAATCAAACAAATAAGGATTTATTTAATTATTCCTCATGGGGTTTCATGTTTACACTGGAAATAGCTTAATAAACTATGGGTTATCAAATTAATTTTCACAGTGAAAGAAATTTTTCTATGGTAAAATTGGTCTTACATTGTGTACTTTAGTCCATCTAATAGTAACAAGTTAGATGACCAAAAATTGGTATAACAATATGGATCAGCTCAATAGGTCTTTCTGAAGAATATTATTTTGACTTGAATTGAACTCTTGACTATTTATCGAATTAAAATTATTTACAAACATTGTTTTCAAGAGGGATAATCTTGAGCATGTCACGAACAATGCCGTTCCTGCTTAATTTAACCAATTGATTTAAACCTTGATGCCATAGCCTCCTGTGCCACAACCAACTTTCTTCAATATTTCCTAAATACCAATTTTCATCGTCACCTTCTAGCACATATACATTATTTGAAGTTATAGTAGCTTTGATTATGGTTTTCCTCTTAAAACAAAAATCCCTTTACCTTTTATGCTTGTAGAGCATTAATACCAAAAGTAGCATTTCCTCCCTTGACTTCATTAAAGGAAATAAATTTATTTCTATCACATTTCATGTGTTTCAACATCCATTGTCAACATGCCACTAGTTTTCTTGATTCCTGGCATATAAAATCAATCCATAATTTTCTGAAGATGAAGTCTTCTTTTTTCCAGATTTTTGGAGGATGTATTTATAGGAAGATACCAATCTAATTTATCATTCACTTACCTCATGTCCAAAATTCTTCCATGTAGAAAATTCAATTTTATCCATAAGAATATAAAATAAACTATTGAAGGATTTAGACTTTGTTGATTTGTTCAAATTAGACTTGACCCTTGCTTCTCTAGTCTTGATAGCTTTTTATGAAATGCAATGAACAGCCTTGTGACCAAATTAATGGCAAACAAAACAATGACCATAGAATAAATATGAGTACCTGGGAATGTAGAATATTCTTCGAAAGTTTGGCCCTTGACTATAGAAAGGATAAATTTCTGATTTGGACTGCCTCCTTCCTTGTTTATGATTTGTGTTGCCTGATTCTTTCTACTTTTGATGAATATTATCTTTATTTGTGTCTTTTTTGTGTTGACCATTGATTCCCTTATGATAATTAACATATATTTTCAAGCTTTCATCTCTTGAAGTCCTGGGATCTAAATCCTTGTTCTCCTCATTATATCCAATACATGTCTTAATTGATAGAGACCGTTGATTACTAGTAATTTTCTATAGTGTTTCAGATCCCTTTACAAAGGCTTAGATTCAGATTTAGTTGTGACTTAGTCTTCTCAATATCTTCCCTTATTGCTACAACTTCTTACTAGAATTTCTCACAATACTTCTCTTTCTCTTGAAGTGATTTCAATATCACTTCCTCTACTTGTTTAGCTTCTTCTTAGTGGACTTTTATAAGGGTCGTGTCTTCATCAAATATTATTATCTTTCTCCTTTTATGCTTAAATTTATTCTTTCTTATTTTTATTTATATTTCTGAGCTTGCCTATTTATTTCAATGCATTCAACCATTAATATTTATCATCAATAGATGCCTCACAATCTTCTGATTCACTATTATTTATATTGGGAAATTTATCTTCAGAAGCCATGGGAAGCTTGTTATAAAGGTTAGAGTCAAATTCATAGTCTATTTCATTATCTGATGAACAATCACTATCTTCATGAGAATAAAAATATATATATTTTTAGAGAAATTACTCTTGACATTTTTCCTAAATAAACTATTTCATTTGTCTTCCTTATCTACACTATCCTTGTATGGACATTTAGTGAAAAGTATCATATTATTCCATAATTAAAACGCTTAAATGGAAACTTACCTTTTTACTTTTTTTTATCCCCTTTTTTATTTTTTTGACAAATTTTTCCTCCTTGTCATCTAAGATGTGGTTGGAGATCTCTTGTTCTTTATTTTGTTTTCCTTCACTTGTAGCCTTGAAAGTGTCTTCTCTTATTTCAAATTGGTCTCCTTGTTTCCTTATTTTGCAATCTATCAAAATTACATGGAGGATTTTCATGGATAGTTGGCTTAAATATTGCAATTCTTCAATTGTTGGAACTTTAGCATTAAACCTGGGAGTTATGATCTAAGTGCCTTTTGAGCAATTATAAAATCCTCAAAATTTTCACCAATGCCTTTCCTAGTGTTTACTACTTCATCTACTCTAAGGAATAAGTTGGAAACCCTTTCATCTTCATGCATCTTCAAATTCTCCTATTCTATCATGTATGTGTGGAATTTTGCATTCTTTACCTTTGTGTCCCCTTCATAGGTATTCACTAGCTTGTCCCACATCTCTTTGGTAGTTTTGTATTGCATTACCTTTACAAATCTTGATTTAGTAAATCATACTAGAATTGCATTCATTTCCTTAGCATTAATTTCATACTTCTTCTTTCCTACTTCATCTGTTGGAATGATACTTGAGTTTTGATGCCCCTTTTAAAAAATTTCCCATATGGTTTCTCCAAGCGACCCTAGGTATGATCTCATTTTTATTTTCGACAATGTATAATTTGTTCCATTGAACAGATGGGGTTTTCTTTAAAATACATCCTTCTACCTATACATTTGGGCTAGATATTCCATCTAGCGATTAAGCTGAATCTTGAAGGAACTTGGATCTAATATCAATTGTGGAAATATTTTGTACACTCATAGGGGGTGAAGCAATATAAAGCTAATTTGATTATATTTTATTGCCTTCTTTTATAACGCTACTCAGTAAATCATTAACAATATCATGTATGAAATCAATAGATCAAATAACACAAGGCAAATCACATGAGAAGCGCATAACACACAGATGTTTTTTTAAGGTGGAAACCCATAAAGGGAGAAAAAAAACATTCTTCTCCTCTTCTTAATTATTATTTATAGATTTTCACTAGCATCGACTCCCTTTCATTGTTTTATTGGCACCCACCAGTGAGAAGCACCCACTTCCTTGTAATTTTTTGTTGAAACCCACTCCCTTTAATGTTTTTCATGGCACCTACTCCCTCATATCGGTTTGTTGGCACCAACCAACTGGAGGCATTAACACCCCACTACTACATATAGGAATAAATTTTGACAAAATAGTACAATGATATGGCTTAAATCGGTCGTACCATAGAAAATTACAAGAATAATGTCAAGGTTGTGTATTTATTTTTTTCTAATCCACCTATCTACTTTGATATTATTACACGCCATATCCATATCGTTTTAATTGTGATGGTTTCCCTGTTTCATCGCGAGACACACGACAAGCCAATTTGACAAGGCAACTTCTATTTGTTGACCTAGTCAAACTATATGTCACTTTTTTTTTACTAGTCAACCTTGACTTGGTTAATGAACATCAGAATTTTTCTAAAAGGTTATAAGGTATTCTTGTTGCTCAAAACACACACACACACAGATATATATATATATATATATATATAATAGACCTGGTGCACCAATCAATTTTATAACATAATCGTCGCATAATGTGGGGAATGTCAAAAAAAATAGTATAGAAAAAAACAAGGGGATGTTGGGAGATGTTATTGCCCTTGTGCTAAATGTGGGAGCTTATGTCTCGTAAGAGTTTTAAAAGAAACAACTAAAATACATTATAGGATATATGGGCACATTTAATGGAGACCAAAATAATATCGTCCCTTATATATTGTCTTTATATTAATCATATTTGTAAAATTTTATATTGTTATAACATTTGTTATGCAGACTCATTTTGCATGATTTCTTGTAATTATAAAGTCAAGTTGGCCCCGTAGGTGTCTGAATGCGCCAAGTAGTAATAGAAATTATGTTATACAAGTTGAGGAACATGGAGAAAATATTTAATATCAAGTTATTTCTACTATGAAAAAAATGATAATAATAACATAATTCAAGATGATGGGGCAAATGAATTGATCTAAGACTTGTTTGCTCGAACGATCAATGAGCAAGATGAGGACAATGATCATTTTTTTTATATACCTATGTTAGTAAAGGTAATGACACTACTTTCTAAAGGCTCAATAGTAAGTATTCTCTCCACTACATTACTTTTAGTGAACTTAAAGGTTTTGAATGGTTTTTCAAACAATTTTATAACACAAATCTTAAGGTATGTAATATGTTTCATCACATATTATACATAAAGGTGTTGAGCCCTTAGTTAAACCTAGAGGGGAGGTGAATCAGTTTAATGCATTCATGGTCTTGTAAAAATTTCTTTTACACTTATTTACACCTTCATTTCATGATCAACTTAATGTATAATGGAACAAAAATATTAATAAGTGAGAAGCAGGTATTAAGAAGATTAAATACAGAATATCAACACATAATAATCATGCACATAGACAACAGATAAAGTGGAAACCCATAAGGGAGAAAACCACGTCTTATTATTGTTGTGAAGCAAAGGTAAGCTCCAACTCCCTCTCACCACTGATTTTTTGTAGGCTCCAACCTATAAGAGGCTACTACTCAATTTTTCAAGCTACAACCTGCAAGGAAGCTCCAACTCCCATCTATTTTCTGCAGGCTACAATCGACAAGAGGCTCCTACCTCAGCCAGCTACAATTGGACATCTATCAAGCTACAACTTGAAATGGAAGCACCAACTCCCATGTATTTTCTATAGGCTACAACCCATGGGAGGCTCCTAACTCAACCAGCTACAACTTGATATGGAAGCACCAACTTCCTCACTCTACAATAAAATCATATTTTTATTTATAAGGATATCAACTCTATTTTTCTCCTTCTTCATTGTTGTCCTTATAGCCTTTATATCTGCTTTAAATCATCTCTGGATCTTCACAGCTTCTCTATCTTCTCCTTCTTCTTCTTCCACTCTCTAACCTCTTTAAGCATATTAAAATAACATCATTTATAGAGATCACCTCATAGCTATATGCATTCCATATGGGAATGTGAAATGAACAAGTATGACTCTTTGCCTTCCACCTTTTCATTTTCTTGCTCAGCACATTCAGGATGTTACAATACTATGTACTCATTTTAGTATTACATTGGAGTTTTTATTTGCCTACTGAATACTTGCCTTTGAATCACAAACAATCTCAAAATAATAATACATTTTCAGTCATAATCAATTATTTACTTAACCCATCATTTTTTTCACTTTGTTGTGCATTTGACCTCTTCTACTTGTTGTCCTTGTGTCTTTTTTTTTTCTGCCGTTTTATTCCATCTTTGCTGCATAACTTCCATGTTTCTTATGTTACCTATGTATTTTTTGTCGCGTTCAGCCTTTTCATCTGCCTTACTGCTAAAACACTATTCTGCACGAGTTCTTGTTCCTTTGTTATTCGTTCATGACATTCCTTTGTGACCTATGGGGTATGGCCCACATAACACTCCCTTTATACACGCGGCAGATTACAAATCTAATTTTTATCAACATACATACGTTTTACGATCAAACAATGCATATATATAACATACATATGTTTAACGATTGACAACGCATACTTTATAACATGCGCATATAACATATACGGAACAAGGGCTATCGGGTACCACAGTACCTTGAACCAATCAAAATTCATCGCAAACACTTTCCTGCAGGTTTCACACTCTACCAATAGAGATAAACCATAAAACATGTGATCTACGATATGCGCTCGTGCATGGTGCTAACATGTGGATTCCCTTCATCGCATCACATCGTTTGATCCTTACCGCGTTGCAACCAAAATAACATTCTTTGTGATGTCTTGAAGTTACAACCTATTTCATGCGAGATGAAATATTGCTCATGGTCGACACGTGTCCCTCTATTTTGCATTGCAAAAAATTTAACTGAACTTGCAGTCACCTTCTTGCTATCCCTTAAGCACTGCAATGTGCGGTATGTAGGTGAGGTCCACGTCATCATGCCACGTCACCCTACCATGTCACCACCACATCATCATAAATTCCTACGATATGTGGGGTCAGGGCCACATCATCTACCACATCATCTTGCCACATCATCATCACACCACTACTATGTCATCTTTACATCACTGCCATGTCATCTTTACATCACTGCCACGTCATCTTCCATACTTCGCAGTTCGCAACATATAACTGTTTAACTTAGTGGTTAACTCTATTTCATGTGATTTTCAATATTGTGACGTGCCACCACATGTCCCTTATCTACTTTAACTTACCATACGACGCCTTAACCCTTAAATCTTAAATGTTGCAATTTGCGACATCGCTCCTGACTCGATTCAATCTTCATTGTCCATCTCTCACCTTTACTTTTGCGATATATTCCTAAGCGTCTGTTCACCTCCCTTGGAATTATTTAAAGAATTCTCTACCTTAGTCAATTTTTCATTTGTTTACACTGTCCCTCTCTGTGACTCTGGCTCTTGTTGCTCTCGCCTCTACCTCTCGGCTCTTTCCACTCTCGTCTCTTCTTCTCGTCTGTCGCCTCTTCGTACTTTTGCAATGTGCATGATCTCTAGTCCTCGTTGTGTCTAGAAAATCCGATTGCATTCGGCTGTCTTTGCCTCTTTAATTTCTCTTCTCCATTCGCTGCCTCTACTGTATTCATTGCTTCTGTTGCATTCACTGCCTCTGTTGCATTAGTTGCCTCTGCTCTCTCTGCCTCTTTATTGTCTCTACTCCATTTGTTTCCTATGCTGCATTCGTTGCCTCTATTGTCTCTACCTCTTTGTTGTCTCTACTCCATTCGCTTTCTTTGGTGCCATCTTAGCTACATTCGCTGCCTTAACTGCCTTTTTTCTTTTTCAGCTTCTTTGCCTTAAGTAATCACGCTAAATATTCTCCATGTCGCTCCTTTTCCTCTTTGCTACTTCTCTCTATTTTAGGTTATATTTATATGGCTTCTTTTTTGCCTCTCTGCTTCCCATTGTTGTATATTGCATGATCTGCTCTGTTGCCTCATAACCACTGCTTCTCTGCTCCTTTGCCATCAATTATAATTCTGGTTTAACTCCTTTCTAATCCTTTGCCATCAATGAAAATATTTCCAACAGTCTCCCCCTTTGGCTTTGACAGAAACACATCTACCAATACTCCAATACTTCCTCCAGGACTTCCTCCCCCTTTCATTCTGAGAAGTGTGTTTCTTCCTCTACTTTCTTTTTAGAAGAGCCTTTCTTCTTCTGCTTAATTTTCCTCCCCCTTTGACATCAATGGAAAAAGGTTGCACATATCCCATTTTAGATTCTATATTTTCATTTCCTCTCTTTGAGTTGTGCTTAGGCCTTCTTATTTTGACATTATATCTTGCTGCTCCAGACTGGTGTACAAGATTTTTTGGGAGAACACTTTTGAGAATCATTGAACTTGTATATACATAGTAAGTTGATACCATCCCAAAGCACACACTCCTTGCACTTGTTTACAGCTGAAAGTGATGATAAGGACACTTCATAGAACAAAATTATATAATCAAACTTATATGATCAGAGATGCATCATTGGAACAATACTAAAATACTGGGAATGCTCCATATGACATATAAAGTCTGCTCCAAATATACTTTAGTCCATATTATGATCTTCATCTGAGATACAAATATGTAGTACACATCTATTCAAATATGACAATGCCAATACATCTTTTATATCTATGGTTCACCTTTACTGCCTATTGGTGGTGATATGAGCTAGGTTACTAATAGGGATATTACACTTAACAGCTGAAAGGTCCTTGTTACTGATGTGAAAAATGAATCAAACCAGAGCTTACAACTTATTGTGAGATTAGAAAATATCTTTCAATCTAAGAGACCAAATGACTTTACTGCTTGTATAGTGTACTTTCAAAACAAACCCTTGAGGCTAGATAGATTCAATGTATTGGTCAGTCTCACTTATCAACTATGCAATTTTATTTATGACATAAGGGGGTATGTATGTCAATGATCAACCTCTCTTTAATGGTGAAATACCAGCAAATTCTTTCTGCTAAAGTATGCTTTAGATGAATCAATTGTTGGAAATACTGAGAGGGAGGGTGAATCAGTATTCCCTTCAATTAGAGCATTAGTTAATCTTCAATTATTATAAGTTTTTGTACAATGATAGCAGTAAACAAAAGGAACTCAAATGCACACAATTTTTAAGGTGGAAACCATCTCCAGGAAAAAAACCACCTAAACTTTTTTCTAATAATTCTTTAATATTCAACTCCAATTGAAAATAAAGCTCCAACTTCCTAGAATCTAGAAAATCATTCTTCTCCAACTCCACAGGATGGACGCTCCAATGCCCAAGATTTTTCAGTAGTCAACTGAAAGGATGCCCCAACACCCAATGAGCTACAACTCACCCTACCACCACCCTACCACCCTAAAGTTTTCACTGGCTTGAAACTATTGGTGACTTCATGCACCAGCCTAGCACCACCCTGCCACCCTATAGAAGAATAAAATAAGAATGGACTCCCATACCAGGGAAAATGTTCCACTTTACAATGATATAGAATGATGTAGAAGAAGAATACATACTAGACCATAATCCCAACTATGACACAACCACATAATGATGATCCTAGACCTCCCAACACTACCTCTTCAACTCTTGGCAAATAGACACTAGTATAATTTTTACAATGATGTATTTACAATGACTTAGTACAGTTATACCTTTACAGTGACTGTATGCAGTGTTGCCCACTTGAAGTCTTCATGTGATGAATTTCTTTCTGTTGTTCTACACCTTGATTGCTTCTCTTTTCATGCTACCCTCTGCTACACCTTGCTTTGCTTTTCTTCCCTAGAGATTATGGTCCTTTATATCCCTTGACAACACATGATCTATCTTTTTCTTGCCTTCTCGGAGCTCGATATTGAATATAGTGTATCTCTGTTATTTGAGATCCCCAATATGTGATTTTCGGTTCTTTAGTATTCCTCTGAGTATTCTTTCCAATGCCATAGTTCTTACCCAATTTAGATTCTAAAAGAGATATTTATGCCTAATCTCTCACAATGACCTAATTATGGACTCGTTCAATAGAGAAAACATGTACGGTGTGCCACGTGTCATTGTTTCTTCATTCGGCTCTGAAATTGATACGGGGAAAACTACAGTCCATGCACTATCTGCCACTTTTTATAGAATTCCAATATGATAATCAAAGAGAGAGTTATGATGATTTTTCCAAGGGCACTTCTTTGCTTCTGGCGAAGATATTCCAATGCTTCACGAATACTCTTATGATCATCAACGCTTCGTACCCAATCTACATCTGTAAAGGCTTGAATAATGAGATTGTTACCCTTGGGATACCGCAAGCCATATTCTGATGTTCCCTTTAGATATTGGAGAATTCTTTTGATGGAAACGATATGTGATTCTTTTGGTGCTGCCTGTAATCTTGCTACTGCTTGCATAACATCTGGCCAGGAGGTTGTTACATATAGAATACTACCAATCATAGATATGTACAACCTTTGATCCACATCCTTAGATGAGTCATCTATGCTCAATTTTCAACCTGTTACCATCAGAGTAAGGATGGGTTTGCAATCTTCCATTTTGAATTCCTTGAGCATTTCCTTCTTCTATAGTCTCTGGCTATGTGTCCAAAGTTCTGAAATTTGTAACATTCCATATTATTTCTTAAATGTTCAAATCTATTGATGTTTTTTTGAGCCCTGGGAGGTTCATATTTGACAGATCTCCTAGAATTGTATTGGTTCCTAGGGTACGTGCGACATTCTACAGCTTTATGACCAAATTTTCCACATGAATAACAATATCCATGAAAATATGTTGGTACATGGATGGAAATATTCATTGAGGAATCGTCTTCCAAGGATGTTCTTGTGAATCTTATCCAATGAAGTATATATGCATGTCAAATCTCATAGGTTCATTGTATTTTTTTATAGAAGGTCCTGCTTCTTCTTCTTTGTAACTGAGGCCAGTTCTGTCATTGTAGGATCATTGATTGTTGATGAGTTCTTCCAATGCCATTGAGATGTTGGCATATTTTGGATAGTTTTTCCCTTCTTCACTTCCTTACGCAGCGAGACTAATTTGGCTTCTAATGCTTCCCTTTCTTGGTTGCTTTCTTCCAACTTATTTTGAAGTGACTCTTCAATACGTTTGTGTTCTTCAACTTCAATTTTGAGACCTTGAGCTTGTTCTTCAAGTGTATTGGAACAGATCTTCTCAACCTTGAGATCTTTTATAAGATTTATTATTTCCTTAGAAAATTATTCTATGGTTATCCCTTCTTCTTCGTTGTTTGATACCTCTTTTTTAATGTGCTTGGCCATAAAAAATACTCTCTCATTGGCTTCTTCTTCACTGTCATTGTCTTCATTGGATGATGAGTTATCTTCTTTAGAGATAAAGTTCCTTTTAAATCCTTTATTTTTTCTTTTCTTGTTGAATTTCTTAAAGCCTTTATTTTCTTTTGAGTTTCCATCACTTTTGTTCGGACATTTTGCTGCGAAATACCCAACCTCACCACAACAAAAACATATCAATGGAAGTTTACCCTTGAATTTTTCCTTACCAATTTTTAGTTTTCTCATAAAGTAAGCATATTTTCCATCTGAAAGACCTTCTTCATCATCTTCATTTTCTTCACAGTTGCAGGTGCAGGTCTATGCCTTTGAAGGTTGTTTCTCCTTATTGGTTTTCTTAGATGTAGCGAATGTAGTTTCTAGATGTGAAGTACCCTCTTCTTCATCAAGTCTCATTTCATATGGTATGGGAACTCCATGTAATTCCTCTTTACTGAGTTTCTCTAGATTTGCACTATATTCTAAGACCGATACCTTTGGGTTGAATCTCGCTGGTAATGTTCTAAGAATCTTTCGTATAATAGTATTCTCATTAACAGACTCTCCCAATCCTTCCAGAGTGTTGGTTATTTCATCAATGCGTTGGAAGTATGTAGCAATGTTGTTATCTTCTTTCATTTTGAGTTGCTCAAATTTTTCTCAGTGGATTTGAAGCTTCGATTTTTTGACATTTGAGTCACCTGCATATATATTCTCAAGCTTGTCCCATATATTTTTGGTGGTTTTACAACCCAACACCTTATGATAAGCATATTTAATAAGTCCACCGATAATAATATTCTTTGCTTTTTAATCATTTACCAAATTCTTCTTACCCTGTTCATCTGCGGTTGATGTAAATCCATTTTGAACAGTGTCCCATACTTCGTAACCTTGCGCCAAGAGATAGACCTCCATTCTTCCTTTCTAGAGTGCATAATTATTTTCATTGAACTTAGGTACACCATTCTTGGTATGCTCCATGACCTCCTTCCAGCTGTTAAACTGCTATTGAAGAAACCAAGCTCTGATACCAATTGTTGGAAATACTGAGGGGGGGGGGGGTGAATCAGTATTTCTTTCAATTAGAGCATTAGTTAATCTTAAATTATTATCAATGTTTGTACAATGATAGCATTAAACAAAAGAAACACAAATGCACACAATTTATAAGGTGGAAACACTCTCCAAGACAAAGACCACCTGAATGCTTTTCTAATAATTCTTTAATATTCAACTCCAATTGAAAATAAAGCTCCAACTTCCTAGAATCTAGAAAAGCATTCTTCTCCATCTCCCACTGGATGGATGCTCCAACACCTGAGATTCTTTAGTATTAAACTAAATGGATGATCCAACACCCAATGAGCTACAACTCACCCTAGCACCACCCTACCACCCTATAGAAGAATAAAAGAAGAATGGACTCTCGTACCAGGGAAAATGGTCCACTTTACAATGATATAGAATAATGTAGAAGAATAATACACACTAGACCATAACTCCAACTATGACACAACCACCTAATGATGATCCTAGACCTCCCGACATTGCCTCTTCAAATTTTGGTAGATAGACACTAGTACAATTTTTACAATGATGTATTTACAATGACTTAGTACAATGATACCTTTACAGTGAATGTGTGTAGTGCTTCCCACTTGAAGTCTTCATGTGATGAAATTATTATTGTTGTTATGCACCTTTATTGTTGCTCT
The DNA here is from genome assembly GCA_034641835.2 of Pinus albicaulis. Taxonomy (NCBI): domain Eukaryota; kingdom Viridiplantae; phylum Streptophyta; class Pinopsida; order Pinales; family Pinaceae; genus Pinus; species Pinus albicaulis. The sequence continues at coordinate 678,746,314 of CM076574.1, read as the reverse complement.
TTTCATGCTACCCCCTACTGCACCTTTCTTTGCTTTGCTTCCCTAGAAATTCTGGTCATTTGCAGCCCTTGACAACACATGATCTAGCGTTTTCTTTCCTTCTAAGAGCTCGATATGGAATCTAGTGTATCTATGTTATTTCAGATCCCCAATATGTGATTTTTTGTTCTATAGTGTTACTCTGATTCTCATTTCCAATGCCATAGGTCTGACCCAATTTTGATTCTTCAAGGGATATTTATGCCCAATCTCTCACAATGACCTAATTATGGATTGGTTTAGTAGACAGAACTTGTATGGCATGCCACATGTCACTGTTTCTTTATTCGGCTCTGAATTTGATGTAGTGAAAACTACAGTCTGTCCACTATCCGCCACTTTTTACAGAATTCCAATCCAATACTTAGAGAGAGCGTTATGACAATTTTACTAAGGGAACTTCTTTGAGATGAAGTTCAGGAGCCTACAAAAACACTGACTTCAAAAAATCATATCTCCGAAAAAATTTTGCACCTTGATCTGAAATTTTTACAGGAGCTTCCACAAGATTTCAACTTCGTCTCATAAAAATTTCATCTTTTTAACCTTCATAGAAAAAAGGTTAGAGAAAAAATTCCACGATGACCTATTTCAAGTAGAAAAATCCCTACATACGGAGGATATGAGGATCACAATTTATATAAATGCTTAGGCTGAGAGGGGCTTCAACAAGTGAACGTGGGAGGGATTTTAGGAGCTTAAAAATTATTAATTATTGACTTTTCAATGACCATGCCACAACCCCATGGGGTTTTATCCCACTAACTAGGGTTAAAAACTTCAAACATGAATATCTCTCAAACCGTGAAGAATTACGTGGCATGCCATATATCAATGGAAACATCTCGATAAGTAGAAACCATAAAAAGAATTCTTGACCCAAAATATAGTGATTTGGTAGGTAAAAAATTACCATGCAAGATCTAGGTAGCCCCTGGTGCTGCTTGGGTTGACATCAATGACAACCACTGATCAAAATCAATAATAGAATCTTGAGCTTCAAATGTAAGATTAACACAACTAGTCCTTTATACTTCAGATACTTTAACTATTTTATCATGATGATATTTAGCAAAACATATTCAAGTTTCTTAATTGAAATCTCAGCAAACAAACTTCACACATTTTTATGAATGATCTTAAGTAAGAGGCCTTGAAGATATATCTGTAGTGACTTGAAGAAGGCATGCAGTTATATCTAGAAATATATACTGCTTCAATGCTCAATATACTACTTCAAGTGTAAACAAGATAATGATCCTTTTTCACTTTCATTGACCTTTTTGTGCTTTACTAATGCAGATAACGTTGGGTATACTACCTCGATGTACTTCTGCCATAATACTCTGATCCTGAGGACCTGTATCATACCACTGCTTCACTGATAACACTTGGTATTGTGCTGATAGGCAAGCTGCTTGATCCAAGTATCAATTGATACTAATTTGATAAGCTATGCAATAATTTCACTTTAGCTCGCACATGCACCCATAGTTAAGAAAACCTTCATAGTTTCTACTATTGAGCTCTCCACTGTTCTTAACAACAATCATCAATATACTGAATCTGATCTTGGCATCATTAACCTTTTGCTTATTCTGTCATTCTAGTTTAAAAGAATGTCACTGCATATTCATTTATAGGACTACTCCAGAATCATTGCTTCTCTATATACAATTCAATTTTTCTAACATAATGATATTCAGGAAGGCATCTTCAATTTGTTTACTTGGAATCTACAAGGGTGGACCACTCATATTTTTATCACTCATTTAACAGCTTTCCTCCAAGGGGACCTTCTATAGATGAAATATGGAATGATATAATGATGATAAACATTTCTCTTACTCATCGTTTCTAACTCTTGTGGTGTGATGCACACTATGAGCATCCTCTATGGATCTTTCCAGTTCTATAGCTCAAAGCATAATTTTTGTGATTTTAATCATTCATCACTTAGTGTGTTGTTGTCTTCTTAGCTTACATGTTCATGGTTGATGTTCCCTCTACCACCATGGTTGCTTGTTTCCTTCTCTCCTTCCATCAACCTGTTGGCTATTGAATGCTTCAACTATTCTTCTTCCTCTATAGTTCTCTTTTAGAGGAATTTTCCTTTCCCTTTCTAAACTTTTAGCTGTTCTTATTCCATGCAGCTCTTTTTAGAATACTTTTATGGGGACTAATTATGAACTTCTCTCCCCCTGGGATGTTGCTTCTTATTTATTGTTGGCTGGAAATTTGTGTTGCTTCCTAGAGTAGCTCCCCCTAATACTATGATGGGTTCATTATTTTATTGAAGTAACAGGCTCCCCCTTTCTCTTTTCCTTCCATAATTTATTGGGGTTCTTCATAATGTCTACACTTCTTTTTTATTCATAGTTTTCTCTAATTTGATTGGATTCCATCATCTCTCTAGAGTTATTTAATGTATATCGAAGCTTACAGTCTTATTCTTTGTGGCCAAGCTTGTGGCATGAATAACATCTTATTTAACCTAAGAAAGGTTGAGTTGATTTATGGCATTTTTTTCCCCTTTTCAATACAATTTAAATTCAACAGATTTATGTCCAAATTCATTGCATGAAAAACAGTAGCCATGGAATAGATTAGTGTACCTAGTGAAAGGTTGTCCTCTCCATTTGTTTGCTTGAGGTATTCTTTTCATTTTCTGCATCCTTTGCTGGTTGGAATTTATTTTCTTTGTCTTATAGTATGCTACAATATTTCCAAGTTTGTGGTAGGAAAAACAATTGATATTTTTCATGGGAGGAAAGAACCTCCTTTGACAGCTTCTAAATTTATTCAATTCATATTCAAGAGTGTATGGGCCTTTTGCAGTCGATTGTTTCTTCCTTTCATTCTCTATCCTTTCATGTTGTTGCTTGTTTCTGTTAGTTTCCTTACAAGTCATGTTCTTGTTGACTTCTACTTCTGTGGGAAACTTTTGAGCTTCTCCATTATCCTTTACAGCTTTTACAAAAGTTATATTCCTATTATCTTCTACCTTGGACTTACTTTTTTCTCCTTCATAGCCTAACCCAGTCTTTATGAGAGGACATATTTGAGCATTTAGTATTTTTTCAAATTGTTCAGAGCTTTTCATTCGTGGAGTGTTCATAGATAACTCCCTTTGGGAATTTTCTAGTTTCTTTCTCAGGAATACTACTTCTTCTTCTAATTTATCTTGCTACTGATGCTTATCTTTAATTTGCTTAAGAAGAATGTCTTCCACCTTCCTATATTCTTAAAGTTCTAATTTCAACTAAATTAGGTTTTCCGAATCAGGTTCTTCCTTTACATATTTTAGGAGAATGTCTTTTTATTTTCTGCACTGGAGTATAAGTCTATCTATTTCCTCCAGGGAACTCTTTAGCTCCCCCTCAATATCTACCTCATCTTCTTCCTCATCTTCCAGAAGGAATCCTTCAGGCTCTTCCTTGGCCATCAACACAAATTCAAAGGTTCCTTCTTCATTTGAGGATTCATCTGAGCTTTTAGATGCACTGCTATATTGTTGAGCATAAAATGATTTTCTATTGACTCTCTTCCCTTTCTACCATTTATTTATTTTGTTTTTCTCTGTCTCTTGTGGCTGGTTCTATGTTTTCTTATTAGGACATTTAGATGCATATTTCCCCACTCTTCCACAGTTAAATCACTTAAATGGAAGTTTACCTTTGTATTTACTCATGCCTTTATCCAATATTTTGATGAATTTGGCCTCTTCTTCATCTGAGCATGAACATGTATCTTCCTTCTCTTTCATGCACTTTTCTACCTTAAAGGCTACCTCCCTCACATTTGACTTCCCTTGTGGAAGTCTCATCTCATAAGCTGTTAAGTTTCCAAACAATTGGTTCATGGTCAAGGTTTCCCAATTTGTTGTTTATTCTATGGCTGACACCTTAGGGTTAAACCTGGATGGTAAATATCTCAATATATTTTGCACAATTACACATTCCTTAATGGGTTCTCCTAGATATTTCATGTTATTCACAATTTTCGCAACCTTTAAGAAGAAACAGGCTATATCTTCATCTTTATTCATTTTTACATTTTCAAACTGAGCTCTATAGGTTTGCAGCTTGGCCATCTTCACCTTTTTATCTCCCTCATGGATGCCTTCTAATGTATCTTATATTTCTTTGGAAGTCTTACTGTGCATTACTTTGATAAATTCTGCCTCACATGGACCCCTTAAGATTGCATTCATGGCTTTTTCATTATCTATAAAATCTTGTTTGGCTTCTTTCTCTATGTCAAAATCATTTGGGGCATATCCTAATTCCACAGCAGCCCAAACTTATATTCCTAGAGACATTATGTACGTCCTCATTCTTATTTTCCAAAAGGCATAGTTTGTGCCAATAAATAAAGGGGCTTTATTTGTTGAGAATCCTTCTAGACTAGCCATCTTGGGGACCAAGGATCTCCTTCTAGTTGTTAAATTGATATAGAATTAACTGGCTCTGAAACCAATTGTTGAACCCTTAGTTAAACTGAGAGGGGGGGGTGAATAATTTTAATGCATTCATGGTCTTGTAAAACTTTATTTTACACTTATTTACACCTTCATTTCATGATAAACTTGGTGTATAATGGAAAAATAATCTTAATAAGTGAGGAGCAGGTATTAAGCAGATTAAATACATAATATCAACACATACTCATCATGCACATAAACAATAGATATAAGTGGAAACACATAAGGGAGAAAACCACATCTTATAATTGTTGTGATGCATATGCAAGCTCCAACTTACTCTCACCACTGATTTTCTGTAGGCTCCAACCTACAAAAGGCTACTACCTCAATTCTGAAAGCTACAACTTGCAAGGAAGCTCCAGCTCCCATCTATTTTATGTCAGATAAAACCCACAGGAGGCTCCTACCTCAGCCAGCAACAATTGGACATCTATCAAGCTACAACTTGAAACGAAAGCACCAACTCCCATGTATTTTTTGTAGGCTACAACCCACAGGAGGCTCCTACCTCAACTAGCTACAACTGGACATCTATCAAGCTACAAATTGATATGGAAGCACCAACTACCTCACTCTAAAATAAAATCATTTGTTGATTTACCTAGATATCAGCTTTGTTTTTCTCCTTCTTCACTGTTGTCCTTCTAGCCTTTATATCTGCTTTAAATCATCTTTGGATCTTCACAGCTTCTCTATCTTCTCCTTCTTCTTCTTCCACTCTCTAACCTCTTTAAGCATATTACAATAACATCATTTATAGAGACCACTTCATAGTTGTTTCCATTCCATAGGGGAATATGAAATAAACAGGTATGACTCTTTTCCTTCCACCTTCTCATTTTCTCGCTCAGCACATTCAAGATGTTACAATACTATGTACTCATTTCAGTATTACATTGGAGTTTTTCTTTGCCTACTGAAGACTTGCCTTTGCATCAAAAACAATATAATACATTTTTAGTTATAATCAATTATTTACTCAGCCCATCAGTTTTTTCGCTTTGTTGTGCATTTGGCCTCTTCTGCTTGCTGTCCTTGTGTCTTTTCTATTTATGTCATTCTATTCCAACTTTGCTGCATAACTTCCCTATTTCTTCTGTAACCTGTGTCTTTTCTGCCGCGTTTAGCCTTTTCATCTACCTTAATGTTGTAACATTGTTCTGCACGAGTTCCTGTTCCTTTTTTATGCGGTCATGCCATTCCTTTGTGACCTGTGGGGTATGGCCCACATAACACTCCCTTTATACATGCGACAGATTACAAATCTGAGTTTTATCAACATACATATGTTTTACAATTAAACAGCGCATATATATAACATACATATGTTTAACGATCAACATTGCATACTTTATAACATGGCACATGTAGCATATACATAACAAGGGCTTTCGAGTCCCATAGTACCTTGAACCAATCACAATTCATCATAAACACTTTCCCGCAGGTTTCCCACTCTACCAATAGCGATAAACCATAAACCGTGTGATCTGCGATATGCACTCGTGCACAATTTTGACACATCCATTCCTTTCATCGCATCACATTGTTTGATCCTCACCGCATCGCAACCAAAATAACATTCTTTGTGATGTCTTGAAGTTACAGCCTATTTCATGCGGGATGTGATGTTGCGCATGGTCGACACGTGTCCCTCTATTTTGCATCACAAAAAATTTAACTTAACTTGCGGTTGCCTTCTTGCTATCCCTTAAGCGTTGAGATGTGTGGTATGTGGGCGAGGTCCACGTCATCATGCCACGTCACCCTGCCATGTCACTGCCACTTGATCATGCCACGTCATCATAAATTCCTGCGATATGTGGGGTCAGGGCCACATCATCTACCATGTCATCTTTCCACGTCATCGCCACACCACTGCTACGTCATCTTTACGTCACTGCCATGTCATATTTATGACATGGCCACGTCATCTTTCGTACTTCGCAGGTCGCAACTTATAACCTATTAACTTAGTGGTTAACTCTATTTCGTGTGATTTGTGATATTGTGTCGTGCCACCACATGTCCCTTATCTACTTCGCATCACAACTGCTTTAACTTACCATACGATGCCTTAACACTTAACTCTTAAATGTTCCAATTTGCAACATCACTCCTAACGTGATTTGATCTTCGTCATCCATCTCTCGCCTTTAATTTTTTGATCTAATCATTACCTTTTGTTCGCCTCCCTTGGAATTCTTCAAAGAATTCTCTGCCTTAGTTGATTTTTTGTTTGTTTACACTATCCTGCTCTATGACTTTGGTGCTTGATGCTCTCGCCTCTACCTCTTGGATCTCGCCTCTTCCTCTCTTCTGTCGCCTCTTCCTACTTCTGCTATGTCCAGGATCTCTGATCCTCACTGTGTCTAGAAAATCTTATTGCCTTCAGCTGTCTCTACCTCTTTTATGTCTCTGCTCCATTCTTTTTCTGTGTTGCATTCATTGCCTCTTATGTCTTTTCCTCTTTGTTGTCTCTGCTCCATTTTCTTCCTGTGCTACATTCACTGCCTCTGCTATCTCTGCCTCTTTGTTGTCTCTACTCCATTCGTTGCCTCTATTGTCTCTGCCTCTTTACTGTCTCTACTCCATTCGTTGCCTTTGGTACCATCTTAGTTGCATTCGCTGCCTTGGCTGCCTTTCACTACCTTAACTACCTTTGTCCTTTTGTTGCTTCTTAGCCTTAAGTAATCACACTAAAGCTTCTTCGTGCTACTCTTTTGCCTCTTTGTTTCTTCTGTCTGCTTTAGGATATATTTCTATGGCTTCTCTTCTACCTCTCTTATGCCCATTGCTGCACATTTCCTGATCTTCTCATTTGCCTTATAACCACTGCTTCTCTTCTCCTTTGCCATCAATTTTAATTCTGGTGTAACTCCTTTCTGATCCTTTTCCATCAATGACAATATTTCCAACAAAAGGTTGATTTTTTTCCCCTTTTTTTATTGTTAATTAATGTGTAAAATAAGAATGCAATATTTACGATTAATATTCCTTACACTAACTAGTGACTTTATTTTCTATATTGTTAGGTGAATTTTTGTTACCATCATCAAATATCTTACCTCACACATACCAAGATTTTTATGCCATTATGAAAGAAATTGGAATGGATTTTCAAGATATAGATGTATTTCCTAATGATCATATTATATATTATGGACAACATGCATCGAAAAAAAAATCCCTGCAATGTCAAAGCAGTAGATATTGAACTAATCAAATAAAAAAAAAGGTCCCTTAAAAGTTTCCTCTTCATATTCCCATAATTCCACATTTGCAGCGATTTTTCATGTGTGAAAGCATAGCACTGTTTATGGATTACCATGCATCAAATACAATTGGAGATGGTGTTCTTCGAGGACCTGTAGAAGGTTATGAATTTAGGGAAATTGAGGAAAAATGGTTGTGTTTTAAAGATGAAACTTTTAATGTTAGGCTTTCATTGGCAATTAATGGTGTTAATCCATATAGAGAGCTCAAGTCCATTTACTCAGTGTGGCCAATTTTTGTTATCAACAATAACCTTCCACCTTGGTATCAATAAAGAGGGAGCACATAACATTGACAATGATTGTTCCAAGTATTTGTTTACATTAATTTTTCTAATGTAAAATTTTCATTTGTGTTGTTTGTTGCATGATATATTTTATTTATTTCTTTTCTTATATATACATATCATGGTAGTAATAATGTGTAATTTCAAAAAATGAGATAAGTACCAAGTTAAAGATATGAATGCATATATTGAGCCACTTATAGATGAATTATTAAAGCTATGGGACAACATCAATTTGTATGATGTTTGTAAAACAATAAGCGAGAGGCAATTTCAATTCCATGGAATACTTGTATGGAAAATTCATGATGCCCAATGACTAACACATTTTGGTGGTATGAAACCTTCCAATATTGCACTTTAATAGCATATAATTATTTGAAGATATCATGCATGTTTTTTAAACAATACATTCGTATAATTAACATTAATCCATCTCTCGAAGGTCTTCAAAAAAAAGGTAAATTTGCATCTCAAGTTTTTTGTCCTAAGATGAAATATCATCATTCAAAAATTTTAGGAAATTAGGTGTTTGATGAGTATAGGCACTTCCTCTCTAAGAACCATAGGTATCGTACTACTGAAAAAACATATTTTCAATGGGAAAGAAGAGATTGGAATAAAACCATGAAGAATGACACCTTATCTATTGGAGTTGGAATATAACAAAAATCATCAAGGTATGAAATTTGTTTATGTATGATATATGTAATGTTTTGAATTTTTATTTTTATTGAATCTATTTTACCATATTTGATGATTATTTTTATTATTTCTTTTATGCTTCATCAAGGTCGTGAAGGTATTAATAGTGGGCTTCCACAAGGAATGAGAATTTATCGCACTAAATTCATGAGATTCCATAATATTAGGACCTAAGAATAGCTCATTTATTTGCTACAATGCATATTATGAAGAATTTGATAGAAAGGCTATGGAAAATCATAGATGGTAGGAGTGATAAAGAAAAAACCATCAAAATTTGTAATGACATTCAGGAAGCCAATCATGCAATGCAAAGTGGGATTTGATCAAATAGCGATGGAGATCAAAATAACCCTCCATGGTTATTAACAGAGAAGCAAATCAATGATGTAAAAGATGTTAGTTGAAGAATTAAATTTCCTATGGGTTTTACTTGAAACATAAATAATATCTTAATAAAGAAAGGTGAATTTGGTGGGGTAAAAACACATGATTGGCATATGTTCATTGAGGTAATTATTTTGGTATATATATTTGTAATTTTTATACATATTCATAGTTTTTTTTGTCTACTTTGGATTAAAAAATAACGATTCATTTTTATTGTTACAATATGTTCTACCTCCATCTCTCCTAGATGACTTCGACAACAATGTCAAACAAGTTATATATTACCTTGGAAAATACATGAGGTAAGTAGTGATTTATATGTAAAATGTTTTTTTCAATGTGTTTCTCAACTTAATGACATGTGTTTTCATTATAATGTAATATATTATGTTTTGTTGAAACATGTTATTTGTTTTCATCATATGTAGATGGTTTTCATTAAAATAAATACATAAAAATATATAAAGTATTGGAAGATAGAAATTCCTCGGCTAATGTGTGAAATGAAAATTATCTACCTTCATCATTTTTGAATGCAAAATAACAATGCCTCATACACCAAGTTGAGGAAATTGAATTGTGTGGACATTTTTAGGGTCCTATACATTATAGTGATCAATCGATGATTATATAGTTATTTATTTTGGGAATTTTCTAGTAAATTTTAGCCTATGAATCAGTATGTGTCATACCCTAAAGGTTTGCTTGTCCAAGGAGAAATTTAGTTCTTGAAATTCATGTGGCCAAGTCTAAATATTTGGGAGATTTTTTGCATATTAATTCCGGGTTAGATCATGTTGCAGGTTTTTCATTGTAAATTTCTCAAAATCATCTTTCCAATGGTATATATGGTGCTTCAACCCGACTTCTCAAAATACAGAGCAAGTTGAATTTTTCTTCTCAAAACCACAAAACAAAGAAATGCCTACGTGTGAAATTATTTATTTAAATTATTAAAATTAATTCAAAAAATAATTTAGCAATCCAATATCTAAACCATTATAACTACATTTATTTTCATGTGTCAGCCAAAATGAATTATAAAGTCAAACAATATTGTGGCCCCACCCCGCACTTCATGTATTAAAATTCCCTAATGTTAAAAGCCTCGAGATATGTGCATTTTTTCATTGACAATAATTTATGAATTTCAAGGCGGGGGGGTATCCTTATACCTTAACCTACCCCCTCCCCCCACCTTCTGAACACCACTAATTGTATTGATTTGAATCTTATGATGTATGGTGAGAAGGTCAATGGTTCCCTTTGATTAATCAAATTTCTCAGGAGCTAGAGCTCAGATTCCTCTGAAGCTTGGGTGATATATTTATAAATGATTTTTACAGATGGGAGGTTAAGGTAAATGAGGCTATGGTGTAAAATGAATTTACAAATACCAGGTGAAGCCAATACATTGATAAAAGTTCTAAATTCAAAAACTAAGGATGAACTAGAAGAATTTGAAATTGTAGACAGGACAGATACCATCCTTGAAGTTAAAATATTCCTTATAGAAAATAATCTGATGTTTCAATTAGAAAATAAATGCCATAACTTGAAGGAAAAAATTCATAAATTTCACAGAAAATTCATTCTATTGCATCAAAAGGGACTGCCAAGGCTAAAAGAAATTGGAGACAAGTTACTTAAATTGGAGGATTATCATCAGAAATTTTACACCATAGCCAAGGACAAGTCAAATTTTTCCACCATCAAAGGAACCATCACTGGAAAAGCCTTTATGGATGGTTTTAAATTCGACCTGCTCATTCAACATGAGATAAAACATATATTCTTAATCAAACCAACTTTCCAAAAATATACCGAGGTGGATGAAACTTATATGAAGTTAGATAAAGTCTCCATCCCAGATGAGAATAGATGGGATTAGTTGCATCAAATTTTGGAGTAAAAGAAGTTTTACATATTCTGCAACATAGCAGCATTTTTTCAGGCTTATTCGTCACCAGCAATCCTCGAAGATAGTGCCAACAGCTTCACCAGTTTTTGTTGTCCTATATTTATGTACTATTTTTATAAATAGTTTTGATATATTTTGTAATATATATTGATATTTTCAATCAAGATATTTTGTTAAGAATTGTATAATTACTTCATAATTCGAAGTATTATGGGTTGGAACTTGTATGAAGAAATAAGGTTTCTTGATGTAAATTTGTTCACTGGGCTAAAGGTGATCATTTTCAGTAATACAGAAAGTTGTTCTAGGATTCATGTGTCACATGAATTGGTGATGGTTTTCCTCCTACGTAATTGTTATTTTTTTTTTTTCCATATTTTCTTCTTATCTATATTGTTTAAAAAAAATTAAGTGTTTAATTTTTGTAATATTCCCAATTAGCACAAGCTAATGGGAATATACAATTTTGTTTCATTTTCTTATTACAAGAATAAATGTGTAAGGGAGGACAATAAAAACTCCTGAAACCAGTAAATAAATCAATGCCCAATGTGAACAAGGCTAAATATGGGTTGCCTTGATAAAACTCCCTTATGTGTGAAAGGGATTGTGACAATTGACTAGGACAACAAGACCAAATCCACAGCGTTTTCCAGATGCAATGTACCTCCTAGATGCACAGCGCAGATCTAGTTGGAGGCTACACATGTGAAAGGAGCTAAAACTTTGAGATGGTTTAGGGTTTTGCAAGGCTTTCAGAGAAGAGAAGTAGAAGAGGCATTGTTGAACATATTATCTTGAAAGGATTTGTCTATTTAGACACTTCACATTCTCTAGCTCTTTAGCTGAGAATAGTGTTGTTTAGCATTGGGTGTTCCTGGTCGAGAATCCCACCTCTTTCCTTGAGATGCCTCTTGGAAGAGACTTGCATTTCATGTCCACTATCAGAAATTTGGCCAAGCTTCTACTTCCAACTACAACATAGATCCTATTGAGGGCTTGGTTGTCCTTGTAAGCTGCAGCAAGTGGAGACTATATCTGTTCAGATCTAAGCCATGCTAGTGCCTCTTTTTAGTGGGAAAGCCTTCTATCCCCCTAGCAAGAGTATATTGGATCATCAGAGCTTCAGATCCATACCTTGGCATCAGGAAAAACTGTACATCAATTCTACAATGCAATATATCTTCCAAGACTGTGTTATCTGCAAGAGAAGAGTTCCAAGGAGTTTTGGCAACAATTGGGGAGTGATCTCTAGTGATGAGAATTTGTCTCTCACTGTGGTGATCCATGGATTTATGTTCTTATCCATGTCATATTTAGATCTCATCTAAATACTCCTGTATAAACTTGAGGAATTCTGCAGAAATTTGTAGATCTGCTGCATGAGATCTTAGATCTACTCCATATGCTTCATGTTTTGCTGAAAACCCCAAGGGGTATGTAAAATAGAGACAGTCTAGTGTACAGATATAATATAGATATAATATTTTGTACACAGATATTTTATAGATCTGATTTGTAACCTATAGCTACTATTTACTCATAAAAATAATTTTTTCAAGGCTTTGCAGTGAAATATATTGTTGCTACACCTCTTTTAGAGGGTTTTTCTCATGAAAGTCTTCCATATTTCTCTTGTACATGGATTAGGCCACATTGTAAATCTGATTTACCATTGTATAAGTTATTTTTGAGCTATCATATTGGTCTCTTACTACTGTTATCTAAAACTACATTATTTTCTAAGCAGTATTACTTCGTGTTGTTGCATTCCCTTCTTTGGGCAATTTTCAAGCCTTATTGGGTGTGGGAAACCTGTTTAACCCACATAGTTTGATTTGTTTCTGATCTCCTATTGGATTTTCGTCTTATATTATTATATATAAGGGATCCAAGGGCTTACTTTCATATTTGTAGCATACATTCCTGAAAAATGTGTTTTTCAGGCATGCCTTGCTAGCAGTCCCATTTTGGGGAAATTACAGTGGTATCGGAGCAACTATCTTCGCACAACCTGTGATTTACTTGCTGAAGATACAATATGTATTTTCATGGAAAGAAAATACTAATGAAGAATTGTGGTTACACTGAAGGCACAGAAGACAAGGGTCCAAACCCTTCATCTGGAATTTTGCAGAGAGAAGAGTTTTCTAAAACTCTTTCTCAAGCTATGTATGCACAAAAAGAAGAAATCCAGGGAATGAAGAGGGAGAGACCTCCAGATCCCTCAAAAGGACTCTTACATCAAGAAATCCCTAGTACTTCTTACCATGTGTGTGAGCATTCAGCCACAAAACCTGATCTACAACGTTGGAACACGCCTACTTTCTTGTCAAAGAGAGACGGAGAAGGAGGAACACCAAAGGAGGAATCCCTTGGTGATTATCTCCAATAATATGAGTCTCTATCAAAGAGATCCAAAGAGCATCTCAGTTTCCCAGAGTTCTATCAACTCAAAGAAGAAAGATCCAACACCTACAGTAGAAGAAGAGGGTGCCTTCAGCACACTTTGGGTAGATTCTCTCTACATACTTTTGATGGATCACCTAGAGACTCAGCCAAGTCTTGGGTAAGGAAGCTTGACACATACTTACAGCTACATCAACTGTCAGAAGAAGAAGCCTTGAGAGTAGCATTGTTTCATCTTCAAGGAAAGGCTTATGCTTGGTGGATATTTGAGTCCTATTCCTTGAGAGGGATAAACATCTCTTCTTATTGAAGGTTCACTAGGAAACTAGTGACAAGGTTTGATGTGAGACATTCTGAGACTTCTTGGGAAAATAAAATAAAGCCCAATAAATCTGAATCTTTGCATAATTTGGAAGATTCCATGGAGCCAACTCTAGTCCTAAACATTGTTGAGGGGGTTGAAGATCTGTTGCACAATTTTCTAGAGGCAAAAGCCCCAATACAGCAAGATCTCTTTTCTCAAAGAGAAGACATTAAGGTTCCTTCTTCAGTAAGAGATCAATAAAAATGATCTCTTAATGATGAAGCATTCTCCATTGATGAGGAGAAGGGAGAGAAAGAGAAGAGAAGGTTCTCCAGTGCTGTGATAGCAGGAGGAGATCTATTTTCATTTGAAGATGGAGATGAAGCAATGGCTTCCACTAGAGGGGTTCTTACACCTTTGCAAGGAATTCCTAAGGATCTTCCATATGGAGGACATGAGCAGCATGTGTCTTTGCTAAAATACAATCAGACAGAACAAAGGAGGGATCACAATGCTGATATAGTAGGAGGTGATCCACTATCAGAATAAAATGGAGAAAATGCTCCAATCAAAGGCACTCTTACACCACTAACAAGGGTCTCCATATTTCATGAGACTTCCACAAAAAAAACAGAGTTGAAATTGTGTAGTGGAAGTAGGGACATGAGGATCCCATCTATTCTGCATATGAGGATGGTACCTGAAGCTTCATTATATAGTGGAAAACCACCTGGGAGGCCACCTGATTCATATTTTGTGGGGAAGACCTCACAACTTGCTGCTCCAAACTTAAATCCAGGAGGGTTTGGAGCACTTGAAGACAAAGCTACAGCACTGGGAGACTTGGGTAAGCTTAAGGAGGAGGGAAATATTTTTCCCCTATCATCATCACCCACTCTCCTTTCTAATCCTGCATTCTAGGAGGAGAATAAGGGAAGGAACAACCTTCCAACAAACATCTTTGGCATAGAATATGTCAAGGGAAGGATTAGCAACATGACAGACATTTCTATTGATGCATCATCAACATTGTCATTGTTAAGCAGTGTAGATCTGTATTGGAAATCCCAACTGCTAGTGGATTATTCCAAAGATCTGCACACATGTATGATACTTGATGAACAGCTGCATGAAGAGGGATACTTAGTCCAAGGAGAATTCATCTATCATCACGGTAGAATATTTTTTCCTAGAGCTTCTAAGCTCAAGCATAAGTTACTACAAGGAGCATACAAAGAGTTATGTTTCAGCCATCTGTATTCCATGAGGATCTACAAAATCATCATGAGGAGCGTTGATTGGGAAGGCTTGAAAGAGGAACTATATCAAAATTTCCAAGAATGCATGAGCTATGTGGAGTTTTGGCAGCCATGGGACACTATGCAAGAGTCATTTCAGCCATCTCTTCCTTCTTTGGAAAGGGGAGAAAGATCCATGCACAACTCCATGTGTATGAGAGACCTTGT
Organism: Pinus albicaulis; assembly: GCA_034641835.2. NCBI lineage: Eukaryota > Viridiplantae > Streptophyta > Pinopsida > Pinales > Pinaceae > Pinus > Pinus albicaulis. The sequence continues at coordinate 678,731,032 of CM076574.1, read as the reverse complement.
TGGTAAAGGATATGTTCATGAAAAGAAAGTTTATTTTTATAATTTTACATGTTCTTTTACCATTTTCATATAGGCCATGACTCCTAAAAGGAGTAATGTATCATGTAAAATTCATGGAAATTTTTGGGCCACTAAAAATTCTGAAATTGGCCACTCCCTTGATGTGCAAAGGGAGATTTATTTTCATGATGGGTGCTTCCCAAAGGCACCAAATATATGTCACATTTTCTGCAACAGTGAGATGACTTTGGAAGAAAGTAAGTGGTGGGAAAAGCACTTACCATATCTAGATCTGATGCAGACATGAGATTCTCTATGCTAGTTCCACATGTGGGACTATGACCCACCTCCATATGCAGAAATTTATGTTTGTATGTACATTGTTTTGATTCCCTATATGGATTATGTACTTGTACTTTTCATAGGGATGTATGGAGAAAGGAGGGAAGGAATGCATGAGCCATATAGAATGGCTACTCCCCATGTACTTTATGTCTCATATTTCAGGGAGAACATTGAGAAAACCATGTTTGTTTCCTATGATCTATTGTCTTCTTATGAGATGAACTATTTGTATCTCATGAGAACTTTGGTGGAGCAAGTCATGGAGGGATGGTTTGGTGAACACTTGGAACAAGGAGGAATATTAACTCATGTTGGTGTCACCAATGGAGGAGGAGATGAGTTGCAGCACTCACCTTATCAGTTGCTTGAGGACAAGAAACATTGCGGAGGGGAGGACTGTAATATTCCCAATTAGCCCAAGCTAATGGGAATTGTTATCACTATAAAAGTTTTCTGAAACTTGGTTAGTTACACTTGTTCCTAAGTCATAATGCTAAGATAGCATTAGAGTCATTTTTATATTTTTTAAGGTCTAGATCATGAGTTAAAGATCTCATTCCATCACCAAACAATGTTCATCAACCTTGTTTCATTCTTCAAAGACCTTATGCCATGTTTTAAAATCCATCTTTAAAGTTTTTTTCAAATAATTTATGAATAAGCCATGAAACCATGTTTTCGTAGCGCGTTCAGTGTAAAAAATTGATTCTGCGCTACAAAAACGCTGGCGATTTCATAGCGCAAATAACCGAATTTACAAATCATGCACTACGAAATCGGGGATTCTCAGTTTTGTGTCTGAGCTGTCACATCTGTCAAATATATTTAAATTTTTCATCATTAGGTGTCATTCATGAGTTCTCATTCATGCATGCAACCATTTATTATAATTATTAGGGTTCTTTTGTCATCGATTAAGGGCCAGATTGTCATTGGTACTTTCAAATTTGAAACAGTTAGTTGTTTTTTACTTCACTTGTCTCATGCAAGACAAATAGTGCATGCATGCATGTTTATGTTTTGGAGAATCAATTAGTGGTGAAGGATAAGAGTTCACTAAAACTATATTTCAAGCGAGGCGGAAATGAACTCATTTATCAAGTGAGGCTGCTCATTCAACAAGTATTTTCAAAATTTGCTATCAGGTGAATTTGAAATTCAGTTGCTGGTGGAAGCAGGATAGTTATTCAAGCGAGGCAGAATTCTTATCTAGCAAGGTTGAATTCATTTATCAAGTGAGACAGTTCATTCAATAGTCCGATTACTAATTTGCTAATTTTCTGAAGACATTGGGTTTTCAGAGGGATTCTCATATATTTCTGAAGATACAAGGTTTTCAAGAAGATCATGGCTGAAGAAAGAAGGAGTCATAGGTCTGGTCATTGCCTAAGAACAGAACCTGAAGGTGTAGAAGCCCTTACAAAAGACAAGTCAATTGAAGAAGCCTTTAAGAAGGTAGGTTGCTGGAGGTTTTGTGAAAAACTTCAAGGAGGGCACACTCAAGTCACCAAAGAATTTACCACAAACTTCACAGGTTCAAACTCAAGGATTGGATTCCTAAATTTACCAATTTCCCCTGAATTGATATCAGCAGTTACAAAAATTCCAAGAGGAGAAGAGAGGTGGTTTAAAAATTTCAAGTCTGACATGGTACCCTGCAAAATCTTTCTAAAACCAGAGTTTTCAGAGGTTTAGTTGAACAAAGTTGTGCCAAGAAACTATGTCAAAGATACATTTTCCAATTTTCTCTACAATATTCAGAGGTACTTCACTTGTGAAGGGAGATACCACAAGGTGTATACTTATCACTTTAAACTTTTCCTTCATTTCATAGGGATAATATCTCTAGATTTACCTTTTTATCTTTTCAGAAGTTTGGCTAAGATGTATGATGGTACAAATGAAAGTTGAGTCATGTGAAACTTCATTATTTCACCATGGCTTCGTTAAGTTAATAGTATTACATGAGCTGCAGAAAGCAAACAGAGATTGGGCTGAATTTCTCTTTTTAAGTAGAATTGGGATTGAAGGAACAGGTGTTAGTCCTCAAGCTAAAGATAAAACTCCATCAAATATTACTACCCCTGTAGAAACAAAGTCGAGAAGATTGGTTAAGCTCAAGCCTCAAAAACAAGTTAAAGAACCAATGATAGGAACAACATTGAAAATCCAAGATACTCCTAAATCCGCACAGAAGAAGAAAACTCTAGGTAAGGAGACAATTCTAGAGCAGTCAACTAGTAAAAAAGATCAAATGAGGTTGACTAGCAGTCAAAGGTTAAAGGAAAATGGTAAAGTTGTAGTTATTGATCTGGATCTTAGGGGAGGCCCCCAAGATCTAAACAAAATTGAAATGGATCTGACAAGATCTGCAAAATTAGAATGCCAGAAAAGAGAGAGAGCACAAAGGAAATAAAACCACAAAAAAACTTGTTTTATTAAAACAGATAATAACTATAGAAGATGCTTGTGGTGGACGATCTGTCCTTTTACAAAGTGAGGCTTGTTATTTATAGCCTTTTTTTGAGATAGAATACCATAGGTGGATACCATGGGCCAATACCATGGGTAGATAAATAACAATGGGCCAATACCATGGGTAGATAACACTTACAATACCATGGGTAAATCCCATGTGTGGATGAATACCATGGGTGGATACATACCATGGGTCACTTACAATACCATGGGCGAATAAATATCATGGGTGGATGAATACCATGGGTCGATGCCATTTACAATACCATGGGTAAATTCCATGGGTGGATGGATAACATGGGTAGATGAATACCATGGGTTGATGCTATTTTCCATTCGGATCATTCCTCCATCCTTAAGAAGCAATGGTCCCCATTGCGTGAAGTTCCCTCCTGAGAAGCCTTTGTTGAATATGAAGAGCCACTGAAGAGAAGGGTTTTGTGTAGTTAACCCATAACAGAGATGAACGAAGATCCGAGGATAGAGATACCCTGTAATGCTTGTGACCAACTGTGATATTGACAGTGTGCGGCCTAGCAAATGGACTTCGATGAAGTGTGGGTTTGTGGATGAACCAAAACCATGACAAACGAAGATCCGAGGATAGAGATATCCTGTAATGCTTGTGACCAACTGTGTGACTAACAGTGTGTGGCCTAGCAAATGGACTTCGATGAAAAATATTTTGTGCAGTTCACCCATAACCGTGATGTTGATTTTTGATGAAGTAGCAGGTGCCTACATAGCTTGGGGTGGGAAGTCATGTCTCAAAATAACCCAAGACGAACGTTTTTATGTTGAAACTGATGAATGTGAATCAGGTGCCTACTAAAGCGGGGTGGGAGGGCACATCTCCAAAGGGAACCTGCTCTGAATGATGCTCCAAATTTAAAATGAGCATAACTCAGTCAATTTAACTCAGAATATTTATTATAGCCTTTTTTTGGAAATGGAATGATCATTATGCATTTCTCATGTGTTTGAAACCACTATCTGGAGACTCTAGACTCTCAGATTCGCGCTGGAACTATCTCGCCGTCACAAAATTTATGAAAAAATATTTGATTTTAAATCAACGATAACTCCCACATCCGGACTCTGATTCAACTGATTTTTTTTTTTAACTTGGGTGATTTTTCAAGAGGATCTCATATCTATATCCATTCTTCTGAAATTTTGCACTGAAGATTGCAAAAAATGACAGGAGAGCCGCCGTCAATGAATTGTCGTCAGAAAAATTACTTTGATACCACTGATCTGGATCTTAGGGGAGGCCCCCAAGATCTAAACAAAATTGAAATGGATCTGACAAGATCTGCAAAATTAGAATGCCAAAAAAGAGAGAGAGCACATAGCAAATAAAACCACAAAGAAACTTGTTTTATTAAAACAGAGAATAACTGTAGAAGCGACATTGTGGCAGACAATCTGTCCTTTTACAAACTGAGGCTTGTTATTATATCCTTTTTTGAGTTACAATACCATGTGTAGATACCATAGGTGGATACCATGGGTCAAAACCATGGGTCAATTCCATGGGTAGATACCACTTACAATACCATGGGTCAAAACCATAGGTAGATACCACTTACAATACCATTGGTAAATTCCATGTGTGGATGAATACCATGGGTGGATACATACCATGGGTGGATACATACCATGGGTGAATGAATATCATGGATAGATGTCACTTAAAATACCATGGGCGAATAAATACAATGGGGGGATGAATACCATGGGTCGATGCCATTTACAATACCATGGGTAAATTCCATGGGTGGATGGATAACATGGGTAGATGAGTACCATGGGTGGATGCCATTTTCCATTCAGATCATTAATGATCCAGGTGGATATTGGTGGTCACTTTCCTATTCCACTTGTGGCCCCACCATTTTCTCTTTTATTTTTTTTCAGTTTCGGCACAACTTATTATTTTTAGCAGTTTTTCGGGTCATGAAATTTCAGAGCCGTTTTGAGGCCCTAAATGACTTTTTTTAGGAAAACAGGGAGAAACATGGATCCATGGACCATGTTTCTAACTCAAAATGTGTATTCCTCGGATATTTCTTTCTAACGAGGTATGGTACACGTCAAACGGAGATCGTATGCTAAAGTTACGTCCCCGGGAAGTTGAAACACCGATTTACCCAAACGGGGCCCAAAGTTTTGGCGCTTCATCTCCTAGGGTTAGGGTTTTGGCTGTTTAGGAGTTCCCATTGTTTCTAAATAATAAATAGGCCCTTGAGCCTCATTTTAACTCAGTTTAGAGGCCTGTAGCTGTCACATATTTTCTCAGAGATAGCTATCAGCACCCTAGCTAGTTTTATTTCCATTCTGTCTGTAAGAAAATTTCAGTTCTTTGATATTAATGAAATGAAGTTTTATTTCCGCTGCAGCTTTGTATTTATGGTTATATGTTTATTCTATTGTGTTCCTACATAAATCTGGATCAGTGGTATCAGAGCGGTTCCCAACGAGGTCGGGGTATAAGGAGTTAGGGCTTGATCTAGTGGAACCTTTTCAAGATCAGCCTCGCAAACCTCGACGGACGCCCATGGGGGACGAAAAGAAAGATGAGGGAGCAGGAGATCCTATGAAAATATTGCTCAAGGAGGCGCTCGAAAAAAAAAGGAACGTGATGATGGATAACTTTTCCCAAATCCTTCAACAACTACCCACCGGCGGCGCATCTGCATCTAGTAGCCACTCTGAAGGTGCAACTCCTTTTAAGGTACAAGTAAATTTTGACATTCCCATATTTGAGGGTAAAATAGATGCAGATGTTGTAGATAGATGGTTGAATCTATTAGAAAGATATTTCTCAGTTCATGACTTTTCTGACAAGGAGAAGATTATTTTCGCACTCCTCAAAGCTGCCCCCCATGTCAAGGACTGGGAAAACCCACTGTGAGAAAAAGGACGAGACAGAACCCTCTCTGTTCTCGGCCCTACCCACTTGGAACTCTTTCCGAGATGCCATTAAGGAACAATACTATCCCGTGGGGAACTAGAGGACAAGTACATACAATGGACCATGCTGCGATAACAAAGGGATCAAGATGTGCATGAGCTGACGAATCTGTTCCATACCCTGCGCACCAAGTTGGGTATCAAAGATTCAAAGAAACATCTGGTGCTAAAGTATTGCAGTTGTCTGCATAGATACATTCAGGAGGAAATGGAGTTCCTTGACATCTCCTCGCTTGGTATGTCATACTAGTATGCTACCAAGATTGAGCAGAAATTCAAATAGAAGAAGGGAGACTTTGGATCTGCGAATCAAAAGCAAGGGAAAGGTGCTCCCAAACCGTAGAAAAAAGGAAAATGCCAAGGCATGGCGACTCAAGACAACCTGTCGAAGCCATAAGCAAAGAACAACACCACAAAGCCAAAGAAGGACACGGGAAAGTGGTGTGAGTTCCATAAGAGCTCCACTCACAACACAAGTGAGTGTCGAGCCAAGCAGTCGCTAGTGGCCGAGATGAGGGCTTCTGAGTCAGATGCATGCTTCGACTCTAAATCAGAACCTGACAAGGGGAATTAAAAATGGAAAAATATTATTGATGCGGAGCCCAACACCACTGTTGCCACTACGAAGATCCAGAAGGAGGAACCGGAAGATCCAGAGGAGGAGAAACGTCTCTTCCACTCCCATATGTGGGTAAAGGGCTCCCTGGTACAGTTCATTGACAAAAATGGGAGCCAAAAGAACCTCATTTCAGCAGACGCCATGAAGCTGTTGGTCTTGTCGACCACAGCTCACCCACATCCATACACCATCGGGTGGCTTCACCAAGGACAAGATCTTTGTGTCAGCCAGCAGTGCCGCCTTCCCTATAGCATCAAGCCCTTCACGGATGAGGTATTATGTGACGTTTCTCCTATTGATGTTTCTGATGTATTATTAGAACAACCATACTTATGGAAGCATCATGTTATGTATGAGTCTTAGCCTCGTGCTGTTATTGTTAATTTTGGAAATAATTTGTACAAGATACCATAGGTACCACCTCCTGCCACTATCTCTTTGGTTACTGCAAAACAATGCAGTAAGCTCATTTCCCAAACCAGGAAATTCGTTTTCCTGATGATCCACCCCCAGGGCAAGAAGAAGACTGTGGCCACGACCTCCAGACAGGGCTCCTTTGCAAGACAACAAAAAATGGATAAGGTTGTGGAGGATTACGAAGACATCTTCACCTCACCCACAGGGGTTCCTCTCCACTGTCAGGTCAAGCACCCGATTGATCTGACCACAGGTGCGCCACTACCCAATGGACCAATCTATTGACACTCTTTTCTAGAGAACAATGAAATCAAGAGGCCAATTCAGGAGCTGCTGTAGAAAGGTCACATCTGACCAAGTTCATTGCCCTGTGGGAGCCCGATCATGCTGGTATAGAAGAAGGATGGGACGTGGAGACTCTGTATTGAATATCAGGCACTGAACAAGATCATTTTCCTGAATAGGTACCTGATCCCACGGATTGATGACCTTCTGGACCAACTGAAAGGTGAAAAATATTTCAGCAAGATCGACTTGATGTCTATGTATCACCAAGTACCAATTGAACCCTCCAATGTGTGGAAGACTACCTTCAAAGCCAAGGAAGGCCTTTTCGAATGGTTGGTCATGCCTTTTGGGTTGACGAATGCTCCCGCAACCTTCATGAGGATGATGGAAGACATCTTGCGACCATTCACCAACTCATTTGTAGTGGTGTACTTAGATGACATTCTGATCTTGAGCCAAACTTGGGAAGAGCACCTTCACCACATCTGACAAGTCCTTCAAACACTGCGGCAACACAAGTTGTGTGCCAATTTGGAGAAGTGCACTTTGGCATGACCCAGGTTCAATATCTGGGATACATTTTTGATGAAATTGGGGTCCATGTGGATCCAACCAAGATCCAATTCCTTCAGGTTTGGCCAGCCCCAACCACTATAACAGAGCTTCGTAGCTTTCTGGGTCTTGCTAATTTCTATCGTAGGTTCATGTTAGGATTCTCTCATATCACTTGGCCCTTGAGTCAAGTCACCAAGGGAGGAGCAAGAGCAAAATTATTTTGGTCGGAACCTCAACAGAAAGCGTTCACAGAATTGAAAAATCGCTTTTGTTCTGCCACATTGCTCACGTTACCAGACTTGCAATAGCCATTTGAGATCGACACAGATGCCTCTGACTATGCTATTGGGGCAGTTCTTACTCAACAGGGACATCCAGTGGCATATCACAGTGAGACATTGTCTGACACAGGTCGCAAGTATCCCACTTATGACAAAGAAATATATTCCATTGTGCAAGCTTGTCAACAATGGAAGCATTACATTTTGGGGAAGGAAACAATCATCCACATAGACCATCGGCCCCTATTGTTCATACAAACACAAGGGAAGTTTCAGAATGATCGCCATCATAAGTGGTCCACATATCTGCAACAGTTTCATTTGAACATCAAGTACAAGAAGGGTAGCACCAATAATGTTGCAGACTGCCTCAGCCGACCATCGATCGTGGCGCTCACCACTGTTCTCAACTCTTGTGGGCATGAGACTTCTGATTGGCTACTTCTCTATGAGAGCGACCCACAATTCGGCCACACTTACAAGGCACTCTTGGGGGGTATGCAAGTTCCAGATTTTCACCTTCAAGATGCACTTTTATGTCACCTGGGACACCTTTGTGTTCCTTCAGGCGAGTGTTCCTAGATAATATGGAAAGCACACTACAGTCGAGTCGCTGGGCATTTGAGGGTCGAGAAAATAGTAGCAGTACTGCATAAGTATTTCTATTGGCCGAACCTTTGAAAGGATTTCGGGAAGCACATCAGATCCTGCACTACCTGTGCCATTGCCAAACCGACCATCAAGAAGCAAGGCCTATATACTCTGCTACCTACCCCTAGTCGACCTTGGGAATCCATATCCATGGATTACATGTCTGGCCTGCCTTCTACTAAGCATGGAAATGACTGTTTTTTCGTGGTCATCGACATATTCTCGAAGATGGCCATTATGGCGGCCTGCAAGAAGAATATCACAGCAGAAGCCACTGTTAAACTCTTCTTTGAACGAGTGTGGGTGCACTTTGGGATCCCACAGTCTATCATATCAGATCAGGACAGCAGGTTCCTCAGCACATTTTGGTCCAGCCTCTGGTCAATGCTGGACACCAAGCTCACCAAGTCCACAGCTTTCCATCCCCAAACAGATGGCCAGACAGAGGTCGTCAACCGAATTATTGTACACATTTTGTGCATGTACAATTCAAAGCATCCACACAAATGGGACGAGAACCTCCCCTATGTACAACATAGTTATAACCGGGCTCTCCACAGTTCAGTCGGCCATAGCCCCTTTCAAGTGGGCTTGGGATTCCAGCCACTATGTCCCATTAACGTAGCCATGCCATTTGCAGCTACTCAGGCCGATTTGGCTCATGTCCAGTCTGAAGTTGACAAAGAAAATAGCTTCATCAAGCGCATTCAACATATCCGCCAACAGGTTCATGACATATTGGACAAATCTAATGCTAATTACAAGAAACTCCATGATCAACACTGGGTGCCACACAACTTCCAGGTGGGCGACAAAGTATGGATACATTTGCAAAAGGAGCGCCTCAATGGGCCCCACCGCAAGCTTCGCCCGCTCCGATATGGGCCGTAGACCATCACCAAGGTTGTAGGTAACAATGCCTTCGAGCTCAGTATTCCATCATTCCTTTGTTTGCACCCAGTATTCAATGTGGACTGCCTTCGTCCTTACTTCCCACCTCTACTGGACACCTCTAACATTGTAGAACAACTCACACCAACAGAGTTAAACCCAGACTGCATGGAACATGCCACCATAGATTGTATCATGGACATGCAAATCAAGAACACTTGCCAACAGAAGATCCAACTATATCGGGTTGTCAAAGCTGGCCAACTCCTGCACCAAGGAAAGTGGTTCACCAGGGACCAAGTTTAGTAGAAATGTCCTCATCTCATGGAGGAACTTAACACAATGGGGACCATTTATTCTTAAGGGGGGAGGAATGAGCCAGGTGGATATTGGTGGTCACCAGCCTATTCCACTTGGGGCCCCACCATTGTCTCTTTTATTTTTTTCAGTTTTGGCACAACTTACTATTTTTAGCAGTTTTTTTGGTCCTGAACTTCCAGAGCCATTTTGAGGCCCTAAATGACGTTTTTTGGGAAAACGGGGAGCAACATGGGTCTATGGACCGATGTTTCTCACTCAAAATTTGTAGTCCTTGGATAGATCTTTCTAACGAGGTATGGTACGCGTCAAACAGAGATCGTATGCCAAATTTTTTAGTATATCATATCTCTGTATTGCTCAAGAGGGGTCAAAAGGTAATTTGAATGATATACTTCAAGCTATTGACATTACAGAGCCTCCCTTAGTGCAAGAAAGCTTCATCAAACTGGATACAGGTGGCAATAAATCAAATAAATTTAAGGCATCCAAAAGGTTAGATTTTCAGGATGATGTGGCAGAGTTTATCTTAAAACCTAGAAAACCCTCAACTAGACACTCCAAGAAGTTGAAGCAGTCAAACATAGAGAAACATCAAACAGGAGATGAAAGTGCTAATGTTTTTGAAGAAACCACAAATATATCTTTTTCAATTCTTGAAGAAGACAGAAACATGGTTTTCAATATTCAGAAGGAAAAGAGCAGTTATGAAGATGTCAAAGAAAAACTCAGATTGGCAAATAATGAAATTGATAAGTTGAAGAAAAAGGTGAGAGTGCATGCAGAAGAAAGGGCGAACTTTGAAATGATGAAAGGACTATGGGAGTTGGATAAAAATCCAAACCCTGAATTAATTGATAGTCAAGCTCAATTCTTCATATGGACCCAACCTGCAATCAAAGAAGAAAAATTCATTAGGATGGTCAATACCAAGCTAAGGGAAAAAAATACAAGGCTTAAGAGGAGAGTTGGAGATTTGGAAATACAGATAGCACAATTTGAAGATTAGCCATAGCTAAAATAAGTGCAAAAAGTAAGTGTCATCCTTTAAATAATTTTTGAGGTTATATGAATATATCTCATTTTTGGAGCTGTTTAAAGATGATGTTATGGGTTATGAAGGTTGATATACACCTGAAAACATAGTATTAAAGGGGTTGAAAACCAAATTTTGGGAAAGAAGCTATGAAAAGTGAAGACTCAGCAGTTTCGTAGCACGCTATGAAACTACTGAAGGTGACACACAGCAGTTTCGTAGCGCGCTATGAAACTACTGTAGGATGTAGTTTGAAAGATTTTTGCAAATTTTCAAATGTGACAAGGGTTTTGTGTTGGGTTTTGATGCTGGTGGAGGTATATGGAGAATACAAATGAAGATCCAGAGGGTTGGCACATGTAAAATGGAGGTTTGAAGTATGAGTTAAAAAGGAAAGTTCTGCGCTACGAAAATAGCAGACACAACAGTTTCGTAGCGCAGTAGTATTGATACTTAATACACCATCTTGGAGGTTGAGATTTTCATAGCTGGAAGGTCGAATTCAAGTGAAATTAATTAGACATTTGCCACATGTTTTGAGCACCAGTTCTTCAGCAATGTATTCTAATGGACAAAAATGAATCTTTCAGCTATTATACAGGAAACATGCTCTGATTTTGTAGGAATAGATAAGAAGCAGGTTGATGGGTCTAACAATAGCAAGATGAGCAATATCATGGTCGAAGTCTGGTTGTAAAGCATAGTTTTAAATCATTAGATAAGGCTGTTAAAGGTTTTTAAGATGTAATAAATAGTGTTTTAGTCATATTTGTATTAGGACTGTAAAACAGACAGTTTGTAAATGAAGTTTTTTTAGAAGTTGATAGGTGTCAAAATCGAATTTCTTCTCAAATGTTTAGAAGGAATCCAAAGATGTAATGATCACTCTATAAGAGGGAAGAAATCGAATTGTAGAGGGTTGGAATTTTCATTGAACAAGCATACTTTTTGTGATATAAAAGAACTGTCTTTTTATCCTAATACAGAGAGTTTTGTTTCATTACTCATGATTCAGAAGGGGTTATGGATGTTTTATTGTCTCATTATGTTTCTTTTTAAATTACTTGCAATGGCATGAATGTATATTACTTATAATTCAGTGAAGGTGCTCTAACTTCCTATATATGTTCATGAACTGTGTTCATCCTCTGTCCTATTGTTCTATTGATGCATTTAAACCCTGAAATGCCCTGACTTCCATATGAAACTGATATTTATGTTTTTTGAAAGCACATTTGACTCCATTTACCCAATAGATGTTTGTTGATTAGCAGTACAACCAATTATTCACTTTATTTAGTTTATTCACAAAGTTAGCCATCTGATCTTTATTTTTAAATCATTAACCTATTGAGAGAGCCCTCTCGGGTTGAGGAGGCTAAGACTCAACTAAAAGTTTGGTTTGAAATAGTTACTCAGGGTCTCCTTGACTAGTAGCCTATCAGGGTCTGATTTTGAGATAACAGGAATATACAATTTTGTTTCATTTTCTTATTGAAAGAATAAATGTGTAAGGGAGGACAATAAAAACTCCTGAAAGAAGTAAATAAATCAATGCCCAATGTGAACAAGGATAAATCTAGGTTGCCTTAATAAAATTCCCTTATGTGTGAAATGGATTGTGACAATTGACTGGGTCAACAAGAGAAAATCCACAGCGTTGTCCAGATGCAATGTACCTCCTAGATGCACAGCGCAGATCTAGTTGGAGGCTACACATGTGAAAGGAGCTAAACTTTTGAGATGGTTTAGGGTTTTGCAAGGCTTTCATCTTATAAATGAAAGAGGAGAGCAACATAAGAGGGGTTGTTAAACATATTGTCTTGAAAGGATTTGTCTGTTTAGACACTTCTCATTATCTAGTTGTTTAGCTTAGAATAGTGTTGTTTAGCACTGGGTGTTCATGGTCGGGAATCCCACTTGTTTCCTTGAGAGGCCTCTTGGAAGAGACTTGCATTTCATGTCTACTATCAAGCATTTGGCCAAGCTTCTACTTCCAAATACAATGCAGATCCTATTGAGGGTTTGGTTTTCCTTGTAAGCTGCAGCAAGTGGAGGCTATATCTGTTCAAATCTAAGCCATTCTAGTGCCTCTTTTCAGTGGGAAAGCCTTCTATCCCCCTGGCAAGAGTGTATTGGATCATCAGAGCTTCAGATCCATACCTTGGCATTAGGCCAAACTGTACATCATGTCTACAATGTAGTATATCTTCCAGGACTATGTTATCTGCAAGAGAAGAGTTGCAGGGAGTTTTGGCAACAATTGGGGAGTGATCTCTAGTGATGAGAATTTGTCTCTCACTATGGTGATCCATGGATTTATGTTCTTATCCATGTCATATTCAGATCTGATCTGAATACTCCTATATAAGCTTCGGGAATTCTACAGAAAGATGTAGATCTACTACATGAGATCTCAGATCTACTCCATATGCTTCATGTTTTGCTAAAAACCCCAAGGGGTATGTAAAATAGAGAGAGTCTAGTGTACAGATCTGATATAGATCTAATATTTTGTACAAATATCTGTTCTAGATCTAATTTTTAACCTACAGCTATTGTTCACTCATAAAAATAATGTTGTCAAGGCTTTGTAGTGAAATATATTATTGTAGCACCTCTTTTAGAGGGTTTTTCTCATGAAAGTCTTCCATCTTTCTCTTGTACATGGATTGGGCCACATTGTAAATCTGATTTACCATTGAATAAGATATTTTTGAGCTATAATATTGGGCTCTTACTGTTGTGATCTAAAACTGCGTTATTTTCTTAGCAATGTTACTTTGTGTTGTTGCAGTCCCTTCTTTGGGAAGTTTTCAAGCCTTACTGGGTGTGGGAGACCTGTTTAACCCACCTAGTTTTATTTGTTTCTAATATCCTATTGGATTTGGGTCTTAGATTATCATATCTAAGGGATCCAAGGGCTGATTTCCATATTTGTAGCATACATTCCTGAAAAATGCATTTTTCAGGCATGCCTTGCTAGCAGTCCCATTTTGGGTAAATTACAGTGGTATCGGGGCAACTATCTTGGCACAGCCTGTGATTTGATCACTAAAGAGACAATATTTATTTCCATGGAAATAAAATACTGATGAATAAGTTTGGTTACACTGAAGGCACAGGAGACAAGGGTCCAAACCCTTCATCTAGAAGTTTGCAGAGAGAAGAGTTTTCTAAAACTCTTTCTCAACTCTGCATGCAATTAAAGAAGAAATTTGGGGAATGAAGAGGGAAAGACATGCAGAACCCTTAGAATGACTCTTACAACAAGAAATCCCTAGTACTTCTTACCATGTATGTGAGCATTCAGCCACACAACCCGATCTGCAACATTGTAACATGCCTACTTTCTTGACAAAGAAATAAGGAGAAGCAGGAACACCAAAGGAGGAATCCCTTGGTGATTATCTCCAAGAATATGAGTCTCTTTTAGAGAGATTCAAAGAGCATCTCAGTTTCCCAGAGTTCTGTCAACTCAAAGAAGCAAGATCCAACACCTACAGTAGAAGAAGAGGGTTCCTTCAGCACACTTTGGGTAGATTCTCTCTACCTACTTTTGATGGATCACCTAAAGACTCAACCAAGTCTTAGGTAAGGAAGCTTGACACATACTTACAGCTACATCAACTCTCAGAAGAAGAATCCTTGAGAGTAGCAGCGATGAATCTTCAAGGAAAGGTTTATGCTTGGTGGCTATTTGAGTCCTCTTCCTTGAGAGGGATAAACATCTCATCTTATGCAAGGTTCACTAGGAAACTAGTGACAAGATTTGATGTGAGACATTCTGAGACTTCTTGGGAAAAGAAATTCAAGCCCAAGAAATCCGATTCTTTGCATAAGTTGGAATATTCCATGGAGCCAACTCTAGTCCTAAACATTTTTTAGGGGGTTGAAGATCTACTGCACAATTTGCCACAGTTAAAAGCCCCAATACAACAAGATCTCTTTTCTCAAAGAGAAGATACGAGGGTTCCTTCTTCAGTAAGAGATCAAGAAAAAGGATCTCTTTATGATGAAGCATTCTCCATTGATGAGGAGAAGGGAGAGAAAGAGCAGAGAAGGTCCTCCAATGCTATGATAGCAAGAGGAGATCTATTTTCATTTGGAGACGGTGATGAAGAAATGGCTTCCACTAGAGGGGTTCTTGCACCTTTGCAAGGAATTCCTAAGGATCTTCCATATGGAGGACTTGAGCAGCATGTGTCTTTGCTAAAATACAATGAGGAAGAAAAAAGGAGGGATCACAATGCTGATAGCAGGAGGTGATCCACTATCAGAAGAAAATGGAGCAAATGATCCAATCAGAGGCACTCTTACACCACTAGGAGGGGTCTCCAGATTTCATGAGACTTCCACACATAAAACAGAGTTGAAATTGCACAGTGGAAGCAAGGACATGAGGATCCCATCTATTCTGCATATGAGGATGGTCCCTGAAGCCTCATTATCTAGTGGCAAACCACCTAGGAGGCCACCCAATTCAGATTTTGTGGGGAAGAACTCACAACTTACTGCTCCATGTTGGGAAAAATACTGAGAGGGGGGGGTGAATCAGTATTTAGAGCATACTCAAAAAAATTTCCTTTTTCTTTCTCTAAAACCCATACGCTACTTTACTAAACACAACTCGCGTATACACGTGGATAACCTTCATAAAACTCGCGTATATACAGAGATCTTATTATGCATTTAGTTCTTTACTTATATCTATCCATAATTCATTCATCAGATGTTAGTTAGTAGTAATCATGTGCAGTAATAACAGAATAAACCATCACACATAAGCAACACACATGAACACCAGAATTTAAGGTGGAAACCCAAGTCGGGAGAAAACCACCGCTGTCGTCGTCTCTGTTTTCAATATTTTTATTATAAAGAAAACATCTTACAACCATGTACTCGCAGACTCATACCAACACGCAGCACCCACCCAGGCTGCTAACCTTCTCTCGTTTACCAAATTCTCTCCCCGGAAGGGAGTTTATAACCCCCTCGCTTCTCGTTTACCAGCCTTCCCGGCGGTCACCCCCCTAACATCGTTTACCAGCTACCACTGGAAGGGAGCTACAACCCCCTCACTGAAGGCTTCGACCTTCAGCACCATTGCGGACCACGTTTCATCAATTTTCAAACTGGGTCCAAAAACTTCCATACAACACAACTTGTAGGCCACTTTTCATCATATTTTTAGACTGGACCAACTCCACACATTTAAGCTCAACATTCATCAAAATGAAACTTATAACCCCATCAATTCATTCATTGAATCATCAACCAATCAACCAACGACTTGATCTTCAATTAATATAATCAGCAACATATTCATCATTCAAACAACCCAGTTCTATATGAATACATCATTGACAGATAATAGTAAAACAACAATTTCATTCCACTTACTTCAGCAAACCCTAGATTCCATACGCACTTTTACTTCACTGAACCTGCGTATGTACACGCTTTCATGTACACCAACCCGCGTATACTTCTGTGCATTCTTTAGAAAACCCTAACATCCCATACGTGCTTTTCTTTAAGAAGACCCGCGTATACACGTGCTTTTGCTAAAGCGAACATGCGTATACATTTGTAACTTTTCAGGACTGTGCAGCTCTTCAGATCAGATAAACAACTCAGATTTCATCCTTTACTTCAGAAATTAGTTCGCCTCATCTCAGATCTAAACATTCCATAAAAAAATCTAGAAAATACATATACATTTCAGATCTAGAGATCCCTCTTCATCATTTTCTTCATAGGTGCATCATAGATTCATCCATGCAGATATTCCTTAGAGAGATTTATTCATTCACAACCCTTACTCATGCACACTCGTGACTATTATTCTTTACTCCTTATATAGATTTAGCCTTTGTCAATACCATGAGCCAAAACCACACCACTTCCGATGGTATTCCTAGACGGGATCAAATAGATAATCAAGTGCTCAATACAATGGGTCAATACCATGGTAACACCCCTTGGTATTCTAAATTTGGAGCGCAAATTGGCATACGCGAATTGGCACGTACTTTTCCACATGCATGCGCTACTTCACTTTAACAAATCCACGTATGCATTGTGACATACTTTGTTCAACATTATTCTGGCACTTTCTGAATTGCTTTCTTCTTCTACTTCTGAACAGATCTTTAGATACATCAGATTTACATTATTAACAACTCATCAAGTCAGTTTCCATCACGAACAACTTCAAGAATCAGTCTTATGTACTCAAGGGTGTATCATATTGCCAAACACCCCTTTAACTCATCAAGAAGGTTGTCATCAACTCTATCAAGTAGGTTGCCATCAAGGATAAACAACCGAATCATTTACATTGCCAACAATCTTATTTCATCAAGTAGGTTACCATCAACTTCATCAAGTAGGTTGCCATCAAGGACAACATATGCCAACACTCCAAACTTAGATCCAGGAGGGTTTGGAGCACTTGAATACAAAGCTACAGTGCTAGGAGACTTGGGTAAGCTCAAGGAGGAGGGAAATATTTTTCCCCTATCATCATCACCCACTCTCCTTTCTGATCCTGTAGTGTGGGAGGATAAGAAGGGAAGGAACAAACTTTCAACACACATATTTGGCATAGAATATGGCAAGGGAAGGATCAGCAACATGACAGACATTTCTGTTGATGCATCATCAGCGTTGTCATTGTTTGAGAAGTGTAGATTTGTATTCAAAATCCCAACTGCTACTGGATTATTCCAAATATCTGCACACATGTATGATACTTGGTGACCAGCTGCATGAAGAGGGCTACTTAGTCCAAGGAGAAGTCATCTATCATCATGGTAGAATATTTTTTCCTAGAGCTTCTAAGCTCAAGCATAAGATGCTACAAGGAGCATACAAAGAGTTTTGTTTCAGCCATCTATATTCCATGAGAATCTACAACATCATCATGAGGAGTGTTGATTGGGAAGGCTTGAAAGAGGAACTATATCAGTATTTTAAAGAATGGATGAGCTATGTGGATTTGGGGCAGCCATGGGACTCTATGCAAGAGTCATTTCAGTCATCTATTCCTTCTTTGGAAAGGGGAGAAAGATCCATGCATAACTCCATGTGTATGAGAGACCTTGTTGGTAAAGGATATGTTCATGAAAAGAAAGTTTATTTTTCTGATTGTACATGTTCTTTTACCATTTATATGCAGGCCATGACTCCTAAAAGGTTCATTGTATCATGTAAATCTCATGGAAATTGTTGGGCCACTAAAAATTATGAAATTGGCCACTCCCTTGATGTGCAAAGGGAGATTTATTTTCATGATGGGTGCTTCCCAAAGGCACCAAATATATCTCACATTTTCTACAATAGTGAGATGAATTGGACAGCAAGTAGGTGGTGGGAAAACCACTTACCATATCTGGATCTGATGCAGACAGGAGATGCTCTACGCTGGTTCCACATGTGGGACTATGACCCACCTCCATATGCAAAAAATTATGTTTTTATGTACATTGTTTTGATTCCCTATCTGGATGATGTAGTTGTAATTTTCATAGGGATTTATGGAGGAAGGAGGGAAGGAATTCATGAGCCATATAGAATGGCTACTCCCCATGTACTTTATGTCTCATATTTCAGGGAGAACATTGGGAAAACCATGTTTGTTTCCTATGATCTATTGTCTTCTTATGAGATGAACTATTTGTATCTCATGAGAACTTTGGTGGAGCAAGTCATGGAGGGATGGTTTGGTGAAAAATTGGCACAAGGAGGAAGATTAACTCATGTTGGTGTCGCCAATGGAGGAGGAGATGAGTTTCAGCACTCACCTTATCAGTTTCTTGAGGACAAGCAACATTTTCGAGGGGAGGACTGTAATATTCTCAATTAGCCCAAGCTAATGGGAATATACAACTCTGTTTCATTTTCTTATTGCAAGAATAAATGTGTAAGGGAGGACAATAAAAACTCCTGAAACCAGCAAATAAATCATTGCCCAATGTAAGCAAGGCTAAATATGGGCTTCCTTAATAAAACTCCCTTATGTGTGAAAGGGATTGTGACAATTGACTGGGTCAACAGGACCAAATCCACAGTGTTTTCCAAATGAAATGTACCTCCTAGATGCACAACGCAGATCTAGTTGGAGGCTACACATGTGAAAGGAGCTAAACCTTTAAGATGGTTTAGGGTTTTTCAAGGCTTTCATCCTATAAATGAAAGAGGAGAGCAAAAAAAGAGGGGTTTTTGAACATATTGTCTTGAAAGGATTTGTCTTTGTAGACACTTCTTGTTCTCTAGCTGTTTAGCTGAGAATAGTGTTGTTTAACACTAGGTGTTCCTGGTCAGGAATCCCACATCTTTCCTTGAGAGGCCTCTTGAAAGAGACTTGCATTTCATGTCCACTATCAGGCATTTGGCCAAGCTTCTACTTCCAACTACAACGTAGATCCTGTTGAGGGTTTGGTTTTCCTTGTAATCTGTAGCAAGTGGAGGCTAGATCTGTTCATATCTAAGCCATTCTAGTGCCTCTTTTCAGTGGGAAATCCTTCTATCCCCATGGAAAGATTTTATTGGTTCATCAGAGCTTCAGATCCATACCTTGTCATCAGGTCAAACTATACATCAAGTCTACAATGGAGTATATCTTCCAAGACTGTGTTCTCTACAAGAGAAGAGTTGTAGGGAGTGTTGGCAACAATTGGGGAGTGATCTCTAGTGATGAGAATTTGTCTCTCACTGTGGTGATCCATGGATTTATGTTCTTATCCATGTCATATTCAGATATAATCTTATTACTCCTATATAAGCTTCAGGAATTCTACAGAAATCTGTAGATCTGCTGCATGAAATCTCAGATCTACTCCATATGCTTCATGTTTTGCTGAAAACCCCAAGGGGTGTGTAAAATATAGACAGTATAGTGTACAGATATTATATAGATCTAATATTTTGTACACATATCTATTCTATATCTGAGTTCTAACCTACAACTATTGTTTACTCATAAAAATAACGTTTTCAAGGCTTCACAGTGAAATATATTGTTGCAACACCTCTTTTAGAGGGTTTTTCTCATGAAATTCTTCCATCTTTCTCTTGTACATGGATTGTGCCACATTGTTAATCTGATTTATCATTTTGTGAGCTATTTTTGAGCTATCATATTGGTCTCTTACTGCTATTATCTAAAACTATGTTATTTTTTTAGCAGTGTTACTTTGTGTTGCTGCAATCCCTTCTTTGGGCAGTTTTCAAGCCTTACTGGGTGTGGGAGACCTGTTTAACCCACCTAGTTTGATTTGTTTCTAATATCCTCATGGATTTGGGTCTTAGTTTATCATATCTAAGGGATCCAAGGGCTGATTTCAGAGTTGTAGCATACATTCCTGAAAAATGTGTTTTTAAGGCATGCATTGCTAGCAATCCCATTTTGGGGATATTACAATTTATTTAAATACACTCTACTCTGGCTTATAAAAAATATTTGTGTTTTCAAATTGAAATTAAATATAGAATTCATTTTTAAATTCTCTATATTTAATTGAATTTAAATATTTTCCTCCAATCCACTCCATAAAGCTCCAAAGATCCAATAGTCTGCCTACCTTTCCCTATTACACTTCATCTGTTATTTTGCACTTGATTTACTTAAGGTTTATGACTCCATTTCCCAGTGGCTTTTTCTTGAAGTTTCAACCAAATATTTCAAAAATAAACCTCTGAACTCAATAACTATCCTAATACCTTTAATCAAAAAATATAAATCATAAAGAGAGATCCTTCTCTGAGAATGGAAGGGTTAGATCCAAGCTTTACAAGTGGTTTTGTGGTTACCTCTACAATTTCCTCCCATCCTATCAAAATTACGAAGTGCTAATAGAACTTTACACACAAGGTCAATGTGGATGGTGGAGAGGCATTTGAAATCATTGAAGGATTTGGTTATACAAAGAGCATGTCATGAGGGTTCTATGGATAATGGTATATCAATCCATGGTGTATATTAGTCAGTATCTCCCTAAATTAGCAACAAATATTCATGTGGATCTCATTTGGGATGTGAACTCCATCAAAAAATTTAAAGGTGAGCACATATTGTGGAAAACTAGAATGAGCAAAGTGAGAGGTAATTAAATATTTGTAGAGATTTATAATACATATGCCTTTTAATTTTTTTATATATCATACTTATGAAGTTTTTATTCATTCATAAATTATTAATATTTACAATGGTAATTAATATTTATTGGTGAATTATTATTTTCTAATATAGGTGGTCAAGAGTGAGATGTGCTACATATGTACATTGAAAACAATCTTGACTAGATTAAGGTATAGATTGAAAAATGTATACAACATGATGGTAGGTTATGATGGGTAGGGATGCTGACATTATTTATATAAGCTCATTATAAAGGAGATACCAATGTTACACAAAGGGAAGGTTATTTAGCAAATGGTTTGAAAGATAAACATGAAAGAATTCATTTTCACCTTGCAAAACTTTACTAAGTTATTCTATAAATTATTAATGTAAATTCAAGTTTGTTTTTCTTAGATACTTTCCAAGTTATTTAAATTTTTTTATTAATTGGAAATTCATTTTTTATGTGTTTGGCATATTGCAGTTGAAACACCACAAGGCTATGTGGTACAATGGTCGTAAATTTCATGACAAAAAATTGGATGCAAAGATGAAAAGTTCTTATTGTGGGATAAATGCAGTCCTCCAGGTCACTAATGTTTCATCAAGAAGAAACAAGTATATGCAAGCCTTTGAAAATAAATACTATGGGTATCTGTATGGCATACTTGACTGTGACTTTAATATTTAAAATTGGTTATGTTTGACTCTATATGGTATAGGATACGAATGTATGAACGTGATCTTGATAGCATTGTTATTCAGCATGAGAACAGGTTTATCATGGTTACTACAAGGTTAATTGAACCAGGAAGGGGAGGGGATGGGCTATATGAGCTTCCACATTCACGTGTTTGGCCTTGTTTAGTAGAGAATATATTATTCTTAAAACCAAGAGAATCTCATTGAGATTTATACCATCATATCAAATTTTAACTTTGGTTCATCCAACAATTTTCAAGGTTGTCCATTTACCAATTAGTGGCACAAACTAACTTGTGAATGGGGCCAACGTTGAAATTTTTCAGTTTTTTCTTGTATGCGTTGAAATTTAACATGGTTATAGTGGATGCATGCATTGATGGTATGGAAGAGTTTTGAGACTCAAATATGACTCACACTAAGAATTCAACAATCAAACAAAAAAATTATAACATAAATGTCAAGGAGATGAAATTATTTATTATTTTTTTGTTTCCTTATCATGGTATGTATTTAGCACCAATGTTTAACTCAATTGGTTGATTACCCATCATTAAATCACCATAATTTTCTATTGATACGTCACTGGTTCAATTCTCTTGATTCTTTGAGGGGTTAGGTAAATGTTAAATTCACTTAACATTTACCAATTAGTGGAAATTATTCTTTAATTAATTGACCCCGCACAGAGGGATTTGTGAATGGGGCCAACGTTGAAATTTTTTCAGTTT
Organism: Pinus albicaulis; assembly: GCA_034641835.2. Classification (NCBI taxonomy): domain Eukaryota; kingdom Viridiplantae; phylum Streptophyta; class Pinopsida; order Pinales; family Pinaceae; genus Pinus; species Pinus albicaulis. The sequence goes on along the minus strand of CM076574.1, from coordinate 678,708,615 downwards.
GTGCTTGTACGCATTGAAATTTGAGATGGTTATAGTAGATGCATGCATTTAAGGTATGGGAGGGTTTCGAGACTCAAATATGACTCAAAAAAAGAACTCAAAAATCAAACCAAATAATTGTAACATAAATTTCTAGATGAAATTATTTAATATTATTTAGTGTCCTTATCATGGTATGTATTTAGGTGTGATGGTTAGCTCAATTGGTCGAGTACCAATCGTTAAAGCACCTTAATTTTATCTTAATAGATCACGGGTTCAATTCTTTTAATGCTATTGGGGATAGGTAAATTTTCAATTCACTTAACATTTACCAATTAGTGGAAATTGTGATTTAATTAATTGACCTCACAGAAAGGTGGTTGTGAAGAGGCCAACGCTGAATTTTTTCAGTTTGAGCTTGTATGCACTTAAATTTGACATGGATATAGTAGATGCATGAATTGAATATATGGGAGGGTTTAGAGACTCAAATACAAATCACACAAAGAATTCGACAATCAAATGAAAAAATCATAACATAAATGTGAAGGAGATGAAATTATTTCTTATTATTTAGTGTCCTTATCATGGTATGTATTTAGCTCGAGGGTTAGCTCAATTGGTTGATTACCCATCATTAACGCACCTTAATTTTATATTGAAAGGTTGAACTTTCAATTCTCTCGACACTCTTGAGGTCAAGTAAATGTTAAATCTACTTAAAATTTAACAATTAGTGGAAATTATGCTTTAATTAATTGACCTTGCACAAAGAAGGTAGTGAATGGGGCCAACGTCGAAATTTTTTTAGTTTGTGCTTATATGCACTAAAAATTTACATGGTTATAGTAGATACATGAGTTGATGGTAGGGGAGGGTTTTGAGACTCAAATACTTATCACACAAATAATTCAACATTTAAACAACAAAATTATAACATAAGTGTCAAAGAGATGAGATTATTTATTTTTTATTGTCCTTATCATGGAATGTATTTAGCCCTAAGGGTTAGCTCAATTATTCAAGTACATGTCATTAAAGCACCTTAATTTTATATTGATAGGTCACATGTTCATGGTTCAAAACATAGAGGGATAGGTCACATGTTCATGGTTCAAAACATAGAGGGATAGGGGGAGGACACTATGTATGGTAACAAAAAGGGTATGTTACCCCTATCAATGTACCCTTATAGTGCCCCTTCTACCAAAGAGTTGGAACACTTGACTAGGAGATTAATGATGTCCACCAAGGTGATGAAATGAATTATGAGCCCTAGTATTGCAACAATAATTTTTCATCTCTATTAGTATGAATCTTAATTCCAAGCGTACAAAAAAAGACCACTTTAGCGGAGCATAACAAACATCCCTAACAACAGAAATGACTTCTAATATCTTCAGATCTGTAGTTAGGTGATCAAGATAAATGATGCAAAAATATAGATCTATGCATTAGAAGACATTAAATTGTAGAAAAAATAAGATTTACTCCATGCATCCAATAGACAAGACAAGAATATATCAAATGAATTTTGTATTAATGGCACCTGGGAGGAAAACACAAGAGGGTGTTCCCGGTTCTCCTCAATGGGATGGGTTCTTGTAAGTCCTCAGCACTTCAGATGTAAAATTCCTCTCTTGATGGTGTAGAAAACCCAGACAAAAATAGAAAAATATGGCTATGATGGTGGATCAATAGTCAGACCAAGAGTTGAGATCCAAAGTGATATTTAGGCAACAAAAAGTGACAAATGAATGGGAAAACCCTTCTATTTATAACAAAATATTGAGTTAGTCTAGATATTGGTGCATAATTAAAATATTATTAACCAAATCAAGATCCAAATTTTATGGAATTTTTATTATATTCGTTGGAGGGAAAAGGAATTTGACTTGAGTCAAATCCCCTTATTTGTAAATAATAAATAAATAAATGATTTATTTATCATTTTAAGGATGTGATTAAGTAATAATAAATAAATAAATGATTTATTTATCATTTTAAGGATGTGGTTAAGTAATAATCAAATAAATAATGATTTATTTAATTATTTAAGGGAGGTTTAGTCATATTTAACAAAGAATATTATTTAAGTAATGTTTAAATAATTATTCTTAGAAAATAATAAGATAAATAATGATTTATCTAATTAATTTCCTTGTTTTGGGTTAAATATAACTAGGAATATTAATTAAACTGTTGTTTAACTAATTATTCCTTGAGGAAAATCAAACAAATATGGATTTATTTAATGTTTCCCCATGGGGTTTCCTGTTTATACCATAAACAGCTTAATAAAGGTGGTTTTACTAAGTTGTTTTCATAGTGAATGCAATTATACTTGGGGTAAAATTTGTCTTACATGGTGTACTTGGGTTCATCTAATACCAATGGGTTAGATGACCAAAAAATGGTGTAACAGATTTCCCCCCAGCATGCGAGCATTAGGAGCTAATCGTATGACCGAAGTACATTGCAAGAACTCAATCACTAGACATCGAAGGGGAAGTCAAAGAGAGAGGAGTATAAGGTAGAACAAAGTGCTAAAAGAACTAGACCCTAAGGAGGCGAGACTTACAAGTGTGACAAGTCCTTTGATGAGTGAGTACCTACTATAAGTAGTGGGGGAGGCATACCTATGCCCACCGAGGCAATAGTACAAACAATAAGGCATCCAGAAAACCACAAGAAGAAATAATAAAGCATATTCTGGCGTAAACATGAGTCAGATGAATAATATGACAATGAATCCCACATACATATTATGCGTGGGATAACATGCAGGACTTTGTACAATAATATCTGAGTACATGAGATATGAATAAAACCCAGATGCCCCTGTAAACAGGAAAGGGCTCTGAAAATTTGACTGATATATGCAATCCAGAAGGTGCTGCAAGCGAATGAGGTCAGTATCATCGAAACTATGGAGCTGCATCGAAGGCTGAAGTGAAGAAGTCATACAGGTATGTTAGGGGCTACCTGTAGGGCCACCACCTCATGAGGGTTGAGACATATCACACACACCTAGGAATCACCGATACCAGCTGCTACATCACTTAACCATCAAGTATATGGATCTCGATCATGTTGAAGGGAGCTGGAGTTGAGAACCAATCAAGTCAAAGGGAAATAAGGAGTCCATTTGCCTAATCCAGGGAACCGAACAAGAGTGGAAGCTGGAACCAAGGTATACCGCCCTCTAGACCTATCTTCTAGAATAAATGATTTGATGTCGACAGAAGGAGGTCTGCCATAGGTGAGGCAATAAGGGATCCTCAACTAAGGCACGAGAGACAATAGTAGAGCGACTGACAGACTGACACCAATGATGATGATGAAATGGGGGTACTGAGTAGCGAACAGATGACTTCCCTTGTTAGATCATAAAGGGCATGAATGACCTGGCAGCGACTGACACATCATCATGAGGGATAGGAGATAGTGGGACTGAAGGCCATAATGTGCGACACAAGAGAGGGACCAAGCAATGAAGGGTGGAGGACTATAGCGGGATGCAAAGGGACTCGGGATAGAATCCATGAAAGCAATGATGACTCAACTTGGATGCTCTAAACAAGGGTGACTCGATGGTGTTGCCACATATGTAAAGGGTCCAATGGGGACCATAAAATCATGAGTACAAGTTGGTAACTCACGAATAAAGTCGACACGAGCGTGGAAAAGTATGGAGGCAATGTGGTGCCCCTAGTACGAGTTTTTCACGTGAATAAATTCAATTTTGAGGAAGGGTGAAGTGGCGCTTCTTGGGAAAATGTGTCTGGTGAAGTATCAAATCACTAAAAACTAACATATACCCATTTGAGGGCTTTCCAATGGTAAATATGGTTCATCAAACTGAGCTACAGTTTGGCCGCAGCAAGCGAAAGAAAAATCAGGGGTTTTCTTTTAACAAGGCGTCTTCCCTCCCCATTCAATCATTCGCAGGTGGAGCTATGGTGATTGTAGTGAAGAGAGAAGGCCCTAAATATTGTGATGATTGTAGCAGACAAATCGACTGTTAGAATTGAGAGCAGTCAGCTGCAGGTAAGAGGCTTAATCCTACTCTTTCATTTCAGTGGATTTAAAGTTTAGTTTAGGTACCCAGAGCTCATGAACAAGCCAGGTCACACTTTTTGGGGTCTGCTCTATGACCGGGTAGCAGGTCCTGGGTAGAAAACTACGACCTGTCCCAAGAAATGACCTGAACAGTGCGACTTGTTAGAGAAAGGGGGTTTTCAGTGTTGTTTTGGCTGAGATCTGGGATTTTTATGGTTTAGGGTCATAGGTGCCCCCAAGCATGTTGTGGACATGCCAAAATGTATTTAGAAAAAGGGAAGTCTAAACACATTTTAATGTAGTTTGAGAAAGGAAATAGATGATTACTAATCTCTTTTGGTATTGCATATATGAATCAAATGGACTTTAAGTTTCCCGGCTAGCATACATGGTGTTACTATCCCAAAGAGAGGATTTTGAGATAATGAACTAATGTTATCCAAGAAAACCCAAGGGTGGTCAACCACAACATCTATGAGACTGGTTTGCTAATGTAATATGAAGAAATGATGAGGGGTATCATCCCTAGAGTGATCTGAAGTGATATGGGACTCTAGAGGTTCTTCTAAATGTGGAAGAATAATGGGACTAGAGTCGACACGACTAGATTCATTAGGAGAGTTGTGGAGATTTGCTTCTCCTAGTATCTCAAATATGGGTGCCCCCTTACCCAAACATTGGGTGTCAATGTAATGGCCACAAGGTGCATGTGGTTCGAATGCATGAGTTTGATGTAAGTGGGGATAGATAAAGTCAGGAGTGGTGGCTAATTCCATAATGTCATCATCGTAAATAGAAGATGGGGTGACTGATGGAAGAAATACCACCTGATGCGGTGAATCTATCTTACTCATCACCATGAGAAGAGAGGTTCACATGCGCATCATCACAAGGGGTGACATAAAAGTGTGCAGATAGAGGATCTACTGATGTTGAACTCAGGGTGGTTGTTGAAGGGAGGTCAGGAAAAACATCATGGGGAGTCTCAAAGGGGACTTCCATCGAGGGTCTCATGGATGATGATAGATAGCAGATGGAGAACCAAGGCCCTATTATCTCGAAAACATAAGGAGGAATGTCAATGGGAGCATCCGTGTCCTCTGGTGTTGTCGAAGCAAGATGCAAAGATAAGGGAGCGGTTGAATCATTACGCTTGGCCTCCCATTGGCGTAAGGCTTCTAAAGAGGAACAACACTCTTCGAGGTGATGACAGAGGTGAGTGTAGTGGCCATGGAAATCACACAATGCACAAGGGTGATTTGTGCACAATGGTTTGAGTTTCGGGATTGAATCGGGTATAGTGACATATACCTCTGGGATATTAGATTCCGGAAAAATCTTACTGACCATGGACTTGAGGTGAGGCAAATCCAGACAAGTATGGGTGGCATGGCCGACAACATCACATAAAGCACACTGGATGGTACACTTTGGAGGCCGAGAAGGGGCAGGGTTTGTCGGGGTAGCCTTGTCATTTTATGCCCCCTTGCGAGCTTTGCCCTTATTACCCAAAGCGATCGCAATGGGAGGTGGTTTCTGTTGACATGAATGATGCATTTTTGTATCAGGAGAAGTCATAGGGACCGGTTGAACTAGGGTCAAAGCAAGATAAAGTTTGGGGTGACCAAGCAGGGTAGCAGCTGGAGGATCGAGGTACCAGACGGGAATCACAAAGGTCAGGTTAGGAAGAGAGAGGGTGGCCATAACATGTACTATTTACACTCCTAGTGGGGGAGCTAGGAATGGTATCTGACCAGAGGGGTAATGACCAGGCAGGATGACTCCAAGATAGTTGAGGCTTGGAGGAACCGTTCCAGGAGGGTAAAGGGGGTCATGAGTACCAACTGAAGGTGAAGGGCCAAGAGAAGAAGGTTTAGAAGGTTGATTAGAAGACATCATGAGAATCTAGTAATCAAGGGAACCAGATGTAAGAGGTTGAGTGGCCATCTGATCTTCAGGTGGTTAGGTAGTCACAAATCCTTGTTGAGGGAAAGGATCCATAAACACAGCCGGTTGACTAGGTGCAGGACTGGGAGGAATGGAAGGGACAGCTTGTTGTCCTCTCAATGTTGCTTGAGACTCCCATAGCTGTCACATCTATGGAAAAAGAGGAAAATAATGCTTATAATGACCATAAACACCACAACAAGAATAGGGCTTGTTTGTACGAAGAGGCCTATCCTGCTTGGGCTGAGTGCTTTGTTGCTGGTTTGTAGTGTTAGGAGCATTACCTTGATTAGGTCCAGGAGTACCAGGGGAAGCTTGATTTTGAGTTCCTTTCCTCTTCCTTTTTGAGGGAGGAGGATTAGTCATGCCATGTTGTGCATACACCTGCCCCGGAGGGGGCAGTGGTTGCTATTGTGGGGGTTGAGAAGGTAAGGGAGGAGGAGGTGCTCGAGCACCAGGCTGTAGATATGGATAATAAGGAGTTTGGGTAGTAGTGTGGTAAACAGGAGGTTGGGAAAAAAGAGGAAGCATGTCGTATCCTGGATACGCACTACCAGGAGGGGGAAAATTGCAGGAGGTACTAGCCCCTCCTTGAGGAAAACCATAGCCCATGGGAGGTTGAGCATATGGATTGAAGAGAGCTCCAATGATACCGTCGATGGCATGAGATGCCCCTGGTGCGTTGGCACCACTAGGTCTAGGAAGATCAGGTAGAATGGTATAAACATAACCCGACTGAGCGTAGATCAAGTCATATTTTAACACAATTTGGAGACTGGCTTCTTCGGTTTGAGGAAAGTGTGATGCGACATCTTTCCCGATAGGTGGCAAGAGAGATCTAAGGAACTAGTCCATGTAGACATGGTCTTCTAATTTGGGGGCTCATCATAGGCTCTTTCTTCTCCGCCATTCCTGAACATGGTCTGATAGGCAGGTCACATATTATTGACGGAAAGAGGTCAGGAGTTCGATACCAGTGTCGTAACGAAGGGGAGGCTATAAATAAGACAAAAAAGCCCGGGCAAGAGTCGCAAAGGTGGTATGGGAGGAAGGGGCCTAATCAACATACCACTTAGAAGCTTCACCTGTAAGCATTCATTGGAACAACCAAAGACGGACAGAGTCATCGGTGATGGAGTTAGACAAACACCACATGTGGAGAGATCCAATATGATTTGAAGGATCTTCTCCAGCAAGGCCTTCAAACTTTGGGATGTCTGAAGGGAGCTTTTTTGGCATGGCGGGCCAACTAGCATCATGGTGTATAGGGTCGTTTATCAACTGGTCAAAATCAGGGAGGCTGAGGCCTGCCATGAAAGGGAGCAAGGGTGCAGCCGGGGTAGTGTCCGTTGCGGTCCCACTAGTGGTATTCCCGGCCTGAGGGCCGGGGTTACCACCGGTAGTAGGTCTTGCACTAGACATGATGAAGGTGTCAGGAGGAGAACCGAAGGCAAAACGAGAAGGAGAACCCAAAGGACCAGAAGAAGAGTTGGTGTGCAGACTCGGTGGGGGACTAACTCGAACTCTACGCAGAGGATTAAGTCTTCCAACCAGAAACATAGGATGAAGGCCAAGAAGTCTCCAGGATAAACGCCTTGGTGGCGCAATGGTGATGACACAAACATGACACAAAGGAAAAAGATACCGACAAGGGTAGGGAGGTGCAGGATCAAGTGATTACAATGTGGAAACCAAGGAAAAGAGGTGCAGTATCAAATGATTTCAATTTTTTTAGAGTCTTTGCTTGGCAGTGTTAACCAAGCCCTTTTTCGCTTAGGGTGTGTGTGTAAAAGTGTGTAAATTTTAATTTTTAAACCTAGATGTTTGTAGAGAAAAATAAAAAGTGTGTTGTATAGCTGCAAATAACAGTATATAAGCCTGCAAAAATATCAAATAAATAGCTAATAATGCAACGATCTAAACCTAAGGAGGCGGGCCTCTTAAAAATTAGTCTATAGGTGTGCAAAAACCTAATCAAAACACACTAAAAATCCCAATAGATCTAAGGTCAGGGGGGACATGGATCTAAAGGAAAAAATCTGTTGGAAAGTGGTGCAGAAACAACAACAGATCTGAGGAAAAATTGCTGCAAAAAGAGGTGGTGAAAGGCTATCTCCAAGAGGGAAACGAAGTGAACCCTAAAGGAAAACCCAAATAAAGCTGATCTGAAGTAGATCTGAAGGTGAGGTATTAGATCTGAAAAAATGGCTGAAGACTCTGAAATTTCAGACAACCTGCAACAGCAAAATACTCTTTCACAAAAAGTGGAGGGTACTGAAGCCCTAGGGGGCTAGGTTCCCACTTAGTTGAGCGAAACATAAAAATTAAAGGTTCAAAACGGGTAGATACAGAGGTTAGACAACCCTAAACAGAGGCTCAAACAAACCCAGAAAACTTTCAGAAAAAATCCCTGCAAAAAGTTCAGGTCCCAGTTTCTGACCTGTTTTCAGTAGAGGTCGTAGTTTTTGGGCTGAAAAGTGCACCCTGAAGGTCCAGGTCATAGGTTCTGGGCAAAAAAGTGTGACCTGCACTTTCGGCACTCTCGATGGCAGGTTTCCAAAAAAAAATTCGTCTCAGCTACGGCTGATGTCTGTCACCTGTGCAATGGGTCTGAAAACACACGGAAGCTATAATTTTTATCGTTTTAGGGTTTTATAGGTTAAAAAAAACATCAAGAAAAGAAAAAACAAGGGGCTGAAGAGAAATCCTAGGGTTTGAAGCAGTTGGATATGCAAGGATTAGAAAAATGATAGCAGTCATAATCGTAAACCCATGTGGAGTCGTCAGTTGTTAGTATGAATCTTAATTCCAAGCGTACGAAAAAAGACCACTTTAGATGTGCATAACAAACAACCCTCATAGAAAAAATGACTGCTAATATCTTCAGATCTGCAATTAGGTGATCAAGATAAATGCTGTAAAAATATAGATCTATGCATTAGAAGACATTAAACAGTATAAAAAACAAGATTTACTTCATGCATCTAGTAGATAAGACAAGAATATATCAAATGAATTTTGTATTAATGGCACCTGGGAGGAAAACACAAGAGGGTGTTCCCGGTTCTCCTCAATGGGATGGGTCCTTGTAAGTCATCAGCACTTCAAATTTAGAATTCCTCTCTCTTGATGGTGTAGAAAACCCAGAAAAAAATGGAAAAATATGGCTATGATGGTGGATCAATAGTCAGACCAAGAGTTGAGATCCAGAGTGATCTTTAGGCAACAAAAGGTGACAAATGAATAGGAAAACTCTTCTATTTATAAAAAAATATTGAGTTAGTCTAGATATTGGTGCATAATTAAAATATTATTAACCAAATCAAGATCCAACTTTTATGGAATATTTTATTATATTTGTTGGAGGGAAAAGGAATTTGACTTGAGTCAAATCTCCTTATTTGTAAATAATAAATAAATAAATGATTTATTTATCATTTTAAGGATGTGATTAAGTAATAATAAATAAATAAATGATTTATTTATCATTTTTAAGGATGTGGTTAAGTAATAATCAAATAAATAATGAATTATTTTAATTATTTAAGGGAGGTTTAGTCATATTTAACAAACAATATTATTTAAGTAATGTTTAAATAATTATTCTTAGAAAATAATAAGACAAATAATGATTTATCTAATTAATTTCCTTGTTTTGGGTTAAATATAACCAGGAATATTAATTAAAATGTTGTTTAACTAATTATTCCTTGAGGAAAATAAAAAAAATATGGATTTATTTAATGTTTCCCCTTGGGGTTTCCTGTTTAGACCATAAACAACTTAATAAAGGTGGTTTCACTAAGTTGTTTTCATAGTGAATGCAATTATACTTGGGGTAAAATTGGTCTTACATGGTGTACTTGGGTTAATCTAATACCAATGGGTTAGATGACCAAAAAATGGTGTAACATTCTCCCAAGGCTAATAACTCTAATTATCAACGTGGGGTTTGTACAAACTTAAGAGGTGTGGGAACTATGTGTGCATCATGCAATGTGTCCTTCTTTCATTGATCTAATGCAATGAAGTGAATTGAGATGAACAGAGACCATTTTGCAAAATTATAGGGAGGAAAACTATTGAACTTAAATTCACAATAAAGAACCAATTGAAAATTTAATTTTCCTATTACATCAAGGAAACTCTAATCTATTTGCAGAAACCATCATGTGCTCAAAAGGAATCAATGCAAACTATTTCTATGTTATTTAAATAATTATCAAATCAATAAGTCCTAATTGCGGGTTTAAATCTATGATAACGAAAATATGATGTTAAAAAGGTATTTGGTCTCTTCCAATTGGATTCCAAGACTTGGGGCGTTTCTAAGTGATGAAAAGAACTTAAGAGGCAATTATGTGTGAGTTTTGATCAATTTTGCAAAGTGTTACATGATTTCATATGAAAGCATTCTAAGGACTCTATAAGTGATATGAAGTTGGGGGAATATGGTGGAATGTTGTATAAGCCTTACATAGGACCTTACTAAGCTTATATATACTTAGTATACCATATTTCATAAGAGGAAAGGACAAACCAATGGTCTAGGTAACTAGATTTGCATAATAGTGAACTAGTAAGTTGATCTAAGCACCCAAATTCCTAATTTGATCTCATTAAAATGATATGTGGTGAATTTTGTTATTAATTTGAGTGTTTTTAGGCTTCAATACAACTAGAATAAACTCAAAATAATCTCATTAACATGTGTTAAAATTTAGCAGAATATTATTACTAAAACCAGAAATTTCAGAAAAATGAATTAGTAAGCCAATCTAAGTAACCAAATGCCTAAGATAATAAGTGAAAATTTTGTGGTATAAATTTTTTTATTAAGTAGGATGTTTTTAGGACTCAATCCAAGTGGAAAAAACTCAAAATATCTTCGTTAACATGTGTTAAAATTTAGCAGAAAATTACTATTAAGCAAACTAGGAACTAAGCAAAGAAGTGTTGAAAGTGAAGAGAAATAAAATAAATGGTATATAGTAGGGATCTGAGGCTTTTGGGATGGAAAATCCCAAGGATAATCAGAGTCCCATGAAGAAAACCAAACTTTAGTATCTGAAAATTAATCTTTCTTTCATGACTAAGAACAAATCAAGTACATCTACTGCTGGAGGTGGAAGTAGAACTGTGAATATCAAGTGTTCATAAAAATGATGAAAATTTCTAACCCCTAGAGGCTAACTCAAATTGGTACTTATACAAAATTATGGCAAACCTGACTCATTGAAAGGATGGTTGATTTCCCCAAAAAATCCCTCGAATTGTGGATCTGGTCCCAAGCAGCAGGAGCCTTCATTAAATGACGGGGAACACATTCCTAGATTTTCTCAATCATTGGATCTACATAATTTATTCAATATTTTCATAGTATCTAGTTCTTTTATTATCCATTATTGGTCCATCTTGTAGTAGTGATAAAGTCCCTAGATTATCTCATATTTCAAATATTCATAATCTACCCATTATTCTCACTGTATATTCTACAAAAATAAATAATATTAGGCATATAATAAGCAAAGATTAATCAAATTTCTAAGGACCCATTAATACTACGAATTAACTCTATGGTGTGCAAGTAAAGGGGGTAACACAAATTTTAAGTGTCTATAAATTATAAAATGGGCCTACTAAAATATATGATTATGGGGCCTGTCATCTCCCCCTACTTGAATTGTTGCTCACCCCAGAGAAACTCAATCATTTTCCTTCTGACTATACTCCACTTTCCTTTGTTGTTGTGGTGTCATTGGTTGCCCTGTATACTTCTCTATCTACTCTAACATATGGAAATCCACTCATTTCTACTCATCATGCTATCACTTTAAAAAAAATCTCAGTTAATGCCTCATTTACTGTATCATATTTGTTGTTGTTTTATAAAAACTCATATTGTAGAATTTATATATTTCTTTCTTCTGACAATTGAGGGGATTTTTTTAAATTTTATGTCAAATAGTGGTGAGGAGAGATGGCACTTACCCTTTATCCTGATGATTGTGTTTGTTATTTGAATTTTTCCGAACAATTAGCCTCTTGTAGCACCTGATATTATTCTTGTAACATTCTATACATAATATTGTAGCACTTTGTATAGAATCTTGTAGAACTTTATATTTTTCTTGTAGAAATTTGTACAAAATCTTGTAGCATCGTGTGTTGACTCCTTGAAAAAATAAGGCTTTCTTGGAACTAATTGCCTCAATTCATGATCCTTTGTCCCAATGAACTCTTGTAGGTAAAATGGTGATCTTGTTGATATCACTTTCATTGAAATGTGTTTCCAATCCTCTCATTGTTTTCACAAACTCTTGGTCACTTTGATCCCTTAGGCTGATTGTAAATTCCAATGCAAGTTCATCATAATACCCTTTTAATTTTTCAAGGAACCCCATATAGTTGTGATTTTGAAAAATTATGGGTAATCTCTGATTGTGGAATGTCTTTGGATTTTTCTTGGATCATACAGTTTCATCCCCACATAGGTCTAGGTGTCCCTTATGCTTCCCACAAATCACTCTGAGGGTTCCTCTTGATATTTTTTCCTCCCAACCTTTGTGAAAACTCCTTCAAAGAAAAATTGGTTAGGGGAAGGAAAATTTTCATTCCCAACTCAAAACAATTCCATTTCCCTACTATATTTCCCAATTCACAAGAAACACTCATACTTCAATTCCCTTTTGTTTTCAGAGATTTGTTATAGGATGTTCTATGGGAAAAAGTTAAAAAATTGTGCAACCTTCTTATCCATAGTAGGTGAGGGAAAATATGTACTTACCCTTCCCTTGGAGTTTCCTTTTTGAATTTAGGGTTTTGTGGCTGAAATTTCTCAAGATCGGGCTCCTTTCCACCCCTCTAGACAATTATGTGGCACTTGAGAGCAATCTTGTTGCATGTAGTCTCAATCCTCTATAAAGATGCCCCAACCTTGTAGCAGACTCGTTTAACCACTATCTCTCAAATGGTAAATTATATTCATATAAAAAAAGATCTCATGTTACCATCATCCTTATGCATCTCCCCATAAAAAATCTTGGCCAATAGATGCATGAATCTTGAGAAAAATGAAAATTTGTTGTAGGTGATGGCACGCAATTTCTTGAAATATATGCATTTGTTGAATTTTTTTAAGCATGTTACCATCATCCTTATGCATCTCCCCATAAAGTAGCTCGTCCAATGGATGCACGGTATTCAGGATATGGTCAAGGCAATATTTTCCCTATGTTTTTTTGCAATTCTGGAACATCCTATAGCAGTATAGAACTTTCATGTAGCAGTTATAGGATAGCGAGAAAAATTAATGGGAAAGGCTTCATAATGATGGGTGAAGGTTGGAAATGGATGATGGTGACGGAAATGAGGCTAATGGTGATGAAAACAAGGTTTGTGGGGATGAAAAAAAGGCTAATGGGAGATGAAAATAAGGCTAGGTGAAGATTGAGTTTGGTCAAGAATTTAGCTTGTGGATGGTTGCCTTTACTGACCCTCGAACTTAAACACATAGAAGAGAAATAACATAGCACTCATGAAACCCAAAATATTTGATTACATACCTTGCCTACCTATGTATTTTCTTGATTTTGTTGATGGTTTGGATTGAAGACTCATTTTGCAGGTGTTTTTGGAGCCAAATACTGTCTTGTAGGTGCTGCAGGGAGGCCTGATTCTTCATTAATGACTGTTGTCATAAGTTTTCTTCTTCATGGCTGGATGTTTGGCTCCATGGTTGGATCTTCTTTTCCTTCTTTCATGGTTTTCAAATCTTCCTTTTTCATGTTGTTGGATTCTTAGTCAAATGAAATTGAGGATTTCAAGGCCCTCCTAACTTCTTCTCATCAATTCTTGCTAAATAGTGGTGGTTTTGTTGGGCCCTTGAAGGCTACTACAAGAAATAGAGGTTCATGTAGCAATCACAAAGAATCCATAAAATCTCCATTTCTTGGAGATCTTGTTGCTATGTACACTTACTGGAGATCAAGTAAGGTTATAGTACAAGTATCCATGGCTAAAAGAAGGAAGTGGAGAGATCAAATGCTAACTATGACAAGGAGGTAGAATTGATGCATGGAAAAATGCCAAATTTTGAAAGTGGTGGAAATCAAAATGTGTGTGGTTGGATTGATGGGGAAGGTAATTAGGAGTATCAAGATTCATTTATTTTCCTCAAATTCTGGAAAAAAAAAAAAAAAACCAAATTTGAGTTTTTTCTATAAATGGCCTAGACATGTATGGGGAAATTTTAGACCAAAAAGGAAATAACTGGGATTTCAATTTTGACTTGGGGAATGGATAGAATATTAATTTATAAGGTCAATGATGCCTTCCCCAAGTCAAATTTATAATAAAAATTTTACATTGTAGCTTTTTGCTAAAACAAGCCTATCAATGAGACTACATTGAGCTTGAAAAGATGGTGTAAGGTGTCGGGAGCAGAGTTTTGGCCCTTGGGATAGGCGGGAATAGATTTTTTGAGTTAAAATACACCTTCCTCCCCTTTATAAATCGAAAAATTTTCCTTGATGTGTCTTTTCACGAGACTATTTGTGCCTTGTAGTAATATAAGACAGGCTTGTAGCATTTTGGTAACATGCTCTGAATGAGCTGGAAATTGATGAAATGGAAGGGGAAAAGGTATTTAATCATGTTAGGAGGATGGAAATGGGTAAATTTACCTTTTCCTATCAATTCTTGAGAAATTTTCACAAGAGGTAAGAAGCCCAAGGTTGATTATTTTTTACTTTATGGTTGCATCATTGCTTTTTTTTGTGGCATTGACATTCAACAAGATGATGATCCTAGTGAAAATTAAGCACCTACACTAGATGGGGCCCGCAGGCTATTTTTAAGTGTATGTCTATTTTTAGAATCGTGAGAAAATTATATTTATAGAGGGAATCTATTTATAGATGGTTGAGAAAATTATATTTATAGATGAGGTTCTATTTTTAGATTCATGGGCGAAGTCTATTTATAGATCGCATCTCTAAAAATAGAATGCATGTCGATTATTATTATCTCTTAATAATAATTAGACAATAAATAATAATATATTCTCTTGAAGCACTTGATTTCAATTAACTGATGTGGCAAACCAGTTAGCTGAAGGAATTTTGAGTTCTAAGGTTGGTTGGTGGGACATGCAAGTGGACTTAGTTGTAACTGAGTGATTAGAAGTTTTAACAGAGTTGGATGTGTAGTTATGTGAGTTGTAAAGTAGTTTAACTCAGTTAACTGAGTTAAACTCAGTTGTGCTAGTTGTAACTAAAGATACACTAGTGACAGATCACTGAATTAAATATTTAATTAAATCAAATGGAGTGATCTCACATGCAACTGAATATTTACTATTTTTAACTACATGCATGTCAGATCCAGTGGATACCCAGTTGAGAAATAGGTGAAAGGGACAGTTTGACCATCATTTGTGACATTAGTGGGTGCACTCTTGCAACCACACACACATTGGAGATTCCAATGAGGATTGCACAGTCAAGGCAAGGCGGGATCTCATTCATTCAGGGATTTTCATCAGCAGGGATTACGCAGTGGAGTCAGGTTGTCAGGAGGCAGTAAATTGGTGCATGAGTATGTCAATTTTCATATGACAGTGTGAGACAATTATATATTTGTAATGAGAGCTCTTGGATTAGATTTTTGTATGAGATTGTTTCATGATCCATGATATATACATAATATATGATAGTGGGGTTTTTAGCTTTATGCTTTGCCAGTAAAATCATATGTGTTATGTGTGATTGATCTTTCTTCATGTGTTTACAATTGGCGATTAAATTTTCGCAAAGATTTTAGTGGAAGGATTATGTATTTAACAGTGGCATATAATTGTTAGATCAGGAGAATCCAAGCAATACGTAATTGTATTAAAATTTCTACACCATAATATTTGCAAAGTATTTCAAATTCAAAGAGAAAGGTTTACGGATTCTCTGACCTCATATCATGTAATTTGGGAAGGAAATATGGAGGGATGTTCTCCATATGAACACTAATATCAGTATCTTGAATGGGAAATCCAAGAGGATCTTCCTCATTGTCATCAACTCCATCCATTTCTTCTACCTTCTCATCCACTGCTTGAGTCTTCTAACTGCAAAAGTAGATGGTGATGTGGATCTTACTACACCACATCGTCAAATTTGGGGGGGGGGGGTTCGTGTTGGAGAAGTATTTTTATATTTTTATTAGAAAAAAATTGAATGATAATGCTAATGCAACGCAATTTCCTATTTTTGAAATGAAATATGCCTAATGCAAAAAAAAAAAAAAAAAAATCTAGAAAGTGATGAGCCCTTTCTTCAAAATTCTAGAAAATTCTTCAACTAAGGAAGAAAACAATGCATACTTTGAGACCTCCTCGACGTCGGTGCCAAAAAGTGATGAGCCCTAGTATTGAAATAATAATTTTGCAACTCCTAAGGCTACCAACTTTAATTATCAACCAAGTTTTTGTAAAAACTTCATAGGTATCGACACTATGTGTGCAGCATGAAATGTGTCTTCCTTTCGTTGATCCAATGCAATGAAGTGAATTGAGATGTGCAGAGACCATTTTTCAGAATTATAAGGAAGGAAACTACTAAACTTAATTTTAAAATAAAGAAGAAATTGAAACTTTACTTGTCCCACTGCATCAAGGAAACTCTAATCTATTCACAAAAACCATCATGTGCTCAAAATGAATCGATGCAAACTATTTCTATGTTATTGTACTCATGATCAAAATAGTTAATCCTAATTGTAGGTTTAAAGCTACGATGATGAAAATAAGGTGTTAAAAAGGTATCTGGTATGTTCCAATTGGATTCCAAGTCTTAGGGGATTTTTCTAAGTAATGAAAAGTGAAAAAAAGGCTAAAGAGGAAATTCTAACCAAGTTTTGATCAATTCTGCGAAGTGCTAGAGGATTTTTGCATGATGACACAGGATTGCATCGAAAATCATTCTAAGGACTCTAGAATCGATTTAAAGGTGGGGAATATGGTGGATGGTTGTAGAATTGTAGAGCATTGTACCAAGCTTATATCTATTCAGTATCCCATCTTGCACAAGGGGAAAAGTCAAACTAATGGTCTAGGTAACAATATTTGTGGAATAGTGAACTAGTAAGTTGATCTAAGCACCAAAATTCCTAAGTTGATGAAGTGAAAATTTTATGGGGTAATTTTTTTATGAATTTGGGTGTTTTTAAGCTTCAGTCGAACTGGAATAAACTCGAAATAATCTCACTAACATGTGCTAAAATTTAGCAGAAATTTATTAATAAAACCAAATTTTTCAGAAAAATGAACTAGGAAGCCAATCTAAGTAACCAAATGCCTAAGCTAATCAAAGTGAAAAATTTGTGGGAGAAATTTTGTCATTAAGTACAATTTTTCAGAAAAATGAACTAGTAAGCCAATCTATGCAACAAAATTCCTAAGCTAATCAAGTGAAAATGTTGTGGGATAAATTTTGTTATTAAGTAGAATGTTGTTAGGACTCAATCCAAGATTAAACAAGTCAAAAGAGCTTCATTAACACGTCCTAAAATTTATCAGAAAATTACTACTTAGAAAAGTAAGAACTAAGCAAAGAAGTGTTGAACATGAAGAGAAATCAAATAAATGGTACACAACGGGGCTCTGAGACTTTTCGAATGGTCAAGCCCAAGGAAACTCATATTCCCATGAATAAAACCAAGCTTTAGAAGCTGAAAACAAAGTTGTCTTTCATGAATAGGAACAAATCAAGTACATCACTACTGGAGATCGAAGTAGAATTGTTGAATATCAAGTGTTATTCATAAAAATGATGAAAAATTCTAACCCCTAGAGGCTAATTTGAATTAGTAATTATACACAATCATGGGGAACCAAAGTCCTTGAAAGGAGGACTAGTTTCCCCCAAAAAAACCCTCAATAGTGGATCGGTTCTCCAGCAATAGGAGTCTTCATTAAATAACAGGGAGCACATTCCTGGATTTTCTCAATCATTGAATCTCCAGAATTTGTTCAATACTTTCATAATATCCTGAGAAAATGCCTATATTATCTCATCTTCCAAATATTTGGAATCTGCCCAATATTCCCACTGTATATTCTACAAAAATAAATCATATTAGGCACATATAAGCAAGGATAAATCAAATTTCTAAGGACCCATTAATATTACAAATTAAATCTATGATTTGCAAATCAAGGGGTTCAAATACATATTTTAAGTGTCTAGAAATAATGAAATGGGCCTGATAAAATATATGATTATGGGGCCCATCAAGGCAAAAGGAATAACTTCCAACCATCATAATTCATTATAAAATTCAACTCATGGTAATTATTTTCATTTCAAATACATTGAGTGTTAACATATAATGTGAAGCAATGGACAAATGTATCTCATGTGTGTCAAGCTAAGCATGATATGAGAGGCATATGCAAAAATTTGTCTAAGAAAACTCTAAATGTCATCATTGGGACGATTGTTTGTGATGTGGATCATCAAAGAAAAAATATCCTCTAGTTACCCCTAGATGTGAAGGGGTAATAGGGTATACATAAGGGTATAACCCCACAATTTATAACCACAGCACCAAAGTTTAACTTGGATAATTTCTCAATATGGTTGACCAAATATGACATATTTAAGACATTTTTTTCACATGATAACTTGGTGTGATAAAAAAAGGAGAGGGAATTTTCCTTGCTCATCCAAGTTCAAATATCACTAAGGTCTATTCAAAGATGAAAGTGGAGGAAGTGCCTTTAATTCCATCTAATAACACACATGAGGTGCATAAAAGTGATATAACCCAATGATTTATCACGGTGAGATCCAAGCTTGACGTGGATAGTGTCCCAATACAAATCACCAAAGAGATGTTGTAATCTTTAACATTTTAACTACGTCAAAATAAAATAAAAATACAAATTTATTACAAATTATAATTATAAAAAAAAATAAAATAAATATTTTTGTTTAAATTTCAAATATATATATATATATATATATATATATATATATATATATATATATTAAAATGATCTCGTTGAAATGCCAAAACCTTTTACATCTTGAGAAAAAAATTCTGCAAATGTCTTCAAATATTCCAAAAAGAGTTGCTTTCTGGTTTTTCCTGACTACATACTTTAGTGTTGAGAAATCTAGGGCATAAGCATTAGGTGATTTATCTTCTATTAGTGACTGCTTGTGAATGCTTTTTACAAATTTAGATTAGGATCTTCTTCTTATTATATTTTTAGTGTTCTTCTTCATCAAACAGTAACCAATGTATGAACATAAACAGACAAGAGACACAACATGTAGGCTATGAGCCAGGGCCAAAACCTCTTACTCTTTGAGAGGAAAACTTGCACAAATTCATCTTATGGAGATTCCAATTGATGAATACCAAGAGCATAACCCTTGACCTATTAGCCAATCCAAGACCAAGACACAATATTTCAAGACAGACAACCTTCTTCTCGGTTCTTATTCCACCTCAACCTTCTTCGGTACATAGAACACAAACTAAGATCATATCTATTATAGCAACAAACTGTCATGTCAATGTCACCATGGAAACTCATTACCAAACTTTGATCATTATAGAAGCATTGAATATTATTGTCATGTCATCAAAGATAGAATTGAATCTTTGTAGCTTCTTTATATTATTGATATAAGACTTATTCCTAGCACCGAGACATAGATCTAGAATTCATGTCACTGTAATCATACACACAAACTTCGAAGATAAATCTAACGTGTCTTTTGTTCTGTGATATGAATTATGGGAGAGATCTAAGCTTCATCTTTTACTGTGATCACCCTTGAAACATATCCTTGTTTTCTACATCATCCAAACTCGTTTCTATATTGGATATATGAACCCTACTTATGTTTAGCCCGTCCGAGAAATTCAGAGAGATACGTCTTTGTTGTCCCTAGAAAGGTCCTCTATTTCCCTTAGATGACTCTTCAAACTCCATTTGAACTTACCTCCTTTTTGTGGTTGGAATTTCATAGGAATCTGAGCTTTATGAATGATCTGATGGGAGAGCCTACACATATATTTATGGTTTTTTCTCTCTATAAATAAGCCGACTTGAGATTTTCTAATACATGTGCCTATTTGAGGTGGGTCGACATGAGTTCTTCCATACAGTTTGGAGGTCGACTTTGAAGAGGATTGTGCTTGTCTTTGGAGGGCTTCTAGACACTTTAATAGAATCATATACATTTGACACATGCTCAAGAAGAGCTCTTCATACATGAAATTAATTCTTTGACTCTAATGATAAATTCTAAGGCTCTAAATGGGAGCCATTAATAAACAAAATCTCTAGCTCATGAAACCCATGAAGCAAGCCTTAAATTAATAACTTTCTTTTCCTCTTTACATCATTTATAAAAGTCACTATTACATGTAATTATGAAGACCGAACCTAGTTACACTTTTCAACACTCCCTCTTAACTTGGGAGGTATTCATAATGGTACTTGGGAATTCTCAATCTGAAAATATTCTCATAAGAAGAATCTGATTGGCCCACCCATCTGTCTAGCATCATATCAGCCAACATTGTCACATATAAAGGCCTTGACTAACAGCTTTATCCACATGATCATAGCACAATGCTGGTGAGACCAATGATTCATAGACACCATAATCATTGTCTCTCAAGATGCATACTCCACCGAGGTGTTCACAGAGTATGAACTACTTTGGATAATTATTATCTTGGATAGACAGTCCTCAAAGAATATTGGTCCATGACTACTCTTATCTTAGATTCCCTATGTCATCGTAAAATAGTATCAGGTCCCAAATTATTACCCAATCCTCCATTCTATCTTCCCAGGTGAATACCATAATGATGTGTCTATCTCTCCCTCTCAATTAGGGAGGAAATATCAATTCCAATAATGGAATGTATGCATTCCTACAGAAGAAATGTATCTAATATCCCTCTTGGATTAGGAATTTCCAATTTTCTTCCAAGTAAGAAACTTATTTTTAGGATCCCCCTTAATTAGGGACCTATAGCAGCTCCTCAACCAGCTACTTGAAGAGCTCCTTCATTTTATGTCATGAATTTCTTTGTCAATGAGTCTTCATCTTTTGGGGCTTCTTCATAGGGTACATACCATCCATCACTTTCATCCATGGGTCATTCATGTCATTATTCCTTTCACCAAAAATTGAACTATTAGTCTTCATCTGATATTTATTCATGTCAATTTTCCTTCATATTTTCTAGAATGATTTTGCATCCTTCTATATGGTCCTCTTGGAATACATCCACAATTCTTCCCTTGGCAGTCTTGCATAAGCCCATCCAGATATTTGTTCAAAATAAGAAATGGGCACTTAAATAAGACTTACCTTTGTGATGGTCTTTCATCATGACATCTTCCTGTAGGTATCAGCATCCTACATACATGTTGAAACATCTCCCAAAGGTATATATTTTCAAGGGTCTCCATCTTTTTCAGATTTCCATCAAAGCCTTCATGTATTTCCGGGAGATTTCCTAGTCAAATCTTCTTGGTCTTCGAATTTTTATTTAATTTACCATTGTAACATATCTCATGATATATTCCTTCATTTCTTCACTCATTTCATTCCCAAAATATTCCATTCAGATTTTCTCAATTGTAGTCAATCACCTCATACTTCTTATGAGGACATATTATGTTGATTTCATCTAGTGTGACCCATTCCTTCTGGAAACCTTTCATAAGAGGAGATTCCTTTCCTTTGATCATGTTGCTCAAGATCGAGTGGTGATCCATGTTACCTACAACCATACAACATGACTTTATAATATTTAATACAAGCAGACATACCTCATTACCTTTAGTCCATCTATCATTTCTTCAGAAACTTCCTAGATTGAAAAGAGCTTCAACCCCTCGATCTAATTCCTCTCTTATGCCATCATACCATCATCCCATGAATTCCACAAGTTGGAGTCCTAATTAAACACTTGCTTTCTCTTTAGATCAGTGAACCCTCCAATGAGGATTCCATCAAAGAATCTTGAGGATATTTCATATCCCTATCCAACAGATGTTTCCTTTTGACTTGATGTATTATGAGACTTGTCCTGGATGAATTTATTCCTTTCCTTAAGTTTCCAATGAGGTTTCTAAGAGATATATCCTTCATATTTGACTGACATAGATTTGTTCCAGTTTTCCTTCATGTTTCTTTATGGTGATGTCACGAACTCTTGCTTCTAATTCTTCGGTGAAATGGACTTCTTCTCTATCTTCCTTGTTATTACCCCTCTTGAGCTTAGAACAACCTTCCCTGTAATTATCATAGCATCGATTCTTAGCTATTATCTTCTCTCCTTTCGACAAATATCTGAAGACTTTTTGTCCTCAACTAGTATTCTTCTATCCTACATAGAGATTACACGTTGTTGAATAGATTTCTTATCCTCACATACAATTTTTACCTTGTATATCAGTTAGTGCATTTAGAACAATGATGATTATCTCTCCTAGATCTGGAAATTGAGATCTTATGTTGATAACCCTTTATCCTTTGATACCCTCAATTTGTTTAGCTCAGATGTGATTGACGTGACTTTCTTTTCGCATCTTCATAGAATAGTTCTACTAGTTTATCATATATATCTCTTTGATATCTCCAATACTGCTATATGAGGGGACCTTTCATAAGAATCCCTTTCCATGTGTTCAAACGAGACCTATTCATTGATATGTTCAATAACTTCACTTTATTCAATGGCTATGTCTATCCTCCTTTTTCATGCAAGGAATTTTGATGACCCAACCAAATTATATATCTCCTTGTAAAACGAAGTCATTTCACCAAATTTGATTATATAATGAAAGATACTTACTTGAAAAGTGAAGATGAAATCTTCAACTTGATCACTTTGATGATAGTTGAAGAATATGCATTAGTGCTCCTTTTGGATGATATTCTTTCAAATGAAAATCCCTTCTTCAATAAGGATATTTCTCCTTTTATGATGTCAACGCCTTTAGATCTAGCTTCCTTTGTTGATGGTGATTGATGAGGATGTTTTGATGCTTCCTCGAATAATATTCTTCAAGGATAAGGAAAGGGATCATTGATTCAATGAGAGGGAACTTTCCTTATAGCTTTTGAAGATGATGACAATTTATTGTAGCCTTATTTTTCTTAAAGATACTTCGACTTCTTGGTGGTGAATGAGTGTTGATCAGAAATACTTCTAAGGTCTCCAAGGAGATTTGATCTTGGTCCTAGAAATGCTTCTCTTAGATGTATTTATTTGTATATATCTTCATCTTTATGAGGGTCTTTGTGGTATTTTTCTAATGAATATAAGTCCTAACACTCTTTTTGGTGTAGATTTCTAATTGCCTTTATTTGTAGATCTATTAACCTTGAGTAGAAATAAGGCTTTGGCCTCAATTATTTGATGATCCCAAGACATCTTTTAAAGTGGACTTCCTTCTTTGACCTATGGTTTGATTCTTCAATGTATATCTTGACTTCACTTTCATATCCTTCAACTTGATTTGATGCCTTATTTGAGATTATTTCCTTGAGTGTCCCTTGATAAGAAATCTCGAGCATAAGCATTAGTTTCCCCTGATGATATTATTTTCTGAAACCATGTTGAGAAATCTCGAGCATAAGCATTAGGTGATTTCTCTTCTATTAGTGATTTCTTGTGAATTCTTTTTACTACTTTAGATTAGGATATTATTCTTGTTAGATTATTATTTTTCTTCTTCATAAAAGAGTAATCAATGCATGAACATAAATAGACAAGAGACACGGAATGTAGGCTATGAGCTCGGGCCAAAACATCTCACTCTTTTAGAGGAAAACCCACAAAGAGTATTCTTATAGAGATTCCAATTGAAGAATACCAAGACCATGACCCATGACCTATTAGCCACTCCAAGACCAAGACACAATATTTCAATATAGTCAGCCTTCTTCTCGACTCTTCTTCCACCTCAAACTTCTTTGATACATAGCACAAAAACTGAGATCATCTCTATCATAGCAATGAATTTTCATGTCACTGTCACCATAGAAACTCATCACCAAATTGTGATCATTGTATCAATATTGAATCTTATTTTCATGCCATCAAAGATACCACTGAATCTTTGTTACCTCTTTATATTACTAACATAAGACTTCTTCCTAGCACCAAGATAGAGATATAGACTTCATATCAGTGTAATCATACACATGAACTTCATAGATACGTCTAAAGTGTCATATGTTATGTGATCTGAATTCTGGGAGAGATCTGAGCTTCATTTTTTACCGTGATCACCCTTAAAAATATCCTCGTTGTCTACATCATCTGAACTTGTTTCTATACTGGATATCTAAACCCTACTTCTGTTTACCCTAACTGAGAAATTTAGAGATATATTTCTTCGTTGTCCCTAGAAAGTTCATCACTTTCCCTTAGATGTCTCTTCAAACTCCAACTGAAATTACCTCTTTTCTGTGGTTGAAATTTCAAAGGAATCTGATATTTTTGATTGATCTCGGATGCAAATATCCTACATACATATTTATAGTAGTTGACCTCTACAAATAATCTGACCTGATCTTGTCGAATAGATGTGTCTATTTGAGGTGAGCGGAAATGAGTTCTTCCATACAGTTTGGAGGTCAACTTTGAAGAGGAAATTTCTTTCCTTTGGAGTGCTTCTAGACAAAGTTAATAGACCCATATACATTTGACACATGCTCAAGAAGAGCTCTTCATACATGACATTAATTATTTTACTCTAATGATAAATCCTAAGTCTCTCAATGGGAGCCATTAATAAATAAAATCGCTTGCTCATGAAACCCATGAAGAAAGCCTTACAATAATAATTTTTTTTTCTTCTTTACATCATTTACAAAAGTCACAATTACATGTCATTATGAAGACCAAACCTAGTTACACTTTTCAACATTATAAAAACACTTGATTTTATAGGACCTCCAAAAAAATCCTAATATAACTATATATTTCACGACATATTCAGACTAAATAGAAAATATAACCTTTAGAATTTCCTCCAGCATCAAAATTTTCATCTATTCCATCTTGCTAAAGCCCAGTCTGGAAGTGAGGAAACTTCAAGCATCTGCTTCCTCCAGTTGTTTTGGCGTTTGATCTTGGTACACCACATGCCCCTCAAAAACTTTAGAATTTGGTTTTTTTACCTCTGAGTTGGATGAGATGTCCAAGTACCACATCTAGATATTCATCATGTCCACTCCTACTTGCAATCTATCCTTATTAGTTTCCAGCAAATTGAGTTTTTGGGAAAGAAAAGTGAAATGTGCTCACGTCTCAATCCATATAATTTCTACATTATTGAAAATTAAATTCAATACAGAGTCTACTAAATCTATTAAATAGGCTAAATGAGAGGATTTTTCCTCACGCCCATCTCTAAATCAGTATTCCATTGAAAAATATGTGCCACAATCAACTTCTTTTCCAAACTGTAATAAGCTCCAAGCCCGAATCCTTGAAATCTCATACTAAACCATCACCTTTTTATAATTTTTCTCAATTTTTCCTCTTGGGTTGATGTTCCCCAAAGAATTCTCAATGAAAAATTATTGAATTCCAATAAAAAAATTATAGCACACACACTATTGTGGGACAAGTAGGTCCTAGCGGCACCTTCACTAGTCTGGGCTAAATTTGGTGCAGTGTCTAATTTAATTCTCCCTTAATTAAGTTGGATAATAAAATGTAATATTTTCTCAAAATCATTTGTAATAGTTAACTGAGTGTGATAAACTCATTCAGCTCATGAATTTCAAGTTGAGGGTAGTTGGTGAGGCATGTAGAGTAAGTCTAGTTGTACCAGAGTTCGAATTGAAATTGGTGCATTAGTTAATGCATATGAAATCAGTTAACTCAATCTAGGTGGATTAAACTCAGTTGAGCTAGTTGTAACTGATTGTTGCACTAGTGAGAGATCAAGTAAATTAAATATTATTTAATTCACAATCAGGGATCTAACATGCAACTGATGATTTACTATTAATATCTTCATGCATGTTAGTTCCAGTGGAGACCCAGTTGAGACAAAGGTGAAAGGGATGTTAACTATCAGTTGTAGGATTATTGGATTGCACCCATGAAACCAAACACACATTGGATTTCCCATGATCCTTGCGTATTTTAGGAAGTCCAAAATTCCTAAATAATAGGGATTTCATTCATCAGGAATTGCGCAAGAAAGGCAGGCTATTTAGAGGTTGAGAATTGGCTAAGTGTTGGTCAATTTTGTCTAGGACAGTGTAAGACAATTAGCTGAGTGTTGGAGACTCTTGTGAGAAGAGGGAATTGTACTTGTTTCATGTTTCCATGCTGAATATATAATAGAATATAGTGGGTTTTTTAGCAACAAGCTCTCCCTAGGAAATTATATGTGTTGTGGTTTGATTTGATTCTTTCTTTCCTTCATGTGATTGGCAATTATGTTTAATTTCCACAATTGATTTGTAGAATCGATTTAGTATCTAGCTTTGGTACAATGTTAGATCGGATTGAATCCATTTATATACATATATGTTGTATAATTTCTACATTGTATCATATCACAGGAAATTACTGCAGTAAAGGAGTTGAGTTTGTGACTAAATATAATTCGAATTTGCAAAGGTAATCTCGGTGCGACAGGAAAATCAGGATCGAAATGACTTTGAATGGCTTGATATTGGAGTATTCACTCAAGGGAAGTTCCAATTACATTGCATGGAAATAAATATGGAGGTAGTACTGGAAGAAAATGGCTTGAAGGAATTCATTGATAATGACATTACCAAACCTACTGTACAGATGTTGCAAATCTTGATGCCTGGTAAAAGAAGGTTGTAAAGGTGAGGAGGGTCTTACTGGAGGGAGTACAAGACCATATTGTCTCAAGTCTCAAAGACAAAGAAACACCATATGCAATGTGTAAATCTTAGACAATTCTATTTAAGAGCAGCAATGATCATAGCAAATTGGCACGGAAAGATAAACTCAGGAAAATCAAAATGGAGAAAGGTAACACCATTTTGAAATATTTAACAAAGTTTTTCCAATGTCAGGATGAGCTTGGGAGTGTCAGAATTACTATTGAGGATGATGACTTGGTGAGCCTAGCTCTTCTAGTACTTCCCAAGAGTTGGCACAGTTATCAGGACTTTGTCAATGGAAGGGAAAAAATTCCAGATTGGGAACGACTTTGGTCGGATTTGGTGCAAGAATAATTCAGGCGGAATACTAGGAATGGATCTTCATATAAGCATGATGATGAAGAATATTTTTTTTTGGCTTCCAAGGCGAAGAAGGGGAAAGGAAATAAATTCCATTCCAAATCTGAGTCCGGTAAAGATGGCAAGAAGCGCGACATGTCCAGAGTGAATTGTTTTCACTATCACGAGCATGGACATTATGCCACTAATTATCCACAAAAGAAAAAGAACAAGAAGGCTTCAGGATCTATATCTGGTGAGGCTTTGGCCTCGCAATTTGAGCTTGACTTCTCTCTCATTGCATGCATGGTGTCAAGTGCAATGGGATCGATGTGGTACTTGGATAGTGGTGCTTCCTTTCACATGACGGGAGACAAAAAAAAATTAGTAGCTTGGAGGAGAAGGACCTCCAGATGCATATCAAAATGAGTGATGATGGATAGTACAGTGCTACCAGGATTGGTATAGTTACCTTCCAGAGTCATTCAGGTAAACCTTTTCTTAAAATATGTAATGCATGTACAGGCTTGAAGAAAAATTTGGTCTCAGTCACAATGTTGGAGGATAAAGGCTATGATGTTTTTTCAATGAGGGAAAAGATTTCCTTTGATAAAAAGCAACAGGACAAGCCAAGAAGATTGGGATTCATGTGAATAATCTCAATAAACTTGATGTAGATGGTTGTGCAACATTGATGGGTAAGGCAGACAAAGTGGTGAGCTGGGATTAGGGTGAGTTATGGCGCAAGAGGTTGGGTCATCTACACCATGAAGCCTTGAAGGTCATGCAGCAGATTTCTATGGGACTTCCTAAGGGTACTATTGCATAGTTAGACACATGAAAGGGATGTACTATGGAGAAGTATGAAAAGGCCACTTTTCATGAGAAGGAGAACTGAGCTTCAAAAATCCTTGAGAGAGTTCACTCAGACGTGTGTGGACCATTCTCTACTGCTTCGAAAGAAAAGAATAAGTACTATGTGATATTTGTTGATGATTTTCTAGAAAGTGCGGGATCTACTTCATGCAGAAGAAAGATCAAACGTTCTAAAAAATTCTTGAGTTCAAAGCACTGGTGGAGAAATATACAAGGAAGCAAGTGAAGGCTCTTAGGAGTGACAATGGTGGTGAGTAAATCTCAAATGAATTTAATAACTTCTATAGAAAAGAAGGAATTCGGAGAGAACTCATTGCGCCTCATAACCCACAACAGAATAGGGTCGCAAAAAGAAATAATAAAACAATTGTGGGTGCAGCACGAGCGATGTTGCGTGATCAGGGCCTACTGTTGCATCTGTGGGCTGAGGCATGCAACACAATGTTATTTTTGCAAAACCGTTGTCCTCATTAGATACTTGGCATGAGTACACTAGAAGAGGCTTTTACTGGTAAGAAACCTGATGTTTCACATTTTAAGATTTTTGGCGCATATATTTATGTGCATGTAACCAAAGACGCCAGGAATTAGCTGGAACTAATATCTGACATTGGGATATTTGTGGGGTACACTGAAACTCCCCAAAACTACTAGGTGTATTTTCCAAACAATAAAATGACTGTAATGCGACGGGATATAAAATTTGATGAGGAGAAAGCCATGTGATTGTCCCTTGAGAGGGAGCTTGATTTTCATGCAGAGGAGGAACTCTTGGTTCCAAAGGATGAGCCTCAAGATGTGTAGCAACCACATGCAGAGGACCATGGATTGGAAGAAAACACTCATGTAGAGCCATCCACCAGAAATGTTAGAAGGCACACCATGGAAGTTGATAGATTGAGACTTGATGCAGTAGAGAATGTAGGAGCCCCTACTTCATTGCGCAAATAGAGACAGTCTCCAGACAGGTTTACTGGATACATGGCTCTTATGAGAAATTTTATTGTGATAGAACCATCTTCCTTTGAGGAAGCAGTGTAGCAACCAATTTGGGTTGACGCAATGGTAGAGGATTATGACTCCAGCGTCAAGAATAGTCAATGGGAATTTGTCCCAAGACCGATCAAAAAATCAGTGGTTGGATCTAGATGGATCTATAAGGTGAAGCAAGTAGCGGATGGGAGTGTGGAGAAGTACAAGGCTAGATTTGTAGCCCGGGGATTCTCACAAGTTGAGGGGATTGACTATGAGGAGACTTTTTGCACCAGTCACGAGGTACTCTTCCATTAGATCTATCATGTCACTCTCAGCGCAGATGGGGTGTCACATTCATTAGATGGATGTGAAAATTTTGTTTCTTAATGGATTTATTGAGGAAGAAGTGTACATAGAGCAGCCAAAGAGTTTTGAAATCTTTGAGAGTGATTCGCATGTGTGCCGACTAAAGAGAGCATTGTATGGGATGAAGCAAGCACCTCGTGCTTGGTACACTTGGATTGACAACTATTTCACCGAGTTGGGTTTCACCAAAAGTGAAGCTTCTGCAAACCTCTACCAGATTGTGGTTGATGGCAAGCTTTTCATTATCGTACTTTATGCATATGATCTAATCTTGACAGGTGATGAGCAGCTGATACATTCTTACAAAGAGGACCTTGCAAGAGAGTTTGAAATGAAGGACATGGGAATCCTTCACTATTTCCTTGGTTTGGAAATATGGCAGTGGGATGGTGAAATTTTTGTTTCTCCAGGAAAGTATGCAAAAGAGATATTGGGTAAGTTTCACATCGAGACCTGTAAACCCATAGAGACTCCTCTTCTAGGAAATTGGAGGAAAGAGGATGCTACTTCAGGAGAAGTAGTGGACGCCACTATCTATAGGAAGTTAGTGGGTTCACTAATGTACTTGGTGAACACTAGACCAAACATTTTCTATGTAGTTAACTAGTTGAGTCAAGCTATGGTTAAGCCGACCAAGCTCTTTTGGAAGGCAGGGAAGCATTTATTGAGATATCTTAGGGAAACAACAAAGTATGGATCATGGTATAGACATACAGATGGATTGAAGCTTCAAGGCATCACAGATGCAGATTGGGCAGGCAGTCCATCAGACAGGAAGAAAACATCAGGAGGGATCTTCATCATAGAATTGACAATACTTTCTTAGTACAGACGGAAGTAGCAATCTGTGGAACTCAGTTCAGTAGAGGCAAAATACATGGCAGAAATTCAAGATGCATGTGAGGCCATCTGGATGAGAAATATCTTGGTTGGTTTTTTTGGTTCTCAGATGGATCCGATGGTGATACATTGTGATAACCAGAGTTGCATTAAACTCACAATTAATCCGGTATTCCATGATATTTCCAAGCACATTGACATGCGGTACCACCATCTTAGAGATTGTGTCTAGAGACGCATAATTTTATTTCAGTACATTCCCATGGAGGATCAGGATTTAGATATTCTGACGAAGGCACTCACTGGGAGCAAATTCGAATATCATAGAGACAAGATCGAGGTAGCAGATAATCCCTTTCTTGTTGAGAGGGAGTTTAGAAGTCCAACAAGAAATTACAGCACACACACTAGTGTGGGACCAATAGGTCCTCGCAGCACCTACACTAGTGTGGGCTAAATTTGGTGCAGTGTGTAATTTAATTTTCCCTTAATTAAGTTGGACAATAAAATGTAATATTATCTCAAAATCAATTGCAATAGTTAATTAAGTGTGATAAACTCAGTTAGCTCATGAATTTCGAGTTGAGGGTAGTTGGTGAGGCATGCGGAGTAAGTCTAGTTGTAACAAAGTTCGTATTGCAGTTGGTGCATTAGTTAATGCATGAGAAATCAGTTAACTCAATCTAGGTGAATTAAAGTCAGTTGAGCTAGTTGTAACATATTTTTTCACTAGTGAGAGACCAAGTGAACTAAATATTATTTAATTAACAATCAGTGATCTAACATGCAACTGATGATTTAATATTAATAGTTGCATGCGTGTTAGTTCCAGTGGAGACCCAGTTGAGACAAAGGTGAAATGGATGTTAACTATCAGTTGTAGGATTATTGGGTTGCACCCATGCAACCAAACACACATCAGATTGCCCATGATCCTTCCACAGTTTAGGAAGGCCGAAATTCCTAAATAATAGGGATTGCATTCATCAGGAATTGCGCAAGCAAGGCAGGCTGTTTAGAAGCTGAGAATTGGTTAAGTATTGGTCAATTTATTTCGGGAAAGTGTGAGACAATTAGCTGAGTGCTGGAGACTCTTGTGAGAAGAGGGCACTGTATTTGTTTCATGTTTCCATGTTGAATATACAATAGAATATAGTAGGGTTTTGAGCAACAAGATTTCCTTGGGAAATTATCTGTGCTATGGTTTTTATTTGATTCTTTCTTTTCTTCATGTGATTGGCGATTTTGTTTAATTTCCACAGTTGATTTGTAGAAGCGATTCAGTATCTAGCTTTAGTACATTGTTAGATCGGATTGAATCCATTGATATACATATATGTTGTATAATTTCTACAATAATTTATGATCAAGCTTATTTTGGACCTTGAAATCCATTGCCCTAAGGTTAGCTCAGCAAGATAATACCTTTGTAGTTAAAACAGAGGAATGTTAGTTTTGGAAATGACTTTGGTCAGATTTGGTGCAAGAATAATTCAGGCAGAAAGCCAGGGATGGATCTTCATCTAAGCATGATGATGAAGAAGATTTTTTCTTTGGCTTCCAAGGCGAAGAAGGGAAAAGGAAATAAGTTCCATTCCAAATTTGAGTCTGGTAAATATGGCAAGAAGCACGACATGTCTATATTGAAGTGTTTTCACTGTCACGAGCATGGACATTATGCCACTAATTTTCCACAAAATAAGAAGAACAAGAAGGATTTAGGATCTACAGCTGGTGAGGCTTTGGCCTCCCAATTTAAGCAAGAATTCTCACTCATTTCATGCATGGTGTCAAGTGCAATGGGATCGGTGTGGTACTTGGATATTGGTTCTTCCTTTCACATGACGAGAGACAAAGAACTTTTCAGTAGCTTGGAGGAGAAGGACCTCCAAATGCATATCAAAATGGGTGATGATGGACAATACAGTGCTACCGGGATTGGTACAGTTACCTTCTAGAGACAATCAGGTAAACCCTTTCTATTAAAATATGTAATGCATGTACCAGGCTTGAAGAAAAATTTGGTCGCAGTCACAATGTTGGAGGATAGAGGACGTGATGTTTTTTTCAGTGAGGGAAAATATTTCCTTCAACACAAAGCAACAAGACAAGCCAAGAAGATTTGGATTCATCTGAAGAATCTCTATAAACTTGATGTAGATGGCTACGCAAAATTTATGGGTAAGGGTGAGTTATGGCACTGGTGGTTGGGCCATCTACAGCATGGAGCCTTGAAGGTCATGCAACAGATTTCTATGGCACTTCCGAAGGGTACTCGTGCGCAGTTAGACACATGCAAGGGATCTACTATGGGGAAGTATGCAAAGGCCACTTTTCATGAGAAGGAGAACCAAGCTTCATAAATCCTTGAGAGAGTTCACTCAAACATGTGTGGACCATTCTCTACTGCTTCGAGAGTAAATCATAAGTAATATGTGATATTTTTTGATGACTTTTCATAAAAGTGTTGGATCTACTATAATATTCCAAAATTAGCTTGCAGCTAATTGGAATATTTATTTTTGTTTTTATCACCTAGCAGTTGAATAAATGGGTAAGTAGGCCCATGCATATTAAAAATATGAATAAAATCCCTCATAATTTGAAAATGGATCATCATAGGAGCTGGATTTCACACCCTCATGTGTGAAAAGGGACTTTTTCATGTGGACAAGGTCAAGTTTGACCAAGTCAATGGCACTAGGATAGGAGGTGGAGATCATCTTTAGAGACAACACAGAGATAGTGGGTGGAAGATTCCTTGGTGGAGGAAACCCTAATGAGTGGGACCCAAGGTGAGAGAGCTTCCATTTGTATAAAAGGAGTTCAAGGCAGCCATATGAGGTTATGTTATTGATTATTGATTTTATGGTCTGTATGACTTTGTGCTTTCTTCAACTACTTAGTTGAGATTGTTGTGCTGCTTAGCGCAAGGCATTCATGTTTAGGAATTCCTTCTCCTTTCTTGAGAGGCCTCTTGAGGGAGCTTGTACTGAATTTCTCCACATCCAGGCTTGAGGCCAAGCTACCTCCTTCATCTACAGCGCAGTTTCTATTTAGAGCTGAGTTGTGTTGCAGGGTGTTGTAGTGGAGGGTTGAGAACAACACTTCTGGAGTTTCTTTTTCAGAGGAGGGAGCTTCTATTCATTTAAGAGATCAGTGAGGAAGATTCTAGAGCATATTTCATATTTTTTCACTTGGCCAACCCATTTTCTATCTCCGATAGTGTAGTCCCTCTCCTTGACTGTGTTATTTTTGTGACCATTTGCAGTGAGGGGTTGCAATTTTGTTTGGAGGGTGAGATCTTCAATGTTATGGTCAGCCTTTCACTTGGAAGATCCATTGGAGGAGGTTCATTCATCTCATGTTTCATCTTTAGCCTTCTCCATCTAGTTCTTGAGTTGCAGCTACTATTCAGTCCTAGGACTGCAACTCCGGCATTTTTTCCATTTTGTATATTTCAAGAAATCCTTCCAGGATTGTCTTGAGATTGAGTTTGGGGGTTTAGATCTTTTCTCCCAACATTTTATGAGTTGTATAGTTTCACATCCATGTATTGAAATTCACCAGCAATAGTTATTCCTAATAAAACTACGTTGTCATAGCCTTGGGAAATATTTTTGTAGCAGTGTTCTTCC
Organism: Pinus albicaulis; assembly: GCA_034641835.2. Classification (NCBI taxonomy): domain Eukaryota; kingdom Viridiplantae; phylum Streptophyta; class Pinopsida; order Pinales; family Pinaceae; genus Pinus; species Pinus albicaulis. The sequence continues at coordinate 678,674,669 of CM076574.1, read as the reverse complement.
TATTTTATGTACGTGCTTTTTTGAGGCTTGTTGTGCCTACTTGAGTGATTATTTCCTCAATAATTGTATACATTTGCTGCTATGAGATTAATATAATGGATATATGTTCTTCTCGCATTTTATGAGTTGATTTTCACTGCTATTTCCATTATTGTGTTCATATATTGTTGCTTCCCCATTTGGGAATATTACAGTGGTATCAGAGCATAATCTTGGCTCAGCCTGTGGAATCTCAGCCAGTATGCAATAAGAAGAAGAAGATAAGAAGGAGAAAATCAAAATGATGAAGAAAATGAGCATTGTCTCATCATTTTTCAGATCCATGAAGAACCTCTCCAAGGAGGATAAGCAAATGAAAGAGGAAAGTTGCAGTGAGACCTCTAGAAGGTTTCAAGAGGAGGAAGGCCCATGCACTTCCTATGATCAGAGAAGAAAAATAGTGTTTCAGAGAGCTCCAAAGCATTCAATATGCCCCTTTCTTTTAAATAATACAAGAAGCAAGGGAATAAAGGACACTTGGATCACAAAATTATAAGTGATTACCTTGTTGAGTACAAATCTCAACCTAGAGCCTTCAAGGAGACTCTAGCTTTCCCACAGTTCATTCATTTGAAGGAATAAAGGAGACCTTATGGCAAGGGGGGAATCAAAGGCAATATTTTTTTATTGTCTACCTTTGATGGGTCATCTACAGCAAAATATTGGGCAAGAAAACTTGATGCATTCTTCCTTCTACATCCAGTGGTAGTGAGAGAGGCTGTAGAAATTGCAATGCTGCACCTTGAGGGTGAAGCCAGCATTTGGTGGTTCAGCCATTTGAGTCATGCAAAAGTGAATAATTTTGCTGATTTTACTCAAAGGTTGATTAGAGAATTTGGCAAAGAGAAACCAGAGGAGGAGAAGCCCTCACTGTTAGCCCCCCTATAAATTTTTGACAAGCAAACAAGCAGATAAGTTGTTTTCTGAGTTTTCAAGGAATGCATTTCCCCTGAAAACACATCATCCTTGAAACCTCTTTATGCCCTCTTCCCATTGATTATTTCCCTCTGTTGTCCTTATGTCAAATAACCTCTCTGATTGGAAAAAATGGTGCTTCAAAAGGCCTTCATTTGCCCTTGAACCCCTGCAGAACCCCCCATTTTGACCCTTGTTTTTCCCCTTGTCAAATTCCCCTCTAATCCCCTAAATCCCCCCAAAATCCCCTTTAAACCACGCATCCGCCCTTGGTTTAGCCAAGAGACCCCTTTATCTCTCTATCGTTACCCATTTTGGCTTTTAATTTCATTTGAAATGGGCCAAAAACCATGCTTTATATGTAATTGGGCCTTAGCCCCTTTCGGCCTAGCCCCCCTGTACATTTCCCTCCACATGACCCAGTGCCATGACTAGGCGCCAAGGTGGAGAGTGCTTATTTCATATGTTCATTGGGCACGTTTACAGCCGTTGATCTAAATAGAATGGACGGCGATCGCCGCCCTTGCAGCATCCATCGTTCAACCTGTGCACCACCCGAATCGAAGATCCGCCATTCATTTACCCGCAGATCAACGGTCCAGAATGCACCTACCACCTGTGGTCCCCGCACCCGCTCACTGTTCAAAACCACCAGCTTCCATCGCACTGCCTTTCGGAGGTAGGCGGTAATTTCTGATCGACCAGTGATTCCATACATCATCCGACGCGTGGCACCGGTACAGCTGGAAAATCGCCTGCTCATCATGCGTTAACGTTCGGCACAGGATACGGAGCGATATCGCCATGCACCGTCAGATCTACAATCGCCCATCCAACGGTCGTCGCTCCATGAAGTTGCGCTCAGGTTAATCAGAATCATCTGTACTGCGGGCCCACTGTCCATCGCCTTCTGACGTGTTGTCCACCGTCGATCACCTCTCGAGATCGAACGGCCCAGATTTATTCTCAGTCCCGCCGTAACCCCGTCCCGCCACGTCGTCTGTCCATGTGTTTTTTCACATTGTCACCCATCCTTTTATATTTTCCAGTCAAAGGTCGAGTTCAAAGTTTTTTCATTTATTTCTCCTTCCATGCCACCTTCCGATTGTAGTCCCCACTATTTCCACCACACTGCAAGTCTTCCACAGCATTGTTCACCATTTCACCTGCTGCGTGGCCATTTTCATCATCCGCACTGCATCCACCACCCCCATTCGTTGTTTTCTTAACTTGTTTTCGTATTTTGTAGGTTTTCAAAGAGGCGGAGAACCGCCATGGTTCATATGTACTATCGTAATGGCATGTTGCGCAGAGAAACTCGAATTTGGAAGCTGGTACTACAATGGAAATGCCCGGAAAGGTAGCGGCGGCATAAATGTTATCCAAGGACATTTCAATCTCCGCGAAAAACCTATCCGGCACCATTAAAGCCTAGATTTTGCAGATCGAGACATTTATGAAGCGGCAGGGAAATACTAGCTAATGATCAAGGATTTTAACATGCAGTATTGAGGATTTTAAGCCTTAATCCAAAGTTCTAAAGGCAGAGTACCGGATCGAAAATCCCAAGGATCACACAGGAGGTCTAGCGCCCTGAAAACAATAAAATCAGGATTTCAAATCAGCAAAACGTTTCTTCCTGAGCACAGACACAATACACATTATGGTTTCAGTATATCAGGTTGAGGTGGTAAACTTCTCTCCGCGATTGCAGGCGATCCCTACTAGCCCAGCAGGGGTCTAGCAACAATCAAACAATGTTATGACGCAAGTCCCTAGTTACGAAATGAAAAGACTAGGAATAGAAGCCTACCTGGATTCCAACGCTATGATATGAAGAAGAAGCGTCCCCGTTCCTCAGCCCCGGCAGATCACAATCCCTCCACGATCTCCGCGGATGAACACCTGCACATGGAAGAAACGAACAGATACAAGCATAAAATCCGGCACATGTAACTAAACATCAGTCAGAAAGGATGTTACTCGCATTAACATGATGGAAAACGGAGTGGAACCATAATCATAATCATCTATTAAATAATAAACGAAGAGAGATTACAACCAAGTTCTGACGTCGCGGTCTCCTTCGGACGGGTCTCCGGTCGTCCACGTCTCGCAAAGCTCGCCAAGGAAAGGGAAAACCTCTCCCGAGTCTCTCGACAATGGTCTCCTTACTTGAGTCGGCCTTAAGGGAAAGAGAGGATTCTTTACAGCACAAAGGCTCTTGGGAATATGGAGATTCAAAGCTTAGGCACTTCAAGACTAGCTTTCCATGGGATTGAGCAGGCTTTTATAGATGGGGAAGGAGGGAGTTGGGATCCCTATTATTATGGGATTGGCCCTATCAACAAGGAAGGTTCCATGGGAGGTGGCAAAACCACTTCCCTTCCATAGAACTCCCGCAGCCAAACCCCCCAACTCAAGATAGGCAATGGTTTGTGAGTTTGTTGGAACTCAAATTCCGCCATCTTTATTTAAAAAATAGTCCCTAAATTGGGTGGCGCGAATACGGCTCTATGACAGAGCACCAGTTGGCGTGACCTCTTTGCAGGATTTTCCCCATTGGCGCGAGTACTGAACTGCCTGCCCGCGCCAATGCCAAAAGGGATGTTTTTCATGATTTTTGCAAGGAGATGTCTCAAGGGCAAATGAAGCTCATGCTTAGAGGAATGCATTGATGAATTTTTCAAGGCATGACAATGTTCACAGGTCACAAAATGGGTCCTCCATTGTGCGGGACGGGGAATGGTAGGGACGGTGACAAATTACTGTGTAACAGATGCCCCCTAAAGTATGAGGCCCGAGAGAGAGAGGGGTGAAATGCTTTACGAGAACATGTTCAACTGAAGGCCCGCCGTCGGAAAACCTGCGCAGAAAGATACAACCGATATCTCAAGTACATGATGTATAAGTGGTATGGACGCAGCCATCCGAAACAGAGTATGCTATAATCCGGATCCAGGGCATGGGCGCAGCCATCCAACTAAGATCAAATAAATAGACTCAGGTATGGTCGCAGCCATCCAATCAGTGAGTCATGTACATAATGATAATAATCCACAATCACAGCCTGGATTACAACAGACACAATCCAGGGTCTTGCGCTCCATCTCGACCCAACAGAGTACAAGTTCAAGCATGCGAATATGTGAGCTGAAGTCGAACATGCAAGAACATCGTCTGATTACCAGCCAATGATGAAAGCTGTTAACAGACGCGAGAGAAACCACCAATAATGACAATGGTCCTCAAGGTACTAAGGTACAATCTACGGCGTGCGAATAAATGAGTTGATGTCGAACACCCGCAGAATCACTCGATCGGAGGTCAATGATGTAAACCTCACGTCGAATGCGACGAACCTGCCATTGAGGCATGCAGGCTCCAAGGTACCATAAGGAGTCTCTAGACCAACTTCCCGGATAATGAGTTGATGTCGACAGGAAGTGACCTTGATCGAAGGTGGGCCATAATGATTCCCACATCATCGACACGAGACAGAGGAACATGATGTTTTGTTGTGAATCAAGATCGTATGAGAAATAGAGGAAGGTTGATATTTGCAGAGGCCAACTTCTCTTGAACACATGAACGGCACGACAATGGACTTGGCAGTATTTGACATCAACGGATCAGAGGTCATGGCGACGAGGCAGTGAACAGATGAGAGGTCAAAAAGGATTACCCAAACCCACGAAGGCAAAGTGAAGCAACGAGATGAGATGTCCCCAACCCGACACAAATGCAGACAAGTGCCATGTTCAAGAGCGACATACTGCCGACGACAACGACGATGGTTCCATTTTTTCCCCCACCATTTCGGTGAGTACCTCTTTATTTTTACACAAGCTTGAAGAGGATACCATATGCTTGTCATATAAGTCCGCCCTTCGGGCGAATCCATCCTAGTGCATTTAACGAGTCCTAGGAAGGAGGAACTCGGAGAATGTCATTTCGACTAGATCCGATGTCATCAGGGTTTAACGAGTCTGACAAAGGAAGAACTCGGCGTCTTTTCATGTTTAGAGAGTTTGAAAAGACAGCAGAAAAGAAAACTCCACAGGTCCCTTTCGTAAATAGTTCCCCAGATCCGAAAAGGTAGAAAACAATATCCGGGAAAACCTCCTAGTCACGATAGGCTAGGGTATTCCTTTTTCGTAATCAATCCATCCCAGCCCGAAAAAGGGTTAAACTTATACTGGGTGGATGTCGATTCGTGTCTATTTTAACGAGATCGAAACGACAAGGGCCTCGGCGATCTTTTCATATTTAGAGAGTCAGAAAAGAGCTGAAAGATGACTCCAGAGTGACTTTTTCGTGTATTTACCGAGTCCGAAAAAGTATAAAATACAACTCGTTTCCATCGTTTAAGTCGCAAAAACCTGCTGTTGCACATACCAAACAAGCGTAAAATCCATTTTCGACATAACATATGCAAATATTTGATAAAAATAACTTTTAAAACTCATTTAACGTCGAAAAAGTTATAAATATGTCAAATTGGTAAAAATAAAATTACTTTTACTATTTACCTTGGTGGAAAGCAACAGTGGTCCTTTTGGAGCAGAAACTTCTGACGGTGATTGCGACAAATCCAGTCGACCATTCAGCTTCTCGTCTATCACAAGTAAGAGGCGCTCGTTTGCTCTTCGTTTCCATTCATTTTTTAATAATTTTCCCCTAAAAATCAGTTATGTGTGGCCATTTTTAAAATTTTAGGGTTGCGCCCATTGGCGCGGGTATCAGGCACGGACCCACACCAGTGAGCTCTTTTTTACAAAGGGCCCGCGCCATGTGGCGCGACTATTCACAAAACAGCCGCGCCAGCGGCCGAACCTCAAAATTCACCTAAAATTCCGACATCTAGACCAAATTGCATGGGATTTGAAGCTCATCAAAGATCTAACTAAGGGTTTTTGACCATGTGAATGCAGATAATCACTCAAAATGGCAATCAAATGGAAAGAACGAGAGCACGGAGAAGAGGATGAACAAGCCATGCAAAGCCAAGCTTGCATGAATGCACTAAGAAACTGTGGATTGAAAAAGTTCTTCCTCACACCATGTTTACGAGCTCAGCCCGAGCTCCTCCAGTATTTAATCAGTATCTGGGACGAACATGAACAGGTGTTCAGGTTACGAGACCAGGTGTTAGAACTGGAGGTCACCGATGTTTATTTCATCACCAGATTGTCCCGCAGAGGTCCAATCCCCATATTGACTGGAAGCAGACCATCTGGGGAAAAGATGGAAGAAGTAATGGCACGGGTGTGCCGAGGGGCACAAACAGGATCAGGAAGCAAAAAGGTGGATATCCATACCATCCTTGATCTAGCACTGAGAGTAGTTCTCCATACCATTACGCGGGCTGCTGGGTCGCAGGCTCTGCACGAGGCCACGAAGACCCAACTCCTGCTGGCCTCAGAATGCATGGGTCCCTTACTGTTCAACTGGGCAGAAGCAGTAACTATCAACATGAAAAGGCAGCTCACAAAGTGCAAACAAGGGAAACTGAAACAGTTCGGTTATGGTTCCATCTTGGTATCGTTCATTCTGGAACGTTTACCAATCTTCCAGGGCCAAGGGGCCGCAGTGGGGAGTCCGATACCACGAGAGCCCAGAATGGCTCGCTGGGCAGCATTGATGCCCAGATCTGGAGGTGGCCAACAGATGTCCTGGAGGCCAGAGTTTTTTAGGTGGTTACGGCGCCAGCTGATTGTCGTGGAAGACTGGCCCTATGCAGGAACTGACTTTACTGGGGACCCAGATCTCCCACTACCAGAAGGAGATGATTGGGACGAGGAGCTGGGTAAGACCTCATATTTTTGATTTTATGTTTATATGTTTTTTTGTTAATACACATTCGTCTTAACACAATTATATATGCATGCAGATGTAGGACTCGAGAGACCAGCCGGGATGTCTCCAATCTCCCGGAGGACACAACTCGCCCCTGAGATTCAGGGAGAAGGCGCCGGAGGAGATGAACTGATCCAGAACCTCGAGGGGATTGCCCATGGGATTCTAGATTATGCCCGGCTAGCAGACGTACCGATGGCATACCAGCGCCACACGGTGGGAGTTCCGAATCGGATCCACCGAATCCTGAGGCGCCTAGTGCGTGCAGTCATGTGCTATCATGAGCACCATGCGGATTAGTCCTTAGGATTTATACCACACCTACCTTTTTTGAGAGACATAGCGTCTCCGGATGTACTAAGACGATTATGTATATTTTTTGAGTTTTGTGATGCACACTGTGCAAACATTTCGACACACATATATATATATACATATGACTATTTTGGATGGATCTTTCTTTACATGTGATGATGTTTTCTATATGTCATGCAAATGTCTAATACAAATGTAATCTAATGTATCAGTTACATAACAAACGACCCAATGCGAAATGTATTCACACAATGTATCTACTCACACATTTCATTTTTATGCAAGCTTAAAAGCACACATGAACACACACATATGTAAACTATGCTTGAAATGAGGAAGACGGGCATGCCCCCCAGCATGGTGTCTCAATTCGAGGTGCATGCCCCCCAAGCTTCAGTCCATTGAAAATGGAGTGAAGGTTCAAAACAAAAAGTTGAATTGAACATGCTCGTGTTTCATTATTTTAACGAGGTTGACACACTTAAAAGAACTATCCTCAAACAACTTGTTTCATGTTTTAAGGAGCTTGACACAAATGAAGGAACTATGCTCCGAGATCCTGGTTTCATTTTTTAAAGAGCTTGACCCAGGGAGGAAACCATGCTCTAACCGACTTACATCAAAATGAACAAGAAGGCGGTGCTTCCAAGAGTTCCACTCCCGATGGAAGGGAAACATCCTGGAAGTCAGGACCCAATGCCCCCAGCACATTATGCACTACGGCATCATCACTGAGCACAGGCACGGGGTAAGTAGCCACATAGTTGACCTGCGGTGGAGCAGATACAACGGGTGGATAGAAACCAGGAGGGGGTGATGGCGGACCAGATGCCCTATTAGGACCAAAGAACGAAAGCTGATCAATGGTCACGATCCGTCCTTCATGTGGAAAGCACATCACGCGAAAGAGGGAGGAGACAAGTGCTCCCATGGCATAGGTGTAATCACGCCCCAGGAGCAGATTAAATCCAAAGGGCCCGGAACGACCATCACGTCCATATGGACGGTTTTACCTCCCAAAGTAACAGGTAACCTTGGAAGGATCCCCAACGGTTGACTCGTTCTTCTATTGAATGTCAACAGATTCTGCGTAACGGGCGCAAGCGGCGGCGAACCGAAAGCTTTCCAGGTAGTTGATGATAGAATACTAACAGAGGCACCTTCGTCTATAATGGTGCTGGGTACAACCAGACCAAGAGCCTGTACTGTGATCTCGAAAGGCACATAAGACGGAAGGCGAAATCCTGCAAATCGATTCCAGTCAAAGGAAGCGACCAAACTACTCGGAGGGGCTACCATCGACATGCGAAGGTCTTCCCCTGATGTTACGGAAGAAGAAGCATCCTCCATAACCTCCATCTCGAAGGCGGGAGGGATATCCTCCGGAGCCTCCATCATGGGAGGCGGAGGAGGAGCTTCTTGAAGTACAGGGACAGGAGAATCTTTCTCCAAGTCTGAAGAATCTGAAGAAATCAGAAGGACATGAGGGGTGTGAGATCCACTCTCGACAGAAAAGACCTGGTGCACCGCGGATGGGGCCAGTTCAACCGATCCTACGACCAATGGTTGGTCAGGGACGGATTCATGAATTTGAATTTCTGGGGGAGTGGGATCGACCAAGGATGACTCTTGACCAATCGTAGGATCAGCTGGCGGAGGACTCAAAGAAAGCCGATTATAACCAGGTGGAAGGCATGGTGTAGAACCGGTTGGGTTGTCCAAAACTCGCTTGGCTTCATCCATATAAGGACAAAGGTGAATGGCATGGTGCCCTTCACACAACTTACAGGGATTGGTGATCTTACCTTGCTTCTTAGAGTTCTTATCAACAGCAGCTGAAGACGTGCCCCCAACTTGACTCCCAGAAGCCAAAGGCAATGGTGGGCGGCCGTTGGACCATACTTCGAGCACCTTGGGAATGCCAGGGCAGTCTCGAAGAAGATGGTCTCCCGTGCACAACAGGCAAGGGAACTTGACTTTCCATGGAGGGTTGGAAGGTTTATCAACAGGAGATATCTCGGAGACAGTAGCCGTACATTTAGCCTCTCGCTTATCAGACTTCTTCTTCTTTGTCTTCTTCTTCTTCTTCTTAGCCACCTGGCTACTCAAATCCAGGCTTTCGCCAGGCGAAGTAGAAGATGAGGACGCAAAAACAGGCGAAGAAGGGGAGAGGTCCACCTTGGAATCGACATGATGTTGTTCCGGTGGAGGAACTGACTGAACAGTAGTGGAGTTATTCGGGACAACAGAGGTTGAGAACAACCAAACAGGCAACCCAACCGTTAACCCAGGAAGGGACAACGTCACCATGTAAGGAGCACCAACATTTCCAAAAGGAGGAAAATGACTAGGATTCCCTTCTGAGGGGATTCCTTGGTTGGTGAACTCTAAAAAAGTTTCCATCAAAACTCAAAACCACACATGGGCCGAAAAGAGTCAAGGGCACACGATCAAACGGTCAACAAGCAATGTCTAAACGGGTGTGTAATCGTGGGCGATTAATTTTACCACATTGGAAAGTAAGAAATTCTACCGTTTCATATTTTAAGAGTCGAGAAACGATAAAAAGATGACTCTATCTCTTTCAGAGCTGACACAAGCGTGAAAGGACAAGCGCTTGACGGTCTTTTCAAGTTTAGGGAGTCAGAAAAGACCAAATGACTGCTCAGGAAAAACTAGGCACAAAGGGTGTACCAAATATCCGTGAACCGCAATATACACCTTGGTTTCAATAATGAAACAGAAATCGACCAAGGACTTTCCGTACGTGCAGGTAGTCTCCCCGAATGTTGTGTTCGGTGTATCACGAGTATAGGGCGGCAGACTCGGCTTCCTGTGGATAAAGGATTGAAAACCTATGGGGGTCTCCCTTTATATACGCGACGATATGGGGAGCGCAAGTCCGTACTAGCGTTGTCTAAAGCCAAGAGGCGAACGACAGCTGCTAGGTTTAACGACGCCGGAACATGTCTCTAGCCTAGACCTTCTAAATATGTTTCGTTAAGTTCCAATGCTGCCTTAGGTTAATTGAATAAATTTTACAGTTGATCTTCAATTAAGTTTCAATTTTCAGGCCCTATCATATGTAGTGTCTCGAAAGACTCCTAAATGCAAAGCTATATGCCACAGTGCAACATTTCGTTCGATGAAAACTAGTTAGAGAAGAGTTGAGAGCTTTTACACAAACGAAATGAACGGAAGACAAACAATGAGATCTCTAGTGCAACTAATGCAATTGAAAACTTTTCATTCAAAACACTAATCACTAGCGATATGGAAAAGATCACAATTTGCACTAATTAACAAAAGCAAAAGAGATTTTTTTTTTTTTGATTTTCAATGTTTAATAGCTAATATGCACTAAACAAACTTGAAAACAAACGGAACAACTTGAGAAACGATCTTCAAGAGAGCGAAACAAACAAATTTCACTCAACAACACAAGCAATCAGATCCCCAAATCGACCAAAGTCTCTCAAAACGAAGAAAAGACTCAAAAGCTTCCAATGGACCGTGTGATCTAGGTCCAAGGCAAGACCAAACGAATTTCGAATGAAGGAATGAACAATCACCCAAAAATCGCAACAAAACAATGAAAAACTACTTAGAGGATGCGGAGAATCAATCAGATAGTTGACAGGACAATCAAAACACCAAAACTCCCAAGGAGGGCTCGATACACTAAGCCACTAGATGCCCTAGGGCTTAAAACGTGAAATCGGTAGATAAAAGCAAACAACCAAAGGACAGAGGTGAATTCCCAGTCAAACAGGACTCCAACACACTCAGGCAGTCGGAAAATCAAGAAGAAAAACACCGATCAAATCCAGAGAGCTCAAAAATGAGGAAACTCAAAAACCTTACAGGGGTGGCGCGACTGTAAGGGTGAAACTGGCGCCAGAAAGCAATTGGCGCGGGCTGGACAAAGGCAACGTGCGCCAATTGGCGCGACTGTCGGGTTAAAAACCGCGCCAGTCGAGTTTCTCAGCCAAAAATTAAAAACAAGCTACTCCAGAAGCAGACCAATGCAAGCTAAGCAAACCAAGAAGCAAAAACAGTGAAAGAACCCAACCCAAAAGGTTCATCAAGCAAGGAAAAACATAAAACAATCAAAGCGAGACAACACAAACGAGACAATGAAATCCGGACGATCCCCAGCGGAGTCGCCAAATTGTTGAGGAGGTAAATCCCCTCTGCGGACAGAGGCGATCCCTACTAGCCCAGCAGGGGTCTAGCAACAATCAAACAATGTTATGACGCAAGCTCCTAGTTACGAATGAAAAGACTAGGAATAGAAGCCTACCTGGATTCCAACGCTATGATCTGAAGAAGAAGCGTCCCCGTTCCTCAGCCTCGGCAGATCACAATCCCTCCACGATATCCGCGGATGAACACCTGCACATGGAAGAAACGAACAGATACAAGCATAAAATCTGGCACACGTAATTAAACATCAGTCAGAAAGGATGTTACTCGCATTAACATGATGGAAAACGGAGTGGAACCATAATCATAATCATCTATTAAATAATAAACGAAGAGATATTACAACCAAGTTCTGACGTCGCGGTCTCCTTCGGACGGGTCTCCGGTCGTCCACGTCTCGCAAAGCTCGCCAAGGAAAGGGAAAACCTCTCCGGAGTCTCTCGACGATGGTCTCCTTACTTGAGTCGGCCTTAAGGGAAAGAGAGGGTTCTTTACAACACAAAGGGTCTTGGGAATATGGAGATTCAAAGCTTAGGCACTTCAAGACTAGCTTGCCACAGGATTGAGCAGGCTTTTATAGATGGGGAAGGAGGGAGTTGGGATCCCTATTATTATGGGATTGGCCCTATCAACAAGGAAGGTTCCATGGGAGGTGGCAAAACCACTTCCCCTCCATAGAACTCCCGCAGCCAAACCTCCCAACTCAAGATAGGCAATGGTTTGTGAGTTTGTTGGAACTCAACTTCCGCCATCTTTATTTAAAAAACAGCCCCTAAATTGGGTGGCGCGACTACTGCTCTATGACAGAGCGCCAGTTGGCGCGACCTCTTTGCAGGATTTTCCCCATTGGCGCGAGTACTGAACTACCTGCCCGCGCCAATGCCAAAAGGGATGTTTTTCATGATTTTTGCAAGGAGATGTCTCAAGGGAAAATGAAGCTCATGCTTAGAGGAATGCATTGATGATGTTTTCAAGGCATGACAATGTTCACAGGTCACAAAATGGGTCCTCCATTGTGCGGGACGGGGAATGGTAGGGACGGTGACAAATTACCGTGTAACACATTGTATCCAAGAGAATTTTTTCACCTCCTACAGCAACCCCATGCTATCGAAGCATTTGTTGCACCCGAGTGTATGCACTCCTACATCATTTATTTTCCTTTTTTCTTCACTCACCAGAAGTACTATAGAGTACTACATCCAAAGTATATCAGAGACATGCCAGAGTAAATGGGAGCCTAGACGAAACCCACATCTTCATCCAAAGAACACCAGAGATTAATGCACAAAATTTATACAGAGTGGGCTTTGGCCGTCTTCCCCTTCTTATTTTTTAATGCTACATTTAGTTTCTCACCTACCTTCTTTGCTCCACTAGAGCTATAAATTCATGAAGAAACTCATTGTAAAGGTTTTTGATCAGTTATCAGGGAATTGCAAGTAATTTATTTTGAGACACAGTCTCTGTGTAAAGTTGTAAGATAGGCTGAGGAATATGATTTCAGGCTGAGTATTCCGCTATTGGCATGTTGTACTTGACTGATATTGCAATTTAATATGACAAACACATTTCTTTGGATCCTGATCTAAAGAAACGGTGATGTTTTCCTATCTCTGTGTTTAATTCATTTAATTTCGTTTGTAATGGCTTGCATTAGAATATTGCCATAGGATTTACCCTTGTTAGGTACCCTATGTTTTTTCTCTCCTTGCCATTGATGTTTTTCTTCTGAATGTGTTATCTAAGAATTGATGTCAGTTAATTTAACTAGTGTAGTGGATGTTATTGCCTGCTCTCTGATGTATGAATTAAATGTATCTGTTCTTAGATGTTTCTTGTTAAGGAGTTAGCTGGAAGATTTGGGAACACTGGGGATTAGAGTTAGCCCTGTCCACTAGGATCCTTGCGCGACCAGCCAGTCTTTAACTTTGTGCCCTACATCTGTGTTATCTCTTCCACTCCTACCATTCCATATCACACAATCATCTTTAATATCCAACGTTTTTAGATGACTAGCCCAATTGAAAGCCTGCCTATTGATTAGCAAGCAAATCCTTTCCTGACTCCATTGCCCAATGGTCTTGAATGCTCCCTAGAATACCTCACCTCTGCCTTATTCCTCTTTTCTCATCCTTGTCTTACATTGAACCCTTCTTTCCTGATAACCAGCAACCAAACAAACAAACCTTGGGCCTATAACTAGCCTAACATCTTAAAACTTTGAGCTTCAAAGACATAAAACCTTTGCTTATATAGAGAGATCCCTCTCTGGACCCAGGAGGGCTAGATCCTAAGGTATGAAAGTGGTCTGATGTTGTCTCATCTTTTGGTCTTTCCAATCTGGCCAAAACATGGGAACCCCAACACTCACCACCATTGGAGGAGACTTGCGCCAGTGTTGTCACAACCTTGGAGGAGCAACCATCATTATCAGCAGTTGGGGGAGCCAACACATTAGAGGGAGGAACTCTTGTAGCCATACAATGTGTTCCCAAGTTCCATCAAGGTATGATTTAATTTCCACTTTCTATTATTGCAGCAAGTATCTTAGAGGGTTGTGGAAATCTACCTTTGCATGACCAAGGGTCAACACATACTACTGATTTGGAGTAGCAGGATTGCATTGTGCTGTGCAACCTTGAATTGATCAAGGGAGGGATGATCCATCATCCTAATGTGCCATTGTTGAGCTACACACAACACTTGGGTTTGGGGTGTGAACTTTCGGAGGATAAGATGAACCTTGTCCAAAATAATCTTATACAAAACCACATGTTCATCCTTGAGTTGGAGTATGAGATATCCATTACATCATTGAAGAGATTAAAAGCGCTGTCATTAAGCAGCAGTGAGGATATTTTGCCTCCAACACACTCGGATCCTTATGGATTCAAGATGGTCATTAGTGTGGGATCTTCTCTAGGATATCTCCAAGGAGTTGCATTTCAACATCCCATGAAAATGCAAAAGGAGAAATTTGTTTTGGGAGGATGGTAGTCTTCATTGGAAGAATACCAAGATAGAGCATGAGGGGAGGCACCCACATTTGGATGAAGAGGTGTGGATGGTGAGCAAGAGGCTTGATAGATACTTGCAAATTTATGACACTGGGCAGCAGGAGGCTTTGCTGCGTTGGCTACTCTTGAAAGAGTTTGGCCATCATGTGACATATCCTCTTTCAAAGGGTATCAGGATGGAGGAAGTTTGGCAAGATAATTGCATCATAGGGCAACAAGGAGTATGGATGCATTGTGTTGAAATGACATTATTCATATCAATCATTATGTTTTCATCACATGATTTGTATTATGGAGGTGTGAAGAGGCAGCAAAGGCTATTGTTTCTTTGGTTCTTCTTGGGAGACCATGGGTAGATTTTCTCTCATACTTTGCATGATGTTGCAGGAGTAGGAGATGGCACTATCATGGTGTAAAGGGGCTACTCCTTAGCCTTGGATGATCAGGAGGTACTTCCACTTTGGAAGAAATTTCCTATATATAGCAGCATTGTGGGAGATGTCTTTGACAGTGGGCATGTCAAAGAATGGAGCTATGAGTTGGCAGGAGCCTATTTACAGAGGCCAACAGCATTGTCACTTTGGAGCTTGGGTCTTTTGATGGAGTGTTCCGAGGATCACTTCACATTTGATGCACTTGGTAGACAAGGAGGAGGTGAGAGTGATGGAGTAGTGGATGGAAACATCTATTACTTTGATATGTTCTTCTTAACTTGGATTTCCAAGCATAAGAAGGCGAATCCTCATATAGCACATGATTCATTTCTCTTCATGAGAGTATGTTATACTACTATGGAGGGCTTATTCATGGATCCTATTATCATCTTACTTTCAGTACATGGTAATAATTTTGTTTTTGCAACTATTGATTATCTAACATAGTATTTGCATGCTCTTACCATTTCTATACAGTGCATTGCTCCACAAGAGGGCAAAATTTTTGTTCGGCTCCATGGGAAATTTTTGGCCAACTATTGTGATGGAGACAGCCATCTTTGGTGTGGCTTTGGGTGTTTTATCATTTCATGAATTTTCAATTGATGTACCCATCCATTTACTATTCATTAGTAGATGTGATGACATACATAATTAGCTATGTATCAAGAAACAACTTGCCATGTCATTTTCTGAAACAACAGTTAGGAAAAATGTGTTGTGACCACTTGGGAGACTGTTGGTACCTTCCAACCCTATATGAAACCTTCAAAAATATTCTCATTTGGATGCCATATGATGATCACGTCCTATTCATCATATATGAGATGGTTTGGGCGAGCTTGATTCACAACATTGGGGAGGAGATCTTGGGAGATATAGTCTTCATCTTGCCACTTGAGGGCCATATTGTTGCAGCCGAAGATCAGCAGATACTCTACACTTATCATAAGTGGAGAGGAGGATGGCATGGGGTAGGCAACTTTGTCTACCATGTTCAGATTTTCAGCCCACCTACTTTGCAGGAGCCAAAGGTGGAGGAGAATTTTCAGGAGTTTCCATGTTGGGAGGTAACTCATCTTGTATGGATGATAGCTTGGGGGTGGGAGATTCATATGGGGATGGTGGACCCTAATATATATCAGAACTCATGCCTCAAGAAGGCCTTTAGACAACCCATTGTTGCCTCTATGGATTTTTTACTTTTACATGATGATATCTATTTTGGATGCTCACCAAAAGCTAGCTTGTATACTTGGGAGGGGCAACTTGGAGATGTATTGATGAGACAACATCTTGATCCTTGGAAAATTTTATCATATGAGGATGCTACAAGGGAAGAATAGGAGGTTCTTTAGTTCTATCCTCGCAGTTTCTTGAGGACAAGCAAAATTTGGAGGGGAGGACTGTAATATTCCAAAATTAGCTTGCAGCTAATTGGAATATTGATTTTTGTTTTTATCACCTAGTAGTTGAATAAATGGGTAAGGAGGTCCATGCACATTAAAAATATGAATAAATCCCACATAATGTGAAAAGGGATCATCATAGGAGCTGGATTTCACACCCTCATGTGTGAAAATGGACTTTTTCATGTGGACAAGGTCAAGTTTTACCAAGTCAACACCACTGGGATAGGAGGTGGAGAACATCTTTAGAGACAGCACAGTGTTGTAGAGGTAAATCCCCTCTACGGAAAGAGGCGATCCCTACCAGCCCAGATCGGGTCTAGCAACAATCATATCACGCTAAGGTGCAAGTTCCTAATTGCAATAAACAAAATGGCGAATAAGGCTTACCTTGAATCCAACGTTGTTGTTCGTAGAGAAGATAACTCTCCTATTTCCTTGCTCCAGCAGATCACAATCCTCCCGCTTGCCGCGATCGAACCCCTGCACACACAAGAAACACGACAAACACAAGCGTAAAACCCAATATATGTAATTATGTATCAGTCAGATAAGACACAACTCATGATCATAATGAACAATACGAGTGGAACCATAATCAAAGTCGCTTATCATTAATTCATACAAAGGAAAATACAACCTGGCTCTGACGTTGAATCTTCCTTCGGCGGGTCGTCAGCGAAATACGTCTCGGTAAAGCTCGTCGAGGATGGGACAAGCCTCTCTCCTTGATCGTCAATCTCCTTGCTACTAATTTGGCTCTATGAGGACTATCAAGGCTCTTGCAGCATTATTTAGGCTATGAAGTCTCTTGGACACTCAACCATTCAGCCCCTTCAACCATTCAGCCCTTCAGTTATTCAGCCCCTTCATCAATGGATGAAGGCTATATTTATGGAGGAGAGGAGGAGGTTGGGATCCCTACAATAGTGGAAGGGAATCCTTATCCGTTGGGAGGTTCCCCATAAGGTGGAAACAAGAGGCCAAAGAAGGAAGCCCGTGGTTATTCACTCGAAACCACTCCTCATGACTCATCCACGAAGTTGTTGTAATCAAAACTTCGCCTCTTTTTTTTTTTTTAATCCATAATAAAATTGGCGCAGGTACTTAACTGAGACAGAGCACCAATTGGCGTGGGCTTAGTGTTAATTTTCCCCATTGGCGCGAGGACATAATGAGCTACCAGCGCCAAGGCAAAAATAGGTATTTTTAGGGGTCTGCTCAGGAAATGTTCAACAGAAGAAATGTTGTCCTCATGGAAATGGATGCAATGATGGTATTTTCAAGGCATGACACTGCTTATTGGTCATAGAAACGACCCTCCAATGGGTGAGATGGGGATTGCAGGGATGGTGACAAATTACTTTGTAATAGATGCCCCCTAAAGCATGAGGCCTGAAAGACAGAGAGGGGTGAAATTCTTTACGAGAACGTGTACAACTAAAAACACTACCATCGAAAAACCTGTGTAGAGAAGTACAACTGATATCTCAAATACATGATCTATATGTGGTATGGGCACAGCCATCCATAACAGAGTATACAATAATCCACACCCAAGGCATGGACACAGCCATCTAGTAAGGATCGATAAATAGACTCAGGTATGGTCGCAGCCATCCAATGAATGAGTCATGCAACCAATCATAATAATCCACAAAATCGCAGCCTGGATTCTAACAAACAAAATCCAGGGTCTTGCGCTCCATCTCGACCCGAACAAATTACAAGTTCAAACATGTGAATAAGTGAGCTTGTAGTGTACCTAGAGGGGATAATATAGCTTTTAGTAGATCTGACAAGAAAATGTATAGAAATGGAAAATATGCCTAGGAAATAACACCATAGAAGATAAAACTTCAGATCTTCATTAATATCAAAACCCGTAAGGTAGGGCAACACCATACAATCACTCCTTTAAGGAAGGAGATCACTCCACAAGCCATATGCTTACCCATACAATAATCCTTAACATCTCTCAATGGAGAGTCTCTAGCCTCTATATAGGTTTCATACATGCAATACCATGGGCAGTTACCATGGGTCTCTCAATACCATACATCCAATACAATGGGCATATCACTTTATTCCCTAGCTACATGTGGTCCCTTACATAATGTGGGTTAACCACTTTATTTATTAACTATGGCCCATTTATTTATCATTCTTATATTATTACATCATTTAATTCCCTTGGGTACCTCCCTTTGTACCCTATATTATCCCCTCTAGGTACACTACATTACACCCCCCTTAAACATGTTTCATCCCTGAAACATGAGAAGAACACAAATAATAAGATCTACTCAAAAGAGTATTCCATTGGTACCATTCATGTGCATCTAGCCATCCAAGGGAAAGGTGAACACTTGATCTAGTCGGTGCCTTGCTCGCTTGAGATGGAAGCGGGTTCTGGTGGTTCTTCCTTGTTGATGTGTTGTTAGTGGATTGTCGCACCTCTCTATGTGTCATCCAGGGGTTGTTGTCCTTGTTGCTAATTTGTTGCCACCTTGCTGGTTGTTGTCTTGCTGGGTGATGCGGGTGGTGATATGTTGAAGCTTTAACTGATGTAATATCTTTCATTAATTCCTCCATGATTGGTGATGGAGTGGTGTCTGGTTCCTTTATTGGTACTTGCTTTGATGTCTGTGTTTGGCTGTCTACCATCAAAGGCTCATCATCTGATGTGTCTGCGTCGTTAGATATTTTTGCTTCTTCCTCCTCGGTCTCTACATGGTTCCTAATGCAAATATCGTGCAATGTAATTTTCTTCTTTTTATACTAGAGCTTCATGAATTTCTTTTGCACATTAAAATTGATAGTACCAACGGATTCCATCCAAGGATGTCCCAAAACAACATCCACAACAGCCATATCTGAAGCATAAAAATCAGAATGCAACACATACTTATCCATAGAAATCTTCAAATATTTATAAATTTGAACATCTTCATTATCAACCTGTGTGTTTTCAATATGCTTTGCTGGAACTTGCAATTTTTTAGCCAAATTCACATTGATACAATTATGCTTGCAACTAGGAATGATAGACACAACGATGTTCTCTTTCTGAATACTTCCATGAACCCATAATATGGAAATATTAGTAGAAAATAATTCTTTATGGCTCTTGTTATCCTTCTTTCCAGCTTGAGACCACTTGTCCAAAAGGACTTTTTCAAGTTTTTTCTCGGGAAGTTTCCTCACTGAGCTGTCAAGGGAGGTCCACCATTTATTTGCCTCATCTTTCATATGAAGCCCTATGGAGCATATCCAAAAACTTTGATATTGAACCTTGAGATGTTGTAAAAAATCTTCAATAGTAGGGCCATCATCTTTTCCTGTAAACTTCATCTTGCGAGAATCCATAAAATAAAGTAAGGGTTTTGAAGAAAATCACTTACTTTGGCAAAAATTTAAAATGGACATTACTCGGTCAATATAACTCAGAATCCTTAATATAACCTGTTTTCAAAAATGGAATAGCCATTCTGCATCTAACCATTTGGTTTAAATCCTGATCTAGGCACTCTAGAAACAGAGATTTGCGCTGCAACTGCCCCGGCGTCACAAAATTTCTGAAAAAAAAATGGTTGATTTTAAATCAGTGATAACTCTCTCATTCGGACTCCAATTTGACCAATTTTTTTTTTGAAATCGGGTGATTTTTTAAGGGGAGCTTAGATCTATAATTTTTTTTCTGATATTTTGCACTATAATTTACTAAAAATTTCAGGAGATCTGCCGTACACAAATTGTTGTCAGAAACATTTCTGCAACACAACTGAATTTAAATCAGCGATATCACCCTCATCCGGACTCCGATTCGACTGATTTTCTTTTTGAAATTGGGTATTTTTCTGTAAGGAATCCAGATCTAATATTTATTTCAGAAAAATATTCACCAAATTTTCCAGATCTGCTCTACAAACTCGCCGCCCAAAAATTTCTTGCAAAAAAATGAAAAAACAAATCTCCAAACTCTGCCCAAGAAAGTGCTCTGATACCACTTGTAGTAGATCTAACAAGAAAATGTATAGAAATGAAAAATATGCCTAGGAAATAACACCATAGAAGATAAAACTTCATATCTTCATTAATATCAAAACCCTTAAGGTAGGGCAACACCATACAATCACTCCTTAAGGAAGGAGATCACTCCACAAGCCATATTCTTGCCCATACAATAATCCTTAACATCTCTCAATGGAGAGTCTCTAGCCTCTATATAGGTTTCATACATGCAATACCATGGGCAGTTACCATGGGTCTCTCAATACCATACATCCAATACAATGGGCATATCACTTTATTCCCTAGCTACATGTGGTCCCTTACATAATGTGGGTTAACCACTTTATTTATTAACTATGGCCCATTTATTTATCATTCTTATATTATTACATCATATTATTCCCTTGGGTACCTTCCTCTGTACCCTATATTATCTCCTCTAGGTACACTACAGAGCTGAAGTCGAACATGCAAGAACATCACCTAATTACCAGCCAATGATGAAAGTTGTTAACAGACGCGAGAGGTACCACCAATAATGACAATGGCCCTCAAGGTACTATAGGTACAATCTACGACATGTGAATCAGTGAGCTAGCGTCGAACACCCGTAGAATCACTCAATCAGAGGCCAATGATTAAAACCTCACGTCGAACGCGAAGAACCTGCCATTAAGGCATGCAAGCTCCAAGGTACCGGAAGGGAGTCTCTATATCAGTTTCCCAGATAATGAGCTAAAGTCGATAGTAAGTGACCTTGATCAAAGGTGGGCCATAGTGTTTCCCACATCATCAATGCGAGACAGAGGAACATAATGTATTTGTGAATCAAGATCAGATGATAATCAGAGGAAGGTTGAGACTTTTGCAGAGGTCAACTTCTCTTGAACATATCAGCGGCACGACAGTGGACTTGGCAGTATTTGACATCAACAGATCAGGGGTCATGATGACGAGGCAAAGAGCATATGAGAGGTCAAAAGGGATCACCCAAACCCACGGAGGAAATCAGATAATGAGGTGAGATGTCCCCAACCTGACACGAATGCAGACAAGTTCCATGTTCAAGAGTGACATACTGCCGACACGACAACGATTCTAGTTCCATTTTTCCCCACCATTTCTAGCGAGTACCTCTTTATTTTTACACAAGCTTGAAGAGGATACCATATACTTGTCATATAAGTCCATCCTTCGGAAGAATCCATCCTAGTACATTTAACGAGCCCTAGGAAGGAGAAACTTGAATATCATCATTACGACTAAATCCAATGTCATCAAGGTTTAACGAGTCTGAAAAAGGAAGAACTCGGCGTCTTTTCATGTTTAGAGAGTTTGAAAAGACAGCAGAAAAGTAAACTCCAATGGTCCCTTTTCGTAAATAGTTCCTCATATACGAAAAGGTAGAAAACTATGTCTGAGAAAACCTCCTAGTCACGATAGGCTAGGGTATTCCTCTTTGGTAAGTAATCTATCCCAGCCCGAAAAAGGGGTAAACGTATACTGGGTAGATTTCGTTTCGCAGCCACTTTAACAAGATCGAAACGACAAGCGACTCGACAATCTTTTCATATTTAGAGAGTTAGAAAAGCGCTGAAAGATAACTCCTCCTGGAGGAACGAGTGATATAAAGGATAGAAACTGGTTCCGGTGATGGTGGAACTGCTCAAAACAAGTAAAGGTTAAGAGGCTGGCTAACAAGACCACTCATCGCAGTGGTTCCTCAGGAATGGGTGAAACAACCAAGTGAAGGCATATGATCGGCCAAGCAAATAATGACGATGGAATGAGAGAACCAAGGCTCATCTAGCAAAAATAGGCTGATAAAATGGCAATCACAAGAGGTAAAATGGGAATGGTTTCATTTTTACACAAGCTTGAAATCAGAAAACCTTGCTTGAAGTTGGTTTCTTTTTTACACAAGCTTGAAACAAAGATAAACTATGCTTGAAACCAGTTTCATTTTTACACAAGCTTGAAACGGAAATAAACTATGCTTGAAATAGTAAGCATGCCCCCAGTATGGTGACTCAATTCGAGGTACATGCCCCCCAAGCTTCAATCCATATGAAAGGCAGATGGATTGAAGGTTCAAGTTACGAGATTAAGAGAAATACTCGACTGGGATTTTACGAGATCTTATCAAAGACTCGAATTGAACAGGAACGTGTTTCATTGTTTTAACGAGGTTGACACATTAAAAGAACTATCCTCAGGACAACTTGTTTCATGGTTTAAGGAGCTTGGCACAAGACAAGGAACTCTGCTTCCCAACCTTGTTTCATTTTTTAAGGAGCTTGACACAAGACAAGGAACTTTGCTCCGCAACCTTGTTTCATTTTTTAAGGAGTTTGACACAAGACAAGGAACTTTGCTCCGACAACCTTGTTTCATTTTTTTAGGGAGCTTGACACAAGACAAGGAACTCTACTCCAAACGACCTTATCATAATGAACAAGAATTCATTGCTTCCAAGAGTTCCACTCTTGATGGAAGGAAAACACCCTGGAAGTCAGGACCCAATGCCCCCAGCACACTATGCACGATGGTATCATCACTGAGTACAGGTATGGGGTAGGTAGCCACATAGTTTACCTGTGGTGGGGCAGATACAACGGGTGGATAAAAACTAGGAAGGGACGATGGCGGGCCAGTTGCCACATCAGGACCAAAGAACGAAAGCTGATCAATGGTCACGATCCAACCTTCATGTGGAAAAAAGACCACACAAAAAAGGGAGGAGACAAGCGCTCCCATGGCATAGGTGTAATCGCGCCCTAAAAGCAGATTGAAATCCAAGGGGCCTGGAACAACCATCATGTTCATATGGACGGTTTTACCTCCCAATGTAATAGGTAACCTTGGAAGGATCCCTAACGGTAGACTAGTTCTTCTGTTGAATGCCAACAGATTCTGGGTAACAGGCACAAGCGGTGGTGAACCGAATGCTTGCCAAGTAGTTGAGGATAGAACACTAACAGATGCAGCTTCGTCTATAATGGTTCTGGGCACGACCAGATGGGAGGCCTGTACCGTGATCTCAAAAGTCATATAATACGGAAGGCGGTATCCCGCAAATGGATTCCAATCAAAGGAAGCGACCAAACTACTTCGAGGGGCTACCATCGAACTGAAATGGTCTTCCCATGGTGTTACGGAAGAGGAAGGAGCATCCTCCACAACCTCCATCTCGAAGGTAGGAGGGGTATCCTCCGAGACCTCCATCACAGAAGGCGGAGGAGCAGCTTCTTGAGGTATAGGGACAAGAGAATCTATCTCCAAGTCCGAAGAATCTGATGAAATGAGAAGAACATGGGGGGGATTGAGATCCACTCTCCACGGAAAAGACCTGGTGCACCATAGGTGGGGCCAGCTCAATCGATCCCACGACTAATGGTTGGTCGAGAATGGATTCCTTTATTTGAATTTCCGAGGGAGAAGGATTGACCAAGGATGGCCCTTGACCAATGGTAGGATCAGCTGGTGGAGGACTCAAAGAAAGTCGTTTATAACTAGTCGGGAGGCATGGTGTAGAAACAGTTAAGTTGTCCAACACTCGCTTGGCTTCATCCATATACGGACAAAGTTGAATGGCATGGTGCCCCCCACACAACTTGCAGGGATTGGAAAGCTTACCCTGCTTCTTAATAGTTTTACCAGCACTAGTTGAATACGTGCCCCCAACCTAACTCCCGGAAGCCAAAAGCAACGGTGGACGACCGTTGGACCATGCTTCGAACACCTTGGGAATGCCAGGGAAATCTCGAAGAAGATGGTCTCCCGTGCACAACATGCAATGGAACTTGACTTTCCGTGGAGGGTTGGGAGGTTTATCAATGGAAGGCTTCTTAGGCGCAATAGCCGCAGAGCTAGCCTCTTATTTATCTAACTTCTTCTTCTTTGTCTTCTTCTTCTTCTTCTTAGCCACCTGGTTACTCGAATCCAGACTTTCACCAGGCGAAGTAGAAGAGGAGGACACAGAAACAGGAGAAGAAGGGGAGAGGCCCACCTTAGAATCAACATGATGTTGTTTAGGCGGAGGAACTGATTGAACAGTAGCCGAGACATTCAGAACCACAGAGGTTGAAAACAACCAAACAGGCAACCCAACAGTTAACCCAGGAAGGGACAACGTTGCCATATAAGGAGCACCAACATTCCCAAAAGGAGGAAAAGGACCCGGATTCCCATTAGAGGGGATTCCTTGGTTGGTGAACTCTAGAAAATTTGCCATCGGAGACGACCCAAAACAACAGCCTAAGGAAACTAACTTTAACCAGGAATATTTCATGGGTAGTTAATTTTTTAAAACATTGAAACAAAACTCTATCGTTTCATATTTTAAGAGTCGAGAAACAGGCAAAAGGTGACTCTATCACTTTCAGATTGGAAACAAGCGTGAAAGGATAAGCGCTTGATGATATTTTCAAATTTAAGGAGTCAGATAAGATCAAAATGACTGCTCAAGAATGCTAGGCAAAGGGTGTACCAAATAACCATGAACTGCAATATACACCTTGGTTTCAAAATGAAAGAGAAATCAACCAAGGACTTAAGGTACGTGCAGGAAATCTCCCCGAATGCTGTGTCCGGTGTATCATGGGTATAGGGCGGCAGACTCTACTTCCTATGGATAAAGGATAGAAACCTAGTGGGGTCTCCCTTTATATACGCGACGGTACGGGGAGCACAAGTCTGTACTAGTGTTGTCTAAAGCCAAGAGGTGAACGACAGCTACTAGGTTTAAAGATGCTGGAACATGTCTCTAGCCTAGACCTCTAAATATTTTGTTAATGTTCCAATGCTGACTTAGTGTAAATTGAATAAACGGCTTTCTTTGAGTCTTCCACCAGCTGATCCTACCATTGGTCAAGAGTCATCCTTGGTCAATCCTGCTCCCTGGGAAATTCAAATTCAAGAATCCATTCCCGACCAACCATTAGTCGTGGGATCGGTTGAGCTGGCCCCACCTATGGTGCACCAGGTATTTTCTGTGGAGAGTGGATCTCACCCCCCCATGTTCTTCTCGTTTCATCAGATTCTTCGGACTTGGAGACAGATTCTCCTGTCCCTATACCTCAAGAAGTTGCTCCTCCACCTCCCGTGATGGAGGTCTCGGAGGATACCCCTCCCACCTTCGAGATGGAGGTTGTGGAGGATGCTCCTTCTTCTTCCATAACACCAAGGGAAGACCATCTCAGTTCGATGGTAGCCCCTCCAAGTAGTTTGGTCGCTTCCTTTGATTGGAATCGATTTGCAAGATACCACCTTCCGTCTTATGTGCCTTTTGAGATCATGGTATAGGCCTTCCATCTGGTCGTTCCCAACACCATTATAGACGAAGGTGCATCTGTTAGTGGTCTATCCTCAACTACTTGGCAAGAATTCGGTTCGCCACCGCTTGTGCCTGTTACACAGAATCTATTGGCATTCAACAAAAGAACTAGTCAAACGTTAGGGATCCTTCCAAGGTTACCTGTTACATTGGGAGGTAAACCGTCCATATGAACGTGATGGTTGTTCAAGTCCCCTTGGATTTCAATCTGCTTTTAGGGCGCGATTACACCTATGCCATGGGAGCGCTTGTCAACTCCCTTTTTCGTGTGGTCTGTTTTCCACATGAAGGTCGGATCATGACCATTGACCAACTTTCGTTCTTTGGTCCTGATGTGGAAACTGGCCTGCCATCGTCCCTTCCTGGTTTTTATCCACCCGTTGTATCTGCCCCACCGTAGGTCAACTATTTGGCTACCTACCCCATGCCTGTACTCAGTGATGATACCATCGTGCATAGTGTGTTGGGGGCATTGGGTCCTGACTTCCAAGATGTTTTCCTTCCATCAGGAGTGGAACTCTTGGAAGCAATGACTTCTTGTTCATTACCATGAGGTCGGTTGGAGAAGAGTTCCTTGTCTTGTGTCAAGCTCCCTAAAAAAATGAAACAAGTTTGTTGGAGCAGAGTTCCTTGTCTTGTGTCAAACTCCTTAAAAAATGAAACAAGGTTGCAGATCAGAGTTCCTTGTCTTGTGTCAAGCTTTTTAAAAAATGAAACAAGGTTGGGGAGTAGAGTTCCTTTTCTTGTGCCAAGCTCCTTAAACCATGAAACAAGGTGTCCTAAGGATAGTTCTTTTAATGTGTCAACCTCGTTAAAACAATGATACACTTTCCTGTTCAATTCGAGTCTTTGATAAGATCTCGTAAAATCCCAGTCGAGTCTTTCTCTTAATCTCGTAACTTGAACCTTCACTCCATCTTCCTTTCATATGGATTGAAGCTTGGGGGGCATGTACCTCGAATTGAGTCACCATACTGGGGGCATGCTTACTATTTCAAGCATAGTTTATTTCTATTTCAAGCTTGTGTAAAAATGAAACCGGTTTCAAGCATAGTTTATCTTTGTTTCAAGCTTTTGTAAAAAAGAAACCAACTTCAACCAAGGTTTTCTGATTTCAAGCTTGTGTAAAAATGAAACCATTCCCATTTTACCTCTTGTGATTGCCATTTTATCAGCCTGTTTTTGCCAAATGAGCCTTGGTTCTCTCATTCCATCGTCATTATCTACTTGGCCGATCATATGCCTTCACTTGGTTGTTTCACCCATTCCTGAGGAACCACTGCAATGAGTGGTCTTGTTAGCCAGCCTCTTAACCTTTACTTTTTCTGAGCAGTTCCACCATCACCAGAACCAGTTGCTACCCTTTATATCACTCGTTCCTCCAGGAGGAGTTATCTTTCAACTCTTTTCTGACTCTCTAAATATGAAAAGATTGTCGAGTCGCTTGTCATTTCGATTTCGTTAAAGTGGTTGTGAAACAAAATCTACCCAATATACATTTACCCCTTTTTCGGGCTGGGATAGATTACTTATGAAAAAGGAATACCCTAGCCTATCACGACTAGGAGGTTTTCTCAGACATAGTTTTCTAAATTTTTGGATCTAAGGAACTATTTACGAAAAGGGACCATGGGAGTTTACTTTTCTGCTGTCTTTTCAAACTCTATAAACATGAAAAGATGTCGAGTTCTTCCTTTGTCAGACTCGTTAAACCCTGATGACATTAGATTTAGTCGTAATGATGATATTCAAGTTTCTCCTTCCTAGGGCTCGTTAAATGTACTAGGATGGATTCATCCGAAGGACGGACTTATATGACAAGCATATGGTATCCTCTTCAAGCTTGTGTAAAAATAAAGAGGTACTCGCTAGAAATGGTGGGGAAAAATGGAACCAGAATCGTTGTCGTGTCGACAGTATGTCACTTTTGAACATGGCACTTGTCTGCATTCGTGTTGGGTTGGGGACATCTCACCTCATTATCTGATTGCCTCTGTGGGTTTGGGTGATCCATTTTGACCTCTCATCTGCTCTTTTCCTCGTCATCATGACCCCTGATCTGTTGATTTCAAATACTGCCAAGTCCACTGTCATGCCGCCGATATGTTCAAGAGAAGTTGACCTCTATAAAAGTCTCAACCTTCCTCTGATTCTCATATGATCCTGATTCACAAAGACATTATGTTCCTTTGTCTTGCGTCGATGATGTGGGAAACACTATGGCCCACCTTCGATCATGGTCACTTCCTATCGACTTCAACTCATTATCCGGGAAGTTGATCTAGAGACTCCCTTCCGATACCTTGGAGCCTGCATGCCTTAATGGAAAGTTCTTCACGTTCAACGTGAGGTTTTCATCATTGGCCTCTGATAGAGTGATTCGACGGGTGTTCGACGCCAGCTCACTGATTCACATGCCGTAGATTGTACCTATAGTACCTTGAGGGCCATTTTCATTATTGGTGGTACCTCTCGCGTCTGTTAATAGCTTTCATCATTGGCTGGTAATTAGGCGATGTTCTTTCATGTTCGACTTCAGCTCACTTATTCGCATGCTTGAACTTGTACTTTGTTGGGGTCGAGATGGAGTGCAAGACCCTGGATTTTTTCTGTTAGAATCCAGGCTGCGATTTTGTGGATTATTATGATTGGTTGCATGACTCATTCATTGGATGGCTACGACCATACCTGAGTCTATTTATCGATCCTTACTGGATGGCTGCGTCCATGCCTTGGGTCTGGATTATTGTATACTCTGTTATGGATGGTTGCACCCATACCACATATATATCATGTATTTGAGATATCAGTTGTACTTCTCTACGCAGGTTTTCTGACGGCAGTGTTTTCAGTTGTGTTGATCATAATTCACTTCTTGCAAAATTTCACAGGCAATCTGGTTCAGAGCTCTCAAATTCCCCCCTTGCAGCCTTGGAAAACCATTCTCAAACCTATCGTTACCATTTCCCACCTCCAAAATGCATTATCAAAGGCTGGGAATTCATATTTAAAAATATTTGAGGCATAGCTCCTTCAGCCCTAGCCCCCTATTCTTTTCCTCCATGAGACC
Source organism: Pinus albicaulis (assembly GCA_034641835.2). NCBI lineage: Eukaryota > Viridiplantae > Streptophyta > Pinopsida > Pinales > Pinaceae > Pinus > Pinus albicaulis. The sequence goes on along the minus strand of CM076574.1, from coordinate 678,646,053 downwards.
GAAATCCTGAACCGAGTGCTAACTCTATATGTGCTTATGAAAGGGATATCAGGAGCATTTCGAGCCGTAGATCTGTATGAGATCGGACGGCATTTATACGTCTCCGCGGCGCCCGCAGACCCCCCGACAACCATCCGATTAGACCATGAAATCAACGGTTCACGATGTGCCTGTCCTGGTGGTCCCCACGTCTACTCCCATTGCAAAAACCAGCGGTTTATATCGCACCACCTTTCGGCGGTAGGCGGTAATTCCCCTTGGGCCAGCGATTCCACTCATCTCCCACCGCATGTCTCCGCGTACGGCCCCAAAACCGCTCTCCATCGCGCATTATTGTTCGGTCAAAGTTGTGCAACGATATTCACCACAGCCGTCCGATCTGAGGGCCTTCATCCAACGATCGTCGTGCCCCGAAGCTGCATGGGATTTAACACAAGAAAATCACTCTCCTGGCCCACTGCACATCACCTTTGACGCTCTTTCCACCGTCGATCTCCTCCTGAGATCGGACGCCTGAGGTTTCATCATCCCCACCATTGACCCGGTCTCCCTCCATGTCATCATCCCACGTGTTATCGCATTTCTCCTTCCGCCATTTATATATTACATTCATATGTTATATTTTAATGCCCCGCATCATAAACTCTGGCCAGTCCTTCCGCCATTATTTCCACCGCATCTTCTTCATCGCCGCCCTGCATGTCTCTGCCACTTCATCACGTCGCTCTGTTACACAGTCACTTCCATTACATTTTCGTCCCCCACACATTTGTTTTCTTCACAAATTTGTGTGTTTTGCAGGTTTACAACGACGGAAAATTGCCATTATTCACAGCCCCCATTCCAGAAGCCGAGGGCGCAAGAAAGGACCATTGTTCAGAAACAGAATTTATGAAGAAAGTCCTGGGTAATTGCTGTGACACGACATTCATTAAAGAACCAGGGGAAAAACCTATCTAACCCTTCGGAATCATTCAAGTCACCGATTGCACAAGTAGAGACATTAACATTGCGGTAAAGAGTATCAGTGGAAGATTGAAGAATTCGATAGATGCAGTTGAAGATTTCGAGCTCAGATTCAATACTTAAACAACAAAGGTACTAGAACAAAGATATCCAGGATCACATAGAGGGTACAATACACAGGAAATAATACTCTCTAGGTTTTTTTTTCAGTATAATTTATCTTTAGAAAAGGACAGAATGTTAATATGATTATCCCTATATCGTGTTCCTAAAGAAGTTTTCACTCAAAACATTTATTCCTGAAGACAGGCTACAGAGTACGTGCATCACTACAAATTCATCAAGTAGTATGGGCATGCACGTCTCCACCATTTTGTATTAATTATGAAAATTGAATGTTCGTCACCTACCTCTTTTACTAAGTTTTTGTTTCTCCTATAAAAACCATGAAGAAACGTATTTTAAGGGTTCCAGATTTTTATCAGAAAATTATGCAGTGAAAGGATATTTGCATACATCCTGTAAAATTCTTGTATGAAGGCTCAGAGCCCATAGGGTCTCAGTGAGGAGGATTTCTATCTGTCAAAGAGGATTCTGGTCTTTGGTATTTCACAGTCTATAATCTTCTTTATTGTGTTGTATTAATAGAACATTTCATTTCATCTATCTTTCTTGTATCATGTTTTGGAATGCGAGTGGCTCACTGATTTTTGGTGTGGATTCATCCTAGTTGATGCCCATGCTCGGATCAGTCAAGCGCTTTAAATATGGCTCATGCATGATATTCTGTTCCATTATTCAGCTAACCATACTTCTGCTATATTAGTTGCTTTGGGAGGGTGCTTTTAAAATACTATTATCATGTATGGATTCTTAGATTTGTAAGCCCATGCATGGTGGTATTGTATATCTGGGTATCAACTCAATGTTAACTAATATCTTCTCAATATTTCTTTCACTACATCCACCTTCCGATAATTTATGTCTGTGAAGTATTTCTGAATCGGCCCGCTTTGTAGTAAAATGTCTCTGAATTGTCTGATGTCTTTGTATTAGAGTTCTGAATCTTGCCTCTGCAGTATCTCTTTTCTGTGTCATTTTCTGAGAGTTTGGTCCCATTCTATTTTATTTCCCTGTTTACAAGAGATAGCATGTGAGATGAAGTTGACAACTTCAAACATCATATTATATGCTCCTTGCTATGCTAAGATTTTCTAGGCACTGGTCTATCACAACTCTAAGCTGTCTCTAGGAGCTACAACATCTTTCTGGCACCGTTGCTGGGGAACGAAGTTAAGAAAATCAAAATCCTTGGGCCTCGACAAAATCATATTCACTATCTAAATAGGTGAGAACAGAGAGTTGAGAGTTGTATATCCCTCACCTTGGTGACTCCAAGTTTGATATTTGATACATCTATTTGCAGTCCTGGCTCCTCGAAAGCCACACTTGAGGTCAGATATGTCTAAGCCAAAGACACCCTCAGTGTCTGACCCTGACCAGATTATACATAGAAGAAATTGGAGGGAGAGGAGATCAGCCCATTCCGAAATTCCTGAAGTGTCCACATAAGACTTTCCATCCTCTTCCTCTCAAGATTCTCAGTTGCAAATTCCAGACTCCACTGTGGGAGATACCGATTATTATTATTCAGATAGTCCACCCCGAGAGGGTATCAGAAATAAAAATAGTCTTCATCCTACTCCTGAGGTTGAAGAGGTCAAGGAAGTAACTGAAGTATCTGTTGTTAATAGACCTTTGTTCCCCTCAACCCCTCAAGCTGCAGTTGAGTATATTCCTATTATTATTCACACTCCACTTCCACCTCCTCCTCCTCCTCTGACTCATCAAACCATTGCACTACCTCCACCTCCTCCAATGGCTAATTTTCCCGCCTTTTTGATGAATAAATATGCTCCCCTAGCATTACCCCAAGTGCTGAATGATATGCCCCAGGATTATCTAAAGGTCTTGCCCCGATTCAATGGAGAAAATGAAATCGCTGCTCAGAAACATCTTGAGACTTTCTGCTCCTTTGCAGAGAACTTTAATGTTGAACATCTAGATGTGGTTTTAAGACTGTTTGTGCAATCTCTAGATGGTGAAGCTTGAAAATGGTTTAAGACATTGGTTGGTCGTTCTATTACCACTTGGGATAACATGGAAGAAACTTTTCTCAGGAAATGGGGAGAAAAGAAAGATCATGGAAATTGTCTTATTGAGTTCAATACACTAAAGAAAAGACACAATGAAGGAGTGTCAGAATTTATCATGAGATTTAATAAATTATATCTGAGTCTCCCTGCTGATATGAAACCCCATAAAACTACTGCTAAATTTGTTTTTGTGGCAGCCTTTGATTCAGAATTTGGCTTCTCTCTCAGAGAAAGAAATCTTGCTACCCTGGATGATGCTCAGGCAGACGCACTAGAGTTGGAAGAAAACTTTTCCTCCACTATAAAATCAAAAGGAAGAGCTGAGCAAGATACTAGAAGAAGGGGCAAGGAAGAGGTATCTGCCTCTAACCCAGATAGAGACTCAGCCAATGACAAAATGGAAGAAATGAGTAAATTGATTAAGATAATGGTCAAGCTTGAATTGGAAGCCAAGAATTCAGCCTTCAGGAATTTCCAGAATGCTCCAAACAGAGGTTACAATCCTCAATATAGGAAACCACCCTTGCAAATATTGCCAAGGGAAGCAAAGGAGCAACAGGATCAAGTGCCACACCCTTTGTACCTGGAAGGTCCAGTAGATGACTCCATTGGGGATACTGCCTATAGGTTGGAGGATGAAAATCTCGCCTTTTCAAATAGTGATGGAGAAGAATTCTCTTTGCAAGGATATGATGAAGCTGGGTGCTCATCACAAGAAGAGGAAAAGACCAGAAACACAGATGAAGCAGATTTTGATCATTATTGTAAACAATTTGATGATTTCATGCAAGCACATTTCAATAGAAGATATGATCTCAAATCTTCTAGGAAGAGGACTCGTACCCAAGAGCTGCCCCAAAAGGAAGCACCTACTCAGAAGGAGTCTACAATGCAGATAGCTGCAGAAAAAGGTAAGCAACCTTTAAACAAACCTTTGCAGTCTAATGATCAAATTCCTTCTTCTTCAAAAGTATTCATTCCCCCTAATGTTAATTCTGTGTCTAAAGAATTCAAGCCCCCAGTTGAAAATAAAGAGTCAAAAGAGGTTGTGATAGAAAATTCCCCTCCTGCTTTTAGTTTGCAAAAGGAACTTGAAAAAGTCAAAATTCCAGTCCCTTTGACTGAACTGTTGAAACAACCAGCATATCAGTCTCAAGTCACATCTTTCATGCTCCCTCCAGAAGCACCAATCATCCCAGATAGTCTCAACCTTCAAGAAGAGAGACCCATGGTAGTTTTTGGCCCACATGTCGAGGAGATAGATCTCTCTACTCCTCCCTTCTATGTGTCTCTAGTAATCCATGACCTGTTATTACATAACTGCATGTTAGATTCTAGAGCTTCCCATAATCTTATGCCTCTGTCAGTCATGGAACAACTAGGTTTACAAATCACACATCGATATAAAGACCTCTACTCATTTGATTCCAAAAGAGTTAAATGCTTAGGGATGATCAAGGATTTGGTGGTCAATTTGGCTCAAATCCCAGCAAAAAGTGTGGTCATGGACATTGTGGTGGCTGAAATCCCAGCTCGCTTTGGTATGCTGCTGTCAAGGTCCTGGGGAACAAAAATTGGTGGATCAATCAAGTTGGATTTAACATATGCCACTATCCCAGTTTTTGGTGGCCAGGAAAGGAGGTTATACTGGGAGACTAGATTTGTCAAGATGGTGACAAAGGCTGACAAATATTTAAATTCACCAGTCTACAGTAAGGAAGGAGATTTTTCATGCTTGATGCTGGAATAAGATCAAGATTATGCTCATGAACCATCCTTTTTCCAGATCAAGAGTGAGCAGCCCTCAGAAAACATGGAAGCAGGAATATGGACACTCCATTTTGATGGAGCAAATTCGAAAGAAGGAAATGGAGCTGGAGTGCTATTAATCTCTCCTACAAGAAGATGGATCCCACTATCTTTCAAATTAGAATATGAAGCCACCAATAATGTGTCTGAATATGAAGCACTTCTATTGGGATTACAGACAGCTAGGAGCATGGGTATTCAAAGTTTAAAGGTTCTGGGAGATTCAGAACTAGTGGTCAAGCAAGTCAAGAATCAGTGTCAGACCAAACATCCTAGGCTAAGGGCTTATAGGAATGAAGTTTGGGACATGGTAGAAAACTTCTTTTTGGCATTCAATATCTAGTTCATGCCCTGAGAATAGAATAGGATGGCTGATTCCCTTGCTGTTGCTGCTAGTACATTTCGACCACCTCAGAACCCTCTTTTAAGATATGAAGTTGAGGTGCACTACCGGCCTTCAATCCCAAATAACATCAAACACTGGTAGGTATTTGAGGATGAAGAACAGATGAAGAGATTCCTGGAAACAGTAGGGGAATTCTCCAATATGGAGATTGATGATGAAGAAGAGGTAGAACCTGAAGATATTCCAAAAAGAGGTTGGGAGGAGAAAGTGGCAGGAAGAAAAGTGTTGCAGCTAAAGGGAAATATTATACCTAGAGGGCTGGTGCCTCTAGAAAGATTATTTGACAAGAATGATGTCTCATTGCAGCGAAGAAAAGTGGTAGAAGAGAATCAGGTGGAAGACCTGAATTTGGGTACTAAGGCTGACCCCAAAATTGTCAAACTGTCCAAGAAAATCCCTGAAGAATATAAAGAGTTATATCAGAAATTATTCCAGTCTTACAAAGACGTGTTTGCATGGTCCTATCAGGACTTGAAAACTTTTTATATCAGTATTATGTAGCACAAAATCCCATTGAAGGCAGATGCGAAGCCCCATAAGCAGAAGCTCAGACAAATAAATCCCTTGCTGCTGCCTTCTATTGAAAGAGAAATCAAGAAGTTGTTGAAGGCCAAAATAATTGTGCCATTGAGGTACTCTGAATGGGTGGAAAACCTTGTCCCTGTACATAAGAAGAATGGAGAAATAAGGCTGTGTGTGGATTTTAGAAATTTAAACAGAGCATCCTTAAAGGATAATTACCCACTGCCTAAAATGGATCACATTCTGCAGAAGGTGGTTGGAGCTTCCAGAATGTCAATGATGGATGGATTTTCTAGTTATAACCAGGTGGCTGTACTTCCAGAATATCAAAAGAAGACTGCTTTCACCACACCAAAGGGTACATTTATGTATGCCAGGATGCCTTTTGGATTGATTAATGCAGGGGCTAATTTTCAGAGGGCAATGGATATTGCTTTTGTTGGGGAGCAAGACAAGTTCTTGGTAGTCTACCTCGATGATATCACTGTATTTTCCAAGAATGATGCTGAGCACATTGAACATCTGCGGAAAACTTTTGAGAAGTGCAGAAGGTATGGTCTCTCTCTGAATCCTCAAAAGTCTTTATTTGCATTAGAAGAGGGAAAGATTTTGGGACACATCGTGACTAAAGATGGGGTGAAGATAGATCCTAAGAGGGTAGAGGTTATAAATGGTATCTCTTTCCCCAGAAATAAAAAAGAAGTACAAGTATTCCTAGGGCGCATAAATTTCTTGAGAAGGTTTATCCCTAACTATGTTGAGATAGTTAGGCATATAACAAATATGTTGAAGAAGAATAATGAGGTAAAGTGGTCACAAGAATCACGGGAGGCATTTACCAGGATAAAGAATGCTTTTGCAGAAGCCCCTGTGTTGGCTGGACCAGATTATGATAAACCTTTCATGATTTTCTCTTTTGCATCACCTCATACAATAGCAGGAGTTTTATTGCAGAAAAATGAGGAAGGGTATGAGCAACCTATTGCCTTTTTCAGTCAGGTGCTCCGTGATGCAGAATTAAAGTATAAAATATTGGAAAAGCAAGCATATGCTCTAGTGAAATCCCTCAAAGAATTTCGTGTATATATCTTACAGTCCCACATCACTGCATTTGTACCCGCAGCTGCTGTAAAAGATATCCTTATTCAGGGGGATAGTGAAGGGAAAAGGGGCAGGTGGATTGTTAAAATACAGGAATATGACCTAGACATCCGCCCTACTAAGCTAATTAAAGGACAAGGGCTTGCCAAAATGTTATCTGAATCAAAATATCAAGCCCTGGGCATAAATTTTTCCACCATAGCAGGTGAAGAATCTGAGGAGAAAGAAGAAAGACATGGAATTGGAGTAGCTACTCCAGAAACACATCTAAAGTACCTCACCAGTCCATGGTACAAAGAGATAGTAGAATATCTCCTCACACTCAGCTGCCCTCCAAGTTGTGACAAAACTAAATACAGAGCGCTGAGATTGAAATCATAGAAATACATAGTCGCCAATGGCCGGCTATACTGGCAAGATCCCTCAGGTATCTTACTCCTGTGTCTCATAGAAAATGAAGTAGGGAGCATTATTGCAGAATTTCATGAAGGGATCTGTGGAGGTCATTACAGCTGGAGGGCCACAGCTCATAAAATTCTGAAAGCTGGCTTCTATTGGCCAAAGCTTTTTGGAGATGTTTTTGCCAGGGTAAGAGCATGTGATAAATGTTAGAAATTTGCTGAGAGACAGAAATCAGCACCATTTCCCCTGATTCCAATCCATGTGGATGAACCATTCAAACAGTATGGTATTGATTTTATAGGTGAGATACATCCTTCGTCAAGTGGACAACATAAATGGATACTGACAGCCACAGATTATTTCACTAAATGGGTGGAAGCCATACCTGCAAGGAATGCTACAGATACTGTGATCATAAAGTTCATGGAGGAAAACATCATATCCAGGTTTGGCTTCCCTGCTAGGGTAGTGACTGATAATGCATAGGCCTTCAAGTCTGCAAAATTTATGAATTTCTTCCAGCAATATAATATCATACTCAGTCACTCTACAGCTTACTATCCACAAGGGAATGGCTTGGCAGAGTCTTCAAACAAAACTCTGGTGAGGGCCTTGAAGAAGACTATCAATGAAAATCAAAAGAATTGGGATTCCCAATTGAAATTTTCTCTATGGGCTAATAGAATCACCAGCAAGAGAGCAACTGGGAAATCCCCTTATGAATTGGTATATGGATGAGCAACAGTTTTTCCTATACAGTTGGCTTTACCAGTGGCCCGCTTCATGCAAGAAAGCCAGGAGGAGCCTGATGATATGATCAGGAGAATCAATCAATTGGTGGAATTAGAAGAAACACGGGGCCAGGTGAATCAGAGATTAATATAATATCAAGAGAAAATGAAACACATTTTTTATCATCACGCAAAAGACAGGAAGTTGCAGATTGGTGATTTGGTGCTCAGATGGGATATCCGAAGAGCCGAGAAGGGAAAACATGGGCGACTTGCTGGATGCACTTGTAAATGGTCAATTTCTTAAACCCTACTTTCAGTTCTGATTCAGGCCGAGGAAGCCTGATGTATTATATTGTATGATAGTTTCCTTTTTGTTTTTTTTTGAATAATGTCATTGTTGTGATGAATTATAAAGTGAAAAATGGAGGTGTTGGAGAGCAGAGTCTGCATACATGATGATCAGAGGGTCTGCGAGTTCTCGACACGTCCAGGAATGAACGTGCCGTCCCAAGGTGGAGCCAATGTTGATCATAATTCGCTTCCTGCAAAATTTCACAGGAAATCTAGTTTAGAGCTCTCAAATTCCCCCCTTGCAGCCTTGGAAAACCATTCTCAAACCTATCGTTACCATTTCCCACCTCCAAAATACATTATCAAAGGCTGGGAATTCATATTTAAAAATATTCGAGGCATAGCTCCTTCAGCCCTAGCCCCCTGTTCTTTTCCTCCACAAGACTGAAAGCCTGAACCGAGTGCTAACTCTATATGCGCTTATCAAAGGGATATCGGGAGAATTTCGAGCCATAGATCTGTATGAGATCGGACGGCGTTTATACGTCTCCGCCGCGCCCGCAGGCCCCCTGACAGTCGTCCAATTAGACCACGAAATCAACGGTTCACGATGTGCCTGTCCTGGTGGTCCCCACATCTGCTCCCATTGCAAAAACCATCGGTTTATATCGCACCACCTTTCGGCGGTAGGCGGTAATTCCCCTTGGGCCAGCGATTCCACTCATCGCCCGCCGCGTGTCTCTGCGTACGGCCCCAAAACCTCTCTCCATCACGCATTATTTTTTGGTCAAAGTCGTGCAGAGATATTCACCACAGCCGTCCGATCTGAGGGCCTTCATCCAATGATCTTCGTGCCCCAAATCTACATGGTATTTAATGCAAGAAAATCATGCTCTTGGCCCACTGCACATCGCCTCCGACGCTCTTTCCACCGTCGATCTCCTCCTGAGATCGGACGGCTGAGGTTTCATCATCCCCGCCATTGACCCGGTCTCCCTCCATGTCATCATCCCACGTGTTATCCCATTTCTCCTTCGGCCATTTATATATTACATTCATATGTTATATTTTAATGTCCCACATCATAAACTCTGTCCAGTCCTTTCGCCATTATTTCCACCGCATCTTCTTCGTCGCCGCCCTGCATGTCTCCGCCACTTCATCACGCCTCTCTGTTACACAGTCGCTTCCATTGCATTGCCGTCCCCCATGCATTTATTTTCTTCATAGCTTTGTGTGTTTTGCAGGTTTACGATGACGGAAAATTGCCATTATTCACAGCCCCCATTCTAGAAGCTGAGGGCGCAAGAAAGGACCGTTGTTCAGAAACAGAATTTATGAAGAAAGTCTTGGGTAATTGCTGCGACACGACATTCATTAAAGAACCAGGGGAAAAACCTATCTAACCCTCCGGAATCATTCAAGACACCGATTGCACAACTAGAGACATTAATGCTGCAGCAAAGAGTATCAGTGGAAGATTGAAGAATTCAATAGCTGCAGTTGAATATTTCGAGCTCAGATTCAATACTTAAACAACAAAGGTACCAGAACAAAGATATCCAGGATCACATAGAGGGTACAATACACAGGAAATAATACTCTCTAGGTTTTGTTTCAACATAATTTATCTTCAAAAAAGGACAAAATGTTAATATGATTATCCCTATATCGTGTTCCTGAAGAAGTTTTCACTCAAAACATTTATTCCTGAAGACAGGCTACATAGTACGTGCATCACTACAAAGTCATCAAGTAGTATGGGCGTGCACGTCTCCACCATTTTGTATTAATTATGCAAATTGAATGTTCGTCACCTACCTCTTTTACTAAGTTTTGGTTTCTCCTATAAAAACCATGAAGAAATGCATTGTAAGGGTTCCAGATTTTTATCAGAAAATTATGCAGTGAAAGAATTTTTGTATACAGTTTGTAAAACTCTTGTATGAAGGCTCAGAGCCCATAGGGTCTCAGTGAGGAGGAGTTCTGTCTGTCAAGGAGGATTCTGGTCTTTGGCATTTCACAGTCTGTAACTCTCTTTTATATGTTATTTAATATATCATTTCATCTCATCCATCTTTCTTGTATCATGTTTTGGAATGCGAGTGGCTCACTGATTTCTGGTAAGGATCCATCCTAGTTGATGCCCATACTCAGATCAGTCAAGCGCTTTAAATATGGCTCATGCATGATATTCTATTTCATTACTCATCTAAACTGTGTTTCTGCTATATTAGTTTCTTTGGGGGGGTGCTTTTAAAATGCTATTATCATGTATGGATTCTTAGATTGGTAAGCCCATGCATGGTGGTATTGTATATCTGGGTATCAGCTCAACATTAGCTAGTATCTTCTCAATATTTCTTTCACTACATACACCTCTTCATAATTTATGTCTGTGAAGTATTTCTGAATCGGCCCGCTTTGTAGTAAACTGTCTCTGAATTGTCTGTTGCTTTCATATTAGAGTTCTGCATCTTGCCTCTGCAGTATTTCTTTTCCTGTGTCAGTTTCTGAGAGTTTGGTCCCATTCTATTTTATTTCCCTGTTTACAGGAGATAGCATGTGAGCTGAAGCTGACAACTTCACACATTATATTATAGGCTCCTTGCTATGCTAAGATGTCCTAGGCACTGGTCTATCACAACTCTAGGCTGTCTCTAGGAGCTACAACAAGAGGGAAAAAGAAAAAAAAATATTTTTTGAATTCATATTGTCAAATTATCTCCTTATGGGTTTACTCAAATTTTGAGAGGGAACACTTGTTGGATGAAAAATTGATTCCTCATCCAAGGAGTTCCCATGTTGCATACTTTTGATGGACTCCTACATGAAAAATGAGAAATACATGAAAAATATGATTGTAATCACGTTTTTTCATGTATTTTTTTTTTGTGTAGCAGAGTCGATCGAAAGTATGCAACATGGATACTCCTTAGATGGAGAATTAAATTTTGAATCCAACAACTAATTGCGCTCAAAATTTGAGTAAAACATTAGGGATATAAGTTGAAAATATGAGTTGAAAAAATAGTTTCATTATTTTATTATTTTTTAGTCTTTTTACTTTTTTACTCCAAAAATGGTGAATCATCCCCCATGGTTGACATCATCATCTTGAATCCTATTGGTTCTTATAAAGTTTATTTTGGTTTTACATTTTTCTTAGGAGGCCCATTTCAGACCTAAAAATTTATCTAATGATCATGGCATGCTAAGAGGATGTCAAATAATTCCTCTTCCCTTACACATCTCCTAAAAATATGATCTAGTCTGATCTTTAAAAGGTTACCCCCAATCCAAGTGAAAGGGGCGATTTTCCTCACAATTATGCTCTTCTCCTTGGATGAATAATTTGGAGGAAACCTCAGAGTAACCAAGTATTCGGCTATATCAGCAAACTAGGGAGAGAGCACTGAGATATAAAATATGTGCTCATCTAGAAGTAGATCATCGACCATCTCTTTATTACATGTAGGTAGAGTAAGCCTAGAAAAAAAAATATGCAACTACATTTTCTTTTCCTAGTTTGTCAATGATAGTCAAATCAAACTGTTGTAATAATAACAACCATCTAGTTATCCTATAATTCACATTAAAATGATTCATCAAATATTTAATAGCGTCATGATCAATATGTGCATAAAATTTTGGTATCCAATGATATAGTGTCTGAATTTATTCAAGGAGTGTACAACATCTAAGATTTCTTTTTTATTGACATTGTAGTTGAATTTAGCCTTAGACAGATTTTTACTAATGAAATAAATGGAATAGGGAAACTTATCATTTACTTGTCCCAATTATTCCTCCATAGCTTTTTCTGATGCATCAATATGGATATGGAATGGAAGAGCTAAGTTGGGACCCCTAAGTATTATTCCAATGGTCAATTTTTATTTTAATATTTCAAGGGCCTCTTGGCAGCTACTTGTCAATTAGAAATATGAATCCTTGGCCAAAAATATAAACAATGGTAAAGCCACTTTACTGAAATATTTGATAAACCTTCTATAATAACCATATAAGCCTAAGAAAATCCTAACATATCTCTGTTTTTGAGGGGTATGGACTCTTTTGATGATGGAAATCTTGTTTGGGTCCACCTGTGTCCCTTCTAGAGATATAGAATGATCAAGGACAATCCATACATTCATTAAGAATTCAAATTTCTCAGGGCTCAATGAGAGATTCATTTCAATACATTTCCTTAGGATTTTACACATATTAGTGTGGGCTTCTTGGAAATCACATCCATAGGGGGTGAAATCATCCATGTAAATCTCCACATAGTCATGAGCAAATTCAACAAAGATACTCAAAAAATCCCCTTGAAAAGTGGCAGGAGAATTACATAGACCGATTGGAGGAATCTATAAGCAAAGGTACCCCAAGGACATGTAAATGTGGTTTTCTCTTTGTCTTCAGGGCTGATCTGGATATGATTGTAACCACTAAATCCATCCTAGAAAGAGAAGAAATTATTCTCTGCAAGACCATATAGGAATTGTTCAATGAAGGGGAAAGAGAAATGGTATTCTTTTATTTCCTTTTTTAGTTCTCTTTAATAAACACATATCCTCCACTTCCCATTCTTCTTTAGGACTAAGACTAGAGGGGACACCCTCTCACTATCTAAGATGGTGTATATGAACCCTACTTCCAACAATTTTTTTAATTATTCCTTCAATATGTCCTTAAGGGTTAGGCTTATTCTCCTTTGGGGTTGGTGCAAAATTTTGCATCCCTATTTGATGTAAATATGATGAGTAAAACCAAGGGATGCACCCCTTTAATTTATTTATAGTCCTAAGAAAAAGCATCTAAGTGTTCTCTTAGTATCTTGCACAATTATTCTTCTTGTTTGGTAGAGAGAGAGAGGGGTTGATATTTAAAGTTCTATATGGGCCAAACTCTACAAATTTGACATGTTCAAGACTTGATTCAATTGAGTATAACTTAGTTCAAGGACTACTCCCATATTCTCTCACAAGTTCATCAAGTGGGATGGTAGCGGGGGGTTGGTTCTGAAGGATATGGCCAATGAGGTCATCTTCATCAGGTTTCCCCCCTCCTATAACAACATATAGGGTACATGTTGGGTATGGTGTTGTATGATATAATTCATATTCTTCCTCATCCTCTAGACACAAAGGTAGATCATGTTCAATAGAAGGCTGAGTAAGAGGATACCATATCAGTTGTTTTGATAAGGATCCATTCTTGATGGTCATGTTCCAAACCCTACAAATATTGTAGGCATCGACAGTGTCCAACCAACGTCTTCCTAAGATAAGAGGGTAGTCGTTAAACATGGTTTTGGGATGTAGAACCAGGAAATTAGTAGGACACTCTCAAGATTCGATGGAGACAATGACATTCTCAATAACTCCCTCAGGAGCTATTGTGGATCTATCTGCAAGTTGTAACACTGTGGTGGTCTTCCTCAAAGCCCCTTGGAGGTTTAGATTTAGCATGTTTT